>OZ020605.1:26760571-27960571 GCA_963971545.1 Philophylla caesio
AAATGTATCTAATAATTCAGCGGAAAGATGCCAAATACAAATCAAGATCCAACTCCTATGGGGGTGGACCCCAGTACCTCAAGATATAGGACTAATACCAATAGATATTCGGGATTGAACCCTCGGTTCAATAGAAACGAGTCGAATCGTTTGAATACATTATAGGCTATGAGTTCATGAAACAGATAGATGAGATAATAGATACAAATGAGGTGTTATTTTTAACAGGGGCATAGGACCGCTTCAATTTAGGAGCTGCGCTGAAATTAATCAGCTAGAATTAGCTTATTCTCTACCTTCATATGTGAAGGAAAGATTTTTCCAAATTATAGAAGAAACTAGGAAGTTTTAGGCGAACCCGGACATTAAATTGTCGTATAATAACGTTACGACGTTACGTTGTGTAATAAGGTTACGTTACCACAAATAATGAGCCAGTCTATAGCAAAAGCTACGCATACCCAATGGCAGTTAACAAATTTGTTATTAATTGAAGCGGTTTCTATGCCCCTGTTAAAAATAAACACCTCTTTTGTATCTATTATCTCATCTATCTGTTTCATGAACTCATAGCATATAATGCATTCAAACGATTCTAGTACGGGCAATATGTACAAGTAAGTGTACTCGTTGAACAATTTCATTAGACATCTTTGATCTATGATCAATTTTACTCTTGACTGTCCTTAACATGAATGGTTGCTCGAGTTTCTTAATCCCTTTCAAAAATGATTCGTTTTTTATGTAATTTTCGTACTGTCTTTATATAAAAAAAAATCTAAGCGGCTTGCCTTTCGCATATTTCTCTATGTATGGCAGTTGCGACCCTATCTAAAAATTTATATTCGCCTGTTTCAACATAGTGTATTCCTTGTTGTCAAGACGTTACTTGTTGATATCTTTGTGTCGGAGTTTTCGCCACATTGCTAAGAACATTTGACTTACTCTAACCTGCGTTGATTCTCCGCTCTGCTGAAAACCGTCATTTGTCATCGCGACTTTATTTATTATGAGTGTAAGTTTTCTTTCTGCTAACTTATGAAATTTGTCAATGATCAAACGGCCTTGCTTTAGTGTAGACAATTCTTGTTCTACCAAATAAATTGGGCGCCTTGTCTGCAAATGAGAAGTCTAGCCTCGCTATTATTGCTTGCAAATTTAAGGTGGTATTGAACGATGCTAAAGATCATCGGCGCGGCCTGTTACTTTATTTATTATAATTGCTGTGGGTTGTCAATGTTTAGAACTGCCAGCGTAAGGCTCAAACAATCTATAGGCGGCAGAGGCTGCATGTCGCCAAGATACATTTTTCTTCTTATCACCACTGAATTCGGGTAGCGTTTTAACAATGTCTAGCGGTTCGTCACACGAAACTCCTTGTCTATTGCGACTGGCTCGTATTCTTTTACTTGTCGTGGAATCTCTAAATGTTTAATTCTGTCATTTAGTTCATTTATGTTTGTCTGGATTGTCTGCGTTACCCTGTTCGCGAATGCTTCAAACAAGTCTTTCATCTGGTTTTCATTCATCTTTGATAATAATTATAATTATAAATTGATTAATAAATAATTTTATTTATTATTGGTACTTTTATGCACTTATTTCACACTCCTTCAAATTATTAAATTCTATTTTGCACTACTAACTCTGTGGTTTATGCAGTTTTTCTTTACATATGTTGACACAAGTTCCTTAGACTAAGTTTTTTTTGTAATTAAATACTCTTACAGATATCCAATTAGGTTCCGCATCCCTGGTGTGGTGTCCTTGAAGTCAGTTGGGCGCCAGTTGAGTAAGTCCTTTTCACCTTCCATATGGCCCGGTTGCTTTTATGTTCAAAGTATGATGATCAAAGTATATTTGCGATTAGAACGAAATTTAATCCGGTCCAGAATTAATAAACACCGAGGTTGTTGGCTGCCAGAATCTTACTGATCTTTATTGAAAATATAATTTTGTCACTTAGCATAAAATTCAACTAACAGCTACCTATGTGTTAGTTCATATGCTTTATTCTATGTATGTACTTAATTCTATGAATTACATAAATATGTAGGGAACTAGAACCGCAGCTGTTTATATATTGTGGTTCCTTTGTTGTTGACTTTGTTTAGTCTGTTGGCCGCTAGCACCTGACTGCAAGCGCTGTCAGCTGGCGTGGGAGCATAATGACGTTAGAGTTTATGGGAATCATCCGAAACTGCTGATGTTGCCATTACCCTGGGAATGGATTTAGCGTAGTGATGTGATGTTTAGAGTGGAAGTCATGGCGTGGGAGTCATGTGCTAACTTATATATGTATGTATGTACATTTGATCGTATAATTTAAATCATCATTTTAATTCATTTATTTAGTAAATACCCATTTCTCTGACAAATTTTTCATGTTTAATTTTTTGCAAGTTTTTGGTCAATAAATCGGCAATCATATTATTAGTACATATATAGTTTAAATCAATTTTGTTGGCTTTGTACATTCCTCGAACATGGTGGTACCTAACATCGATATGCTTGCTTCTTGCATGGTACGTCGGATTTCGAACGAGTTGCTGTGCACTTTTATTGTAGCAGTTGATTAACATCGGACAAGACAACTTAAATCCCATTTCACATAACAGCTTACGAAGGTATTCGGCTTCTTAAGCTGCTGTAGACAAACCAACGTATTCGTATTTTGTTTTTATGATTGCCACGACATAAAAATTTCCCAGCGACAAATGCATACCCAGTAAAGGATCTTCGGTCGGTATCATCACTGGCCCAATCGGCGCAACGAACCTCTCGATTAGCGCACCACATTTTTCGTAGTGCAACTTGTACGATGGGTATGCGTAGAATGTGTTTCTAAGCTGCTTCGTGCTCACTATGGGGATCAACGTTGCGTTGAGATAACTTAGTTACCGAATGTAGTATGAGCGCACCTACCAACGACTGGTACTTGGTAGTATCGACTTTTCTGCAAGAATCTCTCTTGCAACTTACTTGAAAATTTGGTGGTCACGGCGTTGAAGTCGGCCTACTGTTTTCCATATCATACTGGTTCAGCAAAGCTTCAATATATTGGCGTTGACAAACGGTGACACTACCTGTATCCCCATTACGATCAATCTCCATACCCACAAAATGCTTCAAGGTGCCGCCATCCACCACATCAAAATGTGCGGCAATCAGTGCTTTTATATCGTCGAGTTCTTCCTTGGAAGAGCTTGCAAACAATATATCGTCTACGTATACGGCAATAATATTATACGTTTTCTCCCCATGCTTTGTATAACGCATGGTTCGGTCTCACCTGGTTTGAAGCCCAATGAACGAAGTACGCTTTTCACGTAATTCAGCTGCGATGCATGCAAGCATATTATTATTGTTGCTAACGCCTTTTCATCTTTGGCTTTGTTCGCAGCTATCGATTGTTGGGATTCTTCATCTTTTTTTAGCTTTTCGGACACTACTGGCCAAAGCTCGTTATGTATTAATACACTTTTCATCTGCATAATTATTTTTCATCATTTTTTTTCTGGAACAAATTGAGTAAAGTTTCATACTAGCAGCGATTTGAAACAAAGAAACGGGGTTTTTATGAAATTATGGGCACCGCCCATACAAAACTACATCACGAGGGTATATAAAAATCGGTTTCGCCCGAATTTAGCTTTTCTTACTTGTTTCTTTTCAGATTGCTAGGAAGGTTGAAATCGTGGGTATGGTCTCGTAGCAAATTTTGAGACCCCCCGCTTCATCAACTGCTAATTTATTGGAATTTTCAACTTTATTTTATGTTTTGATTTTTTTCTGTATTCTTGTAATATTAATAAATAATTAATAAAAAATATATAGTTAAAATAGTGATAGCCTTTTTTAAGACCTTTCAAAAATTACCTGAAATTCATACCTCTACACCAGAAGACCCCCCTAATGAAAATTACTATATTTATTCTTTGCAACTTTTAAGTATTTATGTTGTTTTTCTTTCTGTCAATACTTAGAAAATATAACTAATAAAAATATCTAACCTTTTCAATAATATTTTGGAACGATTTTCCGTCGATCCTTGTCAAATTTGGTTTTGAAACAAACCGGTTTCGGCGTTGTGCCATCTTCAGTGTTATTTTTCGTTCTGTTTAGTTTACGTCTGGCGGTCCGTATTTATTGTGTTTTGTCCTTCGTAGGTATCGGTATCTATCGTTAACTAGCAGCCAACAAATGTTTGTAGGTGTATGCTACCTGTGTTTAGGGTTTATTTGTCAGCGTGCAGTTTTTTTTTTTTTTTCTTTTACCGTTGCCTATGTGGTATGCATGGGTAGGTAGAAGTCAGTAATTTTTGTCCTGTGGGATGTTTTGTGTTGGTCCTGTGCGTTAGTTTCTTTGGTAGTACCTAAGTTCGGTGGCCATTGAAACTTGTTTACAAAAAACAAAGCACGAACTTAGGTACTACCAAAGAAACTAACGCACAGGACCAACACAAAACATCCCACAAGACAAAAATTACTGACTTCTACCTACCCATGCATGTTAACGATAGATACCGATACCTACGAAGGACAAAACACAATAAATAGGGACCGCCAGACGTAAACTAAACAGAACGAAAAATAACACTGAAGATGGCACAACGCCGAAACCGGTTTGTTTCAAAACCAAATTTGACAAGGATCGACGGAAAATCGTTCCAAAATACATCAACTTTCAACCTTGACGGAGTAAAAAAACAACAAAAAACTTTTCAATAATACTTAATTCAAGATTTTATTTTATTTTTATCACATTTTTATTTTTATCTATAATGAACTATTTAGTAAGAGACTGGCAAGTTTGGTCTACAGTTTGACTAGTATTTTTTTTGACTATTTTGTAGTAATATGAGCCAGGTACATATCTGATCCATATCTGACAATTGTAGGACATCCCCATGTTAGAAATACCAGTTGCTGGTATGGAAAAAGGCAGTTGGCTGACTAGTTGGGCTGCCTATGCATACTAGTTATAAAGTAGATATGACAGTAGGCAAAATTCTTTATGCACACATACATTTATATATATATATATAAGGGCTGTTTTTTTAGTGGGGTGGTTTTGAGGAAGAAATAAAACGCATATAATTTAATGATATGGCCAAGAATTTAACTTTTATATAAAGATAATATTTTGCCTTTATGTTTTAAAAATGATTTCGGGCAAGTGACCGTCGCGGCTGGCTCGAATAAATTCCCACCACGTTACGTTACCACAAATAATGAGCCAGTCTATAGCAAAAGCTACGCATACCCAATGGCAGTTAACAAATTTGTTAACGAGAAGATTGAAAGCCTGTTAGCCGACGGAATCATTCAACCTTCCAAATCAGCTTACAACAATCCTGTTTGGGAAGTGGATAAAAAGGAATTGATGACAATGGACAAAGGAAAAAACGATTGGTTATCCGGAAGCTGAATAGCATTTCTGTAAATGACAAGTACCCCATTCCAGACACATCGATAATTCTCTCTAATACAGGGAGAGCAAAATTGTTTACTACACTAGACCTCAAAGCAGGATTCCATCAAATACTGCTACACGAAAAAGATAGAAAAAAAACTGCATTTAGTATAAATAATGGGAAATATGAGTTTTGCCGCATGCCGTTCGGGCTCAAGAACGCGCCAAGTATTTTCCAACGACCCATAGACGATGTGTAAAGACCCAAAATAGGGAAAACATATCATGTCTATATCGACGATATAATAATATATTCGGAAAATGAAAACGAACACCTAAAGCATTTTCAAGAAATTTTAACATTACTCAATAATGCAAACATGAAGGTTAATTTAGAAAAATCGAAGTTTTTTAGAGAGGAAACGGAATTTTTGGGATTTGTTGTATCAAAGGGTGGGCTTAAAACATCACCCGATAAGGTGAAAGCTATCCTTCAGTACGAAGAACCGAAAACTGTTCGAAGTCTTGGAGCGTTTTTGGGTCTGACAGGATATTATAGAATATTCATTAAGGGGTACGCCGACGTAGCAAAACCTCTCACAAAACTCCTGAGGGGTGTAAATGGCAATGGCAGCGCAAAGAAGTCAACTATGCAGTAAATGTAAACGAATTACTGGCAATAAAAAATTTAAGAAATTATGGATGCAAAGGACTCAATATTTTTACCGATCACCAACGTCTCACATTTTCAATGTCAGACAAAAATCCTAATGCAAAAATAAAAAGATGGAGGGCTTTTATAGAAGAGTTTGCCCTAACAGTTTTTATAAATCTGGGAATTTAAATGTTGTAGCAGGAGCGTGTGCATCAAGGCAACACTTATATCACCTAACGGAGTCCTGTTCACATTCCAAAATTTCTTTAACAAATACAATTAAAATAATACAAACTCCCTTAAACAGTTTTAGGAACCAATTAATAATAAGTAAACGCGATAGTAACAGTTTCACAAACACATTCTACATGAGATAAATTTTACGGATAAACAAAATCTTATAAAACTACTGAAAGAAACAACTAATCCTGATGTAGTCAATGTACTTTACTGCGAGGAAATCGATCTCGGAGAGATACAAAAAATGCTGTTAACTAGCTTTTCAGGTGTTAAATTCGTGTACACTCGGAAAATTGTGATTGACGTAACTAACAAAGACGATCAAGAGGATATTTTAGTTGCCGAACACAACAGGGCACACAGAAATGCAAAAGAAAATTATAAGCAAATAACAGAAGATAATTTTTTCCCAAACATTAGGAAAATGTTAAACGAGCTCATTAAATCATGCAAGACCTGTTTACTCTCAAAGTATAATAGGAAACCAGACAGACAAAAATTGAAGAAACTCCTATTCCAACTATTCCATGGGAAATTTTACATATAATTAGATATTTACTCGACGGCAAAGAATTCATTCTTGACATGTGTCGAAAAATTTTCCAAATTTGCAGTAGTAAAAAAATTAGAAACACGCACAATTATTGATATAAAAGTAGGCAAAAAACAAGCCAACGATTTAATATTTCATAATAAAAAAACTAAATATAAGACATACTCGTATAAAAACGGAGATATTGTCTACGTTAAAGTAAATAAGCGGCTAGGAAATAAGTTATCAAATATTTACGTAGAAAAAGTAGTTCAGGAGGATTTAGATACAACTGTTAAAATAAGCGGGAAAAAAGTTCATAAAGACAATCTTCGTTAATTTGAGGTTCTGGCTTACAATCGCTTCGGCAAAGATAATAGACTACTCTAGGATGTTCTATATACCTATAGAGGATGGAGAAGTCGCAACTTATAAGACACACAATTTCTCATACACAAAACGGAGCTAAATAATTTTGTAAAAATGGCCTATGAAAATCTCCACATAGCAGAAAGTTTCTCATATCCAGAACTACAGAAAACAATAGAAATAGATTCGCAACAAATAATAAGACTAGTAAATATGTTAATTTTACATCATAGGTATTCACGAAGTATAAACTTGTTAGGATTGGCACTTAAATTTGTCGCGGGTACACTGGATTTTTATGATTTCAATGAAGTAAAAATAAAAACTGAGGAACTAATAGAATCCAATAACGATCAGTTAATAATTATTATGTCTGCAAACCAGTAAGCAAAGCGATAACTTTTAAATCCGCACATATCTTTCATTGATGCTGCTGATACTGAACTCTGTCCAAAATTAATTTCATTGCTTCGTATGTTTCCTTTGTGTTGGAGCTTATGGCGATTGGAACCGGATTTTTTGTGTTGTCCACATACAGCAATACTGCTTTCAAACTATTTTTCGACGAGTCAATAAACAAACGCCATTGCTCTGGTTTGTACTCACAGTTCATGTATGTATTGCATAAGACCAGGAATATTTTTACAATACGAAAAAGTATTGTCGCCATTAACCTCATAGAAATCTAAAAGCTCCTCCTGTGTTTTGCGGTATCCATACACCTTCACATCTTTAGACAATATATTTACCGATCAAAGATGATGTGCTAGGCAAATCGCTTGTCTTTGCGATAATTTCAGCTGTCGTACCATCGTGTTCAAACGGGCTTGGGAAATCTCCAAGTGACGACATGGGCTTTCAACTTCGGTTGAGTTATACATTGAGAGAAGTAGGTTCGGTGGCAAATGTTGGCGAAATATATCTCTCAGTTGGACTTGGACATCTTGGTATCGGAACATTTTCTAAGTGAGATACTGGTAGCTGTGCAGATTGATCACTTTTGTAAACTGTGTTTTTTTTGTTGAGTCTTGCAAATTTGTTATTGCACGCGTAGCAGTTACCAGTATGATGCCCTTGTGGATCTGTCCAAATCATTGGGATGCCGAACCCCATTTTTAGGCACAGTCTTTTTGACCAGTTATGCAGGTTGTTGTTGCATTGCGTGCAAATGGTATTTGGCACCCAATCTACGTCTCTTATAACGGGCATATCGAAATATTCCTCGTAAATGCCGGCAGTTCCAGAAGATATTTTGCGTCTACTCCGAGGGCTTGTAAATTTTCCACATACGTAGCAGAACAACGATAGGCCAATTGGACACTTATTCATTTTAATTTATTTTCTTAATATACAAGGCACTAAAACAATGTTCTTTCCGCGAAGTCAAAGTCAAATTAACTACTGCGATCAATGCTTAAATTTTGACTCTTAGGCAAGCATTAAACGGTTCTTTCAAAAGTTACTTGTTGTTATTTCTTATCAGTGCAGTGGTTAAAAGCTTGACTCGTTGCTTGCTGATTTGTGTTGGACATTGATAGATGAGTCTTATTAAATTTAATTTAAATATTGTGTACAAATTTATGATACTTATTAATAACACTTATAAGATACAAAAAAAAAATAAAACAGCACACAAACATAGTTAGTGTAGCTTTTTTAAAAAATACAAATTTTGTTAAGTTTTTTTTTCTAATGGTTAGTTTGCTCAGATCGTTGTCTTTGCTTAAGTTTCTTACTATTACAAGATGTCACTTAATGCATAAGTATCAAAGGGTAAATTAAAGTATTGACGAAACGTGAGAGAAAAAACAAAAAAAAAAAGGGTTAAATTTCGGTTTTTTCGACATATTGGCTATAAGGACACCCAAAACATTGACTTTGGGGTTTACAGTCATCTAAGAACTTAAAGACGGACTTATTCTGATAAGCTTTGCCAAAGAAAGTTTACCAAAAAAGTCAACATTAAAAAAGTTAGAGACCGAAGAAAAATGTGCCTTTCTCTTACAATGGGCCACTTTGATGAAAAACTTCAACAAAAAATTTTGTATGAAGCCATTATTATAACTCAAAAAAGTAATGATGCAGTTCGATTTGTAGGACCCGAAATAGGGGGAACCGTCGAGTTTGGTCTTGTCTTTTTTTTTGACTATCACAGTGTAATAAATGCAGAAATCACTAATAAAATAAATCAGATAACGGAGAGAATAAATGAACTAAAAAATGATAATGGAATAACACAAGACGATAACATTTTTGAACTTATTTCACATAGAAATAATATTATCATATAAGAATTAGAAAATATTATGTATTCAATAATGGTGATTAAAATGGATGTAGTTAACCCACTTTTATTAACAGACCATAAACTAATATATATAAATTCAAGCTTAAGAGATAAGATTAGCATAACAAATATACTAAGTAATTCTAAACTTAAAGTAATGTAAAATAACGAAACGATATACTTCATAATACAGTATCCCATAATAAATGAATTTTATCAGAAATTTCTTATTGAGCCTGTAATTCGAAAAGACAAGATACTACAGTTAGACTACAGAACTGTTGGAAAGAAAGGAGGACACTTTAAATTATTAAAAAATTGTAATAATAAAACAGTCATTAATTTTTGTCAAATCGAAGATAAACCGAATTGTTAATTAGATCTGCCCAACAAAAACACAGCACATTGTAACATTAGTTATGCTAAAAAGTATAAAAAAATTGACAATGTAAGAGAGGGCATATTAATATTATTTATTTTATTTATTTATTTATTTAAAAGAGAACTAATTATAAATAACTAATCCACTTGTAAATATTAATATTAAATAATTATAAACTTATAATACAAGATGGATTTAATGAAAAAATAACTATAAATGGAACACATTTAGTAATATTTGAGGATAAAGTAACAATCAACAATACGATTTTCGAAAACAAGGAATACAGAGCTTATGACGACATAGAGCACCCCGGTTTACAGAAATTAAACATAGTAAAAGAGTTAGAAGAACTAACCTTGGAAAACATTTAACAAATTGATTAAAAGAATATCAAACATAAACCAAAAGATAGAAACAAAACACAGTAGCATGAAAATAATTGTATGCATTATCACAATGATTCTATCCATCATAATTGTTGCAACATTTTGTAAACGTACAACGATTAAATTTATAAAGAGGAGGCAAACTCAACAAAGTAACGATCTAGTCATTGAAGAAATATTGAGGCAGGTCAATGCAAATGATATAATAACAACGAGTATTTAATCGCGGACGAGGGAGGAGTTAACACATGACTCCCACGCCATGACTTCCACTCTAAACATCACATCACTACGTTAAATCCATTCCCAGGGTAACTTGCAACATCAGCAGTTTCGGATGATGCCCATCAACTCTAACGTCATTATGCTCCCACGCCAGCTGGCAGCCCTTGCAGTCAAGTGCTAGCGGCCAAAAGACTAAACAAAGTCAACAACAAGAGGAACCACAATATATAAACAGCTGCGGTTCCAGTTCCCTACATATTTATGTAATTCATAGAATTAAGTGCATACATAGAATAAAGCATATGTACTAACACATAGGTAGCTGTTAGTTGAATTTTATGCTAAGTGACAAAATTATATTTTCCATAAAGATCAGTAAGATTCTGCCAGCCAACAAGCTCGGTGTTTATTAATTCTGGACCGGATTAAATTTCGTTCTAATCGCAAATATACTTTGATCATCATACTTTGAACATAAAAGCAACCGGGCCATATGGAAGGTGAAAAGGACTTACTCAACTTATATAATTTCCTATAAAGAGAAATATACTGCATTGAGGAAGAGTGTTGAAACTCAATTCGGAGTATTTCTCTCTTTGCTATTATAGTTATAGTATTATTCCAGTTCTGAATAAACCACACACTGAACTACAACCTCCTGCGTTTTTACTCTGCCAACAACGATGATAACAGCGATATTGAGGAAAATTTGTTCACCAAATTTTGTGACGATACCTTACACCGTTATTGAGATACAGAAATGTTTTCCTAAGTAGGCGTGGCAATGCCCATTTTTCATCCATTTCATAAATACTTATTTTCTTAGTTCAAAATCGCTTCAAATAGGAAATTTCACTCGATTTGCTTTAATGGATACCGAAAAAACGGAGTTTTTGCATTTTTCAAAAACTTCCGTTATATGGGAGGTGGGCATGGTTATTAACCGATCTTGACTATTTTCAATACTACTCTGGCCATAGAGCAATCTATGTACCACATTTCATTGAGATATCTCAATTTTTACTCAAGTTATTGTAACCACGGTCAGACAGTCAGGGCTAAATCGATTCCTCTTTTCATTCTGAACCTTTTAGTATACATACTCGTATGTATGTCTACATACATATATCTATATCGATTATTGTTTGCTGTTACAAACAACCGTTATGCGAACAAAGTTATAATACCCTTGTGTACAAGTACGCTCGGGTATAAAAACAAAAAAGATTATTAATCTAGAATAACGTCGCAATGTCTGGAACTATGGAAATGTTGGAAAAAAAATTTTTCATGAAATGGCGACTGCCTGAAAAAACAATTTTTGTACCACTTTTTTTGACTTCTCGTTTTTTTTTAATTTGTGGATGGTGATTGTTCGAGATGTAGAAAAGTCTATAATAAAGACTATCTAAAAGTTTCAAGTAAATCGGTCCAGTAGAACCAGAGAAATCGTGGGTATCGTTTTGCAAAAGACAGTTTCGAGTCTAAGTCATAAAATTTACACTTAGCAAAGTACCTTTATCAGCGAAAATTATTTGAATTTTAAAAATTCTCTGGTAGACATATTCTTAAATACTCGTAGTTAAACTTTAAAAATAAAAAAAAAAACGATTTTTTTTCTAGACCAGAATACCCCCTTAAATGTTATAAAAAGTAAAATCACTTTGAATGCTGGTTTCGGCATTGAGCCCTATAGCTTAGGTCTGTTGTTCCGTATTTATTTTATTTTTGGGCCATACAGGTAATGGTGCATAATCGTCAATGTAAACAAATGTTAAGTGTTCTGAGTATAGATATCTGTAGTCTCGCGCGGATACAAACAAAAAAAAACTACTTTCGCGGTTAGAACAGGTACATAGTCTGTAATTTTAGTCCGTTTGGGTGTTGTAGGTCTGTTTTGTATACTGGTTTCGGTCGTTTTACCTACGTCTTTGCTTAATTTTTTGGAAACCAGCAAAAATATTCCTAATTCCGCATCTATAATAGCTTGTTCAATCATCCTTATCCTGTCATAATATTTAATATTTTGTTTACAGTCCTTTCTGTAATAGTTTGCTTTACTCTTAGTTGATGGATATAATTGCAAGATTCACTAGCCTTGTGTGAAAGTTATGACCTTGTGACTGGACCATTACTCCGCATGGCCCCGTTATTATTTCCAGTTTCGTCTGTTATGTTCCTTATATCGCCCTTTGTGTTCGTTTTTATATGTTCGAAGAAGTTCATGAGATTATCTACTGGTATACTTTCTACCAACTGACGACCAGGATCACGCAATACCCACATGCACGCCGATACAACGAACATCTTTGAAGTTGCAAAAGTTGTGTGTGACCAATTGAAATAGTCTGGAATGCCACTTATCTGAACTGGTTCAGCATTAATCGGGTTATTTTTTCTAGAAGATAAATTTTACCATTCAGGCAACAAGCTTTCTTAATATGAACTTATTTTAACTATTAATAATAATTTTGCGAATAATTCGACTTCTTTGCCACCGATGGTGTTAGTTCAGTTTTTAAATTGTTAATTATTATGTTAAATGGGGATGTCATTCAGTTTTGAGCTACATAAGCCAGCGAAAAATAACCATTTGAGAGAAACAGTGTTCCAGATTTTTGTGCTACCAATTCCTTATTAAAAAAATCCTCTAATTTTTTGCGTTTTAATGTAAAAGTAAACTAAATGAAATCAATTTTTACATACCACATTCCGTGCTTTGAACACTCGGAAAAGTATTGTCGCATGCTCAATTTGCCTTGGACAAAATTTTAAAACCTGTAAAATTTTGTCGTCAAAGTTGTATGTGAAAATATTGCAAATAAAGTTAATAATGCAGTTATGTTCCAACTATCAAGCCATTTCAAATTGGGTTATTCGTTTTTTGATTTCTTATTTAGTTTTCGATTCATTGAGTACAATTTGTATCACATTTTGTCGTATAACCTACAGATTCCTGTTAAACTGTTGGTGAAACTACCTTCAAAAATATTTGTATCATGGATAAATACTTTTATTTGCAAAACCACTTAATTACAAAATTTACTTCATACAACCATTATCTTACGGATATCTATGAAAATGAAAAAATGTTCTACACTGCAAAGGGAGCGTGAGCAAAAGAAAATTCACATCTCTGCTAAGAATTTTTTTTTGGTTATCAAATAAGTTTACTGAAGGTATTAAAATCCTTTATTAAGTGCTTACAAGTCTTTTTGGGGCTTCTTATCCGTTTATAAGGTTTAGTGTTCAAATTAATATCCCTTTAATTATATTAAATTTGGATTATTAATGATAAACCTGTAAAAGAACCCATAGAAGTCTTGCTTATTTGCTAATTTGTCGCTGGAGCACAAAGTGATGCACGCGTGTAACACGAACAAGTACCGGGGGCGAGGGTCGATTCTTTTACAACAATGATTAGAAAGGAACCATTTATTGCTATTGTGATTATTAGGTGTATTGTTACAGTATTCCTTATTAGAGCAATACAAATAAACTACCCTCCCATAAGTCAAACCTTAACAAATAATGCGATGACAGCATTATGTGCCTTATCACCCTTATTTTCTGTTGCTGCTTTCTATATACTATGTATAATGCGCTGTGTTACCAAATCCCAAAAGAATATTCATATGCTTCGATTTTATAAAGCGGATTGACAGTTTTGTGCGCAGCGAAAAATTGTATGCATAAACTTTTTACCATTTTTGGGTAATTGATTGTCATCCTTCCGTAAACTAGTTAGGCATGTGTCGTTAGCTTCAAATGATTAATAAGCATTTTAGCGGTTGTAATATGAATTAACCGTTTAAAGAAAAAGTACTAGAAATGCCTTTGGCACTCTTTGATCTGTTTACAATACTGAAATGAATTTATTATGAATCCTGATACATAAATACGAAGTGTCAGACATTGAGTATAGCAGCGTACAATAGTGGGTCTGTAAAGGCCATGAAAGCTGGTGAACAGAGCAGCAAAGAAGTGGTTACAAATAAACACAAAAAATTCAAAAATTTAAACAATGTCGAGACAAAATCTTTACATACATACATACATACATATTTCATGAATGAAACGCACACAATTTATTTTTTTACCACACAGCATGAAATCGGTTTGTTTTCGTCAAATGTAAACAAAATTTTTGATAAATTAAGATAAATGAAAAAAATTAAACTAGTAACTCAACTGCGGTTTACTGTTAAATCTGGCTTGGTTTCATTAAATTACACTAACTGATCAACAACTTACCTGTATTAAGTAACATTTAAAGTAAGTTGTAACGCAAAACGGTTATATTTATAATATTTTTCACGAGTTTTTTTGTTTCTTTAGCGGTTATCAGAGTTTGACATAGACGAAAAATCATTCAATTAACAATCAATTAACAAATATGTCTCGCCGATCGAGATGTTTGAAATATACTGGTATGGCACTAGCACAACATCACAATTTTGACAACCGTTTAGCGCTGATTATGTATACTTCAGGAGACTGCACAACCTTACGTACTTTACGCTGATTATGCTTTGCACACAACCAAACTTATCAGTCCAACCAACCATCAAACAACTATCAATGGCTATTAACGTAGTAGGGTGATTCACGGTATGCCAACAAAAACAGCTGATCTTTGTGAAGTATATTCAAATGAATTTTTCTTATAAAATTTTTTAAGCAGCCTTATTTATTTTTTATATGGAATAAGCAATAACAATATTTCGTCAAATCCTATAAAACATGTACTTTCAAATCCGAATAAGGAAGTGATGATTTAGAATTCGTTAAAGTTATGGGACAAAAAACATGATTTGACTTAAACATGTTCAGCATATTAGTACACTTTTCATATGAACAAACATCACTAATTTTTTCAAATGTATCTTAAAAAAAATCAGTTTAAATCAATTTATTTCACAGGAAAATCAATAATAGCATTGTATTTAACAAAACAAGTAAGAAAAGGTAAATTCGGAGTTTTCGCATTTTTCAAATACATCCGTTATATGGGAGGTGGGCGTGGTTATTGACCGATCTTGACCGTATTCAATACCAACCTACCCTGCCCATAGAGCAATCTATGTACCACATTTCATTTTTACTGAAGTTTTTGTAACCACGGACAGACGGACGGACAGACAGAAAGTCAGGGCTAAATCGAGTTCTCTTTTCATTCTGATCATGTTAGTATATATATGTCTATATCTATCTCGATTATTTTTTGCTGTTACAAACAACCGTTATGCGAACAAAGTTATAATACCCTTGTGTACAAGTACGCTCGGAGCTATATGTTCTATTTTCTTGATCTATAGGATTTTCACAGCTGCTATAGAGCTTAGAATAGCGGACCTTCTTGCAAAGTTTCAACCTCTAGCTACTTAAATCAAGCATTTATGGAGAAAAATATAATATCTGAACAATCGGCTCCTATGTACGTTATGGACGTCCGATCTGGCCAATTCCGACAAAAAAATGCACCTGACTTCCAAGTTTCATTTAAATATGTAGCTCTAAAACTGAGGGACCGCTGTGGCCGCTGTGGTCAAGTTGGTAGCGGTGCGTGCTATAACTCGATATGCCGGTGAGTTCGAGGTTCGAATCTCAGTCAGGGCAAACCAAATCTTAACCATAGAAAAAGTTTTTTCTAATAGCGGTCACCCCTCGGCAGGCGATGGCAAACCTCCGAGGGTATTTCTGCTATGAAAAAGCTTCTCATTAAATAAATCTGCCGTTCGGAGTCGGCACAAAACTGTAGGTCCCTCCATTTGTGATATAATATAAAACCACACACCACATATGGTAGGAGAAGCTCGGCTAAACACTGAGCTATATAGTGCAAGCGCCAAAATTATTATATTAAAACTGAGGACCAGTTTGCGTTCAAACTGACGGAGGGTTCTTAACCTCTTCATTGCGTCTGCTATTGCATCACTAGCTGTCTTCCATTTGTTACGGCTTTGTAGCATAGACGCTACGAGCGATTCGGGTGTACAAATTACCCCGGTCTCCTCCAAAGTAATAGCACATCGGGTCCGGTTCGTATTTGAAGCGGTAGAGATAAGCTTTAAGGCACCCGTGTCCCGTCAGGAACTGTGCTAAGTCGAAGTCTACTTCGCCGTGCTTCCTGGTCAACCAGCTTTTTAAATCTGGAATACAGCGGTATGTCCAGCAACCCTTTGTTGCGTTACTCCATCTGTTTTGCCAGGTATGCGTGCTGGCCTCTCTTGCAAGGGATCGCTCCATTTTGTTATCCGCAATGATTGCCGCTTCGTTCACTAGTATATCGATAGGATACATCCCCGCGATTACTAGTGCTGCTTCGTCGGAAACCGTTTCAAAAGCGCAGAACACGCGGAGCGCGCATAGGCGGTATGTTGCCTTTATGCCACGCATGTACAATGCGCACTTTGATGCCGAGTGCCAGAGTGGAGCGCCGTATAATATTTGGCTCTTTACTGTGACTGCAATTAATTGGCGTCGTCGTTGCTTTGGACCGCGTGCATTTAGCATTATCCGCGATAGTGATGTTACTGTGGCTGATGCTCTTTCGTTGACGTATTCGAGGTGCGATTTGAACGATAGCCTCCTATCTATCATTATTATCAGGTACTTAACTGCTGGCAGTGCTTGTTTATCGTGGTCCCCAACTTTTATTGTGACTGACTCCACCTTTTTCCTGCTGGATATGAGCACTGACTCTGTTTTCTGCTCCGCCAGTTTAAGCCCATTTTGAGCCAGCCACGACTGAACTTATGCTATAGCTCTATTCGTGGTGTCGCAAATTTCGCTTAGGTGTTTACCCGTAGTCATCAAAGCGATGTCGTCTGCGAATCCGATAACTTTTGCTTCGTTTGGCAGTTCTATACGCACGATCCCGTCGTACATGACGTTCCAGAGTAATGGTTCGAGTACGGAACCTTGGGGAACACCGCCTGTGACTTTCAAGTTTCTCGCGTCCGCTGATGTTGCGTACTACAAAACGCATCCTTCAAAATAGCTGCGCATGGTTTTTCGTAAGCAGCTGGATAATCCAATACGGCCCAGCGCATCTAGAGTTTTAGCGCAGTTGGCTGTGTTGAAGGAATTTTTAGATCCCTCAAGCCATCGAGTACCACTAATCGCCGCTTGTGCTATTTTTGTAGCCAAGTTTACGGCGTCAACAGTGGATCTTCCTTTTATGAACCTGAACTGGGTTTAAGATAAACCGTTTGCGGCATCAACTTCGCTTTCAAGGCGGTTGTATGTATATTATACGCACTAGGGTTTTACCTGCAGAGTCGAGCAAGCATTTTGGTCTATAGCTAGATGGCTCCGTAAGCCGTTTACCTGGTTTGGGCAAAAGTACCAGCGTTTGTCGCTTCCATATCGATGGGAACCTTGCCTCCGCCAAGCAGGTATTAAATATATCTACTACTGTTGATGTCACGTGGGTAAAGGCCAGTTTAAGCACCTTATTTGGAATTCCGTCAGGACCCGAGGACTTTTTGTCGTCGAGTCCAGTTCAAGGAAGCATTGACGCTTACTTTCTTTAATTGCAATCTTCAGTGCGCGCCTCGCTAATCTGTACATTTCTCTGAAGGCTGTGAAGTCTGGTCTTCCTTTTGCTCTTTGGAAGCGTCTTCTGATTCTTGATACACTCTTCCCTAGGGTTTTTGTATGTCCTCGTTCCATCAATAAACCGGAGAGTGTTGCTTGGTGGCAGACTTGCGAGACATCGACGCATTGCATGCTGTTCGAATATTATTCATAAATTTTATGCACTTGCTGTTCGCACACCCCGTGTATTCTGTAGTTTGTAGCATTTCTTTGAACACCTCTTGGTCGAGGGTGCTGGTTTTCCACCCTTGGCGCTTTAGTCGCTGTTGTCGTTTAACAGGTTTGCTACTGTTTAATTTTATATCGCATATAATAGCCGAATGATCGCTTTGAGTGCAGCAGGCGCTTATACTCCATTTGGACCGCGTGTAAAGGTTGGAGCTTACGAGTGTGATGTCTATGACGGAGCCGAAGCCATTTCTCGAAAAGGTGTGTTCTGCGCCGGTGTTCAGTATCGCCACATCTAAGCAGGCAAATGCTTCCAGCAGCGCTCTTCCCTTTGGAGTCGTTCGCTGTGAGCCCAACTCTGTGGCCCAGGCATTAAAGTCGCATGCAATTATGAACCGCTGTTTTGTTATGGCATCTATGGCTATATTTTCGACAATTTCCTCAAACATGTTTAGAGGGGTACTTGGCGGAGTGTAGCAGCTGTATATATAAATATCAACTATTTTAGCGCGTATGAAACCTCTTTCACTCAGTACATTTCCTATATTTGAGGGATTTGGTCCACAAGACCATATTGCGGCTTTCCCACCGATATCCTGAGCCCAATTGACCGTCTTTCTCTTGTAAGGCTCCCAGTAGTGCTTTGTCGACCTTTAAGTCGAGAACTGTTTGCGACAGGAGGTCTTGCGCGGCTTCGCAGTGGTTAAGATTTAGCTGCAATAATCTCATAGTGGTTTTAATTTTTGGATCGCTTCTTTATATGCTGGGCATTTATTGCCACCAATAGAGTAGTCAGTGCGTATTTCTCGTCTCTTTTCGCACAATAAACATTTTGGGGGATTTGTGCACGTCCTCGCTGTACGGCCGTCTTCTCCGCATTTAAAGCATGCACTTTTATAATTTATTTGGCTGGAGCAGTCCTTTGCTATGTGGTCGAAGTTTAGGCATTTAAAGCAGCGTTTAGGCTGCATTTTTGCGCGAATGCGGCATACAACCCAACCAATCCGGACTTTGCCGCTTGCCAAGAGCGTTCTTGTTATTTCCGTGGGCAGAGAAACCGTCGCTGTCTGCGTTCCACCGTATGCTTTCCGCATCGATTTGATGCTCGAGGGCTCTACATTGAAGCTAGGAAGCTGAGAGTTTAGCGCCAGGCACACCTCCTCAATGGTGGTTATTTCGTCCATATCGTGTATTTCCACGACTGACTCTTCCCTGAGACATTTCACTTCTGCTTTTGCTGCGAGAACTTGCCCCACCGCTACTCTTAGTTTCGCTGTGTTCTCATCGGATTGTTTAGCAAGTTGAAAAAGGAGATCACTGTTCGCAGTTTTCCGGATTTTACGAACCATCGTGTTCATTCCACTCAGGGGTTCTTCTCTTTTAACAGCCTTCAAAATGTCCACGTGGAGTAGAGTCTTTTACGTCTGTTCGAGCGGGGAGGAATTAGGGGCCGGGAATTCCTCTTGAATTCCACGGCAACGGGGATCGAGGAAATATGCAGCCGATCCTCTGAAGATTTAAGATCCTTTAATCAATGACCTGCATGCCGTCTCGCAAATAAAAAAACACACACTTTTCAACTTAACTTGGGGCTCGCAGATGGCAAGCAATTTATTTTCTAAGATAAAATCACTGCTGAAAATAAAGTGGGGTTAAATACATGTACAATCTCATAGAACCTTACGTGTAGCGTTGGGGGCGTCTCTTCACAAAGTGAAAGAGCGCTGGGTTTTCGCAAAAGGCGAAACCCATCGTACGGTACGGGTAACAGGACTCGAGAAAAGGGAGATAAAGTAACGAGTCCCTGTTCCCGTACTATCACAGCGACATCTGCAAGTGGAATTATAGTAATTCTCAATGGCAGATCCCCTTGTGAATGCTGATGTAAACAGCTGGCGTAAACATGCCGCCCGCCTTGCAGTATCGCTGCAATAAGTTACTACAAAATTTGTTTAGATTATATACATAAATAATGTTTGCTATTTCATTGAATAACCTATATAACAATTTATTTAAAAATTCAAAAATCTATTCTAATAGATAGTGCCGCCAGATATCATCCACCCGAATATCGTGTTCTGCGCGGCTGGTCGGGTGGGAGTCGCTGGCATCACTCCCGGACGCAGGATCATCGCGTAGACTTCAGCTCCCAGGATCAGCGATACCGCGCTCGAGCGGTGGAAATTCGGGTCCGCCAGCCAGAAAATGTCAAATTCGCTGACTACGCGTGCGTCGAGTGTCCGCTGGGGGGTAATGCGGGACAGATGGGCCTTCACATTCGCGGTCACCTGGAGCCGCTCGTTCCACCCTTTTAGCGTGAACTGTCATGAATTCTCACGACCGTGCACCAACTGCAGCCTTCGCGCCAGCTGCTGCGAAATCTATGACCGCGGCTGCCCTGGGTTACGATCGCTCTCACCAATTGCGGTCTTCCTCTCGTCATGATCCGGACCGCTACCGTTGGCGTTAGGACAGATAGCCCTGAAGCGGTACGGGCTGTGCCCGTAATACGCTCTCGGGCGTCTCTCACACCACGGCGCGTTCGGATCTGTTGCGGTTTCTGTTGCGACTTCCTGGGTGGTGCGAGCGGTGCCTGGCGCTTCGCGGCAACGGGAGGGGGCAACTGGACTGCCGACCACATAACCGACAGTCGAGGTCTGGCTACCGGTGGCAAGTTGCATGCTGGTGATGCCGCTTCTTCCTCCATCTCATCATCTTCGGCGTCGATCTCCAACACCTCTTCGTTGCTCGACTCGCTCAGAGGTTGAGCGTTATACGCACTGTAGCGTCGTCGACGGAGCTCTTCGGGCTCAAGAGCAGGCAGAGTCCTGTCTTCCTTCCCTCTTGCCTTCTCGTGGAGGTGAAGGAGACTGTGGTGCCTCTCTCTGCATTGGTCGCAGTTTCGGGGTGACGGACACGTTTTTGCCATATGGTGCGGCGACATGCAATTGGCGCAGTGCCGATGCACGAGGTCAGCATGCAGTCTCTTGGCTGGCTCCATCCTACGCATCACCCGGCAGTATAATAACGGGTGGTTCTTGGCGCACACGGGGCATTTCCTCATTCCAGATTTGGTAGCTGTCTCTATTTTCAAAATTTCGGGTGCTTTTGGTCTGGAAAGAGAAAAGGAGTTAGAAATTTTGTTTACAATCGTGGTAAAAGAACCAATTTCACAATTGGCCGAGTTATGTTTCCCCGCGCCGTTCGTAGTTCTACGACAGGGACGCGGCTATCGGGACCTGAAAAAACTCTAACTACTCTGCCAAGTCGCCATTCATTTGGAGGCAGATTGTCCTCTTTAATAACCACCAGGTCATCTGTCTCAATGTTATGTTGGGGAGCCTCCATTTTGTTCGTTTCTGCAACTCCTTCAGGTGCTCCGCCTTCCACCCTTGGCAGAACGTCTGCTGGATGGCTTTAATCTTTTGCCATCGATTGACAATGGCCATCGGATTCTCCGTGACTTCGGGCTCTGGAATAGCGAGTATCGGGGTTCCAATTAGCAAATGTCCTGGTGTTAGGGGTTCCATTGCCTGAGAGTTCTCAGAGATGGGGCTGATTGGTCGAGAATTCAAACACGACTCGATCCTTGCCAACAGTGTGGAAAGCTCCTCTATTGTGAAACGCATTGAATGAGCGACTTTCCTGAAATGTATCTTGAAGCTTTTTACACCTGCCTCCCAGAGCCCTTCCATATGAGGTTCTCCTGGAGGTATAAAGTGCCACGAGATACCTTGATGAGCGTATGTCTGCGTTGTCCGACTGGCCACCGTAAAAACGAACGCCTTGAAATCCTGCCTCAGTGCTTTGTTCGCCCCTACAAAATTGGTGCCGTTGTCCGAGTATACATTTAGAGGGCAGCCGCGTCGGGATACGAATCGCGAAAAGGCTGCTAGGAACGTCGCGGTTGACAAATCGCTGGTTGCCTCCAAATGTATTGCCTTAGTTGCGAAACAGACTAATACGCAGACATATCCTTTGGTGATACGGCATGCTCGGCCCGTAAAACTCCTTATTTCGAATGGGCCCGTGAAGTCGATTCCAGTGTTCGTAAAGGGCCTGGACACTTCTGTTTGTTCCACTGGCCAGGCTGCTCCCGCGCTTTCTTCCTGTAAATAATACATACTTTGCAATTATGTACAGTATTTTTGATTAAATTTTTCATACGTACGATCCAGTATTCAGACCGCAAAAGTCTCAACATTAGCTGATTTTCACCGTGCAGGGAAATCAGATGTGAAAATTTTACGAGCAGTCTTGAAAACTGGCAATCGTAAGGAATAATTATAGGGTACCGTTTGTTATATGGTAAACTCGATAACGCGAGTCGTCCCCCGACTCTCGTAACTCCGTTTCTGTCGAGAAACGGATTAAGAGTGGCTATTGGACTTTTCGCATTAAGAGGCGCGGAAGCGCCGCCAGCCCTGTACTCCTCTGGATAGTGTCGCCTCTGTGCTAGAAGAATAAGGCGACGCTTTACCTTCTTGATTTCCTCGGATGTTATTTCGTCTCTCTGGTCGCTTATCACCAACTTATGGACAGGGTGAACTCTACGACAAAATCGAAAAATTCGCGCTATCACTCTTAAGGCTCGAGAGAAGTCCGAAAAACGCTCCAGAATATCTCCTTCTCCTGAGACACCTGTCGCGTGAACTCGTACATTCCTCTGCTCTACATCTGTTTCCAACGTGTCATTGCAACTACTCGCTTGGGGCCAAGCTGATGGCTCTTTCTGTAACCACTTTGGTCCGTGCCACCATAACGCGTTGGCTGCTAAATCCTGTGGTGCGAAGCCTCGACTTCCGAGATCTGCTGGATTATCTGCTGAATCCACGTGATTCCATCCAGTCACTTCAACAAGCTCGTCTATTTTTGAGACTCGGTTTGCCACAAAGGTTGTCCATGAACACACTGGTTTCTTGAGCCATGAGAGAACAATCGTAGAGTCAGTCCATTTATAGATAGTTGGCTGCAAAATTTCAAGCTGTGGAAGGAAGGCATTAATTAATTCCGCTAACAACAATGCTCCGTACAGCTCCAATCGGGGGAGAGACACCGTTTTTACTGGGGCTACCTTTGTTTTACCTACCAGCAAATAAATATGGGGTGTTTTTTGGGAAGTGCGTTCGCGGACTCTAACATATAAAGCTGCGGCATAAGCCTTCTCGGAGGCATCACAAAATCCGTGGAATTCTACTTCATTCCATGGTGAAAACCGGATCCAACGAGGAATTTTTATTTTCTGAATATTATCGTAGTTATCCAGAAATGATTCCCATCGCAGTACAAATTTCGGGGTAGACTGTCGTCCCAGTCTATTTTGGATAGCCAGATATCCTGCATCAGTATTTTTGCTACAACAACAATTGGTCCGAGCCATCCTGCTGGATCGAACAACTTTGCTACACACGATAATACCTCTCGCTTGGTGTAATCCTGCTTCACGGGTATCGGCTGCACTGTGAAATGAAACATATCATGTATTGCATTCCCAACATCTTCGTCTCGCTCATGTCGTCGATTTCCAAGAAGTTTTCCTTGTAGATGTGGTCTTTTGGTAAACCTGCTAAAATTGTTTTAGAATTCAACGTCCATTTCCGTAGAGGAAAACTTGCACTTTTAAGAGCTTCGAGTAGCTCATCACGCATTTTTATTGCTGTTGTGCAATCATGAGCTCCAGCCAACACATCATCCACATACATGTGTTGCTTTAAAACTCTTGATGCTAGCGGATATTTCGTTTTAACATCTTCAGCGAGTTGATGTATCGTTCGTATCGCCAGATAAGGAGCGCAATTTACTCCGAACGTTAGTTCAAAGTCTTGCAATTCAGCGCCCTAGGACTCTCTGAAAAGAATTCTTTGAAATGCAGTTTGATCTGGCTGAAGCAAGATTTGTCTGTACATTTTCTCAATGTCTGCATTAAAGACGTAAGATTGGACCGGGGTAGAGGACGTCGTTTAAGCTGACTCCATTTGAAGACGGGCACGACGCGTTGAACACTACTCGAACCTTGGTCGTAGTGCTCTCTGGTTTGACCACGGCGTGATGTGGCAGGTAAAACGTGCGATTCCCTGTGTTTCCAACCGGGACCATATGGTTGAGATCGATGTACTCCTTTAAGACTCGATCATATTCCTTCTTCAAGTCAGGCCTGCGCAGATAACTGGCCTCACTTCGAAGAAATTGCCGTGCCGCTCCAGTGCGAGAATAGCCGAGGTTGATACTTTCTGGGAACTCCCGTCGAAAGGGTAGCGATACTACATATCGTTCGCATTCATCCCTTACCGTCGTTCTCTTATAGAGCTCCTCG
The DNA here is from genome assembly GCA_963971545.1 of Philophylla caesio. Lineage (NCBI taxonomy): Eukaryota > Metazoa > Arthropoda > Insecta > Diptera > Tephritidae > Philophylla > Philophylla caesio. Next base: position 26,785,149 of record OZ020605.1, read on the forward strand.
CAAAATGCATCTTCGGGGGTGATCTTCCTTTTGGGTGAAACTTCTTCCAACTCCCAAAAACGTGTCAGTTGGGGGTTCGTCATCTGTGTGCAGTACGACACACATGACGAAAAACAGCTTGTTGTGACCGTCCGAGGAACTGGCCCTGTAAGGATCCACCCGAACACCGTCTCCTGCGCCAGAAGTGATCCCAGCACGTTTCGCTCTACGTTGTCCATGATAACAGCCGGGTATACATCCGCACCCAAGATGACATCCACCTGCTGACTCCTATAGAAGTTTACATCGGCCAACCTAAGAGGGGGGAGTGATCCAAGATGCACCCGGTCCAATGAAAACTTGGGGAGGTCTCCTGTCAATTGGGGTAAAACGAGGCCTCTTGCCTCCATTTTAAACTGGGGGTTTACAGGAGAACCTATGACCAGATGCGCTACTTTTCGCACATTTGCCGATACCGTGGCACTTATCCCTGTTACCTGAGTATCAGCAACTTTCGTTGGCAGCCCGATGCGCTTCCGGAGCCGGTCAGTGATGAATGTACCCTCCGATCCCGAATCAAGTAAAGCCCTGACTTGGTAGGTGACTCCTAGATGGTAGATGTTGACCATGGCAGTTCCTAAGAATATATTGCAATTGCTTGCAGCATGTAGGGATTGCACATTGCTCGTGCTTGGTCGGGGTTGTGTCGTTCTGGGTTGTGCTGATCGTGGTTGTGGGGGTCGGGGCACCTTACTTCGGGGTGACGGTTGTGGTGCAGACGTGCTGGGCAACTGTAACGCAGGAGGTCGATGTAGAAGGGAGTGATGTCTTTGGTGACAACTCCAACAAGAGAAAGGGCTCTTGCAATCTTTTGCCATATGGGAATGTGCAAGGCAATTCATGCACAAGTTATGTTTTCTGGCAACAGTGACGCGATCATCAACTTTCATTGCCAAAAATTTGGGGCAACCCTTCAATACATGGGTTTGCTCAGGGCATAACCTACAGGTAGGTTGAGAAAACTGCCCATGGTGTGCCGATACTCGCCTCTCATAGCTTGCGGCGGGTGTTCGACTGACGGTCGGCTTTACCGCTCTAGCACCCCGAATGTCGGAAACAGTTTCCAACGTTTGGAACCGGCTTGTAAGAAAGCTGTCTAAGTCCTCCCACCTCGGAATTCCCGCCTTCCTCACAATCCCTTGTTCCCATAGCGCTAGGGTGGTGTCTGGCAACCGACTCGACACCAAAAACACGAAAATTGCATCCCACTTCTCAATGTCAATACCGTACATTTCTAACACTGAGATACAATTGTTTACCGTAAAATATCTCCGTATCACATGGAGCTAAACGGATATTTGAATGAGCAGGCAGTTCAACTTCATGAAGCCCGGGATTGACCGTTGAACTGCTTTGTTGAGCAAAAGGGAGACCATGAGCAGTCTCACCTATAAGCGCACCGCAAGTTAAGTATGCGGTGTAGCAGTCCTGGTATCGGCACTTGGCCAACCAAAGAGCGGACTGATCGCTTTCGTTGTCGGACAAGGTCTTTGAGTACTTATCAAATTCCTCTTTAACCTTGACCCACAACGTCTTAAGCTCTTCTTTCTGTATTTCCAGAGAGAAGATCGAATGGCAGTTACTGGGCATCGTGTTATAGCCCGACTCAAACTCAAGCAGCGCATCGCATGCGCGCGAAAAATCGTTGAGTGTGGCCATGTTACGAAAAAGCTTACGAAATTTTGTTTCAAAATCTTTCGAAAAAGCAACCGATTTAAAGATAATGTCGTAAAGACTAATCCACGAAAAAAAGTTTCAAGTTTTCAAACTCCGACGTTTGAAAAATATTTCGAAAAACAAGACGTTGTAAAGATTGTTTCAGTGTATCGCACCACTGAATGAAATCACGAAAAATTAACCGGAAATAAAACTCCAAAAATCCAAAAAAAAAAGTCGAATTTATTTCTCCCAGTGTTAGGCACCACTGGGGAAACCCAAGAAAAATGCTCGAAATTTAAAAACAGAATTCCAAAACAAATCGAATTTAATTTCCCTCAGTGTTGTGAGCCACTGGGGAATACCACGGAAAAAGCAGAAAATAAATATCCACAAATCCAAAAAAAAGTCGAATTGATTTCCGTCAGTGTTAGGCACCACTGGGGAAAATCACGGAAAAGCCGGAAATGAAAATTCAAAAAAAAATCGAATTTATTTCCCTCAGTGTTATGATCCACTGGGGAAATCCCAATTTCTTTAAAGTCCTTCTGAATGGATTGAACGAATAAAATAAACTAATTTAAAACCGTTAATAATAAAAATTATAACGCGGAAAAAAATCAATGTTCAACCAAACGAGAGTTCAGAAAACCAATTGGCCTGATTTCTTTCCGTGTCTCGCACAACCGGAAGAACCCAAATAATTTTCTATAAAGCACAAAAAAAACGTACTAGTGGAGAACAAAGTGTCTTGTCCCACCGAGTAAAAATTGCAAAGTGCGTTTAATACCTTGTCCTAGGAAAGGAAACGAAAATTGTATGTACCAATAATCAAAAAAAATCAATTGAAGAAAAACCAAGCAATTTTCGAGAAAGCGAAGAAAGGTACCAAAATCCAATGGTTTTAAACAAGCCACACCACCTTATATGGATGACCAAAAAAAAAATTTCATAGACAAAGTAAATTCAATTTACACCAAAAAAAATTATTTAATTTTTTTTTTCCAAAAGTTTTTATATATTTTTTTTGTTTTATATGTATTCAATAATTCGAAATTTCGACGAAAAAAAACCCGTAATGGTCTTTATTGATTAATATCTCGACAGCCAAAAGGCCGTAATATTCTCACACAAAAATTTTTTTATTTTCGCCCACTCACGAATATACATACGTGTTGTATGTCAAAGGCTTACCTTGTATCACTGCTTACTTTTGCTGTTGTGGATTTATATTCGGAGGCCGTTGGTGAGGGCCTTGTTGAACGTTGGGCCGTTGGTGTGGGCCTTGCTGCACGGTGGGCCACTGGTGGGGGCCTTGTTGAACGTTGGGCCGTTCGTGTGGGCCTTGCAGCAACTCGTTGGGCCGTTGGTGTGGGCCTTGCTGCACGGTGGGGGCCTTGCAGCAACCGTTGGGCCGTTGGTGTGGGCCTTGCTGCACGGTGGGCCACTGGTGAGGGCCTTGCAGCAAATACGTTGGGCCGTTGGTGTGGGCCTTGCTGCACCGTTGGGCCACTTGTGGGGGCCTTGCAGCAACTCGCACTGCCGCCTGATTACGTGGCACTTAATGCCGGCGGTCAGCATCTGCACTCACTTAAAATGGCCTTATTTCGTGGCGCCACTTGTTTGCCGGTGCAGCCACTTTCTCACTGCACTTTCAACTCGGGTGCTGCAAACACACGAATCAACAAAATTGAAAATTTTAAAGGATTACCTTGTATGGATTTTTGTGCTCCAATCGTTGGGGCGGCCTTACCCTTCTGCTTTACGTTGTCGCCGGGGTTTTCTCGGTCGCCACGATATGTTAAAGAGAAAATAACCCGCACTCACACGTGTGAAGCAATTTGCAGGTTATTTTTCTTTCACTAGTAATTTTGTTTTGCCAATTTTTTGGCAGCAATTCGCAATCCACTGCTCGTTCACAATAGAAGATTGTGAAAAATCTTTAAGAAATTTTATAAGCTGTGTTTAATTGGTTATACATATGTATATATTAGTATATCCACAATACATTAAACACAACTTAATGGGGGATTAAATTGGGGTTAGGCAACTTGGCAGTTTTAGGGGTTATGTTTTCATGCAAACATAATATTCTACAACTTTTTTTTTTTTGTTTTAATTTTATCCGCGAGTACAGCACATCAGCCACAAAAAAAAAATAGCAAAAAAAATCAGAATGATCCGGCTCGAAGGACCATGTTCGAGCGGGGAGGAATTAGGGGCCGGGAATTCCTCTTGAATTCCACGGCAACGGGAATAGGAAGCCGATCTTCTGAAGATTTGAGATCCTTAAATCAGTAAGCTGAATGCCGTCTCGCAAATAAAAAAACACACACTTTTCAACTTAACTTGGGGCTCGCAGATGGCAAGCAATTTATTTTTTAAGATAAAATCACTGCTGAAAATAAAATGGGGTTAAATACAAGTACAATATCATAGAACCTTACGTGTAGCGTTGGGGGCGTCTCTTCACAAAGTTAAAGAGCGCTGGGTTTTCGCAAAAGGCGAAACCCATCGTACGGTACGGGTAAAAGGAATCGAGAAAAGGGAGATAAAGTAACGAGTCCCTTTTCCCGTACTATCACAGCGACATCTGCAAGTGGAATTATAGTAATTCACAATGGCAGTTCCTCTTTTGAATGCTGATGTAAACAGCTGGCGTAAACAACGTCTTTTAATTTCTTTGTCACAATTTTGTATGCTGTTCCCCATGGATTCTTCTCAGCTTCATCACAGAGTTCAAGAAAGCATTGAAGCTTGCTTTCTTTAATTGCAATCTTCAGTGCGCGCCTCGCTAATCTGTACATTTCTCTGAAGTCTGTGAAGTGTGGTCTTCCTTTTGCTCTTCGAAAGCGTCTTCTGGACTTGATACACTCTTCTCTAGGGTTTTTGTATGTCCTCGTTCCATCAATAAAACGGAGAGTGTTGCTTGGTGGCAGACTTGCGAGACATCGATGCATTGCATGCTGTTCGAATATTATTCATAAATTTTATGCACTTGTTGTTCGCACACCCCGTGTATTCTGTAGTTTGTAGCATTTTTTTGAACACCTCTTGGTCGAGGGTGCTGGTTTTCCACCCTTGGCGCTTTAGTCGCTGTTGTCGTTTAACAGGTTTGCTACTGTTTAATTTTATATCGCATATAATAGCCGAATGATCGCTTTGAGTGCAGCAGGCGCTTATACTCCATTTGGACCGCGTGTAAAGGTTGGAGTTTACGAGTGTGATGTCTATGACGGAGCCGAAGCCATTTCTCGAAAAGGTGTGTTCTGCGCCGGTGTTCAGTATCGCCACATCTAAGCAGGCAAATGCTTCCAGCAGCGCTCTTCCCTTTGGAGTCGTTCGCTGTGAGCCCAACTCTGTGGCCCAGGCATTAAAGTCGCATGCAATTATGAACCGCTGTTTTGTTATGGCATCTATGGCTATATTTTCGACAATTTCCTCAAACATGTTTAGAGGGGTACTTGGCGGAGTGTAGCAGCTGTATATATAAATATCAACTATTTTAGCGCGTATGAAACCTCTTTCACTCAGTACATTTCCTATATTTGAGGGATTTGGTCCACAAGACCATATTGCGGCTTTCCCACCGATATCCTGAGCCCAATTGACCGTCTTTCTCTTGTAAGGCTCCCAGTAGTGCTTTGTCGACCTTTAAGTCGAGAACTGTTTGCGACAGGAGGTCTTGCGCGGCTTCGCAGTGGTTAAGATTTAGCTGCAATAATCTCATAGTGGTTTTAATTTTTGGATCGCTTCTTTATATGCTGGGCATTTATTGCCACCAATAGAGTAGTCAGTGCGTATTTCTCGTCTCTTTTCGCACAATAAACATTTTGGGGGATTTGTGCACGTCCTCGCTGTACGGCCGTCTTCTCCGCATTTAAAGCATGCACTTTTATAATTTATTTGGCTGGAGCAGTCCTTTGCTATGTGGCCGAAGTCGAGGCATTTTTGCGCGAATGCGGCATACAACCCAGACAATCCGGACTTTGCCGCTTGCTAAGAGCGTTCTCGTTATTTCAGTGGGCAGAGAAACCGTTGCTGTCTGCGTTCCACCGTATGCTTTCCGCATTGATTTGATGCTCGTGGGCTCTACATTGAAGCTAGGAAGCTGAGAGTTTAGCGCCAGGCACACCTCCTCGATGGTGGTTATTTCGTCCATATCGTGTATTTTCACGACTGACTCTTCCCTGAGGCATTTCACTTCTGCTTTTCCTACGAGAACTTGCCCCACCGCTACTCTTAATTTCACTGTGCTCTCATCGGATTGCTTAGCAAGTTGAAAAAGGAGATCGCAGTTTTCCGGATTTTACCAACCATCGTGTTCATTCCACTCAGGGATTCTTCTCTTTTAATAGTCTTCAAAATGTCCGCGTATGAACATTCGCCTATACTTTATGAGGGCATCTGGCCGTACTGGATTGGGTTTATGGCGCTTCCGTTTTGTAACTGTTTGCCACGGTTCGCTTTCAACTATTGTTCTAGCTCCTCTAGCGACCGGCCTTTCTGCAACAACGACATTGTTTGCTGTGTTTATAAAAACCCCTTTTTTCTTTTTAGCTGGGCCCCGTGGAGGAGATGATTCACTGGCAGCTTGTTCACGAGACCTTTTTGCAGCGCCATGTGCAGTTTTCCTTAACGAAGGAGTTGTCTGCGATTGCATTGCATCCTTTACGCTTGTGTTTGCTTCTTTTCTTTCATCTGCGACTTCCTCGTAAGAGATGGCAATCGCCTTCACCAAATCTCTAAAATGTTGGTTAATTGAACGTATTGCCACCGCGTCTTATCTGCTCTGGGTCAGCGACGCAGAAAGCAGGTGCGATAACCGGAGGAGTTGAGCGGGGTGGAGAATGTCCCAGTCGCGACAGTCGCGCGAAGGGATCTAGTAAATTGCAAACTGGTGGCTGGCGGAGATTTCACGCACCCTTACCGAGGAAAATAAGGGTAGTTCAAAATTGTGCTGAATATGAACAGCTGATTTAGAACAGCTGATTTGTGGGCTTTAAAATTCGCGGGAGTGCGATAGTATTTGGCGCTCACTAACCCACTTTTATTGCTTTGTTTTTTTTTTTGTTTATTATTTTAAACACTTAGATTTTGTCCTGTGTCTCAGGTAGCGCTCTCGCTGTTGTATGAAACGAAGCACTACACTCTTCACTGGTTTAGAAAGCGGGTAAAGTTCGCACTTTGTCTGCACTTTTAGGGTTCCTAACTCAGGAGCCCTTTTATACACTCCCGATGGGAAAAACAAAGCGAATGTATGTCATCAGTGTGTTTTTCAGTGTGTGTCTGCGTGGACTAGGTGCTATGGGCTATATGCGACTTGTTGAGCGTAATAAAGGTAAAATTAGAACCTGTGTGCTGGCAAAGAAAATCCTATTATAGTGATAGAAACATGACGACAACCTTGCTTGAGATTGAATACAGATCTTTGCTGTCGGCCTCCACGTACATGGCGTACGATGCTGATGATCACTCGCAAAGTGAACGACAACATAGGGGGCTTAGTTCTGATCGGTTGCGATGCTAACGCCTACGATGTGCAGTGGGAAAGCACCGACATGAACAGTCAAGGTTAGTCTCTTTTTAACTACTAGTTTAGTTATATGCAAAAGCGGCACCGAGTTCACTTTTATAACTGCGATAATTCAGAACGAATGTTCCAAAATGACTTTGTCAGCCTTATTGAGAAATATTAATTTTTAAAAGTTGTTTGCCAAAGTGCGTCGAATTTGGGGCCAATAAATTTATAAATCGAACTAAAGGAGAGTACAAGCAAGTGCAATTCAATTCTAAATTAATGAGAAATTGACTATTGTATTACTTTTGAAACATCAATTATTTGTTGTTAATTCAAAATGCCTTGCATTTGTGATCACAAGGTTGATCGATCTCAACCAAAGGTTCATTGTACTAAGTGCAATTGGTTCCACTTGGTTTGTGTTGGTATAAAGCCTGCAGATGCAGAGTTTCTTGCACATTCTAATAAATGCTATTTTCGTAAAGTTTGGGCGACTGTGCGACGCAGCTCAATTTGCTCTCCTGTTATTTCGGACGAAAAGCAAAGTGCTACATCTACTAACACCAACAATAAAAATGCATACTGAAAATCGTCAATTTGTATTTGATATCATTGTATTTAATATCATTGTCTCTCTTCGAGCCGATAATGCCCGATTGCTTAATAATTACACTGCTCAGTAAAGTATAAACTTTTGGATAAAATTGGTGATATGCACTCTGGTCTCATTTCTATATAGCGAGTTTTGCGTGAAAAGATTCTGCGATTGCTTCTCTCAATGCAGAACCAAGAGACTTACGCTCCTGCGTAACTACTGTTGTCGATAAGCTTAGTGATAACTCTCCTAAATGCGCTGTTATTGTTGCTAATGGAGCTAATAATGTCGATTTGTCGTCTGTGGTCCCTGCACTTGCTTCTGCTAGCGATGCTTTGCAATCAAAACTACTGCTCTTACTAACATATCTAACGTAAAGCCATCCGCTGGTGTTTCTGCTGTCTATGACCCAACGAAATCAACGCCTACATACAGTGCTGCTCTCACCGCCTCAAGTAAGGCTCCGCCGTTAGCTACTGCGCCAACACCTTCATTGTCTCTTTCGCCATATACCTAGGTAGCTGCTACTTATATCGTATGTAATTATACTACTGCGAGATCTACTTCTATTGGTACTAGTACTGCTCCTATTCAGCATAATCTGACGACGGATGCTGATATCGCTTTCGTTTACAAAACTTCGGATTGGAATACACTGGGTAAAAACAATCGTCCGAAGCCAAGAAAGCCTTTACTTATTGGTACCAGAAGTAACAATGAATTAAGTTTTGTCACCACTTCGAAATGGTTGTATGTGCGTTCACTGCTGTTAATATTATTAATTATGTATCTAAACACGCTGATATTGATCCCAAATTTCTAAGAAGCTATATGCTAACTTTCAGGATGCTGATCTGGATAAATTGAGGAAAGTAAACGTTTAACTAGGAGTTACTGAGGATTTCTACAACAAAGTGTTGGATGTGACTATCTGCCAGTGCTGTCGAAATGCTACTATAATAGTTTTTTTACTCCTTTTTTGTTGCCATACTACTACTTTTCGTTAATATATTTTTGTCTTTTAATGTATTATTATTAGTTGAATTTTAATTTAAAATTTTAGTTCTTAAATTTTCTTTTCGTATACTTTTCAAAATATTAATTGTTGGCAAGCCTGTGGAATTGGCGTACGCACATGCGATTGTCTCTTTTTCGCATTCATACATATGTTTGTAGTAGAGATGATTGCTGATACTGACAGTGCAAAAATTTCGTGGAATAGCGGTTAATGTATTCTTTGCGAAAGTTGAATGAATGTAACGCTTGATATTTTGTGGTGCGCTCTATTGTTTGACTTTAGTGTTTTAAATTGCAACGGCAGAGAGAATATTTTCTCAATTGTCTCTCATTAAGGATAAAAAACGAAATTGCTTATGTACTGAAACTGTAAATGCTATTATGACTGCAAAAGAATTGCTGGTTGATTCTAATTCAAATACTTGGAAGCCATCAAAAAGTATTTTAAGTGCCTATAGGTGTTAATTATTATTTATTATATGACAACAGCATAAATGCTGTATTGGTGTTAAGTTGAAGTATTTTTTATTAATTTTTTAATTTAATTTAGATACAGGTATATATTTTTTTCTTTTGAAAATGCAAAATACATACATATTAATTTTAATAATTGAATTAAATACATTAAAAAAAAAAAAAAACTATTGTATTTTTCATAGATTATTTGACTAGTTACTCAAAATATTGTTAAAAACTACTTTTTTTTTATCAAAAAGCTACTATTATTTGAAAAAAACTAATGTTTATTTTACAACATGCTACTCTCTGAGATACAAAAACGACAACACTGCTATCTGGCCTTGTTTTTTTTTTTAAATGTCGGCGCGCCGCAACTAAACCCATAGATTCTTATGCTCCATTTGATTGTCTTAAGAAGCATTTAAGAGAATACTTTTAAAATGTCTCTGGCCTGCGGACTAAATCAAAGACTCTTTTCAATATGAGTTCACTTTATGATATCTTTGTCCTCGTTGAAACTTGGCTGAACCTGGAATTTAATGATAGCAAATTCTTCGACACCAATATGTATAAGGTTTGCCGCAAAGATCGTGACTTTTCGAAAGTTTCACTCTCGAGAGGTGGTGCTGCTCACAGTCGGTTTCGCTCATCGTTTGTAAGTATGACCAATACTGACTCCCTGCTGGACCAATTATGTAATCCCAAGATATTTATTTGCACGTCATACATTCCGCTAGTGATGGGCGAGTCCGAGATGTTTTAGTCGATTGTCTCGATTTTTCAAATATCCCGATGGTTTCCGATGTTTTCTCTCGAAGAGAAATTTGGCGAATTTTCAGTAAATTTTCTATAGCCCATTTACCCAACCATTATCTCGATTAGTACAAATTTGATATTAACCCTACGATTCATAACCAGCAAAACTCCTTTAATTTCATAATCAGGTACCCGGGTACCCGAAGTAGGTTGTTTTGCGTTTATTGAAATAAAATAATATTTTCCTGGAAATATTTTTGTTGTTGATTATATTTTGCGTTCTCAACTGTACAAATTTGATATTTGGAAAAAAAACTGGTTTCTGTTCGTATATAAGTACCTAAAGCGACACAAGTAGGCAGAAACTGGTTTTATGTAAGGGTTGTTTATTTGCTTAGTTTGCTTATTTTCGGTACCTACTTGCTTAATTGCTTTTGAATTAGATAGCAGATGTTCATTTGTGTCGTAAAATTGAAATATTTCATTTGCTTCGTCATTCTGTGTTGAATATTTGAACAGTGAAGTTGGTGAAAAATGAGCCGCAACGACCGATATTTGTCTACAAGGGAATACTGGGATTTGAGTGATGAAGCAAGAAGCACATATATTCAACGTTTATTTGAGGAAGTGACTCAAGATGAGGACCTTGAAGTGGACCCTGTGGAAGGCCAAAATGAAGGAAATGTGTCCTATACTGGCGAAGTTTCGGAATCAGAGAATGAAGATTTGAATGTTGACAACGCAAACGAAATTGCAGCTGCTATTGACGCACCAGAGGAAAATTTCTTTGATGACGAAAGTGAAGATGATGATATGCAAGAAGATGCACCAACAACAAACCCAGCAGACTACATGACTGCACGTGACGGCACACAATGGCAGCGAACACCACGTAGTTGCCAACAAGTGAGAAGCCACAATATATTCAGAGACCGCTGTGGTCCAGCGCGGATTACTGAAAATATGACGCCTTTGCACTGTTTCAAATCATACCTCACAGTGGAAATGGTGGATGTAATAGTGCGCCACACAAATAGAAAAGCGCATGCCACATATAATGCGTACAATGAAGCGAATCCCAATAGACGTCAGTTGAAGTGGAAAGACACGACAATCAACGAAATTTATGCGTTCATTGGAATGATTTTGATGGCTGGCACAAATCATTCTAATGACGAAAACGCAAGAGATTTGTGGACGTCACAGGCTCACCCAATATTCCGCGCCACCATGGGAATAAACAGATTTTTCGATTTGCTGCGTTTTATGCGGTTTGACGACCCCAGAACACGGGTAGAGCGGCAGCGTCAAGACAAAGCGGCGGCAATTCGCGATATTTGGATAATGCTCAATGGAAATCTTGCCAGATATTATGTGCCATCAGAATATTTGACCATTGATGAACAATTATATCCATACCGTGGTAGAACCAAATTCACACAATATATACCCTCGAAGCCAGCAAAATATGGTATAAAAGTATGGTGGATTTGCGATGCCAAAAACTCATATCCACTTCATGGCCAAATATATACTGGCAAACAAGAAACTGGTCGTGAAGTTGGTGTTGGCGAAAAAGTGGTGAGAGATTTAGTTGGGCCATACTACGGTAGCGGACGAACTATCACAATGGATAATTTTTTTACGACGCTGCCGTTGGCTAGGCAACTAAAAGTAGAAAAGCTCAGCATTGTGGGTACACTCCGCCGCAAGAAAGCTTACATCCCTGCGGAGATGAAAGAAGACAAAAAAAAGACGTTGGTTCAAGTTTATTTGGCTTCCACGACAACGTAACACTGCTCTCATATAAGCGGTTATGAATCGTAGGGTTAAATATCAAAAACCAAAACAAGGTATTTAAGTTTAATTTCTCGCTTAAAAATAAGAGTTGATCCAATCTGTTCCGCCTCAAATTGGTCATCATATCAGCTTTACTAAATATACGTTCCGAGGGCACAAAAGTTGAAAGAATATTCAGATATTTGGAAGATAGTGCATATAGTTCTGGGAACGTAGAATAATGCATTTTCCAAAACTGTAATGAAACTTGCTTACGATCGAAATAAGGCATTTCAAGATATTGTTTTATTATCAAAATAACGCTAGTTGTCGGTGTAGTAATAAAAGCTATAGCAGCAACTTTTTGGTCGAAATGACCCACAGCCCATTATTATCGTCCGTAGTAACGGTAGAACTTGCTTTGGAAGTAGTTGGCAATTGTACGTCCTCAGAAGACCTTTGATTCTCTACTAATCTGCTTAATTCATCAGTAATCCACTGTTGAACATTGTCAGCATTCTCTCCATTGCCGAACGCAGCTTTCTTTAACCTAGGGTCTAAAAATGTAGTTTTTGCTACTGCTTTTGTAGTTTCTAAAAAACAAAGTCGTCTACAAATAATTTCCAGAAGATGCAGCTTTAACTGCTTCCCGATATTTTTTGTGGGGGTTTTTTTTTATTTCGATTTGAAGTCATCGGACAAGTAGGGTAATGCGCAACATGGTTGAATATGTTTGGCCTGACAAATCTTTAGCTCAAATTAGGACTGATTTGAAGATTTGGATGCAGTCATCTACTGACTTCCACTCCGAACCGTCCAGATTGCTAGCGAAGAAAGTGTTGCTGACAGAGGCAGTTTCAATTTAAATAGCCTTTCTAGCATAACAACTGCAGAGTTCCACCAAGTAGGTACGTCCTGTTTAAGCTCATTTATCCCCATCTGTTGTTGGATTTCCCATAACTTGTATGATGCTTTGTTTAAAGAGAGTCACTAAAGACCTACATTTAGATAGCAACTTTTCTAGGCTCGAATTATATTTAATACTATCCTGAACTGATAAATTAGGCGTATGAGCTACGCACGGATGATGCTTTTTACGAAGCTGTTTTAGAACAGCCTTTTTCATATTTGCTGCATTATCGGTTACAACTGTAACGATTTTGTCAGTAATTCGCCATTTTGACAGGTATTGATTGAGTTGACACGGCGTCTTCGATCATGAGCCAGTCGACTCGAAACAATCAAAAAACATCTCGGTTGTAAAGGCGGACAGGGAGTCAATTTTTGACTCGATTGTTCTTTTGATCCGATGGCGATTTTCTCGATCGTTTAAACATCTCGGCGTCGCCCATCAACACATTCTAAATGGTGGAATGTAGTGATAGGCGAGTCCTGATTCGTTGTACAAACTGCATGTAGACAATATTGTCGATCTAGAAAAAGTTTTTTCTAATAGCGGTCACCCCTCGGCAGGCAATGGCAAACCTCCGAGGGTATTTCTGCCATGAAAAAGCTTCTCATTAAATACATCTGCCGTTCGGAGTCGGCACAAAACTGTAGGTCCCTCCATTTGTGGTATAATATAAAGACGCACACCACAAATGGTAGGAGAAGCTCGGCCAAACACTGAGCTATATAGTGTACGCGCCAAAATTATATTATTATATATAGTCCGTAGCTATGATAGTAATAATTTTTGCATTCTTGGAGACTTTAATTTACGGAACATTTAATGGTCCTACTTAAATAAAAGTCTTACTTTGTTCCCGAAACCTGTAAATTGTTTTACTGAGTCTTACCTCATAGACAACTTCTTAAGTGTTAATCTTTCCCAGATAAATGGTTTCACTAATAAGCTATCCAGAACTCTGGATCTTATCAATGTTAGCGAAAATATGATTTTTTCTTTGGATGAGTTCCTGAACCATTGTCATATTCTGGTTTACATCATGTCCCGCTTATTACCAATCTTGAATTTTATAACTTTCAATGTATATGTTCATATTCTTTGATAGAATCAGTCTTGAGGTCTGCTCCATAGACTGGGAATCACTTTTCTCGGGTGTGGGTGCTAATGATAGTTATTCTATTTTCATAACTAAAATAAATGAAATTTGTCTTAAACACATTCCGCTTAAAAAGAAGAGCTGCTATAAAATTCCGTGGTACACATAACAGATAAAACACTTGAGGAATAAGTTTTTTAAAAAATTCAAATAAACTAAAATCTCAGAGTATAAAATTAAATATCTTCCCTACTTAAGAAAGTTTAATTCATTAGCTAAAAGTCTCCAGAGAAGATATGTCTGAAATTTCGAATCGGATATCAAAGTGAATCCCAAATATTTTTGGAACTATCTCAAATAAAAAAAAACTTGCTCCAGTATACCCGCGGATTTTTTTCTTGCTGACTTTTTCCTGCTGACTTTTTCCATTCTAATTTTATAACTCAGAAGGAAACTTCTAGAGGTTCTTTTCGAACTGTGGGAGCTTTCCCTATCTCTTGAGGATGTATTATGAGCGTTAAATGGTCTTTACAAACAGATGTTCCTATTTTCAAAAATGGGAACAAAAATACTGTTGCCAATTAGAGGCCCATTGCCAAGTTGTCAGCAGTGTCAAAGTTATTTGAATACATAGTAAAACAGAAGATGTACTTCTCAGTTAAGCGTTTAATATCCGACAACCAGCATGGTTTCTTGTCTGGTAGATCTACATTCACTAATTTATCAATCTTTTCTGAATATTGTTTATCGGCTTTCAGTGATCGTCTTCAAGTTGACACTGTGTATACTGACTTTTCAATAGCATTTGACAAAGTCAGCCATTCACTTTTGATTTCTAAATTATCCAGTTTGGGATTCCATTTAAAATTTTTTATCTTGGATAAAATCCTACCTTGATCATCGCAACTGTGAAGTTGTAGTTGACAATGTGCATTCCAAATCTTTCGTAGTGTCGTCTGGTGTACCACAAGGCAGCATACCCTTTGCTATTTGTTATTTTTATCAATGGCATTCCTGTTTTATAAGCTCAAATCGTCAGTCGTACGCTCCAAGCTGGAATATGCTTCTGTAGTCGGGAGACCTTATCATGTATGCAATATTAATATGATCGAGTGGGTTCAAAAAACTTATAGTTCAAGATTTGCGCTAATTAATCAAATCTCTACAAAATAAAAGAACTATTATTTCGCTCAACTTTGTCTTTGGAATTATTACCGGTGTGATTAATTCATCCAACCTCCTCGAGCGCATTTGTTTTCACGTCCCTGAAAGGAGTCTTCGTAATAGTGATATTTTTTACACAGAGCCCTGAAGGAATTCTATAATCGACATAAGTAAAGAATACGGGCCGTTGAGCTAGAAAGAAATTAAAAAGTGGGCGTGGTCCGCCTTCTTCCACTGATTTCGATGGTGTAATCTTTTTTTGGTGCAAATTGATAGGGTGGTGGTAGGTAGGGATAATGGGGGAAATTTCAATATTTTGAAAAGCTGATATTTCAAAAACTGACCTTCACAATATCGTTTTAAACGAAACCAATATTGTGAAGATCGGATAAATAGGTTTTGAAATATCGGCTTTTCAAATATTGAAATTTCCTCATTTACCCCTACCTGCCACCTCCCCTATTAATTTGCACAAAAAAAAGTGATACCATTAAAATCTGGAAAAAGGGACACACCACACCCACTTTTTATTTTTTTTTAGCTCCACGGCCCGTATTCTTTACTTATTCCCAATAATCAACCAAATTTGTTAGCCATAGATTTTTCTATATCTAAGTCCGTTTTCAAATTAATGTTAAATGAAGTGATATTATAATCATCTATCTTTATGTAGTCTGTAAGTAACTTTGTACACTTAGTAGATTACTATAAAACCGAAAAAAATAAATAAAAAAATTGATATTTTGGGTTTACAAAAGAGCCTTACTTGAAGCGAAAAGGGCTTTTTTCTTCTTCTTTTATGGCACTACCACCGTTTGTCGGTTTGGGCCGAGACCAAAAAGCAGGTACTTCTGCACTTGGTCTCTTCCAATGTCGTTGCCCACCCATGGATGCCGATTCGAACGATTTTTTCACCAGAGCATCATCATCCATACGAACGACATGGCGCTTGGCAATATCAATATTATTATACAGCTCATACAGTTCATCATTTCATCTTCTGCGGTACCCGTCCTAATGCGAACAGGATCATAAATCTGGCGAAGAACATTTCTCTCCAAAGCCTTCTCATCTCGTTTAGCATCGTCCATGTTTCTGCGCCATACAAAAGGACGGCCATGATGAGGGATTTGTAGAGCGAGATTTACGTTTGTCGAGAAAGGGCTCTGCTTTTCAATTGTCTAACGAGCCCAAAGTAGCACGTGTCAAGTGTTATTCTTCGCTGACATCATTGGTGGTGTTAACGCTGGATCCAATGTATACAAAATCCTTGACTACTTCTAAGTTGTACCTGCCAACAGTGACGTGGGTCCCAATACGCGGGGATTTTTCGTTTATTGCTACAAGGTAATTTGTTTTGTCCTCGTTCACTGCAAGACCAACCTCTTTTGCTTCCTTCTTTGGACTGGAAAATGGTGCACTGTCGGCCCTGTTATTAAGACCAACGTTGTGAATATCATCCGTTTACGCCAGCATCATCGTACTTTTGTTATAAATAGTGCCACTGCGATTGAGAATGTCAGCTCTTATTACGGTTTCCAGCATCAGATTGAAGAAGTTTCACGTATGTGGGTCACCTTTTCTAAACGCTCGTTTGGTCTCGAACGGCTCGGAGAAGTCCTTTCCAACTTGGACGAAGCTAAAAGTTGTGCTCAACGTCACTTTACAAAGCTGTATAAGTTTATCAGCGATTCCAAAATTAGATATGGCGTCGTATAGGGAGCTTCTATTCGTGCTATCAAATGCAGCTATAAAATCGACTAAGAGGTGGTGTGTGTCGACTTGTTTATCTAAGGTCTTTTCCAGGATTTAACGTGCTGTGAATATCTGGGTAATGATAAGGTCCAATCAGCTGGTTTATATATGGCTTCAGTCTTTCACACATTATCGTCGATAGGACCTTGTATGTGATATTTAGAAGGCTTATCCCACGGAGGTAGGCACAAACATCAGGATCCTCCTTCTTAAGGATTGCAAAAAGTACACTGAGATTCCAATCCTCTGGCATGTACTCGTCGGACCAAATTGTGCTTAACAGCTGCTACATACTTCCTACCAGCTCTTTGCCGCCGGCTTTGAACAACTTAGCCGGTATACCGTCAGCTCAAGACGCTTTGTTATTCTTCAGCCACCTTAATACTGTTCTCACCTCGGCTTGGTCGAGCACAGGGATTTGTTGTTTATCCCTAAAGATTGTTCTGGGTTCTTCTTCTTCAAACGCGTCACCAGAGTTCGCATTCAGTAGCGTTCAGAAGTGGTCCGTCCATACCTCATGTGTGCTCTGAACGTCCGTCACCATATTTCCACACTTGTTTGCTGCCTTATTTTTTGATAGAATTTTTGGGCCGCATTCCTGCTTGCGAGCATATCAGGCTCGTCGCACTCACGCCTCCCCGCCTATC
Organism: Philophylla caesio; assembly: GCA_963971545.1. Taxonomy (NCBI): domain Eukaryota; kingdom Metazoa; phylum Arthropoda; class Insecta; order Diptera; family Tephritidae; genus Philophylla; species Philophylla caesio. The sequence continues at coordinate 26,802,543 of OZ020605.1, forward strand.
GTTTCATCTTCTTGAATATACATCTCTTTTCACTCCTCTTCTCCACGCATCGGTCGATTGTTGGACGCCTAGTAATTGGCTGCAGGGTGCCTTTGTATGCTGTTTATTTCGCTGCAGCAGGGACGCAGTACTCGTCGTCATACCAACTGTTTCTCCGTGGCTGGTAGTACCTAACCAGTCGAGATTGAAAAGTCTCAGCTGCCCGTTGCGATTGCAGCTATTCAACGTCAAACTTTCGTCGCAACACTTGCTAAGCGTTCTTCAGTTCAGAGAAGCGCGGACCTTAGCTGCAACATGGTAGTGATCTGAGTCAAAGCTTGCTCCACGGATACAACGAACTTCAAGCACGCTCGAAGCGTATCTCGCGTCTATCACAACGTGATCAATTTGATTTAGCGTTCGTTGATCAGGGGACACCCAAGTGGCTTCGTGGATGCTTCAATATTGGAATCTGGAGCTACTGACTACCGTGTTTCGCGCTACGACGAAGTCGATCAGCCTCCCTTCATTGTCAGAGGTAATCTTATGAAGATTGAATTTTTCGACTGTTCGACCAAAAATTCCTTCTTTTCTCACCTTAGACTTAAAATCGCCAATCACAATTCCAGGTAAATAGCCTAAATCGTAGGTCTTATTTTGTTTGCGGGGGATGTTAACGTGTGAGGAGTCCTATCCGAGGCTTTGCTTTACTTTTCATTGGATATTTGCTTTACGTGGCGGGTCCTAAGCCTGCGCACAACCCATTACTGGGGGTTAATATTTTGAAATCGTTTATATAGCGAGCCGCTTGCCCTAAGACAGACGCCGCACGTACAGGTGAACAGACCGTATATGTCGGTGTAACTTCACTAAAGCTCCCTCTCTATTAGCCGTGACCCAAGGCTCATTTCGCACATGGCTTGTAACCGCATACACAGATACACCACTGTACCCCATTACAACCCAAATCGTCCTTCTGCCTATACAATTTATAGGGTTCTCTTTTTTACAACGCGTCAAGTGTCTTGCTTGTACGGCTTACATACATTTGTTTTGCCTTGTGAAAATTAATTCAGTTTTTGTGCTTTTCTGCAAATCATGTTGCACAAAAGTTTTTTTTTCTAATTCAACTTAAGTTTTGGAAAATATAACAATATATTTGCTTATTACAGATGTTTTTTTGTATCAATATAAGCAACAAGTTATTTAGGAAGAAATTGTTTTTCACTATATGTGCATATGTCAAATTTGTGGTCAACACAAATACTTTTTTGACAGTTTTTCCAGTAAAAGTTAGTCATTTGGTGCTTTTCATAATCACAAAAGCCACAACTTCCATTCGGGGAACAGAAATATTTTTATGGTCAGACTCTTCAATTGTTCTTTCGTAGCTAGAAATACCTCCATGCACATGAAAGGTCTATGTGGCAAACCGCACATCTCAAATTATCGAAAATTGCGGAAAGAACAAATGGCAACACGTATCCTCCAATCACAATCCCGCCGACTTAGGAACCTTCTGAACCAGGAACCAGGCTCCAGCACTCAATACAACAATCTCTTTAGTGGCAAGGGCCAGATTGGCTCACGTTACCTCCTGAACAAAGAGACTCGCAAAATATTTAGAGGCACATCATCATCCTCAGTAGCTGTTTTTTCACAAGATGAAGTCGAAGATTACAATTCGTCGTTGTTCTCAGCTATATGTAGGTTATCCGCTTCAGCTAAAGGAACACTGCTTTCTCCATCATCACAAGCTCGAAAAAAAATCTTCAATTTGTTTACCATCGATAGAGAAAGCGCTTAAAATATACTTTTAAATTATGTTCCGAAAATATGTATGTATATCACTTCTATCTAAAGAGTTTTTACAACATCTATCAGTTCCATCTAAAGAGTTTTAGGACTCTTGGTAAGTCTCTCTTTAAACTATAAATAACTATGAATTTTGTATCAAAGGCAGTCTTAATCTTTCTTGAGATAAATCAGGTCACTTAATGCTAATTCAACAATACCTTCTTCGGTATTATTTAACAATATGGTTGCAACTACTCCAGTAAGGGCAGCCAATGTTTTTGCCTATTTTTTTCTGCCAATTTTGTTTCCGACAATGATGCTAAACATAAGTGCGCTACTCGTTTTGAGTCCTCACTTAACTTCGGTTCACTAAGGTTACTGAACGAGGTTGTTGCTAAAGGTATTTCATCTCTGAAATCATCAACTCAAATTAATTCAGATAGTCTACACAGGTCTGCAACAATAATGCTGTCTGGATATTTCCATCTGATTTCTATGTATTTAGATGTTCTAAAAACTAAAAAAATACTCAAAAGATTCCAGAACGTAAGGTTATTTTACAAAGCGCAAAGTTTTATTATAAAAAAAGTTTTTTTGGGCTAACTTGTAGGCAATAATAATATATAATCATAATTTTGGTGCTTACACTATATAGCCGAGCTGCTCCTACCATTTGTGGTGTGCGTCTTTATATTATACCACAAATGGAGGGATCTACAATTTTGTGCCGACTCCGAACGGCAGATGTATTTTTACGAGAAGCTTTTTCATGGCAGAAATACCCTCGGAGGTTTGCCATTGCCTGCCGAGGGGTGACCGCTATTAGAAAAAACTTTTTCTATGACCAACTCGACCACAGCGGCCACTAATAATAATAGGTATAATTTTATTTTGATTACTGTTTTTAAATGTTTACCATAACTGTCATTAATTTCTAAATAAGGAACATCCTGTGTGAGCAGCATTAACAAACATAAACATGTTGTAACCTGAACGTGCGCGCTCCGATAGTGTAGAAAGTGGCGCGGTACAATTACGTGGTAACTCGTCGACCCAGCAGAGTTGTGTATTTTCATAGATTCTTTAAAAAGAAGCCTTAAAGCAGTTCTGCTTCACAACGGCGGTTTTTATATTTGTATTACTGTCGGTCATTCCGTACACCTCAAGGAAACCTACAAGAACTTGTAATTGATTCTTTGCAAATTAAAATGGTTGGCAAGTGTGCATTGATTTCAAAATCTTGGGCATGGCGCTCAGGCAACAATCAGGGCCTACCAAATTCCCTTCCTTTTTGTGTCGAAGAGACCAAAAAGTGTTGGACTCCGAGTGAGCTTAAAGTTGGCGAGAAGAATGTCCTGCATGAAACTTTGGTACCTCCTCGTAAAGTTCTTCTACCACCGCTTCACATAAAGCTGGGATTGATGAAGCAATTTGTAAAGTCACTTCCAAGAGATGTAAATTGCTTCAAATACCTAATAACAAAGTTTCCAGGCCTCTCGGAGGCAAAGTTGAAGGAAAATGTTTTCGTTGGACCAGATATTAGATGGCTTATGGCTGATCCACTATTCATCACAACCATGACGGATTCTCAAAGAGAAGGGTGGATTGCCTTTAAAGAGGCCATAAAGAAATTTTTAGGCAATAACAAAGATCCTAACTACAAACAAATCGTCAAAAGAATGTTAAAAGCATTTCAAGCTTTAGGTTGCTTGATGAGTTTAAAAGTACATTTTCTTCATTCCCACCTCGACTACTTTCCATAAAATTTAGGAGACGTGAGTGAAGAGCATGGTGAACGATTTTACCAAGATATTAAGGAGATGAAAAAAGATACCAGGAAAGATGGATCGTTTTAATGATGGCAGACTATTGTTGGACGCTTCAAAGAGACCTTCCCGATGCTTCCCACAAGCGAAAATGTACCAAAAGGAGTCTCACTGAGAAAAATAAATGTGTTTAGTGCTTACTAATTAATGCATTTTACATAAATAAATTAGTTTTTTACGCAATTATAAATTAAAAATTTTTTTTTTTATCTTTTACATTTTATTTTAAGATGATAACTTGTTTAACATAGACACCTACATTGTCAGATAACGTGACTTTCTATGACAAAATTAAAGTTATTTTAGGATTCAGTACACACCCAAAAACATAAGAATTACACAAAAAAATCAAAACTGCTCTCAATTATTTTTTTTTGCAGACTTGTGCTATCTGCTAAACCTTTAACCTTGATCTTCAATTTGTCCCTTTCATCAGAAATTTGTATTGATGAAAAAGTCATTTATAACTCCATTTTATAAAAGTGGCAATAAGAACGATGCTGCCAACTACCGACAAATTTCGATATTATCGTCCGTATCTACATAAGTTATTTGAGTGTGTGGTTAAAGAAAAGCTTGTGTATTCTGTTAAGAATCTCATCTGTCCAAACCAACATGGTTTTTGGCGGTTTTCACCGAAGATAGCGAGGCAATCCTTCCTTGAGGGTCATCAAGTCGATACTGTCTACACAGACTTTTCGAAAGCATTCGACAGTCTCGCATAAGGTAATAATTTCTAAATTGGAAATCCTGGGATTCCACTCAACATTCCTTGGGTGGATCATGTTTTACTTAAGCGACCGTTATTGTGTGGTTGCATTCGACAATGTTTCTTCTCGACCATTTATAGCAACTTCTGGTGTTCCACAGGTTAGCATTTTAGGTCCTTTGTTGTTTGTCCTTTTCATTAATGATATTAGTTCCTGTTTCGTTGCTTCCAAGTTTCTTGTATATGCTGAAGAACTTAAGGTTTATTCGGTGATTAAAAGCTCTGAGGACTCAGCTGTTTTTCAGGCGTATCTTGACAGGGTTCATTTGTGGTGCCAATTTAATCGTCTGACATCGAATGTCAAAAAATATACTTGCTCTACCTTAACTAGGAAGCATAACCCTTTGATTGCAAGTTATACCATTTCTGACACACTCCTGAAATTTATGAATGAAGGCAAAGATTTGGGGGTGTTCTTTGATGCTAAACTAAGTTTCTCCACCCACATTAGTTTTGCTATTTCTAAATCTTATGCTATGCTCGCATTTGTTCGACGCAATAGTCAAGGCTAGAATATGCCTCCTTTGTCTGGAGGCCCTATCATTCCTCTTATATAAACCGGTTAGAGCGAGTACAAAAAACGTTCCTTAAACTTGCACTACGTTCTTTAAATTTCTCCGACCCTATCCCTTCTTACGAAGCTCGATGTCTACTCCTGCATTTACAACCCTTGTACAGCAGAAGTATGTACCTCTCATGTACCTTTGTTGTCAACATTGTGAAATGTATAGTTGACTGCCCTTCCCTCCTTGGAAGATTGTCTTTTAATATTCCACCGAATTCCCGGGCTGGATCTGTCAGTTCCAATAGGTATAATCCGTTAGTTTCTTGATAATCACTCTGTTAATTAGATTTAAGCCATTTTCTTCTCTATAGTCACTAAGAATTGTATTCATTTGACTAAATTAAGTAAATAATAATAAAAAATAAAAAATATCTAAATATACGTATGTATGCTTCTAAATTCGTAGGATATTAATAACACACTGCTGATTTTTTTTTTGCAACAAAATCAAAATGTTACACTAAATGCCAAACCTGCTCAAACAATTTACCTGCAGTTCGCTGATAGTTTTGAGCGTCCACACTCTGCTAGAGCTCGCTTTCGTCAGGTGATACGCGACAAACAGACAGGAAAATAAAAAACGAGAGAAGAGAGGCGAAAAGCGATTGTTGTTAGCCGAATCGACTAACAAAGCACGTCCAGGGTTAAATATCATTACCCCTTACCACTGGTGGAGGGAAGTAAAGTATAAAAAAAAGAAGGAAAAGGATTAGTGAATATAAAAGAAGTTGGTTAAGAATCCTTACAAATCTCCTCGTTCTTCTTATTCCTCTTTTCACTTTGCCGTTGTTCAACCAGTATTTGAAATCTTCCTTTATTTTAAACTGCTTTATATTAGGGATGGGGTTGCCATTCCACATAAATATTTCTTTCCTAACCTATGTATATTTGACATTTGTATGTACTTTTCATACATGTTCCAAGAAACAGTGGCGAGCACATGTGAATACATTTTACTCGAATTTACCTTTACTCTCCACTAATAGTTCGATAAGTTGGTGTGGAATATTGCTCCACTCCCTTTGAAGGCGACTCCAAAGCATATCTAATGCCTTCGAAGCGCTATCCTAGCGTGCCAGTCGTTTCTTCAGTAAAGCCTATACATTTTTTATGGGGTTCAGATCTGGGCTTTGAGCAGACTTCTGCATTTTTTTGAAATGTTGGCGGTTGAGCCATCCTGGACAATTTTTGAAACGTGCCTTGGGTCTCCGTGTTGTTTGAAAACAACTTCACATTCGGGACAAGCGCATTCATCTACAAAGTCTCCACCATGTAAAGCACCCCTACACCATCAAACAACCTTCTCCGTGCTTCAGAGTATCTTTTACTTGGTGGTTTTTCAATTTTGTATGTTGGAATCTATTTATTTTGGTTTCGTCCGCTCTTTCAATCCTCAACGCTCCAGTTCTTATGCTCCTTGCAAAATCTGAGTAGTGGTGCGACATTTTTCATTGGCAGGTTTCATTCGTTTAACTGCCGCTGTTAGGCCAATTCTGTGAAGTGCACCCACTTGCGAGCTTGTTAATGTCGATTGCAGCTTCCTTTGGTGTTGTATTCGGCTTGATGATCATAAGGCGCTCCATAGCTCGAGCATCCATATCAGTAAGCAATCGTGGTCGCGATTTTTTCGTTTCAGGTGCACTTAAATTCCGTCGTTTTCGTACTTGAAGCACGGCTCTGTGGCAAATTCTTAACTTTTTTGCAATTTCCCGAGTTTATTCATTATTTTTTGTCATTTTAAATATTTTATTTTCCAGTTTTTCCTCATTTTTGCATCAAAACTTATTTATTCAACAAAAAAGTTTAGTGAACGTCCTGCATCAATCAAACTTTTTTGCTTTTGAGGTGGAACATCGATAAAACTGTAGTTACTAGGATTAATAATAAAATAATTAAAAACAAAAATTTCAGATGAATTAATGCATTTTTAAGAATTCTACAGGTATTTAAAGGTCAGTTTTAGTAAGAATTATATCCGCATGTGCTCGCCACTGTATTTTAATTGTACATGTTTGAGAATTTATCAAGAACACAGAATCAGGCAGTAAATATTAGTTAGCAACGTTTTTTTTTGTTTAAAAACGAAAGAACTGGAAATGAATGTTTGTAAATATATGATGCACAACGTTGGCGGACCTACCAATACAAGCGCATCAATAGTATGCGTGCGCTTGCCTCGCATAAAAATGCAAACTTCCGCAAACAATCCGTACGCAGACGACAGCCGCAATGCCTACGGTCCAAAAGCTTTGGGGTCCGCCCGCTATCTTGGAACACTATTTTAAGAACACTAACTGAATGTAATAAAATTTTGAAATCCGTTGCGCTTGATTTGTGTTTACCAAAAACTAAATTTATGGAATTATTAAATGTATTGGTTAAGTAATTTTTAATTGTATCTTACTTACATCACAATAATCTGTAAGAAAATTTTATATTTTCTAGATTATCTATGTTAAATAAATAAATAAATATATGCGTATGCTTAAAAAAAAGTGAATTACTTTTTTGCCATTCCCATAGTTGGTTTTGAAAACTGATGTTTGCTGGACAAATTCCATTAATGATGATTCGCCTTATGAAACGAAAGCTTCGTTTGTTCTTTTAGACCTCATTTCCTCAAAAGTTAAATTCACTGAACGGAGTGAGTCTTACCTTTAAAGTAAATTAAGTCAAAAAATATTTATATACATACATATGTTATTTATATGAAATATAATTTTAAACATGTTTAAATATCAAGATAAATAATTACTTACCGTGGTTGTTGCGTGATATAATCCAAGGCAGTTTAAACAGGTAAACTCAGTAGAGTTAATAATTAAATTTTTTTCATTTATCTTAATTTTCAAACGTTGTTTTCATTTGATAAAAACAAAAAAATTATTTTACATCTGATACGTGCTTTTCATTGAAAAAAATATATTGTGCATTTTGCTCATGAAATGTATATTTGTGTTGTATATTTTGTGCCCAACTAGTACAAAGTTGGGGAAAGTGCATTATCTGCGAAGAATAGCCAGTGAAACGCGGAGTTGCTTTCTTCAAAATGCCGCAAGAGCCACGCCGAAGGATTATTAGGAACAGAGCTTGTGGTATCACGTTCACGGCAACAATGTGATGTCCATAGAATATTTCCCATGCTGGCGCAAAACGCGTACACTTTTAACCCAACTCTCTACCAATGCTCAAACATTAAGTTCTAAAATAAAAATGTACAATTTTTATTTAATAATTTTGGATAAATTGAATTTGTAAGTTGTCAACTTTTTTTTCACTAGATTTATTTCATAGTTCTTATTGACAATTAAAGGTATATCAAAAACCTGATATGGTTGCAACTTTTCCACTGCTCTTACCTGTTAAAAGTTCTACCAATGCTCAAACATTAAGTTCTAAAATAAAAATGTACAATTTTTATTAAATAATTTTGGATGAATTGATTTTGTAAATTGTCAACTTTTTTTTACTAGACTTATTTCATATCGCTCATTTACTTCAAAAGTGTCTTAATAAGAAAAAAACATGTAAATTGAGTTAAGCATGCAGAAATTACCGTTCTTCTATGGTGTGTAAAAAACTTATAATACACCTGTTTACGAGTAGCTTAGTAGAACAAAATATGTATTAATTTTTACTATGGAAGTATACGCCAATTCAAACCTTTAAATCCGTTTTTCTCGGTTGTGGGTTTTTTTATGTTATGACACTATTGAAGTAAATACTTAGCGATATGTACCATAAACATATGTACATGTTCCTAGCTTGCAGGTAGTAATAATATTAATATTGCAGAGTAGTTTTAATTCCATTTTATGCTCATAGTAAGTCTATACTCATTTCGTAAAAAAAAACTCACTACTCACGCTATTGTTTTTAACGAATTCGTTCACCCTAAACGCGATCCACTTAAGGATATTCGCAAAAAATTGTATATGATCACGATGGCAAGAAAGCAACAACAACAATAAGCGTCTTATACTCTATTTCCATTCATATTTCTATACGAGTATAACAGCCACTAACAATCACTATTCTAAGGAAATAATGCTGATGGAATATACACAACAACAAATCCTCATTTCGTTTTACTTAGAATAGGTAACAAGGAGTAACTGCCACACAATCCGAGACAAGTGTGTGTAATGTATAAAAGTAAAACTGTTGATGGTTAGTAATGAAACCGTAACTATTTGATGTACTGGCTCCTAATTCTTTTTTATAATTTTCGTTTCTTAAATGATAGTTTTAATAAATGAATTTAAAAAATTTACTTCTTTAATACTTTCAAATAATAAAAATGTATCTGCTGCATACTTCAAAGTCAAATTAAAATCAATTGCCTTTCGAATCAACTGCCTACAGAATGTTGCCTTTCGTGTATATCCCTTCTTACCACGATTGAGCGAAACAAAGGTTGTGCCCATCGCTATACCGCTATTCCTCTCTTTGTTATTTTGACAGAATCAGCTGTTTTGCTGCCTCACACTGGTGAAATTGGTTTTTTACTTTTACGCTCTTTTTCCTGCTATTAACGAAACCGTGAATAATGCTGATGTTTGTATGAGTATAAATATTTTATAATAATAAAGCGTTTAACATATGCGTGTGATGAGAGCTTGAACAATTGTTCTATGGCGTGCCGACCACTAGTTTAAACACTGCGTTAAGGTTCAATTAGAGGTGCTATAACCATAACCATAAAAAACAGCTGATCCAACCAACCTTTTGGGTTACACTGTAATCGATTAGTGGTGCCCTACCATAACGCCATAACCATAGCGACCAACTGAATTTTGGTTTTTGCCGTAGCCCTAAACAGCTGATTGCTGATTCGCCTTGTTTATTGTGATATTTTTGTTCTTCGTGTGCAGTTTATTTTGTTTTGGTGAGCTTTAATTTATATTTTGCGTCCGCGTTTTATATACTTTACTAAATTTTTATTTACTTTCAGTTTGTTGCAAATATCAGCTGTTTATGGTTATGGCACCACTAATCGATTGATTAAATATGGTTATGGTTATGACTACGATTATGGTTATGGCGTTATGGTACCTCTAATTGAACCTTTAGTGTTGTGCTGATCATGTCGCTGAGTTTCAACAGTGTGGCTTGAAACTCAATATGAGTGATTCGTTGCAGGAGTCTAGTAAGTACGCAAATTTGATTTGAAGTAAAATTAAAATTGGTTATCCAAAGAAAGTATCTTTTTATAAATATATTTTATTCAAAAGTTTTAATATTGAAAGCTCATTCAGACAATTTTATCCAACTTTTAAACGCCTTTTAAGTGTTAATGGATTTTTAGTGAAATATAACATAAATATTACTTATATAAATACCATTATAGTTTTAGTACTCAAGCCCTGCTATTAATTTGTTTGTGTAGACGAGACGATATATTAAAACAACTTTTTTTGAAAAACTAACATTTTAATACTGTAGCTAACTTTTTTTATTACAACAGAAATACGTGGACTTCGAATTAACTCATTATGATATTTTCTCATACGAATATGTAAAGTACATAGACCAAATAACTTTGTATGCTATCGCTCTCGACTACCATACATGTAAGTAATTTAGCTTGTTTTACTAATGCCACATATTTGTAGCTGCTTCGTGTTGCTTCTGTTACTGCGTTGCTGGATGTTTAACAGGAAGTTGACGTTGGATCTGTGTCAATTGCATGGTACCTATACGTCGCGCCGACGGCGCTGCCATATTAGTGTCATAATAACGACCAAATGCTTGTGTGGTTTTGTCGTCTAATTCTTTAAGCGCCTCATGATGCTGATGTTGCTCTTCAAAATGATGCTTAAGTCGCCGCATATGTTGATTGCGTTGTTTAAGACTACCTTGGATTATGGCATTGTGCCCCTTTGGATGAATTTCCAACTGATTTAAGTTGATATTCGCAACTCTTCCCTCACTGTTGCATTCTGTCGCAGCCCGAGCGACGATTGCTTTCGTAGCTGCTATGGGCGTCACTGTAGTCGACGAAATAATTTTTGTAGCATAACATTCACGATATCCTTTTTGGCTGATGAATGATGTGACTGGTATTTGCGGAAAACGTTTTCCCTGCATTGTTGACTGTTGTCGTAGCATGTGCCATTCTAAAACAGTGCCTGGCAGCGGTGATTTTTGCTGTGTAGTATTGGATGTTTTTCGCAAAGTAGCATCGACATCTGCATCGACATATAGTTGCTGACAGCTGGTGCTGTCCACAAATTTCGTGTCGGTTATACATGTTTGCTCTTCTTTATCTTCTTCTTTTACCATGCTGTAAGAATTGCCATTGTCGTCTTCGTATATCATCGAAAATTCTTGCTTAGTCTGCTCCTCAAAATCATGTGCTACCACATCGATGTCATCTAGATCTTGCTCGTCAATCAGCAATAATTTTTGTGGGTTTGTTTCAGCAAAATTACAAAGTGTTGGTATGCACGAAAATTGTTGAGAAGTGTGTAGGGAGTGGGTATGTATTGATGAATCTTGCTGCTGCTGAGGGTCATCTTGCCGGTTTTCGTTTCTGACTCTCTTTTGTAAGGTAGGCTGCAGCGATGTTATTTCTTCATACTTAGCTCCAGCGATCCGATCTGTAGTTGGCGCTTTTTGTGTAAAATCTTTTCGGTCAGGTGCCAAAAGTGATGCAACGTCGAATTGTCGCTTGCGCGTTTGTGAGTATATATTTGCAATTTCAGTAGTGTCTGTATTTGACGCGACTGATGTGGTTGTCGGATTGGCGATGATTATTGATTTTGAGTGTCTTTGCAGGTCACCCATCGATTTTTGTGCACATAAAGGCAAAGCCTTCGCCTCATATGTTAGGTTATAAGGCTGACCACCGTTGATACTCTTATGGTGATCAAATTGCTGTTGTTGCTGTAATTTACTTAAAGGATGATTGTTGTTATCCGTTGTTGGTAGACATGTATACTGTTCCATAATCGCTGCACCGAAATAATTGCCTTGCATTTGCTGTTGTGTTTGCAATGAGAGCAGCGATGTAGGCAAACAGCCGAATGCATGTGTACTAGGCGCTGTCATAAATTCATGCCCCGTTGTTAGATTGTTTACTGCTGGTGCTAAACGCAATAGATGTGCAGGTGTCATTGGCGTTGAGGTGAGGTCAAGTGGTGGTGGGCTTGGTGAGTCATTACTAGCATCGTCCAAAGATAAACCCATATGTTTGCGCACTTTCCGTTGGGCTTTACGTCGCCGGAAATCGCCTTTCCGAAAGTCGTCAATGTTAGCGGGATGTATGGCCCAATAGTGTCCTTTACCATTTGAACTGCGTCCTGACTTAATAAAACAGTCATTCAGCGATAGATTATGTCTTATGGAATTCCGCCAACCTGGTCCACGTGCCCGAAAATAAGGATAATGATCTAATATATATTGGTAGATATCGGAAAGTACGAGTTTCGCTTCAGCTGAACTAAGAATTCCCATAGCAATTAGACCAATATAGCTATACTGTGGCTTCGGCTCTTCCGGGTGGAAAATACGTTGCGGAAATAGTGACATTGACAGTGCCAAACGATTGCCATGTGTCATGGCGGCTGGTGCAAATGGTCTGCCACTTCTCATATTTGCAATATTGCTCGCATAACTGTTTTCAGTTTCTACTTCTATAGAACCAAAATTGTGATTATTTTCGCCGTTAACCAATAAATGCACTCCTGCGCCGGCACCGCTCGCATAAGCCGCGGCTGCGGTTATTGTTGTAGCTGCTGTATATGGTGGACAACGTAATCGATCAATGCTCATCGCATAATTATAGAGTTGTAAACGATATTGTTCGAGTGAACTAGATGCTGGAATTAAAACGACGTTTTCTCTTCGGACATCTTGAAAGTTCGTCGTATATGAGGGAAACGCCGAAGGCGAAGTGGCTGGTATTACACTGTGTGTTGAATTGAATTTGGATTCGTCGGATGGTGACATATTTTTTATTAGGTTTAAGTTGTTTGGTGCTGCAACCATGGGTTTTAGAAATTCAGATGCACTCAAGCCGCTTTCAGAAGAATTTATAATCTGCATGTTGAAACTCTGTTTACAATTTACGCTGGTATCTGCTGCTTCTATACTTTGTTGATTGTGTTTTATTTGTAGTAAGTTTGTTTTCTCTTTTTTTTGCAAATGAGTCAATTTTGTTATGCTGGAAAAGTCTTTTGTTGTTGTTGTTGATTAGTACTATATGCTTGCAAGTATAAGCTTTAGGATTAATGATGATCACTTTATTGAGCTCGCTTTTACTATATCTTCTGCTGATGATCGTATTTAAAACTGGGGACGTATCCTTAACCGTTGAAATATTATGTAGCACGATTTTCAAAAGCTGCATTTTGTCAAGTTAATACAGTGCTCGAACAATGCGAATTATACTTTTTGCAGATTAATAGGCATTGTTAAGTGCGGTATGACATGGAATCATGTCCAACCCTACTACTAGGCCTGCCAGAAAAAAATTTTAATTTTGAATATAATTAATTTCAAAAACATATCTAGTTTAACTACACGTTTTTTTTGTTCTAAACAGAGAACAGGGGCATTACTTTACCTGTCAAATATATAGAGTACAGTGCATTCGCAGCGAAAATACCAGAAAAATTGTGTTCGAGTTATAGAGTGAGTTGTAAAGTATTCAATGCGAGTGCAAGAAATTAAATTCTGCATTCTAAATGTACATATATCTTTTTATCTAGAAATCAGATTCCTTTAACTAGGAATATACTAACCTGACGCAAGCATAACAATAATTATTCCAACGAATGAACCCGTGAAAACATTAAATCTTCCTTTTCAACGTAATTGTAATTTATTTATAGAACGTATAGAAGTTGAGAGCCAAAATAACAGATGTAGTAAGTGTAAATCTTTATCATTATAAACACCTTTCATATAACTTATAACAATTGCTTAATATGTATCGTCTAACCATGTAAACATAAGTACAGCTGTGATCAAAAAAATAGGTGTGTGCTTAAGAAAAATACAAAATGCTTTATATTCTTCTGAAGAAGTTAAATTTTATTCAGAAACACTTCAGAAATATATTCTTTGCTTAATCTTGTATTTCTATACAGGAAAGAATTTTCATCAAAAGATTTCAAAATAAAAAATTTCACTGATCAAATTAGGAGTTTGGAAAGTTTTTCAAATATTACAGAAGTAAAAAGCAGAAAATGGTTACAGATGGATATTAATTTAATAATTGTGTAATATTTGGTGGCATAGCGCCGATTTTTTTAAATTGCACCACATCTTCTGGGCATGCAGTCGATGACATCCTGGCAACGTTTCATAGGGACTTATTGCCACGATTCTTGGATACTGTTCCATAAATCCTTTGCGTTTGTGGCAATTTGTTCCGAAACACCTTTCTTGACATCTGCCCACAGATTTTCTATGGGGTTGAGTTCGGCCGACTGAGCTGACCAGACTATGACCTCAACTCCTTTTACCAAAGCCACTCCTCTGCTGATTTGACAGTGTTTTTCGGGTTATTAGCTTGCTTGCAGACCCAGTTCAGAGGCATATTCCACTCGTCATACGGCAACATTACTTTGCCCATCAATTCTTTAATAAGGTGAATTGGGCCAACTCCATTATAAGAAAAACTGCCCCATACCAAAACCTTAATGCCACCATGTGTTATAGTTTTAATTGTATACTTGTGCTTATATTTCGTGTTCGGGGGATGGCGCATATATAGTCGGGACCTCGTTCCACCATATAGAACAATTTTGCTTTCATCCGTCCATAATATGTTGAGCCATTTCGAAGCTGGCCAGTTGACGTGTTCATGCGCAAACTTGACACGAGCTGCTACATATTTTTTAGAAAGCAAAGACATTTTTTGTGGACTTCTGGCATTTAAGTTGGATTCTTCTAAATGTCTACGAAGTGTTATTTTATTAACAGTAAGTTTTAGCACTTTTTTTTATGTGTTTTGGAGGAAACACAATGCCGATGTACGACGAAAATGGAACACACCACCGTATATGAGAATGCGCACAACCAAAGCGCAAGACGAAATTCGTCCGACGTCTATTCGCGACAATAGATTTATTTTTATTGTCGTCGCTGGCAGCAGCGGCAAAATGTGAACCATGGTGACCATATGTTAAATATCCAAAGGTCTTAAAATCGAAAAAAACAAAAAATGGTTTAGTTTCATGATAAAAAGTAATAATTCTTTTACTTGTAAAAATTTAACTTTAGTAAAAGCTATTTTCAACATTTTCTGTTGTTGTTAAATAGCCCTTTTCTCGCTGCATTCATGTTCTAAAAGTTTTATCTGCTCAATATGGTCACTCTATCAGCTGACTTACAACTTGGCATAATCAGCTGATTTCTTTGATAATCTTATAGGTTTTCCTTTGCTTCCGCATATTTTAAATAACTTCGCGTCCCTCAGAGGTGCAATGCCACTACCAACCATACGAAAATTATAGATATGCAAAATCTAAAAAAATTATAACAATATGTTGATAAAATGATCCGTACTGTTAATATTTACTAGGAATTTTTAATTTGCACGCCTATATTTTCACTTCTAACCGATACTCCTATTATTATGATCGCTCTTAGTCAAGGCTCGAAACTGAAATGAATGACTTTAAGCGCAAAAAAGTCTTGGTTTCAGGTTAATTCTTTTGAATTATCTTAAAATTTACCGATACAAAAAGTGCACTCCTATTATATTGACAGCAACTGTACATAGATTCACCATGACAATAAAATATTTTTACAAAAGCCCAGAGTACGCATTAGGATGCAGTGGTGCTTCTGGGTATGCGGTTACAGTTGCACGGCTGTACTCAATCCCTACTCTAACGTCCACGTTCGTGCACACTGGACAACGTGAGCTACCCATGTGCGAGATACGGTAACCAACTCGTGTGGAGCCTTGGGTCACGGCTAATAGAGAGGGAGCTTTAGTGGAGCCACTCCGACATATTCAGTTTAAGGGTCCACTAAAGTTCGCAGCGTCTGTTCACCAGGAGGTGCGGCTGCAAGCGGGCGTCTTTCTTGGAGCAAGCGGCTCGCTATATAAACGAGTTCTAAGTTTTTACCCCCACCACCCCCAGAGCTTGGAACTCGTCACCTAAAAAAAATATCCAATGAAAAGAAAGACAAAGCCTCGGATGAGCGGCCAAAATCGATTAGGCGGTTGATGCGCCATTTAAGTTAACCGAAACTAGTTATTGTAACCAGAGGCAAAGTAATTTTTTTTTCTATTCTTTCCTTCAACTTTTCAATTATAATTCGCGATACTTATTCTGGCAGTATCTTTATTTTTTAGCGAAGAGAAATATACTTGACGAAAATAAAATGCAAATTTTGTGTTTATAAAACAATGGGGTGCAGTGGTGCTTCTGGGTATGCGGTTACAGTTGCACGGCTGTACTCAATCCCTTCTCTTACGTCCACGTTCGTGCACCCTGGGCAACGTGAGCAACACATGTGCGATATACGGTAACCAACCCGTCACGGCTAATAGAGAGGGAGGTTCGTCAGTCCGCAGCGTCTGTTCACCAGGGGTGCGGCTGCAAGCGGGCGTCTGTCTTGGAGCAAGCGGCTCGCCATATAAACAAACTCTAAATTTTTACCACCCACAATGGGTTGTGCGCAGGGCTTGGAACCCGCCACCTAAAAAACCACTTCCAATGAAAAGGAAAACAAAGCCTCGGATGAGACCCCCCTTTTTTGACGACGACCACAACAAACGGTTAAAGGACAATGATTTGAGAGCATGCACCTGGAATGTTTAGAGCAAAGGCTGATAACACCGCCATCCAAGAGATGCGATGGACGGGGCTAGGGAAAAAAAGAGATATGCCCTTGCGACATCTACTACAGCTGCCATGTAAAGGAGCGCAAATTCGGTGTCGGATTTGTGGTAGGAGAGAGACTGCGCCGTTAATTACTGTCGTTAACTCCGGTGAACGAGCGTCTCGCCACAATTCGCATCAAGGCGAGATTCTTCAACATCTCCCTGATTTGCGCCCTCGCCCCGTCGGAAGAGAAGGACGACGGGATTAAAGATCGCTTCTACGATCTCCTTGGCCGCACGTATGAGCGGTGTCCCAACACGATATAAAAATCGTGCTTGGCGATTTTAATGCCAAGGTGGGCATATTTGGTTCCACAGTCGGAAAATTCAGTATCTACGGCTAAACGTCCGATATCGGTCACGACTTCGCCGCGGCCCGAAACATGGTAGTCTGTAGTACCAGGTTCCAGCATAAGAAGATTCACCAGGCTACGTGGCTGTCTCCAGATTTTAAGACTCGTAACCAAATCGACCACGTTGTGATAGACGGAAGGCATGCTTCCAGTGTCCTTAATGTGCGCACGATCCGAGGAGCTAACATCGACTCGGATCATTTTCTTGTGGCAGCTTAGATCCGCACGCGCCTCTGTGCAGCAAAAAGCGGACGCAAATGAACACAAGGAAAGCTCGACGTCGGAAATCTGCAATCGCAACAGACAGCCACCCGCTTCGCAATTCGCTCTCCTGCTCTCTGAGAGCAATAATCAACAAGCGATTTTTCAGAGCAGTGGAACCATATTTCTCGCTATCTACATACCGCCGCTGAGGAATCCATCGGATTTCAGCTAGCCCGAAAGAACAACTGGTATGACGAGAAATGTCTCGCCGCTACGGAACGTAAAGACGCTGCCTACAGGGCCACACTGCGATCGGGCGCAACGCGAGCTGTGCGGGAGCGTTATCGTGAGTTGAAGATGGAAGCGAGACGCATTTTTCGTGAGAAAAAGAGAGAGGCCGAAATGCGTGAGTGCGAAGAGCTTGAAATGCTGGCCGACAGGAAAAGCGCCCGAAATTTTTTTCAAAATGTTCGACGGCTTACAGAAAGTTTTAAGACCGGGGCCAATTCCTGTAAGAATGAAATCGGCGACCAGAGCATGCACGAGCTCATTTCTAGAATATGGTCAGAAGATCATATGCCTACTGATTGGAACCTTAGTGTGCTCTGCCCAAATCACAAAAAGGGTGATCTTGCAGTTTGCGCCAATTATCGCGGGATTAGTTTTCTTAACATCGCGTATAAGGTTCTGTCGAGTGTATTGTGTGAAAGACTTAAGCCCACCGTCAATGAACTGATTGAACCTTATCAGTGTGGCTTTAGACCTGGTAAATCTACCACCGACCATATATTCACAATACGCCAGATCTTGGAAAAGAACCGAGAAAGAAGAATCGACACACACCATCTTTTTGTCGACTTCAAAGCCGCCTTGGCCTTCCAAGAAGTTTCTTATATGCCGCAATATCTGAATTTGGTACCCCGGCAAAACTTATACGGCTATGTAAAATGATGTTGAGCAACACCACCAGATCCGTCAGAATTGGGGAAGAACCCCTCCGAGACGTTTGATACCAAACGAGGTTTCAGACAGGATGACTCATTGTCATGCGATTTCTTTCTTTTATTTTATTTTATTTTTTTTTTTTTTTTTTTTTTATTTAAGTCTATGAAATACATTTCTTACAGACTGAACATAAATTTAGAACTTAAAACTAATGATCTTAAGAACATTAACAACGATAATTTGGAAATCGAAATATTAATATGCATACATATAAGAGATTAAGAAATTATATTACAAAATGGAATTCAAAATGTTCAAAAATTCATTTTTCGAAACTGAAAAGTCAAGGAAGACAGAATTTGAGATCTTGTTAATTTCATTGATAGCGCGGGCTATAAGAGCATTGCGGCCATAATCAGTTTTAAGATTTTCTTCATAGAAAGGCAAAACAAAGCGTAAAGAGCGGTTAGGAACATTGAAGTTAATCCGTTCCAAAAGAGATGGACAATCCACTTCACCACTGATAACTCCGAAAATAAAACTCAGGGAGAGCAGAACTCGCCTACTTTCCAAAGACTTTAAGTTTATTAAAAGTAAACGTGAACTATATGAAGGCAGCTGCTCAGAAAAATTTAAAGAACGTAATGCGAATTTAAGGAATACTTTTTGCACCCGTTCAATTCTATTTATGGCTGAACTATGATGCGACCTCCAAATAATAGCTCCGTATTCCAAGTTCGAACGAACAAATGCTGTATACAAAAATTTTAGTGTATAGGGGTCACCGAACTCAACGCAGTTACGCCTGACAAATCCCAAAACCGAATAACCTTTGCTAATAATATTACTAATATGACTATTAAAATTAAAATTCGAACTAAAAATAATGCCGAGATCTTTAACTTCCTCTACTGATTCTAATACAGAATTAGAGATCAAGTAACGGGTTGGTAAGATGTTTTGAATTTTCGCGTAGGTAATCTTAAAGCACTTTTTAATATTCAATGAGAGGCGAGATTTCATGCACCAGAGATGCAAGTTATCTATATCTGCTTAAAGCTTAATCACATCAGAGGGACTTTTTATTATTGAAAAAATTTTTAAGTCATCGGCATAAAGTAAATATTTAGCAAAAGAAAAGCAATTTTTAATATCGTTAATGAATAATACAAAAAGCAATGGGCCTAAAATACTGCCTTGGGGAACTCCAGAATAGGCAGTAAATGATCTAGAGTAAACCACGTCAATAGACACTACGCAGCACCTATTTAATAAGTAAGACCTGATCCAATTAAGAAATCCAGAATGGAATCCAAGAAGAGCTAATTTCTTAACCAGCATCGAATGGGAAACTGTGTCGAACGCTTTGGAGAAGTCAGTATATATGCAATCGACCTGAAATCCTCCGATAAAAGACGCAATGCAATATTCACTAAACTCCGTTAAGTTCGTAATTGTGGAACGATGGGGTACAAAGCACGGCACGGATTTGGTATTATCACGCTTTTCGTTGCAAAATATATTTTTTCTTTCACTATGGATTCAAAGAGCTTAGAGACTGTAGATAACTTCGAAATAGGTCGATAATTGCCAACATTATTTTTATTACCACTTTTAAAAATAGGAGTTATGCAAGTAAATTTCCAATCATCCACAAAAACACCTGAAGCCAGCGACTTATTAAAGATAAGCTTTAAGGGGTGTATTAACGCAGGAACTTTTTTCAGCAACGTCGCAGAAAAACCATCAGTATCTGTCTTGTCAGACGGTTTTAGCTTGGTTACTTCATTTAAAACATCCTCGGACGAGAGACTGAGAAAACCAAAACTGAGGGAGGCGTTATCAAAAGCGTCTAACCTGTCTTGAGAAAAACTATCCTCCTGTAGAAAGTTTGAGCAGAAAAATTCCGCATACAAATTTGCAACATCAGAGGAGTTAGAAGCAGATCTGTTCTCCAAAAAAACGGCTGACGGAATATTACAGCTGGTTTTTTTTGACTTTATAAAATTCCAAAAAGATTTTGGATTAGATTTAATACTTGACTCAACATTCAGTATGTAATTCCTATAAAGAAATTTGTCTAGACAATTAAACTCTTTCAAGTATTTCTGATACAAGGCAAAGAAAATATCATTATCAGAAGTCTTATATCTTTTAAAAAACTTATTTCTAAGATTCTTTAACTTTTTCAGGCGGTGGTTGTACCAAGGTAGTTTATATGGTTTTTTCTTAAAAACAGGTATGTTTTTTATACAGGTTTCGGATAAAATACGTTTGAAAGTTTGATAACATTCTGAAACATCAAGAGAGGAAAGTAAATCGTCCCAGTTACGCTCCGATAATAGCGAGTTTATTTTTGAAAAATCGCAGACCCTAAAATTAAACGAGGTGTGGTGAACAGGATAACTTTAACCTGATGCTGGAGAACATAATTCGAGCCGCAGAACTAAATCGGTCAGGCACCATCTTTTAAAAGAGTGTGCAATTGCTGGCGTACGCCGATGACATTGACAGTATCGGCCATACTTGGGATTTCTGATTGGCGCCAATTAGCAAGAGATAGGGACAGCTGGCGTGCTTTGGCCTCGCCTCGGCCAAAATCGCTTAGGCGGTTGATGCGCCAATTAAATAAGTAAGTAAGAGTACACACTAACCCAGTGAACGAAGAAACTTAAAAACGGTCTACTACTGATTTTTCGAATAGGTTTGATTTGCGATTTTAAACAGAAAATCAAAAAAAGTTTTGTTTGCGTAATAAGATTGCCAGAAGGCGCATGATAGGGATTCACAATACAGTTAGAAATTCGCAAAGTTTATGTAGTTCAGGGAAGTTGTCAATGTAAATTTTAAAAAGTATTAGTCCGTCGATTCTAATGCCGCTCGCTCCAAAAAAAAAACTATTTCAAAAAAGTCTTTTTAAATTGTGTCTATGTTTTTTTTTCTATGTATTCGCTATTTATAGTTTAGTACTTTTATCCATTTTAATAACACAAAGCTGACAAAATAATGTGAAATATACTGTTGAGCCGCAAGCTGCCTTCTGTTCGAAATCAGTTTTAATGGGAATAAATGCGCTGTTAATTCGAATTAGCTTTGTCGTCTGTCAAAGCTTTTACGTATTATGTTGCAGAATTGAGCTTTCTAAGCCAAGGCTTCAAAGTGAGCGGGTGCATACGTGTGTTAAATCATCTGAACTTTAATGTAACCACTACGTAAGGAATATAATCATAACTTTTTAGATTTTTATCAAAAAAAATTAAGATGTAATTTTAAGTTAACTCAGACATACGGCTTTGTATGTCCAACCGTTGGGGATAATGATTACAATTTCAATATTTATTTTTTGCTTAAACACAATTATTTTAATTTATTTCTATCTTTTCTCACATGAATAATGATTACGTTGTGATTTTTATTTTTTCTCTTAAGAATAAAACTCAGATTCTGCTTTTAATGTTTTTGTTCACAAGAAATGATTATCTTGTATTTTTATTTATTTTCCACAGAAATAAAAAGTAAGGAGACCGGGGTAGCTCTGGCGGTGGGGTACATTCGGCATTAGCGTTTTCAGTATAAAGGAGCAATGTGGCTTCAGCATAAACATAACATATTTGCGAAAACTCATCCAACCCTAATAGGAATTATCTATTCAAAGTTTCCTTCTTGCCTGCCTGAGAACTTGAGTGGCACGAATTACCTACATTGAGGCTGATGGTAAACAATTTGAACATTTATTGTAATAAAAAATGTTATTTCCCAATCTGACTATTATTCCAATAATCCTAAACTAAACTAGGTCAAGATTTTTTATTATTTTATTAATTTTACTTACTTTTGTTGACTTTGGTAAAAGTGGCATCACTTTCTGTCTCGCTCGCTCACGGCAAACATGTCCACTATCCATCTCTCTCATCATTTTGCCGTAGTCGGGTTACTTGAGGTTTTTATTTTTTTACTCGTTTCTATTAGTATGAAACGAACAAGTATCGTACCATTTTACAATCCTGATTAAATACGCAGACTTTTAATGGCACTTGCCTAGGCACTTTAGTACATTTTTTTTTTAAAGGAGGGCTTTTCAAAGTCGACAAATTATAAAAATTTTTAATTCATAGTTTAACAAATAGTCTTAATTTTAGAAAACTTGGGGCAATTATGTCAATATTTTTGACTTAGGTTCTAGAAATGTTATTTAGGGTTAAGGTTTCAAAGTTTAAGTGAACAAAAATAATAAAAATTAACCACAATAACCGAAAAATGATAACAGTTTGATAAAATTTCTAGGTTTTTCTTAAATGCACCTTGTTTCGGCTTGATGTTGAGTTCTGGGAGACGATGTATATACAAGGTTAAGCATTGCGCATTTCCGTTATTCTCCTCTCACAAAATGTGGCAATCAGCTGATATGCGTGACGTAACAAATTTACAATGAGTTAACGCAAAAAATATACAGACAAATGTTCAATTTTTACACAGGTGTAAAAACAGGATTTTCTTCATAGCTTTCGCCATTGACCTAAGCCTTTTGAATAACACACACCAACGACACACACAGTTCAAGCGAAAGCATTAATTGTTGAGTTGTGACGACATGCACAGAGAGAGGCAATTTTTGAATCGTGGATTGCGTGACCTTCTTTGTATAGATCTTGACGTTCCTTTGTGTTTTCGTGAGTGTTCAGTTATATTTCGACTCTACTCTGCAAGTGGTATCCGCATTTTATATTTGACCTAAAAAAACGCTTATAACTGATAGGTAAGATTGTTACGTTTATGAAAACATGGTCGATTTGGTTACGTGCTTTACCATCTGGAACCGGACTACAATGTTTCGAGCCCATGCGAAATCGTTATCAATATGTTATCGGACGCTTCGTCGTGGATACTGAATTTTTCGACTGTGGAACCAAAGATGCTCTCTTTGTGCACCTTGGCATTGTAATCGCCAAGCATGATTTTTCTATCGTGGCAGGGGCACGCCTCGTACGTGCGGCCAAGGATATCATAGAAGCGATTTTTGGTCCCAACGTCCTTCTCCTCCGTTGGGGCGAGGGCGCAAATCAGGAAGATGTTGAAGAATCTCGCCTTGATGCGAATTGTGGTCAGCGTTTGTCCACCACAAATCCGACACCAATTTTGCGCTCCTTTACATGGCAGCTGTAGTAGACGCCTTTGATTTGTGAGAACATTAACCAGCTGGGCAGAAGCATCCACCCAAATAAGGATCTGGACATTACAGGTGCACGCGCTCAAACCGGTGTCCTTTATAGTTTTGCCGTGGTCGTCATCGAAAATGGAGAGTCTCATCCAAGGCTTTGTTTTACTTTTCATTGGTAATTTGTTTTTACGTTGAAGATCCCAAGCCCTGCGCAGAACTCTTTTCTGGGGCTTTAAAATTATCATAGCGAGCCGCTGGCTCCAAGATAGACATCCGTTCGCAACCGTATCTCCTGGTGAATAGACTTTGAATAGAACCCCCCTCAAGCCGAATATGTCGGAGTGGTCTAACCAGGTTCCGCATCTCACTTTAGCTCACTCCCAAATGTATGTTCGAGATCTACCCAGATGATACTTGGATAAAATCACCTGGAAGTCGGGAGCTCCTTGATTCCGCATTTCCCCACTTTCTTGAACTTCTGCAAACGGATCCATCCTCTTAAACCCCAATTTTAAAACGGAGGTGTTTCGGGTCGTCGAACTTAACGAAGGCGATTTCGTTCTCACCGTACCTACTAAAACCTATTAGAAACGAGTTTGTTATGTTGCTGTAATCATAGAGAGTCACAGTAAGCTTTTTTTTTTGAAAATTTTGATGTTCCAACACTTTTATTTTGTTATGTTTTTTGTTTGTAATGCTATATTTATTCAATACTTTACTACACGAACGACGAAGGTGCCCGTCAATGTTACCAGCCACCCCGGCATGGATGACTTTTTCCAATCAACCTCAAAAAATGCTGTCTGCATTATCATATCACAAGAAATGTTGTTATAACATATTTTTTTTTAAATTTTGTTAAGTTCTGAGTGGCAGAAGTTATAGCCGCTATTTCGGAAATCACCAATATCTCCTCATCAGACTTCTTTTAATTTAAGTTCATTTATTATTCATTACCGCTGCCAAGGTTTGAACCAGTGAACCACGGGTTGGAGAAGCTCACACTTATGCTGTGGTACGCTATTTTTAAATAATGTGGGATTTATTCAAGCTTACATATGTTTTGAGTTTTGAGTTTTGAGTTATGTGGTTTTTTATAATAAAGTGCCGGAGCTACCTCGGTCTTCCCTTTATTTTGATATTTATGTTTTAATCCGCCAACATAAAATACAAAATATTATACAGGCAATATCGAATGAACTTTTGTTACCAAATTGTATCGTTCGGTTTTACATGGGATACCTCCCTATGATAACGCAACATTTCAAATCCTACACTTATAGGTTAACGTTTAACATTTGATCATTGTTATTTAGTGAAGAAATCAAATACCAAAAAAAGTTTTGTGCGTAGGGGCGCCCCTTAATGGCAAAGACAATAAAGGTGATATAATTAAAATTTTCTGTTCAGTTCAAAAATTTACTTTGTTGACTTCGTGTGTTATCGATTAGTAAGGTTTGTAGGTGCTTTGAAGAGTTCAGGCAAATATGAAAGTCCACATTTTGGACTTACTCAAAAATGGTGGTCCAAAACCGAACCCATATTTCTTAGCGTGAAATCGGAACCAAAAGTATGTTTTTGAATTTTTATTGTAAGGTGCAAAAAAAAATTCAATAACATAGAATAAAATTGAATGGTTTCAACTTATATCAAGAAACATTTTGAAGGCTCTTTCCAGAAAATTCAAAAGAAGTTTTCTGTTCTGTGTTGAACACCTATAAAATATATTATAAAAATAAGAAAACAAGAAAAAGAACGAACACATTATGCGTAGAAGGAGGTTAGGTTAGGTTAGGTTTGAGTGGCTGTCACCATGCATGAGCACGATGGCACACTTAGTCTGATATTGCCCGTTGTGACACCACTGGCGTTAGCCATTTGTATTCCCTCCCTTAGAAACTTAGCCATCCTGTACGTTTAATGTAGTTTTATCAAGAATACTTGCCGAATTCAAGTCGGTCAAACAGTCCACGAAATGATTTTTGAAAGAATCGTTGCGCGTCTTTGCCAGGCCTGGGCAGTGGCAAAGGTAGCGTTCAATACTCTCCACCTCTTCCTCATTGCGGCAACTGCGGCAGAATTCATTTGTAGGGTAGCCCAGTCTGTTTCCATGGGTGAGGCAGTGCCCGGCTATCACTCCAACCACTAGCCTAAGAGACGAGCGGTCAAGCATAGTGAGAGGTTTAGAGCGCTTCATATCGACCACTGGCCAGATTTGTCTGGTGATATGATAGGTGGTGTCCGAGGCCCACCTAAAATTTACCTTCCCCATAAGCTCAGATCTAAGCCTGTGATTGTAGGAAGTCTGGGATTCTTGTGGAAAACTTATTTCCAAAACATGAAAGAGGGTGGCAAATTTAAGAGATTTGGTGGGTGTAGAAGGCAGTGCTCGCGTGATAACCTTTGAGGCTGTCCTCTGTACCCGCTCTAACTTTGCTCTGGGTAGAATCTTGCTCAAAACCGGCCACCATACGGCAACTCCATAGAAGAGATTGGTTCTTAGCACAGCTGTGTACATCCAGTGTACGATGTGTGGCTTTATTCCACATTTCTTCACTACGGCGGTCTTGCACGCATATAGGTCATTTATGGCCTTCCTAAAGCAGTCTTCAATATTCTGCTTCCAGTCAAGTTTTTTTTATCTAGAATGACTGCTAGGTATTTGACCTCGGTTGCAAAAGTTAATATTACCCCATTTACATTTGGTAGTTTAAAGGTAGGAATTTTGTATTTCCTCGTGAAGAGCACCACCTCGGTCTTCGTAGGGTTGATGTTAAGTCCACACACCACAGACCAGGTGGTAACAATGTTAAGAGGCATTTGCAGCAGACCACTTAGAACTTGTGATATGATTGCTATGTCGTCCGCGTTTGCGATGACTTGGTAACCAGTACTCTTAAGATTCAATAGTAAGTTATTCATTGTTAGCTTCCACAATAAGGGGGAGAGAACGCCTCCTTGGGGCGTGCCTTTGGCTACTTGTTTGGATGTTGATTCGTCCCCCAGTGTTGAGAAAATTTATGGCTTTTGAAGAAAAAGCTCCACAAAATCCACGAGTCCCTGCCGTACTCCCACCCTAATGAGGGAGTTGATAACGGCTTCGTGGTAGACATTGTTGAAGGCTCCCTCTATTCGAGAAAAGTCCCTAGCGTGTATTCCTTTATGGCCAACCCTTTTCCGATCGTTGAGACGATGTCATGGAGGGCAGTTTCCACAGATTTGCCTCTGAGGTATGCATGCTAATTTGAGGAGAGGCTTTCATTTCTTATATTTCGCCGAATATAGTCGTCTATTAGCCCCTCAATCTTTCGGTTTCGCATGGTTGGCCCTGTCTCTTTTTGGTATTAAAACCACCTTTCCCTTTGTCCACTCATGTGGGATGTGTGTGTATGTAAGGCAGGCAATATAGATTTCGGTGAGCAGAGGACATAAAAAGTGCGGAAAAGATTCCGTCTAGTCTTGGAGATTTGTATGGTTGGAAGGACATTATTGCCCTTATTATACCTTATCAGGACTTACTATGTCCCGTGCGGAGTTCATTTGGAGAGAGTTAGTAATGTGACCACGTGCGAACACCCGGGAAAGTGTGTAGACATTAGTAGCTCCAACATTTTACTACACGTGGATGTCCAGTCCCCGTTTGGTTTCTGAATAGAATTCATGCTTGGAGCATTTTTTGAAATAACCTTTCTCAGCCTATTGGCTGCGGAACTCTCTTCTATATTATTGCACAAATTTTGCCATGACTCTCGTTGTGCCTTCTTTGTGGCCTTCTTGGAAGTTGTAAGAGCGGTTTTGTACGATTTCCAGAGACCTGTCCTCGTGGCTTGATTGAAGAGTCTCCTGCCATTCTTCCTAACAGATAAAATCTCCGGATTCCACCACCTATGTTTCGTTTTGCCCTTCGGGAGAGTTTAAGGGCAGGAGACTAGGACACTAGGTGTACCGCTTCATCAATTTTCGACGATGAGTTCAGCTCACCGAGAGAAGCAACCTTCCTGCAGAAGGGGCTCGCTTCCTCAGGTCTTAGCGGTAGGCCTGGCCTATCGTAAGAAGCACGTCTAAATAAAGAGGCTTTGCAAACATTGTTATATTTCAACCAGTCCGTTCGTTTTTTGTTCCTATACGCCGTTAAATGAGTAGGATTTAGAGTAATACTAAAGGATATACATATAGATATAATCAGAGAAGGAGTGCTCTTTGGAAACTTGCCAGTCGCTATCAAGTCAGAAAGACTGCTTGATGCGAGAGTGAGGTCCAGCAGTACTTACCTCACAGAAGTTACAAATATAGGATCGTTGCCCTGGTTGCAAATAAAGAGATTGTTTGATAATATAAAATCAAGTAAACACTCACCTCGAAGACTGGTGTCAGCAGAACCCCATATTTCATGATGGGAGTTGGAGTCAGCTTCAATTATGTCCGGGAATCTTTTTCTGGAAGCCTCCTGCACTGCTTCCTGCAGTCTGGCCGGTGGGAGAAATTGGCTGTCGTAGTCCATATAGCTTGCCGAAAAGGAAACAACACTTACTTTCAGTTGGACGCTGATGCTCCCGGTATCTTCGTCACTGTATTGAGAAAGAAGAATAAAAGAAAAAGCCTTTTTCATAAGAATACATCCCTGATCCTACCTGCTACTGGAGCTGCTATTACTGTGTAGGAATCAGACTTGATTCCGCAAACCCTGTTTCGTGCGATCCATGTTCAGTCCCGACATAAGCAGATGCCGAGCCCGTATCGCTCTTGGCGTCTGTCGCGATATCTGATACGTCCAGTGGGTCGCCTTCAGTAGCGCTCATGGTGCTTATTTTTGGTGTTCAGGGTACGTTAACAGCTACGGAGCTGTTCGGACGTGTTTTTGTCGCTTCTCTCCGTCGCACTAAATTAAATTGTGCCCAAATTGTGATTCAATAAGCAAAAATATACTAAACGATAGAGCGAAAAGACGCTAATTGCAGTGTATAATTGCACATGCAACGCGCGCGAAACAACAACAGAAAGACGAACGTCGCCTTTCCGCAATACAAAGAAGTAATGCGTACTTCAGCATTGTTTCTTCGGAGACAAAAAAATTATTAGGTGATACGGAAAGAGCTCGCTCGCTATCGCCCGCGACCGCAGGGGACATGATGAGCCACGACAAGGTGGAATGGGCAGTAATGTCCTTCGAACCTTACAAATCTCCAGGACCAGATGGAATTTTTCCCGCACAACTGCAAGCGGAGAAGGACCTTCTTTGTCCACAGCTTACTCAGATTTTTACAGCATGCCTTACATTCAACCACATTCCTTATGAGTGGACGAAGACGAAAGTCGTCTTTCTACCGAAGGGAGGCAGGGCCGGTCACGCAAGACCCAAGGACTTCAGGCCCATAAGCCTCACCTCATTCCTTATCAAAACCCTTGAGAGGCTCATAGATGAGCATCTTCGGCAAAATGTTAGGAAAGGCAAACTCTCCTCCAACCAGCATGCATACTCAAAGGGCAAATCTGTGCTCTCCATGACATCGTCTCAACGATTGAGAAAGGACTGGCCATAAAGGAGTTCACGCTGGTGATCTTTTTACACATCGAGGGAGCTTTCAACAATGTCTATCCCGAAGCTGTTATCGAATCACTCCGTATGGTGGGGATACAGCAGGGACTGGTGGACTTTGTGGGGCTCCTACGCAGGAAAAGATCGATCTTCTCAACAATAGGGGACAGCTCTAAATCCAAACATGTGGCTAGAGGTACACCCCAGGGAGGTGTTCTGTCACCTTTACTCTGGAACCTAACTGTAAACGACTTACTCTTAAACCTCAAGAGCACCGGCTGTAAGGTCGTGGCATATGCTGATGACTTGGCAATAACAGCAACGGGCAAACACTTTCAAGACCTAAGCGATTTATTGCAAAACGCTCTAAATATCGTAGCTCGCTGGTATGTGGAATGTGCACTTAATGGCAATCCCACCAATACCGAAGCAGTGCTCTTTACAGGGAAATACAAAATTCCCGCTTTCAAACTACCATCCGTAAACGGAGTAGTTCTTAGTCTCTTAAACGAGGTCAAATATCTCGGAATTTTACTAGATAAAAACTCGACTGGAGGCGGAACATTGAAGACCGCTCCAAGAAAGCTATTGTTGCTCTATACGCCTGTAAGACGGCCGTGGGAAAGAAATGGGGTATAAAGCCACACATTGTACACTGGATGTACACAGCTGTGATAAGTCCCATTTTCTTCTACGGGATCATCGTATGGTGGCCGGCATTGAGCAGGACTCTTACCAGAGCCAAACTAGAACGGGTCCAGAGGGCCCTGCCCTCTACACCCACCAAATCTCTGGAAATAATGTTAAATCTCCCACCGGTGGATCTCTACGGCGGCCTGCAGTGCTGCTAGGCTAAATGCCATCCTTCCGTGGAGAAATCTCAACTCCGGGCACGCAAAGGTCCTCGAAACTCTGCCCGACAACCCGATGAGGTTGGATTACTTTCTACACCCTCCATTCTCCGGAAATAGATTCTCCACAAGAATCCCAGAGAGATAGATGGGTACCGTGGACCTGGATCCAGGATCGATGGCTGTACATACAGATGGTTCCAGGTTAAACGAAAGAGTAGGCAGCGGGATTTACTCTGGTGAACTCGATCTAAACCTCAGTCTTCGTTTACCGGACCACTGCAGTGTTTTCCAGGCCGAACTAAATGCAATAATGGAAGCAGCTCTTGGCCTCACAACGTACACCTTCTTGGAACGAGGCATTACCATTTATTCTCACAGCCAGGCTGCTATCAAATCTCTGAATTCCTACGGTACAACCTCCAAGTTAGCATTTGAATGCAGAGCAGCTCTAAACCAGCTGGCGGATATTTTCTCCGTACATGTTGTTTGAGTCCCTGGCCATAAGGACATCTCTGGCAATTGCCTGGCTGATGAACTAGCAAGGAAAGGGACGGAATTAACTGTGATAAACTCTGCTCAAGAGTCCGGTTTACCCTTAGCATCCTACAAACACAGATTAAGATGTGTGCTTATAGGCAAGGTAAATTTAAGGTGGGCATCGGAGCCCACCTGCCAGACTACAAGACAAATCTGGCCAGAAGCCGATGAGATGCGCTCTAAAGCTCTCACGATGCTTAGCCGCTCCTCTCTCAGATTAGTAGTTGGGGTGATAACCAGGCACTGCCTCATGGGCTCGCATGGGAAAAGGCTAGGTTACAAATGATTTTTGCCGCAGTTGCCGAAACGAGGAGGAGGTCGAGAGTATTGAGCACTATCTCTGACACTGCCCTGGCTTGGCCAAGACACGCAGTAAAGTTTTGAATAGTTACTTTTCGGACTGTTTAGCTGACTTGAACTCGGCAAACATTTCCAACTTTCTACTCTACACTAAGCGCACAGGATGGTTCAATTTTTGAAAGAAGGGAGAGAGGGAATGCATGGCTTATGCCAGTGGTATCACAATGGGCTTCTTACAGCCTAAGTGTGCCACCGTGCACCCTAACCTAACCTATCGCCTGCGATATTGTGCTCTCCCCCAACACAATCGTGGAGCGCCCAGTGCGCGTCCCCCGCTACATTTCTCCAGCCAAACAACACAATGTCGGTTTTCGCACCAATAAGTCCAGTGACCTCACTCACCACAACGGTGTCGTCAACAACAACAACAACATCAACAGTGGCACAGCGACCGATACTGTCAGCACAATTTATGACACAATCAATTCAACCAAGCCCCAAGCCATCGCAAGTGCGAGACAAAACTGCAAACGCCAGCAGTGCTCAGCTAACTGCTAACGCCAGCAAAACATTAATACAGACTGGAATCGACAGGTATCTACAAACTAGGCGAAAGCTAAGCCCACAGAAAACAAAAAATTCGAACATTCCCAAAATAGCTAAGCTAACAACGGAGGGCAATACCCAAGTGGCTTCTGAAAACAGATTTGCCATACTTGGAGCCCTAGAAGAGAATGAAAAACAAACCCAAAAGCCTAAAACTGCAAAGCCACCCCCAATTTACATAAGGGAACAGAACCGCGCCGAATAAGTAAAAAATCTGACAAAAAGTTTTGGCTCTAATACTTTTTTCGTCGTAGCTATAAAAAAGGGAAATATAAGGGAGACTAAACTACAAGTCAATTATGAGGAGAACTTTCGTAAGGTCTCAAAATTCTTAGACAATGCGTCAACTAACTACTATACATACCAGCTGAAAAGCAGTAAAGGTATTCAAGTATTTATTAAAGGAATTGAATCAACCATCTCTGTAGACGAAGTATTTGATGGTCTCAGGGAAAACGGCTTTGATATTAAGCCTGTTGTGAATATACTCAACAGAGACAAAATCCCTCAACCTATTTTCAAGGTCGAACTGACACCGAACAGTACTCCCATTAATAAAAACGCTGTCCATCCTATCTATAAGTTGCAGTATTTGTTACATCGTAAAATTACTGTCGAGGAGCCACACAAACGAAATAGCCCTGTTCAGTGTACAAACTGTCAGGAATATGGACATACAAAAACGTATTGTACTCTGCGTCCAGTCTGCGTTGCATGTGGTGACCTTCACTATTCTGCGGCATGTCTGGCAAACAAATCCGATCCAGCCTTCAGGAAATGTAACAACTGCGGAGGAAACCACACTGCTAACTATAAGGGCTGTCCCGTTTATAAGGAGTTAAAAGACCGTTTGAATCAGCCCAAGGCTCTAATCCACACTTATCAGGTACAACTAATGTCACAGGCATACACGCCCTCTCAACCAAGAACCTCATCTGCAACGACGCCAGGAGTTACGATTGCAAATGCCTTAAAATGGCCTAACATCCCACGAAACCAATAACAAAATGTACCTGAATTAAGCACACAACAAAACACCCGTACAAAACCCTAGTCAAAATCCAAGTGGAATTGATGCAATACTGTCCACACTGGCGACCAAAATCGACTAATGGAACTTTTATTCAACCCAAAATCCACATAAATGGCTACACTAAAAATATGCTTCTAGAATGCTAATGGCATTTCACAGCACAAAGACGAGCTTTCAAAGTTCTTGAATGATCGCGAGATCGATGTTTTGCTAGTATCCGAAACACACTTAACCAACAAAAAGTATTTTCAACTCAAGGGTTACATTTTCTACCCAACAAATCATCCAGATGGCAAGGCCCATGGAGTCACTGGCATTCTAATCAAGCGCCGAATTAAAGGCGTTTGCTACAAACTACCTACAGGCCTCCTCCATCTACTGCCCTCCTCGCTTCTCAATTTCTGAAAAAGAACTCTTGGAATTTTTTAATACTCTAAGCAATCGTTTCATAGCAGCAGGCGATTTCACATACCCACTGGGGCTCTCGCCTCATTAATCCCAAAGGAAGACAATTGTACAACGCAATTATTACACCCTCGAACAAGCTTAGTCTCATTTCACCTGGAAGGCCTACGTACTGGCCCCGCAGATCCAAGAAAACAACCCGACCTAATCGACTTTACAGTCACAAGAAAAGTGCCGCGTGATCTTACGCGAATTGATCAGCCGCAGTTCCTGGAACGCCCACACTCTTTAACATCAAGTAAAACAGACTGGCTTATGTACAAAAAATACATTAGCACTCATATTGAACTCAGTCCAAAAATCGACGGTGAAGCTGACATTGAAACCTCAGTTGATGCGCTGAACTATATAATTCACTCTGCCGCTAAACTATCTACACCGAAAACTACAGTACCATCAGTATCCAGTAACATTCAGCCAAATAGGCACATTGAAGAACTCGCATAGGAGAAGCGTCGACTACGGAGAGGCTGGCAAACATACAGATCGCCTGCCACTAGGGAACGCCTCAGGGCAGCTACCAGTAGACTCCCCAAAGCCCTAAAAATTTAGAGAGAATAACTTCAATACAGCTAGATCAGACGACTTTCACCCACCAATAGCAAGTTTCCACTCTGGAAGGCATATCCAAGCTTAAGTACACCAGTACAAGCTGACACGCCGTTAAGAACAAACACTGGGACCTGGGCTAGTAGCGACAAAGAAAAGGCAAATGTTTTTGCCCACCACTTGCAACAGGTTTTCAAGCCCCATCCAGCAACAACTCTCTTCGTACTTCCACCTCTGGTAAATGAGACAGCCATTTCGCCTATTTCCATTCAAACAAATGAGATTTAAAACCGAAGAAAGCTCCAGGTCATGATTTAATCCCTCCAAAAATGATAATCGAACTACCGAGATGTGCAATAAATTATATTCTTACAATTTACAACTCAATGACGAGATTTGGATATTTTTCTCAACAATGGAAAAAGTCTATCATAACAATGATACCCAAGGCCGGAAAAAGTCAAAACACAGCCCTCGTCATACAGACCCATGAAGTGTTCTTGGGCCAACACTTTATGTTCTGTACACGGCTGGTATACCAACAAACAGTAGAACATTTGTTTCAACATTTGCTGACGACACCGCCATCACTAGTCGCTCTAAATGCCCAAATCAAGCCACCTTGCAACTAGCAAACCATTTGGTTACTCTAGAAAAATGGTTCGCAAACTGGCGCATCCGAGTCAACGAGCAAAAGTGTAAACATATAACATTTACCTTAAACAAGAAAAGCAGTCCCGCATTGACCTTAAATAACACAATCATTCCTCAGGTAAATGAAGTTACATACCTTGGCGTCCACCTTGACAGGCGCCTCACCTGGCGCAGGCCCATCGAAGCTAAAAAAAACCCAACTGAAAATAAAACCCAGTAATCTGCATTGGCTAATAAATGCCCGTTCTCCCCTTTTCCTGGAATACAAAGTTTTGCTATACAACTCAGTCTTAAAACCAATTTGGAAATATGGTTCCGAGCTTTGGGGAAACGCCTGCACGTTCATGTTATACAGAGAGCGCAATCAAAGATCCTTAGAACCATTACTGGGGCCCCATGGTACATTCGGCATGACAAATTCCAAAGAGATCTAAATATAAATCCTGTAAAAGATGAATTAGATCAACAGAGGGCAAAATATCAGACCAAGTTATCCGCGCACCCAAATCAACTTGCCAGATCGCTTTTACGACTAAGAAGCCGTACCCGTCTCCAGCGCAACGACCTACCAGCCCAGCTTTGAGTTTTTAGGGCCATAGTAAATAATTAATTTCTAACTAATGTGTTTAGGCTAAGATTTGTACAACTTATTGTTATTCTTTTTAGAAAAGAGAGATCCAATAAATAATAAAAAGTTAAAAAAAGAAAAAAAGGGTGCTGGCTCGGGGGCATTAGGGGCACTCGAGGTGCCTCCTTGGCTCTGTGTCTATTTGCCGATCAGACTCGCCGCAGCAGCGGGTCCGCTCCAGGCGTTGCCTGTCTGGAGTAAAAGCCATAGCTTATAACCCCACCACAATCCGCGAGAACTGTGGCAGAAGCATTGTTGATGACCAGGTCAACGTAACGCTGCTTCTCCCGAGGAGATTGTCTCCTTGTAGAGCTTCACTGCGCGCTCATTCGCAGAAGACAAGAGCGTAAATCGTCTTTGATGCCAACCGCCATCTCGGACGAATGGTGCGTGGCCGGGATAATTATGGAGTATACCCTTGCAAACCGTGCAGAGACCCATTAGCATGGACTTCCAGTTGTCCGTACTAATATACCTATCGGGATGGCAATTATGCAGCACAGCCAACGTAATGCTCTTTGGCAGCCTCCTAAACGGCTTTGCGGGAATGGCCATCGACCGCCGGTTGGGGGGAGAGGATAACCATTGCCTCTTTGATCCACTCGAGTTGTCGTCTAGATATCTTTGTCCCTTAGAGGCAAGTTTCATCCTGTAGGGTGTGCGGTGCGTTTGTTGGTGCCTCCATTCCCGGAGGAGCCTTTCCCGCTGGCGGCAATGACTCCCTTTGCGTACTCGAGAGAGGCCTTTTGTACCTCTGTCAGTTGGTCATGAAGTATGACCCCCAGCTTTTTAATGACCTTCGGGGCTTCCCTACAGTCACGCTGGGCCCTGACATGGGGTCTAATGGCTTTGGAGCGGTCGGGACGTTGGTCCAGTGCTTTGGCCGTTTCCTTTCTGCCAGTGGTCTGCTTACCGGTGTCGCCTTTTTGTCCG
The DNA here is from genome assembly GCA_963971545.1 of Philophylla caesio. Classification (NCBI taxonomy): domain Eukaryota; kingdom Metazoa; phylum Arthropoda; class Insecta; order Diptera; family Tephritidae; genus Philophylla; species Philophylla caesio. The sequence goes on from OZ020605.1 coordinate 26,838,082, forward strand.
TGGAGGACTCTGGTTTGGCCACTACGATAAGCAAGGGTGAAGAGACTTTGACGGGCCTGTGGAGGTTGGTCGCCCTCGGCTTTTCCACCGGAAGTGACTTTACCTCGAGGGTTAAGTACTTCCGGTTTCTTCCCGGAGTAGCTGACTCTCTAGGGGCGTGGCTAGACCTTTCGTTGCTGCGAAGGCCCGAAACTGTGTTGTTGGCCGTGAAGGCCCTTTTGGGACCGTCGATGCGGCTCCCGCGACTGGTTGGACTTGTCATCGCCGTGTCCAGCGGTGGCACTACCCATGCAGGGTTCCGAGGCTACTCGTGTTTTATCCATAAAAACATCTGTTTCATTGGCGTAGTAGGAAGTCCCGTTAGAAAATCCAAGAACAATTCCAACCTGAATTTTTTAAGCTCGGCGATTAAGACTTTATTTGAAACTAACCGTTCTGAAGCCCTTTGTCACAATTTTTCATATTGTTGACATTCACTTCTTGTGTTGTATTTATATTATTTCTGCGATGTAGCAGTAATAATGATTGAGAAATTGCGAATTCACGCGAAACGACAGTCCCAATTCCAATGCTGCTCGACGCAGAATCTCTGGACCCCTTTTCGAGGTTTTCCGCTTAAATGTCAATCCCATTTCTAAATAAACATGTGCAACAACCGTAAGAAATAATTTTTTATCGCTTTAAATAACATATTTTCCTTTTAAAATACGTTCTACCATGGTCCCATTCACCAAAAGAAGGAACGTGAACCTGGCCAAACCAATGTTGGGAGGTACTGAGATCGAGTTCTCAAAAGAGGTGAAATATCTTGGAATCATAATTTTTAATAGAGTCAACTGGTACTTACAGAACTACACAGAATTTACAAGGCAAAACTTGAAGAATTCTCCCGAAACTCCCATACTGGTCCTTTAGCATGATTATAAAGCCAATTATTACCTACTTAGCACTAGTATGACTATGAGCACCAGAAATAGTCAAAAAAGTCGTTTGGTCAAAATTGAAGGGAAATGTGATATACCCTAGCGGGCAAAGTGATATACCTTTCTACAGTGCCCATTCGCCTTAAAGATTAATGTCTTATAAATATTTAAATTAATACGAAATTTTATGAAAATTGCATGTAATTAAATATACTAAACACAATAAAAAGTTCATTATTTTAATAGAATACACAAAAAATAACACAAGCGAAATATTAAAAAAAAATCCAAAAATAAACAAAACTATACGAGTTTATTCATAGTTAAAAAGCTTTCACAAGACTCGCAAACGAATTTTAGTTGGCGTTTAGGTTATCTGTTGCAAAACGAGCTCACAGAATTTTTGCTGGGTGGAGTTTCGGCCCAACAACCCTTATCTGAGTTTGGCAAAAAAAAAATTTTTTCTGACTTGCTTGTTGAACTTTCCCAAGCTTGTGTTACTCGTTGTACTTTTTTATTTTTCCTCGATTTTTATGCCTCTTTCAGGCTTTGTCCTTTATACACTTTTCTCTATTTTTAATGCTTTACTCCAAAGATGCTTTGCATGGTGAACCGCTTTTACCAAAGTTCCATCTTTGTTCTCCTATGAACCTTTATATTCTTCATTGAAGGAGGTTTTGACAGGTTAATACAGTACAATACTTGGAGTATGACTGTGAAGTTGGGTTCTCCCTTGGCGGATTTGTAATCCGCAAAACGTAATCAAGCCACATAGAACAAATTGGAATTTGTAGCCATTCAGGAGCCTGCTTCATCAAATGCGGTTAAACATTGATCTAATATATCATCGATAGGTGTGTCACTACGTGAAGCTCTTATCGGTGTTGCAAATGAAATACCATATGTGTTTGACGCCCATAGTATTCCTATCTTTTTACCTCTATCAGCATTAATCGCTTTTTCATATTTCCTTCGTTCTGCTTATGAATTTTGCCTTTCTTCCGCTGACCTATGGGTAATGACATACTTTTATGCAGCCCTTTACGTTATTACCTTTTGCAACCCTGACTGACAACGATCAGAAGAGAAGCCGAAATGAATAACGAACATTTTACAAAACTTACACTTGTTAACCGACCACCGACACTGGCTGACGACTGTCATTAAACGGAGCCACATTTACATATAAATTTAAGAAATAAATTGCATTAATTAAATTAATTAAATTAAAAGTCCGCTAAAGTTTTATTCGGATTAATAAGTCCCAAATTTATGTTGTTAATTAGTTTTATCAACAGAATATGTTATTTGTGTAATATTATTTTCTGTATGTTTAATGTGATAAACCATATCACATTGGACCACTTTGACTATATCACATTTACCCATCTCGGTTAGTGCTACCGACCCAAATAAACCAATCTCAAAATATTCTTGCTTCATGTATGTGATATTGATGTAAAATACCATGTGAGTCTCAATAGCGTAAAAGGTACAATTTATGCACCTTGCCTTAACAATGTCAGTGAAAAAAAAATAATTGAAAACATGAACAAACAAGGCGTAGTAGACGTGTACAAGTTCTCAAAAACAGTAGAAGGAGTATCACAATTTACTGGAGTTGTCCTGCTCACTTTTGATCTTTATGATCTCCCCAAAAAAGTCGACGTATCTTGGCGATATGCTAAAGTAAAACCCTACTACCCGAACCCCATGAGGTGTAAAAATTGCCAGCGTCTTGGCCATACCACCAAACGGTGCAACAACGCTCCCACATGTGTATCATGCAATCTACCTTCACATACTCCCCCTTGCAGTCGCACACTCTGCGCAAGCTGCTCAGGTAGCCATCCATAATCTGACAACACGTGTCCGCAATATAAGAAAATGAAAGAAATACTAAAAATTAAATGCCAAAACAAATGTTCTATGCGTGAAGCACTCAAGCTTTACAAAGCACAAACACACAAACACTCACTTCTTCTTTCGCCGAAGTCGCCAAAGATTCACAAAGCCTAAACAAAAACAAAGCAATTAACCCAAATACCCCCTCTATATCGCCACCCATTGCACTAAATAAATCACCGATCTCTACTCCACTCGACACTTCGTCTACAAACCCAACACAGTTTTATCCCTCAATACCACAAAACTCACCACACGACAACAACATCCAGCAACTTAGCAATGCACAAATCATGCTCTCCGCACCAACTCCGCAAACCTCCTCTCCATCATTTAACTTCGAAACAACTCTCGCTAATATAATCGCACAAGCAAGCGGTTATCAAAACCCAACAGGTACAAACATTTCCATGTCAGAGAAAACAAACTTCCCATCTGACAGCCTACTTCTAACACAAAACAATGCTGAACTGAACGAAAACAAATTAAAAGCACACACAATGTCAATTGACGATTATCATTAGCCACTCTCACACAGACAACACTAATCTCTTTTTTATTAATTGCTCTTTGCTCCAATGTTTAAAATCTTACAATGGAACATGCTCGGCTACCACAACAACTACACTGAATTAGAACTTTTGTTAAAAGAGCATTTTCCAAGTGTGATTTCTCTCCAAGAGACTCATATCGCTGCTGGCAAGTCTGCAGTAGCGCCGTTGCAATATCAAAGCTATTTTCACAACCTGCCTGAAAACCAAACAAGCAAACAGGGCATCGCACTCTTAATAAAAAAATCTATTCCTCATAAACCAATCCCAATCTCTTCAAACATAGCAACAATTGCTATTGAGATCTCATTTCCTTTTAAATTCTCTATCGTTTCGCTTTACATCCCAGCCCAGCAGACCTTCTCATATAACGATCTTATAAATATTTTGCGATCAGTAACCACTCCTTACATTATTGTAGGCGATTTTAATGGTTGGAGCCCTCTTTGGGGATCCACCTCCTCTAATAATAGAGGCATTATTATAGAAGACCTGGTGTTATCAGAAAATCTGATTCTACTAAATGACAACAAACCTACGCACTTTTCCACGCATAAAACATGCACTACTGTCGATTTGACTTTGTGCTCCCCTAATATCGCTCCTAAGCTAATTGCCAACACACTTTCCCACCTCCACGGCAGCGACCACTATCCTATCGTTACTACCCTCTCCACACCCTCCTTTTATAAACCCCCTCCAACGCCAAATTTCTTGATTGATAAAACGAACTGGGAAAAGTTTCAAGCTACTGCTAGCAACCTTTGTACTAAGTTTCCAGATTCCGAAAATATTAACAAAGAAGTAGCTTCAATTACAAAAATTATACGCACTGCCGCCCACCTCTCAATTCCGCAGTCAAGTAACAAAATTTATGCAAAAAGTGTCCCATATTGGTCTCCTGAGCTATCGCAGTTAAGAACTGTAAAACGCTTTTATTTGACTGAATATAAATAATAACTTACTAATGTACAAGAAAGCCAACGCCATATTTCGAAAGAGATCAAAGCAATCTAAAAGGGACTGTTTAAGCAAGTTTTCTGAATCCATTGACCACAAAACAAACCCCAAAAAAGCATGGTCTGATATAAAAAGACTTTCCGGTATTCATTCTCAATTACCTACAATTTCTATAACCAGTCCTTCTGGGCCTATTGCAAGCGCTAAAGAACTCTCCAACCAATTTGCATCTTACTGGTCAGAGTACTCCCTCGACTCAAATTTTCATCCCACGTTCATTTCAGAAAAGAACAAATGGATTATAAACAGCAACAACATATTTAACAGTCCCTTTAATGAGACAGACTGCGAAATAGAACAGCTAGAATTAGAATCCACGCTTTCCTCTTTAACAGGCAAAACACCGGGGGCAGACAGAATTTCGTACCCCTTATAACTCGACTATATAACAAAATCCTAAATAAAGGGGTATATCCGCAAACCGGGAAAGACACAGTTGTTATCCCAATTCAAAAACCAGGCAATACTGCAACGGAAGTTTCAGGATTTAGACCGATTTCTTTGCTCAGCTGTCTGGGTAACCTTTTTGAAAAAATAATAGCTAGGCGTATTTCGTGGTGGCCCTTTAAAAATAACTGTAAAAGCTCTGAACAAATGGTTTTTAAAGAAGGACAGGGAACTATAGACGCCTTACTGTTGTTCGAAAATTACGCTTCTTCTGCTCTTTCTAATAGAAGTCATGTCTCTGTATTAAGCATAGACTTCGAGAAAGCCTTCGACCGTGTTGGAATCCACGTTGTCATACGTCAGCTAGTAAAATGGAAACTTGGCGGTAAAATACTCAAAATTATTCAGGCCTTCCTCACTAACCGCAGATTGGTTTCGAAAGTTAATAACACTTTGTCTGACCGTTATGTCCTGTACAACGGTATTCCGCAAGGATCGTTTTGTTTATAGCAGCTTTCAATGAGATTAGCCTAATAATAAAAAAGTACAAAAATGTCTCGCATTTATGTTATGCAGATGATTTATTGCTGGTTTTAAACCTGATGGATGTAAACACTGTCAAACAAGATTTCACCAGCATACTAGCTGATTTAAACTATTGGTATAAATCCTCGGGCGCCAACGTAGCAATAAACAAATGCAAAAATTTTCATATTTGCCGCAAACATATATGTAATTACTTTACTTTAGACCATAATAATACCCATGTTGCTAATACTAATACTTTGAAGTTTTTAGGTTTAATTTTTGACAAAAAATTAACTTTCAAAGAACATTGCCTGTATTTAAGAAAGCAACTGGCTGCCAGGCTTAGCATTATTAAATATTTGTCATCCAAACATTGTTTAATCAATTCATTAACGTTAATAAATGTAACTAGGGCGCTTATGTTATCGAAGATAGACTACGGCCTACCCATCTATGGAAACTGCGCGAAAAGCCACATCAAGCTGTTGTACGCTCCGTACCACACGGCGGTGAGCAGAAGCATCCGAGCTTTTCCCAAATCACCAACCAAATTCGTTTTGGCAGAAGCTGGTTTACCAGCAAACGATGACAGATTTGTGCTCAATGTAAAGGAACTTATTCCCAAACTGTTTCTCTGCCACAACAACGCTCTCTATCAAACAGTGTTTGCCGAACAGAACCGTTATAAGGCTTCTTGCCGGAAGAAGTCCAAAATTTCGCTTTGCATTGAATATGCCATGGAACTTGGTATCACTCGCCCTACGCTGCGCGAAAAAGAAATATTCCCGTCGTGGGATATAAGTCATTCACAATTTATATTTATATTTATATTAACAACACGTATTTCGCAGTAGTCAAGGCCAATGGTAGCACGATTGCAGCTGGCATTCTTCCCTGCTACGCATCCGTCTACACAGCTGAGGCTGCAGCGATTTTTCATGCGATGACCTTTGCAGAAAACTCAGGCAACGATCATCTGCACAGATAGTAAGTCAACTATTCTTTCGGTGATAAACCCAACAAACAAGTCATTCTTAATATCTTGCATCCGCAACAAGCTTATAGCAAATAAAAACGAAGTGAAACTTATGTGGGTACCAGGTCATTCAGATATAAAAGGTAACGAGCTGGCAGACGAGAGAGCTAAACTCGCTGCTAAAGAACCATTACTTACCTTCGACCACATCGCCAAAAGAGACCTATACACCTTCATATCTCAACGCCAACGCCAAGCACAAATAGAGTCATGGGTTTCAAGCCAGCACCAGTACATTACACACAATCCTAACTGCACAAAGCCTAGCTTTCCATCAAATTGCCACTGCAACGACGTTAAGGCATTTGTCCGTCTACGCCTTGGTCACACAATCGCTACCCACTCGTATCTACTAAACCACTCCAGCCAACCCTTCTGCCAACATTGTCCTTCAGTTGCTCTAACAGTATACCATCTACTCGACGACCGCCCTCACTTTACAGCGTGTAGGAGCAATATATTCAATAACCAACGTCCGTCGATGCTCCTGAAGACTACCTCTGCAGTAAACGTCTCCAAAATTTCAACATTTTTAGAAAAAACAGGCTTAATAAATTCATCTGAACTTCATATGGTATCTTATCAATCTCTCTTAACCTTGTTTCTTAATTATTGACATTATTTTTAAATTTATACTTGACGTGTAATATCAATATAAGATATAAATTTTTCTTTTTTCTTTTATAGCTAAGTTTATAAGCGAGCCGAAGGCCCTGGCAGCCAGTGCTCCTTTTTTCGTGTAAAAATATTTATATTATTGTTCCACGTTTGTTAATAAATAAATAAATAAATACTCTTGTTGTTTTTCTAGCAATGGTATTCACAAGGTTGGATTTGGTTATTATGTTATTTATATTGCACAAATGTTATTTTCTTGTTATTTTTTCTTGAAAACAAATTTTGCACGAAGTAATTTAATTGTTGTTGTGGCCGCTGTGGTCGAATGAGTAGCGGTGCGTGCTATAACTCGATACGTCGCTTATTTCGAGGTTCGAATCTCAATCATGGCAAGTAAAATCAGAAAGCAGTTTTTTTCTAATAGCAGTCACGCCTCGGCAGGTAATGGCAAACCTCCGAGGGCATTTCTGCCCTGAAAAAGCTTCTCATAAAATAAAAGGTGTTTTTTTTAGACGTGGTGTTTCTATGAGGCAATACTTTTTTCGGAGTTGGTTTTTTGACAGCTGTTACTCAATTTGGTTTGCCATTTCATAATGAATAGACTTACTCCAGAACAACGTTTGCAAATCGAAATAATCGTTTGCGCGACGCATCGCGCGCTGCGTCCAATATTCGGTCGTCATAATCGCTCAGCAGAGTCGTTTATTCTAGCATCCATGGATCGGTTTCGCACAAAGTTTACTCTAGTGCATAATACGCATCCTCAGACACGCTATAGAGTGCGCACCGAAGATGCTATTGCTGCTGTGGAGCAGTGAATAGAAGAAGGACCGAATGAGTCCATCCGCCATCGCGCGCAACAATTAGATTGTGCGGAAGGATCTTGTTTTGCTGGCTTACAAAATCCAACTCGTGCAAGAATTGAACCGAACGACCATCAAGCGCGGCGCACGGTGGTGAATGGGCCCAAAACGAGATGGCCACCGATCCCAATTTTTACAAGAAAATTTTGTTCAGCGATGAAGATCACTTTTGGTTGAATTAATTTTATTTTATTTATCTAATATTTAGACACAAGTAAGACGCAGTCTTTTAACGTGCTATACTAAAAATAGTAATAATAAGTACTTATTATAAAAGTGAATCATTTAATCTAATCTAGTTTTGACATTTTTTAAGCTCGGCGATTAAAACATAATTTGAAACTAACCGCTCTAATGCCCTTTGTGACAAGTTTTTATATTGTTGACATTCACTTCTTGTGTTATATTTATATTATTTCTGCGATGTAGCAGTAATAATGATTGAGGAATTGCGAATTCACGCGAAACGACAGTCCCAATTCCAATGCTGCTCGACTCAGAATCTCTGGACCCCTTTTTGAGGTTTTCCGCTTAAATGTCAGTCCCATTTCTAAATAAACATGTGCAACAACCGTGAGAAATAATTTTTTATCGCTTTAAATAACATATTTTCCTTTTAAAATACGCTCCACCATGGTCCCATTCACCAAAAGAAGGAAGGTGAACCTGGCCATACCAATGTTGGGAGGTACTGAGATCGAGTTCTCAAAAGAGGTGAAATATCATGGAATCATAATTTTTAATAGACTCAACTGGAACTTACAGAACTACACAGAAATTACCAATTAAGCGACAAGGGCGTTCTGTGCTTGTCAAAGACTACAAGGTAAAACCTGAAGAATTCCCCCGAGACTCACATACTGGTCCTTTAACATGATTATAAAGCCAATTATTACCTACCTACTTAGCACTAGTATGGTTGCCTAAAGTCAAAATGGCGAGCTCCCGTGCTACTCTCGGCAAGATCAATCGCCTAGTTTGTGTGGCCATTACGGGGGCAATGCGCACATGTCCATCGGATGTGCTTGATATCATCACAGGCATCCCACTATTTACCATACTCATTGAGAGGGAGGCTTGTCAGATCTCTCTGAGACTGTATAATCTTAGTTGTCTGAAAAGTGGAGCTTTCAGGCGGCATTTGGGTGTCTTACAACCACTCAGTGCTCATCCAATTATCGAACTTACAGACTATGCTGCCAACACAGTACTTTACCAAGGCATACAAAGTCATAATACTTTAAGGGACACATATAAAAGGATGGTGAAAACACTCAATAAAGGATCACAAGTGTGCTACAGTGACGGATACAAACTTATCAACGAGAGCCCTGGGGTCGGGGTGTTTGGACCTAGATTTCAAAAAAGTGTCCCGATGGGTTTATACTCAACCATCTTCCAGACAGAAATCTATGCAATAGAGTTGTGCGCCCACGAATTTCTTCGCTAAAGGACCAATAGAGCCACAATCAACATTATGTCAGACATCCAGGCAACCCTTAGGACACTAGACTCCTTCAAAACGGAGTCAAAGCTGGTAGACAGCTGCAGAACGGCACTGGACTCACTAGAAACCGACAACAGAGTTACTCTGTGGTGGGTTCCGGGTCATGAGGGGGTAGATGGCAATGAAAGGGCCGACTATCTCGCAAAAAAGGGGCCCAACAGAGCTTTTACGGCCCTCAGCCTACGGTTCTTCTAAGGCATATACAGCAGAGCTTCTAAGAAGCCTCTAAAAAACTTCTCAATCTCAGCAGAGAGGGTCTTAGAACTCTCACCTACTATGCCCTAATAATAATTTAGTAATAACCGAATGGGATGTTTAACGATATCATATTTTTAATAAAAGATTTAAAATAACTTTGCCCCCCTATATGCTACGCATCAAAGATTTTGAACGACCATAAAAATAATTATGCTACCTTCGAAAATTAGCATTTGGCCCCTGATTGAGAAGTTAATTATTTTATAACTCTATGGCACAGAAATTGAATTACATGTCAGTGGTTACAAGCGAAGTATAACGGCAAAAATATATACCATAAATCCTCGACTCCATCGTAGGTTATACAACCATGGGGAAAATTGGCTACAGCCAGGGGAAAGGTACCAAAATATCTGATTTCCTTAGCCGAATAAACGCCTAAACAAATGAAATTAAATGAAGATGGCGACAATAAACTCTCAGCCGGAAGATTTTAATCCCCACTATCCAATCCTATGTTTTAAAAATTCCCTTTTTCGATCACAATTAAGTAATTTAGTGAAGAAAAAGTATGTGCGAACGGCAACTTTTGAGTGCAGTACTCTTTGACGCGAAAAATATTTCATGTAGACTACGTGTTGTACAGCCGAGTTGTACAGAGATAGTAAATACAGTATTCAAAAGGAATTTTATTTTCGCTCACATGTTTGGCGTTATATCAATGAATTTAGTCAAACATGCGTATACACATCTCGTCGGCAAAAATACTGTATTTTAGAAACATATTTCGCGGTATTTCTGTAGTGAGTGCGTTAAGAAAATCAAGGTAAGTAGGAAATTTCAATTGAGCGCATTTTCTGATTTGGCTCGTCTTCGTCGCTAGAGGGCACAACAGGGCAAAGAATCCGTGCTGCAGTGGTATAACAATATCTTAAAACCTAGATGCATATCCGCCTCCTAAAAGATATTTGCAGCTTCTACAACAACTTTGTGATCAAGGAAACAGTTGAATTATATTGATCAACAATAATGGTAAGTGCAAATGGCTTTCGAACAATTTTCACTCATGAAAAATGGAACACTTGTGATAAACCGTAAAAATACTCAATCTGGAAGGCTTGTAATTCATTATTACTAGTCAGAGACACTTACAATGTGCCAATTCACACATGTGGAATACCATCATAATCTCAAATCTGGAGCTTTGCAATGAACAAAAGGGTCGAATCACACAAGTGAAAACCCATCAAAATCTCGAATCTGTAGATTCGCTATTGAAAATAATTGATACGATTTGTTTGGCATCCTGCTATTTTTATACTCGAGTTTACTTGTACACAAGGGTATTATAACTTTGTTCGCATAACGGTTGCTTGTAACAGCATAACGGAAGCAAGATAGATATAGACATATATACTCGTATACCAAAATCCTCAGAATGAAAAGAGAAGTCGATTTAGCGATGTCTGTCTGTCCGTCCGTGCAGACAATAACTTGAGTAAAAATTTAGATATCTCAATGACATTTGGTACATAGATTGCTCTTTCGACAGGGTAGGTTGGTATTGAAAATGTTTAAGATCGGTCAATAACCACGCCCACCTCTCATATAACGGAAGTTTTTGAATAATGCATAAACTCCGTTTTTACGGTATCCATTAGGGCAAATTGAGTGAAAATTGGTATTTGGAGCGATCTTGAACTAAGAAATTAGGTATTTATGAAATTTTGTAAAATGGGCGTTGCCACGCACACTTATAATTTATAATTTTTGTATCTTAATAACGGTGTAAGGTATAGTCACAAAATTTGGTGAACATAATTTCCTCAATATTGCTGTTATCATCGTTAAAAATTTTTGAAATCGGATCATAACTTCGCCCACCTCCCATATAACGGTATCTATAGGTATCTCAATAACGATGTTAGGTATCGTCACAAAATTTGGTAAACATATTGTCCTTGATATCACTAGCATCACCGTCAATTATTTTTGAAATCGGACCTTAACCACGCTCAACTTCCATATACCGGAAATTTTTAAAAATGCAAAAACTTCGTTTTTCAGTATTTATTGGAAGAAATTGAATAAAGTTTAATACAAGCAGCGATTTGAAACAAAGAAACTGAGTTTTTATGAAATTATGGGCCCCGCCCATAATAAAATACATCGAGGGTATATCAAAATCGGTTTCGCCCGAATTTAGCTTTTCTTACTTGTTTCATTGAAATTTGTATCTTGTTTTACAGTCTCGACGTCCTGCGAATGCGAAACAAAGCTTAATATTATCATTTTTGAAACCACCAAAAAGGAAACGCACAAACTCTGCGTCGGATGAAAACTCTGATTCAGGATCGACTGATATATCTGCGGAACACCTTCCTCTTCAAAGTATGTCATGCTCTGATCAAGAAAAGGCGGCGTCTGTCGATCCCAGCGTTTCGATTATTAAAAATTCGAATATACCAACACCCGACACATCTTGTGACAAAGATATATATCTGACTATTCATACTTTACTTCGTGTACTCTGTATTTTGCCAGCCACGAACGCTAGCGCTGAAATTTCTTTCTCGTCCTTGTGTCGAATTAAAACTTGGCTCAGAACAACTATGCTCCAGAAAGATTAAACGGTTTAGCCCTCCTGAAAATAAATTACGACATTGAGGTGAAGCCCGAAGAAGTGATGGAAGATTTTTCAACATGGGCAAACACCGCGCCAATTTCAATGTCTGAATTAGATGTCCAAATGTATTAAAGATACAAATTTTTTTCATCATCACACAATCATCAAATGAATTTCGTTATTCGAAGAGTTCCTTCCCCAATATTTTACTCTGGATCCGCCGCAGTTAACGATCAACAACAGTTTCAAATCAGACACGAATTTAAACTCAATGGGCCATACTCATACTCAAGTTAAAGTCCACTCTTAAGTTAATGGCAGTTTTTTGACATACTTTTCGGTGAGATATTTGTCAAAAAAGCTGATGCTTACTTTAGAGTCGACTTTAACTTGACTATGAATATGTCATTAATTTTTAATATATTAAATACAATTATTTTTATTCGATTCTTTAATGGCAGGAACTAAGCATAGCATTACAATTTTTTAACTCCAAATACTTTGTGATCAACAACTTTAGAAGATAACTTGATTTTTTTTTGTGTATAGGTATTTCGTTTGCACATTCTTATCCGTATTTTCTGTTTCACTGTCATTTAATAAGTAACTTTCAAGAACAATACTCATGAATATTTTGAAGAAACCTTGGCTAATACTTTTATTTATGAAAAAGTATCCAACTATATCTCATTTATCAATTATAATTTTACAATTTTTTTTATTTTTTGTTTATTGAGCTCAAGGCCAGTTTATGGAAGATTTTTGTAAAAGACAACAACAGTTTTTTAATGGTAGAAATTATAGTACTATTTCGGAAATCACCACATTTCCTCATCAGACTTCTTTTTATTAAATTTATTAAATTTATTTTTCATGACCACTTCTCCCAGGCTTTGAACCAGGGAGCTTGGAGTTGCAGGGCCAATACGTTACATTTTGTGCAACACTAGCCGAGTTGGCTGTTGTGTTTATTTCATCTTCCTTAAACAAACCAACTACAAACAAGAGCAACTGATCTGCCGCTATTTAACTTGTTTGTGTGGTTGTTGTTTGTGTTTTATTTGCAAATTCTGTATTCAAGTTATTTACCTTGCATCCTTGCATATAAATGTTTGTTATTTTTCTGTTGGCCTAGTAAATATTAATAATTAACAATTTTATTGAGCTCAAGTCAAGTTTATGGAAGATTTAATTAATTCAATAAAAAGTAGTCTGATGAGGAAATGTGGTCATTTCCGAAATAGTACTATAATTTCTACCATTAAAAAACTGTTGTTGTTTTTTCACAAAAATCTTCCATGAACTGGCCTTGAGCTCAATAGAAAAAATAAAAAAATTGTAAAATTAACATTTACAAGGCCAACAGAAAAATAAACAAATATTTATCAATTATAACATTTACAAGTTCTGTAGCATTTGTCCAAATGACCGGTCCATTTTCTTTGCCATTTGTTTCGCATTACAAAACATCACTGTTCTACAACTCTTCTAAAGTTTTTGATTTTGCAATCATGGAATATATTTTCTGCCAGCAGTTTTACGAGTATAAGAGGTTAATTGTTTCATCTGACTTATAGAGTTTCCGGCATTTTATTGCAAATATTTTAAGACACTTTCAAAAAAAGTTTAAATGTTTGATTTTATTATAAAGTAAGCTGGGGTTTTTGTGATATAGGTATAACCTTCTCGACTATTTCTGTACAAACATTTTAAGATAATCCTAAAAAAGATCATGCAATTTAATTAATTAATATATTGTGCAGCATATTCTAAAACAAGATTCCATTATAATAAGTACTTCAGCAGGTATTCCATTAAAACCAGAAAGAGTCAAAAAAGTCGTTTTGTCAAAATTAAAGGGTAATGTGATATACCCTAGCGGGCAAAGTGATATACCTTTCTACAGTGTCCATTCGCCTTAAAGATTAATGTCTTATAAATATTTAAATTAATACGAAATTTTATGAAAATTGCATGTAATTTAATATACTAAACACAATAAAAAGTTCATTATTTTAATAAAACACAGAAAAAATAACACAAGCGAAATAAATAAAAAAAATCCAAAAATTAACAAAATATACGAGTTTATTCATAGTTACAAAGCTATTCACAAGACTCGCAAACGAATTTTAGTTGGCGTTAAGTTATCTGTTGCAAAACGAGCTCACAGAATTTTTGCTGGGTGGAGTTTCGGCCCTACAGCCCTTATCTGAGTTTGGCAAAAAAAAAAATATGTTTCCGACTTGCTTGATGAACTTTCCCAAGCTTGTGTTACCCGTTGTACTTTTTTCTTTTTTCTCGATTTTTATGCCTCTTTCAGGCTTTGTCCTTTATACACTTTTCTTTATTTTTAATGCTTTACTCCAAAGATGCTTTGCATGGTGATACGCTTTTACCAAAGTTCCACCTTTGTTCTCCTATGAACCTTTATATTCTTCATTGAAGGAGGTTTTGACAGGTTAATACAGTACAATACTTGGAGTATGACAGTGAAGTTGGGTTCTCCTTTGGCGGATTTGTAATCCGCAAAACGTAATCAAGCCACATAGAACAAATTGGAATTTGTAGCCATTCAGGAGCTTGCTTCATAAAAAGCGGTTAAACATTGATCTAATATATCATCGATAGGTGTGTCAAATGAAATACCATATGTGTTTGATGCCCATAGTATTCCCATCTTTTTACCTCTAACAGCATTAATCGCTTTTTCATATTTCCTGCGTTCTGCTTATGAATTTTGCCTTTCTTCCGCTGACCTATGGGTATAATTTATGTGGGACAGTAATACGACGGCAACCCGTAATGACATACTTTTTTGCAACCATTTACGTTATTACCTTTTGCAACCTTGACTGACAACGATCAGAAGAGAAGCCGAAATGAATAACGAACATTTTACAAAACTTACACTTGTTGACCGACCACCGACACTGGCTGACGACTGTCATTAAACGGAGCCACATTTACATATAAATTTAAGAAATAAATTGCATTAATTAAATTAATTAAATTAAAAGTCCGCTAAAGTTTTATTCGGATTAATAAGTCCCAAATTTATGTTGTTAATTAGTTTTATCAACAGAATATGTTATTTGTGTAATATTATTTTCTGTATGTTTAATGTGATAAACCATATCACATTGGACCACTTTGACTATATCACATTTACCCATCTCGAGTTTTTGAAATAAAAATTAGTTTCCATGGAAGTAATTTACCCAATATAAAAAACTAAATTGAATTATTATTAAATATATTAACGAAAAACAAAAATAAATGGTAGAATTTTAAAATCTATGAAAACTTTGGACTAATCACTTTTCGAAACAGGTACTAAAATATTTGGATCCGCACAATAAAAAATATTTTTGCACACTGAAAACGAACAAAGCTTTCATTGGCATGCGCAGTCTTGGAGCAAGAGTTTTTAACCGTTACTATTGTATTTGCAAAAAAAGTTCATGCAAAACCATGCATAGTTTAGAAAATATCCTGGTATATCACTTTACCCACCCATATCATAATACCCCAACTTACCCTAAGTTATAATAAATTGTTTGCGCGACCTTGACTACAGGAGGTTGACTGTTTTTTTTTTTCTTGTTTTCAAATTTTTATTCCTTATTTATAATTTTCATATCAATTTACTCTTGTTGTTTTTCTAGCAATGGTATTCACAAGGATGGATTTGGTTATTATGTTATTTATATTGCACAAATGTTATTTTCTTGTTATTTTTTCTTGAAAACAAATTTTGCACGAAGTAATTAAATTATTGTTGTGGCCGCTGTGGTCGAATGAGTAGCGGTGCGTGCTATAACTCGATACGTCGCTTATTTCGAGG
Source organism: Philophylla caesio (assembly GCA_963971545.1). NCBI lineage: Eukaryota > Metazoa > Arthropoda > Insecta > Diptera > Tephritidae > Philophylla > Philophylla caesio. The sequence goes on from OZ020605.1 coordinate 26,854,091, forward strand.
TTCGAATCTCAATCATGGCAAGTAAAATCAGAAAGCAGTTTTTTCCTAATAACAGTCACACCTCGGCAGGTAATGGCAAACCTCCGAGGGTATTTCTGCCATGAAAAAGCTTCTCATAAAATAAAGGGTGTTTTTTTTTAGACGTGGTGTTTCTATGAGGCAATACTTTTTTCGGAGTTGGTTTTTTGACAGCTGTTACTCAATGGACTGCATAGCTGCAGAACGGCATTGGACTCACTAGAAACCGACAACAGAGTTACTCTGTGGTGGGTTCCGGGTCATGAGGGGGTAGATGCCAATGAAAGGGCCGACTATCTCGCAAAAAAGGGGCCCAACAGAGCTTTTACAGTATTCAAAAGGAATTTAATTTTCGCTCACATATTTGGCGTTATATCAATGAATTTAGTAAAACATGCGTATACATATCTCGTCGGCAAAAATACTGTATTTTAGAAACATATTTCGTGTGTATTTCTGTAGTGAGTGCGTTAAGAAAATCAAGGTAAGTAGGAAATTTCAATTGAGCGAATTTTCTGATTCGGCTCGTCTTCGTCGCTAGAGGGCACAACAGTGCAAAGAATCCGTGCTGCAGTGGTATAACAATATCTTAAAACCTAGATGCATATCCGCCTCCTAAAAGATATTTGCAGCTTCTACAACCACTTTGTGATCAAGGAAACAGTTGAATTATATTGATCAACAATAATGGTAAGTGCAAATGGCTTTCGAACAATTTTCACTCATGATAAATGGAACACTTGTGATAAACCGTAAAAATACTCAATCTGGAAGGCTTGTAATTCATTATTACTAGTCAGAGACACTTACAATGTGCCAATTCACACATGTGGAATACCATCATAATCTCAAATCTGGAGCTTCGCAATGAACAAAAGGGTCGAATCACACAAGTGAAAACCCATCAAAATCTCGAATCTGTAGATTCGCTATTGAAAATAATTGATACGATTTGTTTGGCATCTTGCTATTTTTATACCCGAGTTTACTTGTACACAAGGGTATTATAACTTTGTTCGCATAACGGTTGTTTGTAACAGCATAACGGAATCAAGATAGATATAGACATATATACTCGTATACCAAAATGCTCAGAATGAAAAGAGAAGTCGATTTAGCGATGTCTGTCTGTCCGTCCGTACAGACGATAACTTGAGTAAAAATTTAGATATCTCAATGACATTTGGTACATGGATTGCTCTTTGGACAGGGTGGGTTGGTATTGAAAATGTTTAAGATCGGTCAATAACCACGCCCACCTCCCATATAACGGAAGTTTTTGAATAATGCATAAACTTCGAATTTTTGAAAAATCCAACAATTTCGTTTTTTCTTTATCTATTGGAACATATTAATTAAAGTTTGATATTTACAGAGATAGTAAATAAAGATACTTGATTTTTATGAAATTTTAAAAAATGGGCGTTACCACGCCTATTTATAAAAAAAAACAGCTATACTAGGTATCTCAATAACGATGTAAGGTATCGTCACAAAATTTGGTAAACATATTGTCCTTGATATCACTAGCATCACCGTCAATTATTTTTAAAATCGGACCTTAACCACGCTCAACTTCCATATACCGGAAATTTTTAAAAATGCAAAAACTTCGTTTTTCAGTATTTATTGTAAGAAATTGAATAAAGTTTAATACTAGGAGCGATTTGAAACAAAGAAACTGAGTTTTTATGAAATTATGAGCCCCGCCCATACAAAAATACATCGAGGGTATATCAAAATCGGTTTCGCCCGAATTTAGCTTTTCTTACTTGTTTCATTGCAATTTTTATCTTGTTTTACAGTCTCGACGTCCTGCGAATGCGAAACAAAGCTTAATATTATCTTTTTTGAAACCACCAAAAAGGAAACGCACAAACTCTGCGTCGGATGAAAACTCTGATTCAGGATCGACTGATATATCTGCGGAACACCTTCCTCTTCAAAGTATGTCATGCTCTGATCAAGAAAAGGCGACGTCTGTCGATCCCAGCGTTTCGATTATTAAAAATTCGAATATACCAAACCCGACACATCTTGTGACAAAGATATATATCTGACTATTCATACTTTACTTCGTGTACTCTGTATTTTGCCAGCCACGAACGCTAGCGCTGAAATTTCTTTCTCGTCCTTGCGTCGAATTAAAACTTGGCTCAGAACAACTATGCTCCCGAAAGATTAAACGGTTTAGCCCTCCTGAAAATAAATTACGACATTGAGGTGAAGCCCGAAGAAGTGATGGAAGATTTTTCAACATGGGCAAACACCGCGTCGATTTCAATGTCTGAATTAGATGTCCAAATGTATTAAAAACACAAATTTTTTTCATCATCACACAATCATCAAATGAATTTCGTTATTCGAAGAGTTCCTTCCCCAATATTTTACTCTGGATCCGCCGCAGTTAACGATCAACCACAGTTTCAAATCAGACACGAATTTAAACTCAATGGGCCATACTCATACTCAAGTTAAAGTCCACTCTTAAATTAATGGCAGTTTTCTGACATAGTTTTCGATGAGATATCTGTCAAAAAAGCTGATGCTTAATTTAGAGTCGACTTTAACTGGACTATGAATATGTCATTAATTTTTAATATATTAAATACAATTATTATATTTTTATTCGATTCTTTAATGGCAGGAACTAAGCATAGCATTAAAATTTTGTAACTCCAAATACTTTGTGATCAACAACTTTAGAAGATAACTTGATTTTTTTTTGTGTATAGGTATTTCGTTTGCACATTCTTATCCGTATTTTCTGTTTCACTGTCATTTAATAAGTAACTTTCAAGAATAATACTCATGAATATTTTGAAGAAACCTTGGCTAATACTTTTATTTATGAAAAAGTATCCAACAATATATCATTTATCAATTATAATTTAAAAATTTTTTTTTTTTTTTTTTTTTATTGAGCTCATGGCCAGTTTATGGATGATTTTTGTAAAAAACAACAACAGTTTTTTAATGGTAGAAATTATAGTACTTTTTCGGAAATCACCACATTTCCTCATCAGACTTCTTTTTATTAAATTATTTAAATTTATTTTTCATGACCACTTCTCCCAGGCTTTGAACCCGGGAGCTCGGAGTTGCCGAGCCAATACGCTACATATTGTGCTACGCTAGCCGAGTTGGCTGTTCTGTTTATTTTATCTTCCTTAAACAAACCAACTACAAACAAAAAGCCGCCATCAGAGTGGGATGTAGATGGAAATTATAATGAGGCAATAGAAAAAATTAAAGGAATGAAAGTAGTGAATGATACGGCAGAATGAGGGGTTAAATTGATACAAGATTATAATTCTATATTATCGAAAAATGAAGAACAAAAACAATACATACTACAAGTAGTTCAAGATTATCGCCGCAGGTTTCCTGACTGCAACAAATACACTTTATTAAATACAAACTATTAATACATTGTTATCATAAGAACCTTTCTAATAAAAATAATAAAACAAATTTAAAAGGTTTTGAAAATGAGCTTTTTAAAGGCGCAAATGTTGTTGCTAGGGGTATAAATAGAAAACGGTTGAAGATAATCAAATCAAAAACAAATTGCTTGGCGTAAAATTTTCTTCATTTCTCAAAAATGTCATTTTTATGAGTAATTTATATTAGCTGAGTTATTCAAGGCCAAAGTCAACTTTTTTGAAAAAATGCTGATTTTTTGAAACTTTGGGGGCTTTGAGGCACCACTTCCCCCGAACCGAGTTGGATAAAATTTTGCCACAACCATTTCTTTGGGAAAAGGAACCAGTCAGGGGGGTGCCGCAAGCGTATTTCTTCTAAGTGGCAGTCTAGTGCTCATCCTTTCATATAATTGTTCGTTTATTTTTCTGTTGGCCTAGTTAATGTTAATTTAAAAATTTTTTTTTTATTGAGCTCAAGGCCAGTTTATGGAAGATTTTTGTGAAAAAACAACAACAGTTTTTTAATGGTAGAAATTATAGTACTATTTCGGAAATCACCACATTTCCTCATCAGACTTCTTTTTATTAAAATAATTAAATTTATTTTTCATGACCACTTCTCCCAGGCTTTGAACCAGGGAGCTTGGAGTTGCAGAGCCAATACGTTACATTTTGTGCTACGCTAGCCGAGTTGGCTGTTGTGTTTATTTCATCTTCCTTAAACAAACCAACCACAAACAAGAGCAACTGATCTGCCGCTATTTAACTTGTTTGTGTGGTTGTTGTTTGTGTTTTATTTGCAAATTCTGTATTCAAGTTATTTACCTTAGATCCTTGCATATAAATTTTTGTTAGTTTTCTGTTGGCCTAGTAAATATTAATAATTTACAATTTTATTGAGCTCAAGCCAAGTTTATGGAAGATTTAATTAATTCAATAAAAAGAAGTCTGATGAGGAAATGTGGTGATTTCCGAAATAGTACTATAATTTCTACCATTAAAAAACTGTTGTTGTTTTTTCACAAAAATCTTCCATGAACTGGCCTTTTAAGATAATCCTAAAAAAGATCATGCAATTTAATTAATTAATATATTGTGCAGCATATTCTAAAACAAGATTCCATTATAATAAGTACTTCAGCAGGTATTCCATTAAAACCAGAAAGAGTCAAAAAAGTCGTTTTGTCAAAATTAAAGGGTAATGTGATATACCCTAGCGTCTTATAAATATTTAAATTAATACGAAATTTTATGAAAATTGCATGTAATTTAATATACTAAACACAATTTCATTATTTTAATAGAATACAGAAAAAATAACACAAGCGAAGTAAATAAAAAAAAAATCCAAAAATTAACAAAATATACGAGTTTATTCATAGTTAAAAAGCCATTCACAAGACTCGCAAACGAATTTTGCTTGGCGTTAAGTTATCTGTTGCAAAACGAGCTCACAGAATTTTTGCTGGGTGGAGTTTCGGCCCAACAACCCTTATCTGAGTTTGGCAAAAAAAAAAATATGTTTCCGACTTGCTTGATGAACTTTCCCAAGCTTGTGTTACTCGTTGTACTTTTTTCTTTTTCCTCAATTTTTATGCCTCTTTCAGGCTTTGTCCTTTATACACTTTTCTTTATGTTTAATGCTTTACTCCAAAGATGCTTTGCATGGTGATAAGCTTTTACCAAAGTTCCATCTTTGTTCTCCTATGAACCTTTATATTCTTCATTGAAGGAGGTTTTGACAGTTTAATACAGTACAATACTTGGAGTATGACTGTGAAGCTGGGTTCTCCCTTAACGGATTTGTAATCCGCAAAACGTAATCAAGCCACATAGAACAAATTGGAATTTGTAGCCATTCAGGAGCTTGCTTCATAAAAAGCGGTTAAACATTGATCTAATATATCATCGATCGGTGTGTCACTACGTGAAGTTCTTATCGGTGTTGCAAATGAAATACCATATGTGTTTGATGCCCATAGTATTCCCATCTTTTTACCTCTAACAGCATTAATCGCTTTTTCATATATCCTGCGTTCTGCTTATGAATTTTGCCTTTCTTCCGCTGACCTATGGGTATAATTTATGTGGGACAGTAATACGACGGCAACCCGTAATGACATACTTTTTGCAGCCCTTTACGTTATTACCTCTTGCAACCCTGACTGACAACGATCAGAAGAGAAGCCGAAATGAATAACGAACATTTTACAAAACTTAAACTTGTTGACCGACCACCGACACTGGCTGACGACTGTCATTAACCGGAGCCACATTTACATATAAATTTAAGAAATAAATTGCATTAATTAAATTAATTAAATTAAAAGTCCGCTAAAGTTTTATTCGGATTAATAAGTCCCAAATTTATGTTGTTAATTAGTTTTATCAACAGAATATGTTATTTGTGTCACATTGGATCACTTTGACTATATCACATTTACCCATCTCGAGTTTTTGAACTTAAAATTAGTTTCCATGGAAATAATTTACCCAATATAAAAAACTAAATTGAATTATTATTAAATATATTAACGAAAAACAAAAATAAATGGTAGAATTTTAAAATCTATGAAAACTTTGGACTAATCACTTTTCGAAACAGGTACTAAAATATTTGGATCCGCACAATAAAAAATATTTTTGCACACTGAAAACGAACAAAGCTTTCATTGGTCTTGGTGCAAGAGTTTTTAGCCGTTACTATTGTATTTGCAAAAAAAGTTCATGCAAAACCATGCATAGTTTAGAAAATATCCTGGTATATCACTTTACCCACCCATATCATAATACCCCAACTTACCCTAAGTTATAATAAATTGTTTGTGCGACCTTGACTACAGGAGGTTGACTGTTTTTTTTTTCTTGTTTTCAAATTTACATTCCTTATTTATAATTTTCATATCAATTTACTCTTGTTGTTTTTCTAGCAATGGTATTCACAAGGTTGGATTTGGTTATTATGTTATTTATATTGCACAAATGTTATTTTCTTGTTATTTTTTCTTGAAAACAAATTTTGCACGAAGTAATTAAATTATTGTTGTGGCCGCTGTGGTCGAATGAGTAGCGGTGCGTGCTATAACTCGATACGTCGCTTACTTCGAGGTTCGAATCTCAATCATGGCAAGTAAAATCAGAAAGCAGTTTTTTTCTAATAGCAGTCACGCCTCGGCAGGTAATGCCAAACCTCCGAGGGTATTTCTGCCATGAAAAAGCTTCTCATAAAATAAAGGGTGTTTTTTTTAGACGTGGTGTTTCTATGAGGCAATACTTTTTTCGGAGGTGGTTTTTTGACAGCTGTTACTCAATTTGGTTTGCCATTTCATAATGAATAGACTTACTCCAGAACAACGTTTGCAAATCGAAATAATCGTCCAATATTCGGTCGACATAATCGCTCAGCAGATTCGTTTATTCTAGCATCCATGGACTGCATAGCTGCAGAACGGCACTGGACTCACTAGAAACCGACAACAGAGTTACTCTGTGGTGGATTCCGGGTCATGAGGGGGTAGATGGCAATGAAAGGGCCGACTATCTCGCAAAAAAGGGGCCCAACAGAGCTTTTACGGCCCCCATCCTACGGTTCTTCTAAGGCATATACAGCAGAGCTTCTAAGAAGCCTCTAAAAAACTTTTCAATCTCAGCAGAGAGGGTCTTAGAACTCTCACCTACTATGCCCTAATAATAATTTAGTAATAACCGAATGGGATGTTTAACGATATCATATTTTTAATAAAAGATTTAAAATAACTTTGCCTTATGGGCTGCTCTGTCCCCCTATATGCTACGCATCAAAGATTTTGAACGACCATAAAAATAATTATGCTACCTTCGAAAATTAGCATTTGGCCACTGATTGAGAAGTTAATTATTTTATATTTCTATGGCACAGAAATTGAATTACATGTCAGTGGTTACAAGCGAAGTATAACGGCAAAAATATATACCATAAATCCTCGACTCCAACGTAGGTTATACATCTATGGGGAAAATTGACTACAGCCAGGGGAAAGATACTAAAATATCTGATTTCCTTAGCCGAATAAACGCCCAACCAAATGAAATTAAATGAAGATGGCGACAATAAACTCTCAGCCGGAAGATTTTAATCCCCACTATCCAATCCTATGTTTCAAAAATTCCTTTTTTCAATCACAATAAAGTATTTTAGTGAAGAAAAAGTATGTGCGAACGGCAACTTTTGAGTGCAGTACTCTTTGACGCGAAAAATATTTGTGAAAACATATATCGGAGTCAGTATTTTTATTATAAAATATATATAACACCTATTCACTTTCATGTAGAATACGTGTTGTACAGCCGAGTTGTAAAGAGATAGTAAATACAGTATTCAAAAGGAATTTTATTTTCGCTCACATGTTTGGCGTTATATCAATGAATTTAGTCAAACATGCGTATTCATATCTCGTCGGCAAAAATACTGTATTTTAGAAACATATTTCGCGTGTATTTCTGTAGTGAGTGCGTTAAGAAAATCAAGGTAAGTAGGAAATTTCAATTGAGCGCATTTTCTGATTCGGCTCGTCTTCGTCGCTAGAGGGCACACAGTGCAAAGAATCCGTGCTGCAGTGGTATAACAATATCTTAAAACCTAGATGCATATCCGCCTCCTAAAAGATATTTGCAGCTTCTATAACAACTTTGTGATCAAGGAAACAGTTGAATTATATTGATCAACAATAATGGTCAGTGCAAATGGCTTTCGAACAATTTTCACTCATGAAAAATGGAACACTTGTGATAAATCGTAAAAATACTCAATCTGGAAGGCTTGTAATTCATTATTACTAGTCAGAGACACTTACAATGTGCCAATTCACACATGTGGAATACCATCATAATCTCAAATCTGGAGCTTCGCAATGAACAAAAGGGTCGAATCACACAAGTGAAAACCCATCAAAATCTCGAATCTGTAGATTCGCTATTGAAAATAATTGATACGATTTGTTTGGCATCTTGCTATTTTTATACCCGAGTTTACTTGTACACAAGGGTATTATAACTTTGTTCGCATAACGGTTGCTTGTAACAGCATAACGGAATCAAGATAGATATAGACATATATACTCGTATACCAAAATCCTCAGAATGAAAAGAGAAGTCGATTTAGTGATGTCTTTCTGTCCGTCCGTGCTGACGATACCTTGAGTAAAAATTTAGATATCTCAATGACATTTGGTACATAGATTGCTCTTTGACAGGGTAGGTTGGTATTGAAAATGTTTAAGATCGGTCAATAACCACGCCCACCTCCCATATAACGGAAGTTTTTGAATAATGCATAAACTCCGTTTTTTTCGGTATCCTTTAGGGCAAATTGAGTGAAAATTGGTATGTGGAGCGATCTTGAACTAAGAAATTAGGTATTTATGAAATTTTGAAAAATGGGCGTTGCCACGCCCACTTATAATTTATAATTTTTGTATCTCAATAACGGAGTAAGGTATAGTCACAAAATTTGGTGAACATAATTTCCTCAATATCGCTGTTATCATCGTTCAAAATTTTTGAAATCAGATCATAACTTCGCCCACCTCCCATATAACGGAATTTTTGAAAAATCCAACAATTTCGTTTTTTCTTTATCTATGGGAACATATTAATTAAAGTTTGATATTTACAGAGATAGTAAATAAAGATACTTAATTTTTATGAAATTTTGAAAAATGGGCGTTACCACGCCTATTTATAAAAAAAAACATCTATAGGTATCTCAATAACGATGTAAGGTATCGTCACAAAATTTGGTACACATATTGTCTTTGATATCACTAGCATCACCGTCAATTATTTTGGAAATCGGACCTTAACCACGCTCAACTTCCATATACCGGAAATTTTGAAAAATGCAAAAACTTCGATTTTCAGTATTTATTGGAAGAAATTGAATAAAGTTTAATACTAGGAGCGATTTGAAACAAAGAAACTGAGTTTTTATGAAATTATGGGCCCCGCCCATACAAAAATACATCGAGGGTATATCAAAATCGGTTTACCCGAATTTAGCTTTTCTTACTTGTTTCATTGAAATTTTTATCTTGTTTTACAGTCTCGACGTCCTGCGAATGCGAAACAAAGCTTAATATTATCATATTTGAAACCACCAAAAAGGAAACGCACAAACTCTGCGTCGGATGAAAACTCTGATTCAGGATCGACTGATATATCTGCGGAACAGCTTCCTCTTCAAAGTATGTCATGCTCTGATCAAGAAAAGGCGACGTCTGTCGATCCCAGCGTTTCGATTATTAAAAATTCGAATATACCAACACCCGAAACATCTTGTGACAAAGATATATATCTGACTATTCATACTTTACTTCGTGTACTCTGTACTTTGCCAGCCACGAACGCTAGCGCTGAAATTTCTTTCTCGTCCTTGCGTCGAATTAAAACTTGGCTCAGAACAACTATGCTCCAGAAAGATTAAACGGTTTAGCCCTCCTGAAAATAAATTACGACATTGAGGTGAAGCCCGAAAAAGTGATGGAAGATTTTTCAACATGGGCAATCACCGCGTCAATTTCAATGTCTGAATTAGATGTCCAAATGTATTAAAAATACAAATTTTTTTCATCATCACAAAATCATCAAATGAATTTCGTTATTCGAAGAGTTCCTTCCCCAATATTTTACTCTGGATCCGCCGCAGTTAACGATCAACAACAGTTTCAAATCAGACACGAATTTAAACTCAATGGGCCATACTCATAGTCAAGTTAAAGTCCACTCTTAAATTAATGGCAGTTTTTTGACATACTTTTCGATGAGATATCTGTCAAAAAAGCTGATGCTTAATTTAGAGTCGACTTTAACTGGACTATGAATATTTCATTAATTTTTAATATATTAAATACAATTGTTCATTTTTCTGTTGGCCTAGTAAATTTTAATATTTTATAATTTTATTGAGCTCAAGGCCAGTTTATGGAAGATTTGTTTGTGAAAAAACAACAACAGTTTTTAATGGTTGAAGTAATAGTACTATTTCGGAATGTTGGTTTGTTTAAGGAAGATGAAATAAACACAACAGCCAACTCGGCTAGCGTAGCACTATAGGTAGCGTATTGGCTCTGCAACTCCGAGCTCCTGGGTTCAAAGCCTGAGAGAAGTGGTTATGAAAAATTAAATTAAAAAAATAATTTAATTTCATAATCAAAAAGAAGTCTGATGAGGAAATGTGGTGATTTCCGAAATAGTACTATAACTTCAACCATTAAAAACTGTTGTTGTTTTTTCACAAACAAATCTTCCATAAACTGGCCTTGAGCTCAATAAAATTATAAAATATTAACATTTACTAGGCCAACAGAAACATGAACAAACATTTGTAGACAAGGATGAGCACGCCTTAAAAATGCATATAATATAAAGTAAAATATTTATACAGAATTTCCAAATAAAAACACAAACAACAACCACACAAACAAGTTAAATAGCGGCAGATCAGTTGCTCTTGTTTGTAGTTGGTTTGTTTAAGGAAGATGAAATAAACACAACAGCCAACTCGGCTAGCGTAGCACAATATGTAGCGTATTGCCTCGGCAACTCCGAGCTCCCGGGTTCAAAGCCTGGGAGAAGTGGTCATGAAAAATTAAATTTAAAAAAATAATTTAAAAAAGCCACCATCAGAGTGGGATGTAGATGGAAATTATAATGAGGCAATAGAAAAAATTAAAGGAATGAAAGTAGTGAATGATACGGCAGAAAGAGGGGTTAAATTGATACAAGATTATAATTCTATATTATCGAAAAATGAAGAACAAAAACAATACATACTACAAGTAGTTCAAGATTATCGCCGCAGGTTTCCTGACTGCAACAAATACACTTTATTAAATACAAACTATTAATACATTGTTATCATAAGAACCTTTCTAATACAAATAATAAAAAAAATTTAAAAGGTTTTGAAAAAGAGCTTTTTAAAGGCGCAAATGTTGTTGCTAGGGGTATAAATGGAAAACGGTTGAAGATAATCAAATCAAAAACAAATTACTTGGCGTACAATTTTCTTCATTTCTCTCAAATGTAATTTTTATGAGTAATTTATATTAGCTGAGTTATTCAAGGCCAAAGTCAACTTTTTTGAAAAAATGCTGATTTTTTAAAACTTTGGGGGCTTTGAGGCACCACTTCCCCCGAACCGAGTTGGATAAAATTTTGCCACAACCATTTCTTTGGGAAAAGGAACCAGTCAGGGGGGTGCCGCAAGCGTATTTCTTCTAAGTGGCAGTCTAGTGCTCATCCTTGCATATAATTGTTTGTTTATTTTTCTGTTGGCCTAGTTAATCTTAATTTTAAAATTTTTTTTTAATTGAGCTCAAGGCCAGTTTATGGAAGATTTTTGTGAAAAAACAACAACAGTTATTTAATGGTAGAAATTATAGTACTATTTCGGAAATCACCACATTTCCTCAACAGACTTCTTTTTATTAAATTAATTAAATTAATTTTTCATGACCACTTCTCCGAGGCTTTGAACCAGGGAGCTTGGAGTTGCAGAGCCAATACGTTACATATTGTGCTACGCTAGCCGAGTTGGCTGTTGGGTTTATTTCATCTTCCTTAAACAAACCAACTACAAACAAGAGCAACTGATCTGCCGCTATTTAACTTGTTTGTGTGGTTGTTGTTTGTGTTTTATTTGCAAATTCTGTATTCAAGTTATTTACCTTGCATCCTTGCATATAAATGTTTGTTATTTTTCTGTTGGCCTAGTAAATATTAATAATTTACAATTTTATTGAGCTCAAGCCAAGTTTATGGAAGATTTAATTAATTCAATCAAAAGAAGTCTGATGAGGTGATTTCCGAAATAGTACTATAATTTCTACCATTAAAAAACTGTTGTTGTTTTTTCACAAAAATCTTCCATGAACTGGCCTTGAGCTCAATAAAAAAAATAAAAAAATTGTAAAATTAACATTTACAAGGCCAACAGAAAAATAAACAAATATTTATCAATTATAACATTTACAAGTTCTGTAGCATTTGTCCAAATGACCGGTCCATTTTCCTTGCCATTTGTTTCGCATTACAAAACATCACTGTTCTACAACTCTTCTAAAGATTTTGATTTTGCAATCATGGAATATATTTTCTGCCAGCAGTTTTACGAGTATAAGAGGTTAATTGTTTCATCTGACTTATAGAGTTTCCGGCATTTTATTGCAAATATTTTAAGACACTTTCAAAAAAAGTTTAAATGTTTGATTTTATTATAGGGTAAGCTGGGGTTTTTGTGATATAGGTATAACCTTCTCGACTATTTCTGTACAAAAATTTTAAGATAATCCTAAAAAAGACCATGCAATTTATTTAATTAATATATTGTGCAGCATGTTCTAAAACAAGATTCCATTATAATAAGTACTTCAGCAGGTATTCCATTAAAACCAGAAAGAGTCAAAAAAGTCGTTTTGTCAAAATTGAAGGGTAATGTGATATACCCTAGCGGGCAAAGTGATATACCTTTCTACAGTGCCCATTCGCCTTAAAGATTAATGTCTTATAAATATTTAAATTAATACGAAATTTTATGAAAATTGCATGTAATTTAATATACTAAACACAATTTCATTATTTTAATAGAATACAGAAAAAATAACACAAGCGAAATAAATAAAAAAAAATCCAAAAATTAACGAAATATACGAGTTTATTCATAGTTAAAAAGCTATTCACAAGACTCGCAAACGAATTTTGCTTGGCGTTAAGTTATCTGTTGCAAAACGAGCTCACAGAATTTTTGCTGGGTGGAGTTTCGGCCCAACAACCCTTATCTGAGTTTGGCAAAAAAAAAATTTTTTCCGACTTGCTTGATGAACTTTCCCAAGCTTGTGTTACTCGTTGTACTTTTTTCTTTTTCCTCGATTTTTATGCCTCTTTCAGGCTTTGTCCTTTATACACTTTTCTTTATTTTTAATGCTTTACTCCAAAGATGCTTTGCATGGTGAACCGCTTTTACCAAAGTTCCATCTTTGTTCTCCTATGAACCTTTATATTCTTCATTGAAGGAGGTTTTGACAGGTTAATACAGTACAATACTTGGAGTATGACTGTGAAGTTGGGTTCTCCCTTGGCGGATTTGTAATCCGCAAAACGTAATCAAGCCACATAGAACAAATTGGAATTCAGGAGCTTGCTTCATAAAAAGCGGTTAAACATTGATCTAATATATCATCGATAGGTGTGTCACTACGTCAAGCTCTTATCGGTGTTGCAAATGAAATACCATATGTGTTTGATGTCCATAGTATTCCCATCTTTTTACCTCTAACAGCAATAATCGCTTTTTCATATTTCCTTCGTTCTGCTTATGAATTTTGCCTTTCTTCCGCTGACCAATGGGTATAATTTATGTGGGACAGTAATACGACGGCAACCCGTAATGACATACTTTTTTGCAACCCTTTACGTTATTACCTTTTGCAACCCTGACTGACAACGATCAGAAGAGAAGCCGAAATGAATAACGAACATTTTACAAAACTTACACTTGTTGACCGACCACCGACACTGGCTGACGACTGCCATTAAACGGAGCCACATTTACATATAAATTTAAGAAATAAATTGCATTAATTAAATTAATTTAATTAAAAGTCCGCTAAAGTTTTATTCGGATTAATAAGTCCCAAATTTATGTTGTTAATAAGTTTTGTCAACAGAATATTTTATTTGTGTCATATTATTTTCTGTATGTTTAATGTGATAAACCATATCACATTGGACCACTTTGACTATATCACATTTACCCATCTCGAGTTTTTGAACTAAAAATTAGTTTCCATGGAAATAATTTACCCAATATAAAAAACTAGATTGAATTATTATTAAATATATTAACGAAAAACAAAAATAAATGGTAGAATTTTAAAATCTATGAAAACTTTGGACTAATCACTTTTCGAAACAGGTACTAAAATATTTGGATCCGCACAATAAAAAATATTTTTGCACACTGAAAACGAACAAAGCTTTCATTGGCATGCGCAGTCTTGGAGCAAGAGTTTTTAACCGTTACTATTGTATTTGCAAAAAAAGTTCATGCAAAACCATGCATAGTTTAGAAAATATCCTGGTATATCACTTTACCCACCCATATCATAATACCCCAACTTACCCTCAGTTATAATAAATTGTTTGTGCGACCTTGACTACAGGAGGTTGACTGTTTTTTTTTTTCTTGTTTTCAAATTTACATTCCTTATTTATAATTTTCATATCAATTTACTCTTGTTGTTTTTCTAGCAATGGTATTCACAAGGTTGAATTTGGTTATTATGTTATTTATATTGCACAAATGTTATTTTCTTGTTATTTTTTCTTGAAAACTAATTTTGCACGAAGTAATTAAATTATTGTTGTGGCCGCTGTGGTCGAATGAGTAGCGGTGCGTGCTATAACTCGATACGTCGCTTATTTCGAGGTTCGAATCTCAATCATGGCAAGTAAAATCAGAAAGCAGTTTTTTTCTAATAGCAGTCACGCCTCGGCAGGTAATGCCAAACCTCCGAGGGTATTTCTGCCATGAAAAAGCTTCTCATAAAATAAAGGGTGTTTTTTTTTAGACGTGGTGTTTCTATGAGGCAATACTTTTTTCGGAGTTGGTTTTTTGACAGCTGTTACTCAATTTGGCTTGCTATTTCGTAATGAATAGACTTACTCCAGAACAACGTTTGCAAATCGAAATAATCGTCCAATATTCGGTCGACATAATCGCTCAGCAGAGTCGTTTATTCTAGCATCCATGGACTGCATAGCTGCAGAACGGCACTGGACTCACTAGAAACCGACAACAGAGTTACTCTGTGGTGGCTTCCGGGTCATGAGGGGGTAGATGGCAATGACAGGGCCGACTATCTCGCAAAAAAGGGGCCCAACAGAGCTTTTACGGCCCTCAGCCTACGGTTCTTCTAAGGCATCTACAGCAGAGCTTCTAAGAAGCCTCTAAAAAACTTCTCAATCTCAGCAGAGAGGGTCTTAGAACTCTCACCTACTATGCCCTAATAATAATTTAGTAATAACCGAATGGGATGTTTAACGATATCATATTTTTAATAAAAGATTTAAAATAAGTTTGCTTTATGGGCTGCTCTGTTCCCCTATATGCTACGCATAAAAGATTTTGAACGACCATAAAAATAATTATGCTACCTTCGAAAATTAGCATTTGGCCACTGATTGAGAAGTTAATTATTTTATAACTCTATGGCACAGAAATTGAATTACATGTCAGTGGTTACAAGCGAAGTATAACGGCAAAAATATATACCATAAATCCTCGACTCCAACGTAGGTTATACAACTATGGGGAAAATTGACTACAGCCAGGGGAAAGATACTAAAATATCTGATTTCCTTAGCCGAATAAACGCCTAAACAAATGAAATTAAATGAAGATGGCGACAATAAACTCTCAGCCGGAAGATTTTAATCCCCACTATTCAATCCAATGTTTTAAAAATTCCCTTTTTCAATCACAATAAAGTATTTTAGTGAAGAAAAAGTATGTGCGAACGGCAACTTTTGAGTGCAGTACTCTTTGAGGCGAAAAATATTTGTGAAAACAGTGCAAAGAATCCGTGCTGCAGTGGTATAACAATATCTTAAAACCTAGATGCATATCCGCCTCCTAAAAGATATTTGCAGCTTCTACAACAACTTTGTGATCAAGGAAACAGTTGAATTATATTGATCAACAATAATGGTAAGTGCAAATGGCTTTCGAACAATTTTCACTCATGAAAAATGGAACACTTGTGATAAACCGTAAAAATACTCAATCTGGAAGGCTTGTAATTCATTATTACTAGTCAGAGACACTTACAATGTGCCAACTCACACATGTGGAATACCATCATAATCTCAAATCTGGAGCTTCGCAATGAACAAAAGGGTCGAATCACACAAGTGAAAACCCATCAAAATCTCGAATCTGTAGATTCGCTATTGAAAATAATTGATACGATTTGTTTGGCATCTTGCTATTTTTATACCCGAGTTTACTTGTACACAAGGGTATTATAACTTTGTTCGCATAACGGTTGCTTGTAACAGCATAACGGAATCAAGATAGATATAGACATATATACTCGTATACCAAAATCCTCAGAATGAAAAGAGAAGTCGATTTAGCGATGTCTGTCTGTCCGTCCGTGCAGACGATAACTTGAGTAAAAATTTAGATATCTCAATGACATTTGGTACATAGATTGCTCTTTGACAGGGTAGGTTGGTATTGAAAATGTTTAAGATCGGTCAATAACCACGCCCACCTCCCATATAACGGAAGTTTTTGAATAATGCATAAACTCCGTTTTTTTCGGAATCCATTAGGGCAAATTGAGTGAAAATTGCTATTTGGAGCGATCTTGAACTAAGAAATTAGGTATTTATGAAATTTTGAAAAATGGGCGTTGCCACGCCCACTTATAATTTATAATTTTTGTATCTCAATAACGGTGTAAGGTATAGTCAAAAAATTTGGTGAACTTAATTTCCTCAATATCGCTGTTATCATCGTTAAAAATTTTTGAAATCGGATCATAACTTCGCCCACCTCCCATATAACGAAATTTTTGAACAATCCAACAATTTCGTTTTTTTTTTATCTATTGGAACATATTAATTAAAGTTTGATATTTACAGAGATAGTAAATAAAGATACTTGATTTTTATGAAATTTTGAAAAATGGGCGTTACCACGCCTATTTATAAAAAAAAACATCTATAGGTATCTCAATAACGATGTAAGGTATCGTCACAAAATATGGTAACCATATTGTCCTTGATATCACTAGCATCACCGTCAATTATTTTTGAAATCGGACCTTAACCACGCTCAACTTCCATATACCGGAAATTTTTAAAAATGCAAAAACTTCGTTTTTCAGTATTTATTGGAAGAAATTGAATAAAGTTTAATACTAGCAGCGATTTGAAACAAAGAAACTGAGTTTTTATGAAATTATGGGCCCCGCCCATACAAAAATACATCGAGGGTATATCAAAATCGGTTTCGCCCGAATTTAGCTTTTCTTACTTGTTTCATTGCAATTTTTATCTTGTTTTACAGTCTCGACGTCCTGCGAATGCGAAACAAAGCTTAATATTATCATTTTTGAAACCACCAAAAAGGAAACGCACAAACTCTGCGTCGGATGAAAACTCTGATTCAGGATCGACTGATATATCTGCGGAACAGCTTCCTCTTCAAAGTATGTCATGCTCAGATCAAGAAAGGCGACGTCTGTCGATCCCAGCGTTTCGATTATAAAAAATTCGAATATACCAACACCCGAAACATCTTGTGACAAAGATATATATCTGACTATTCATACTTTACTTCGTGTACTCTGTATTTTGCCAGCCACGAACGCTAGCGCTGAAATTTCTTTCTCGTCCTTGCGTCGAATTAAAACTTGGCTCAGAACAACTATGCTCCAGAAAGATTAAACGGTTTAGCCCTCCTGAAAATAAATTACGACATTGAGGTGAAGCCCGAAGAAGTGATGGAAGATTTTTCAACATGGGCAAACACCGCGTCAATTTCAATGTCTGAATTAGATGTCCAAATGTATTAAAGATACAAATTTTTTTCATCATCACACAATCATCAAATGAATTTCGTTATTCGAAGAGTTCCTTCCCCAATATTTTACTCTGGATCCGCCGCAGTTAACGATCAACAACAGTTTCAAATCAGACACGAATTTAAACTCAATGAGCCATACTCATAGTCAAGTTAAAGTCCACTCTTAAATTAATGGCAGTTTTTTGACATAAATAGTTTTCGATGAGATATCTGTCAAAAAAGCTGATGCTTAATTTAGAGTCGACTTTAACTGGACTATGAATATGTCATTAATTTTTAATATATTAAATACAATTATTATATTTTTATTCGATTCTTTAATGGCAGGAACTAAGCATAGCATTAAAATTTTGTAACTCCAAATACTTTGTGATCAACAACTTTAGAAGATAACTTGATTTTTTTTTTGTGTATAGGTATTTCGTTTGCACATTCTTATCCGTATTTTCTGTTTCACTGTCATTTAATAAGTAACTTTCAAGAATAATACTCATGAATATTTTGAAGAAACCTTGGCTAATACTTTTATTTATGAAAAAGTATCCAACAATATATCATTTATCAATTATAATTTTACAATTTTTTTTTTTTTTTTTTATTGAGCTCATGGCCAGTTTATGGATGATTTTTGTAAAAAACAACAACAGTTTTTTAATGGTAGAAATTATAGTACTTTTTCGGAAATCACCACATTTCCTCATCAGACTTCTTTTTATTAAATTATTTAAATTTATTTTTCATGACCACTTCTCCCAGGCTTTGAACCCGGGAGCTCGGAGTTGCCGAGCCAATACGCTACATATTGTGCTACGCTAGCCGAGTTGGCTGTTGTGTTTATTTCATCTTCCTTAAACAAACCAACTACAAACAAAAAGCCACCATCAGAGTGGGATGTAGATGGAAATTATAATGAGGCAATAGAAAAACTTAAAGGAATGAAAGTAGTGAATGATACGGCAGAAAGAGGGGTTAAATTGATACAAGATTATAATTCTATATTATCGAAAAATGAAGAACAAAAACAATACATACTACAAGTAGTTCAAGATTATCGCCGCAGGTTTCCTGACGGCAACAAATACACTTTATTAAATAGAAACTATTAATACATTGTTATCATAAGAACCTTTCTAATACAAATAATAAAAAAAATTAAAAGGTTTTGAAAATGAGCTTTTTAAAGGCGCAAATGTTGTTGCTAGGAGTATAAATAGAAAACGGTTGAAGATAATCAACTCAAAAACTAATTGCTTGGCGTAAAATTTTCTTCATTTCTCTCAAATGTCATTTTTATGAGTAATTTATATTGGCTGAGTTATTCAAGACCAAAGTCAACTTTTTTGAAAAAATGCTGATTTTTTGAAACTTTGGGGGCTTTGAGGCACCACTTCCCCCGAACCGAGTTGGATAAAATTTTGCCACAACCATTTCTTTGGGAAAAGGAACCAGTCAGGGGGTGCCGCAAGCGTATTTCTTCTAAGTGGCAGTCTAGTGCTCATCCTTTCATATAATTGTTTGTTTATTTTTCTGTTGGCCTAGTTAATGTTAATTTTAAAATTTTTTTTTTATTGAGCTCAAGGCCAGTTTATGGAAGATTTTTGTGAAAAAACCACAACAGTTTTTTAATGGTAGAAATTATAGTACTATTTCGGAAAAAATCACATTTCCTAATCAGACTTTTTTTTTATTAAATTAATTAAATTAATTTTTCATGACCACTTCTCCCAGGCTTTGAACCAGGGAGCTTGGAGTTGCAGAGCCAATACGTTACATATTGTGCTACGCTAGCCGAGTTGGCTGTTGTGTTTATTTCATCTTCCTTAAACAAACCAACTACAAACAAGAGCAACTGATCTGCCGCTATTTAACTTGTTTGTGTGGTTGTTGTTTGTGTTTTATTTGCAAATTCTGTATTCAAGTTATTTACCTTAGATCCTTGCATATACATTTTTGTTAGTTTTCTGTTGGCCTAGTAAATATTAATAATTTACAATTTTATTGAGCTCAAGTCAAGTTTATGGAAGATTTAATTAATTCAATAAAAAGAAGTCTGATGAGGAAATGTGGTGATTTCCGAAATAGTACTATAATTTCTACCATTAAAAAACTGTTGTTGTTTTTTCACAAAAATCTTCCATGAACTGGCCTTGAGCTCAATAAAAAAAATAAAAAATTTGTAAAATTAACATTTACAAGGCCAACAGACAAATAAACAAATATTTATCAATTATAACATTTACAAGTTCTGAAGCATTTGTCCAAATGACCGGTCCATTTTCCTTGCCATTTTTTTCACATTTCAAAACATCACTGTTCTACAACTCTTCTAAAGTTTTCGATTTTGCAATCATGGAATATATTTTCTGCCAGCAGTTTTACGAGTATAAGAGGTTAATTGTTTCATCTGACTTATAGAGTTTCCGGCAATTTATTGCAAATATTTTAAGACACTTTCAAAAAAGGTTTAAATGTTTGATTTTATTATAGGGTAAGCTGGGGTTTTTGTGATATAGGTATAACCTTCTCGACTATTTCTGTACAAAAATTTTAAGATAATCCTAAAAAAGACCATGCAATTTAATTAATTAATATATTGTGCAGCATGTGCTAAAACAAGATTCTATTATAATAAGTACTTCAGCAGGTATTCCATTAAAACCAGAAAGAGTCAAAAAAGTCGTTTTGTCAAAATTGAAGGGTAATGTGATATACCCTAGCGGGCAAAGTGATATACCTTTCTACAGTGCCCATTCGCCTTAAAGATTAATGTCTTATAAATATTTAAATTAATACGAAATTTTATGAAAATTGCATGTAATTTAATATACTAAACACAATTTCATTATTTTAATAGAATACAGAAAAAATAACACAAGCGAAATAAATAAAAAAAAATCCAAAAATTAACAAAATATACGAGTTTATTCAAAGTTAAAAAGCTATTCACAAGACTCGCAAACGAATTTTGCTTGGCGTTAAGTTATCTGTTGCAAAACGAGCTCACAGAATTTTTGCTGGGTGGAGTTTCGGCCCAACAACCCTTATCTGAGTTTGGCAAAAAAAAAATTTTTTCCGACTTGCTTGATGAACTTTCCCAAGCTTGTGTTACTCGTTGTACTTTTTTCTTTTTCCCCGATTTTTATGCCCCTTTCAGGCTTTGTCCTTTATACACTTTTCTTTATTTTTAAGGCTTTACTCCAAAGATGCTTTGCATGGTGAACCGCTTTTACCAAAGTTCCATCTTTGTTCTCCTATGAACCTTTATATTCTTCATTGAAGGAGGTTTTGACAGGTTAATACAGTACAATACTTGGAGTATGACTGTGAAGTTGGGTTCTCCCTTGGCGGATTTGTAATCCGCAAAACGCAATCAAGCCACATAGAACAAATTGGAATTTGTAGCCATTCAGGAGCTTGCTTCATAAAAAGCGGTTAAACATTGATCTAATATATCATCGATAGGAGAGCTTCACGTAGTGCTCTTATCGGTGTTGCAAATGAAATACCATATGTGTTTGATGCCCATAGTATTCCCATCTTTTTACCTCTAACAGCATTAATCGCTTTTTCATATTTCCTTCGTTCTGCTTATGAATTTTGCCTTTCTTCCGCTGACCTATGGGTATAGTTTATGTGGGACAGTAATACGACGGCAACCCGTAATGACATACTTTTTTGCAACCCTTTCCGTTATTACCTTTTGCAACCCTGACTGACAACGATCAGAAGAGAAGCCGAAATGAATAACGAACATTTTACAAAACTTACACTTGTTGACCGACCACCGACACTGGCTAACGACTGTCATTAAACGGAGCCACATTTACATATAAATTTAAGAAATAAATTGCATTAATTAAATTAAAAGTCCGCTAAAGTTTTATTCGGATTAATAAGTCCCAAATTTATGTTGTTAATAAGTTTTATCAACAGAATATTTTATTTGTGTCATATTATTTTCTGTATGTTTAATGTGATAAACCATATCACATTGGACCACTTTGACTATATCACATTTACCCATCTCGAGTTTTTGAACTAAAAATTAGTTTCCATGGAAATAATTTACCCAATATAAAAAACTAAATTGAATTATTATTAAATATATTAACGAAAAACAAAAATTAATGGTAGAATTTTAAAATCTATGAAATCTTTGGACTAATCACTTTTCGAAACAGGTACTAAAATATTTGGATCCGCACAATAAAAAATATTTTTGCACACTGAAAACGAACAAAGCTTTCATTGGCATGCGCAGTCTTGGAGCAAGAGTTGTTAACCGTTACTATTGTATTTGCAAAAAAATTTCATGCAAAACCATGCATAGTTTAGAAAATATCCTGGTATATCACTTTACCCACCCATATCATAATACCCCAACTAACCCTAAGTTATAATAAATTGTTTGTGCGACCTTGACTACAGGAGGTTGACTGTTTTTTTTCTTGTTTTCAAATTTACATTCCTTATTTATAATTTTCATATCAATTTACTCTTGTTGTTTTTCTAGCAATGGTATTCACAAGGTTGGATTTGGTTATTATGTTATTTATATTGCACAAATGTTATTTTCTTGTTATTTTTTCTT
Source organism: Philophylla caesio (assembly GCA_963971545.1). Classification (NCBI taxonomy): domain Eukaryota; kingdom Metazoa; phylum Arthropoda; class Insecta; order Diptera; family Tephritidae; genus Philophylla; species Philophylla caesio. The sequence continues at coordinate 26,876,757 of OZ020605.1, forward strand.
GAAAACAAATTTTGCACGAAGTAATTAAATTATTGTTGTGGCCGCTGTGGTCGAATGAGTAGCGGTGCGTGCTATAACTCGATACGTCGCTTATTTCGAGGCTCGAATCTCAATCATGGCAAGTTAAATCAGAAAGCAGTTTTTTTCTAATAGCAGTCACGCCTCGGCAGGTAATGGCAAACCTCCGAGGGTATTTCTGCCATGAAAAAGCTTCTCATAAAATAAAGTGTTTTTTTTTTAGACGTGGTGTTTCTATGAGGCAATACTTTTTCGGAGTTGGTTTTTTGACAGCTGTTACTCAATTTGGTTTGCCATTTCATAATGAATAGACTTACTCCAGAATAACGTTTGCAAATCGAAATAATCGTCCAATATTCGGTCGACATAATCGCTCAGCAGAGTCGTTTATTCTAGCATCCATGGACTGCATAGCTGCAGAACGGCACTGGACTCACTAGAAACCGACAACAGAGTTACTCTGTGGTGGGTTCCGGGTCATTAGGGGGTAGATGGCAATGACAGGGCCGACTATCTCGCAAAAAAGGGGCCCAACAGAGCTTTTACGGCCCTCAGCCTACGGTTCTTCTAAGGCATTTACAGCAGAGCTTCTAAGAAGCCTCTAAAAAACTTCTCAATCTCAGCAGAGAGGGTCTTAGAACTCTCACCTACTATGCCCTAATAATAATTTAGTAATAACCGAATGGGATGTTTAACGATATCATATTTTTAATAAAAGATTTAAAATAACTTTGCCTTAGGGGCTGCTCTGTCCCCCTATATGCTGCGCATCAAAGATTTTGAACGACCATAAAAATAATTATGCTACCTTCGAAAATTAGCATTTGGCCACTGATTGAGAAGTTAATTATTTTATAACTCTATGGCACAGAAATTGAATTACATGTCAGTGGTTACAAGCGAAGTATAACGGCAAAAATATATACCATAAATCCTCGACTCCAACGTAGGTTATACAACTATGGGGAAAATTGACTACAGCCAGGGGAAAGATACTAAAATATCTGATTTCCTTAGCCGAATAAACGCCCAAACAAATGAAATTAAATGAAGATGGCGACAATAAACTCTCAGCCGGAAGATTTTAATCCCCACTATCCAATCCTATGTTTTAAAAATTCCCTTTTTCAATCACAATAAAGTATTTTAGTGAAGAAAAAGTATGTGCGAACGGCAACTTTTGAGTGCAGTACCCTTTGACGCGAAAAATATTTGTGAAAACATATATCGGAGTCAGTATTTTTATTATAAAATATATATAACACCTATTCACTTTCATGTAGACTACGTGTTGTACAGCCGAGTTGTACAGAGACAGTAAATACAGTATTCAAAAGGAATTTAATTTTCGCTCACATGGTTGGCGTTATATCGATGAATTTAGTCAAACATGCGTATACATATCTCGTCGGCAAAAATACTGTATTTTAGAAACATATTTCGCGTGTATTTCTGTAGTGAATGCGTTAAGAAAATCAAGGTAAGTAGGAAATTTCAATTAAGCGCATTTTCTGATTCGGCTCGTCTTCGTCGCTAGAGGGCACAACAGTGCAAAGAATCCGTGCTGCAGTGGTATAACAATATCTTAAAACCTAGATGCATATCCGCCTCCTAAAAGATATTTGCAGCTTCTACAACAACTTTGTGATCAAGGAAACAGTTGAATTATATTGATCAACAATAATGGTAAGTGCAAATGGCTTTCGAACAATTTTCACTCATGAAAAATGGAACACTTGTGATAAACCGTAAAAATACTCAATCTGGAAGGCTTGTAATTCATTATTACTAGTCAGAGACACTTACAATGTGCCAACTCACACATGTGGAATACCATCATAATCTCAAATCTGGAGCTTCGCAATGAACAAAAGGGTCGAATCACACAAGTGAAAACCCATCAAAATCTCGAATCTGTAGATTCGCTATTGAAAATAATTGATACGATTTGTTTGGCATCTTGCTATTTTTATACCCGAGTTTACTTGTACACAAGGGTATTATAACTTTGTTCGCATAACGGTTGCTTGTAACAGCATGACGGAATCAAGATAGATATAGACATATATACTCGTATACCAAAATCCTCAGAATGAAAAGAGAAGTCGATTTAGCGATGTCTGTCTGTCCGTCCGTGCAGACGATAACTTGAGTATAAATTTAGATATCTCAATGACATTTGGTACATAGATTGCTCTTTGACAGGGTAGGTTGGTATTGAAAATGTTTAAGATCAGTCAATAACCACGCCCACCTCCCATATAACGGAAGTTTTTGAATAATGCATAAACTCCGTTTTTTTCGGTATCCATTAGGGCAAATTGAGTGAAAATTGGTATTTGGAGCGATCTTGAACTAAGAAATTAGGTATTTATGAAATTTTGAAAAATGGGCGTTGCCACGCCCACTTATAATTTATAATTTTTGTATCTCAATAATGGTGTAAGGTATAATCACAAAATTTGGTGAACTTAATTTCCTCAATATCGCTGTTATCATCGTTAAAAATTTTTAAAATCGGATCATAACTTCGCCCACTTCCCATATAACGAAATTTTTGAACAATCCAACAATTTCGTTTTTTCTTTATCTATGGGAACATATTAATTAAAGTTTGATATTTACAGAGATAGTAAATAAAGATACTTGATTTTTATGAAATTTTGAAAAATGGGCGTTACCACGCCTATTTAAAAAAAAAACATCTATAGGTATCTCAATAACGATGTAAGGTATCGTCACAAAATTTGGTAAACATATTGTCCTTGATATCACTAGCATCACCGTCAATTATTTTTGAAATCGGACCTTAACCACACTCAACTTCCATATACCGGAAATTTTGAAAAATGCAAAAACTTCGTTTTTCAGTATTTATTGGAAGAAATTGAATAAAGTTTAATACTAGCAGCGATTTGAAACAAAGAAACTGAGTTTTTATGAAATTATGGGCCCCGCCCATACAAAAATACATCGAGGGTATATCAAAATCGGTTTCGCCCGAATTTAGCTTTTCTTACTTGTTTCATTGAAATTTTTATCTTGTTTTACAGTCTCGACGTCCTGCGAATGCGAAACAAAGCTTAATATTATCATTTTTGAAACCACCAAAAAGGAAACGCTCAAACTCTGCGTCGGATGAAAATTCTGATTCAGGATCGACTGATATATCTGCGGAACAGCTTCCTCTTCAAAGTATGTCATGCTCTGATCAAGAAGAGGCGACGTCTGTCGATCCCAGCGTTTCGATTATTAAAAATTCGAATATACCAACACCCGACACATCTTGTGACAAATACATATATCTGACTATTCATACTTTACTTCGTGTACTCTGTATTTTGCCAGCCACGAACGCTAGCGCTGAAATTTCTTTCTCGTCCTTGCGTCGAATTAAAACTTGGCTCAGAACAACTATGCTCCAGAATGATTAAACGGTTTAGACCTGCTGAAAATAAATTACGACATTGAGGTGAAGCCCGAAGAAGTGATGGAAGATTTTTCAACATGGGCAAACACCGCGTCAATTTCAATGTCTGAATTAGATGTCCAAATGTATTAAAAATACAAATTTTTTTCATCATCACAAAATCATCAAATGAATTTCGTTATTCGAAGAGTTCCTTCCCCAATATTTTACTGTGGATCCGCCGCAGTTAACGATCAACAACAGTTTCAACTCAGACACGAATTTAAACTCAATGGGCCATACTCATACTCAAGTTAAAGTCCACTCTTAAATTAATGGCAGTTTTTTGACATAGTTTTCGATGAGATATCTGTCAAAAAAGCTGATGCTGAATTTAGAGTCGACTTTAACTGGACTATGAATATGTCATTAATTTTTAATATATTAAATACAATTATTATATTTTTATTCGATTCTTTAATGGCAGGAACTAAGCATAGCATTAAAATTTTGTAACTCCAAATACTTTGTGATCAACAACTTTAGAAGATAACTTGATTTTTTTTTGTGTATAGGTATTTCGTTTGCACATTCTTATTCGTATTTTCTGTTTCACTGTCATTTAATAAGTAACTTTCAAGAATAATACTCATAAATATTTTGAAGAAACCTTGGCTAATACTTTTATTTATGAAAAAGTATCCAAATATATCTCATTTATCAATTATAATTTTACAATTTTTTTTTTTTTTTTATTGAGCTCATGGCCAGTTTATGGATGATTTTTGTAAAAAACCACAATAGTTTTTTAATGGTAGAAATTATAGTACTTTTTCGGAAATCACCACATTTCCTCATCAGACTTCTTTTTATTAAATTATTTAAATTTATTTTTCAGGACCATTTCTCCCAGGCTTTGAACCCGGGAGCTCGGAGTTGCCGAGCCCATACGCTACATATTGTGCTACGCTAGCCGAGTTGGCTGTTGTGTTTATTTCATCTTCCTTAAACAAACCAACTACAAACAAAAAGCCACAATCAGAGTGGGATGTAGATGGAAATTATAATGAGGCAATAGAAAAACTTAAAGGAATGAAAGTAGTGAATGATACGGCAGAAAGAGGGGTTAAATTGATACAAGATTATAATTCTATATTATCGAAAAATGAAGAACAAAAACAATACATACTACAAGTAGTTCAAGATTATCGCCGCAGGTTTCCTGACTGCAACAAATACACTTTATTAAATACAAACTATTAATACATTGTTATCATAAGAACCTTTCTAATACAAATAATAAAAAAATTTAAAAGGTTTTGAAAATGAGCTTTTTAAAGGCGCAAATGTTGTTGCTAGGGGTATAAATAGAAAACGGTTGAAGATAATCAAATCAAAAACAAATTACTTGGCGTACAATTTTCTTCATTTCTCTCAAATGTCATTTTTATGATTAATTTATATTAGCTGAGGTATTCAAGACCAAAGTCAACTTTTTTGAAAAAATGCTGATTTTTTGAATCTTTGGGGGCTTTGACGCACCACTTCCCCCGAACCGAGTTGGATAAAATTTTGCCACAACCATTTCTTTGGGAAAAGGAACCAGTCAGGGGGGTGCCGCAAGCGTATTTCTTCTAAGTGGCAGTCTAGTGCTCATCCTTGCATATAATTGTTTGTTTATTTTTCTGTTGGCCTAGTAAATATTAATAATTTACAATTTAATTGAGCTCAAGTCAAGTTTATGGAAGATTTAATTAATTCAATAAAAAGAAGTCTGATGAGGAAATGTGATCATTTCCGAAATAGTACTATAATTTCTACCATTAAAAAACTGTTGTTGTTTTTCCACAAAAATTTTCCATGAACTGGCCTTGAGCTCAATAGAAAAAATAAAAAAATTGTAAAATTAACATTTACAAGGCCAACAGAAAAATAAACAAATATTTATCAATTATAACATTTACAAGTTCTGTAGCATTTGTCCAAACGACCGGTCCATTTTCCTTGCCATTTGTTTCGCATTACAAAACATCACTGTTCTACAACTCTTCTAAAGTTTTTGATTTTGCAATCATGGAATATATTTTCTGCCAGCAGTTTTACGAGTATAAGAGGTCAATTGTTTCATCTGACTTATAGAGTTTCCGGCATTTTATTGCAAATATTTTAAGACACTTTCAAAAAAAGTTTAAATGTTTGATTTTATTATAGGGTAAGCTGGGGTTTTTGTGATATAGGTATAACCTTCTCGACTATTTCTGTACAAACATTTTAAGATAATCCTAAAAAAGACCATGCAATTTAATTAATTAATATATTGTGCAGCATGTTCTAAAACAAGATTCCATTATAATAAGTACTTCAGCAGGTATTCCATTAAAACCAGAAAGAGTCAAAAAAGTCGTTTTGTCAAAATTAAAGGGTAATGTGATATACCCTAGCGGGCAAAGTGATATACCTTTCTACAGTGCCCATTCGCCTTAAAGATTAATGTCTTATAAATATTTAAATTAATACGAAATTTTATGAAAATTGCATGTAATTTAATATACTAAACACAATTTCATTATTTTAATAGAATACAAAAAAAATAACACAAGCGAAATAAATAAAAAAAAATCCAAAAATTAACAAAATATACGAGTTTATTCATAGTTAAAAAGCTATTCACAAGACTCGCAAACGAATTTTGCTTGGCCTTAAGTTATCTGTTGCAAAACGAGCTCACAGAATTTTTGCTGGGTGGAGTTTCGGCCCAACAACCCTTATCTGAGTTTGGCAAAAAAAAAATTTTTTCCGACTTGCTTGATGAACTTTCCCAAGCTTGTGTTACTCGTTGTACTTTTTTCTTTTTCCTCAATTTTTATGCCTCTTTCAGGCTTTGTCCTTTATACACTTTTCTTTATTTTTAATGCTTTACTCCAAAGATGCTTTGCATGGTGATACGCTTTTACCAAAGTTCCATCTTTGTTCTCCTATGAACCTTTATATTCTTCATTGAAGGAGGTTTTGACAGGTTAATACAGTACAATACTTGGAGGGTGGGGTGTCGCTCGACCATGGGACTTTCGACCATATGGCAGAAAGTCCCCAAAAAAGTGGACATTCGACCATATGGTCGAAAGTCATTGTATGCTAGTGACTTTCGACCATATTTTAAATTTTCTAAAATGGACATTCGGCCATATGGCATACTGGCGCACAGTGACTTTCGACCATATTTTCAATTTTATTAAATGCATACTTAACAATTATTTTGCAACAGGGCAAACTTAAATTTAAGCAATTGTTATTTTGGTACAATACTTTGCCCTTTTACAAAATGCAAAGGAGTTGTGCGCGGAAGTACTGTTAATGGCGTGTTTGTCCGGCCATGGTTATTTTTTTGAAGCGCGACCGAAGGCCGCTCACGCAGAAAGGAATTCTGCACGGGAATACTGTTGATGGCGTAGCCGGAGTTTGTCCGGCCATGGTTATTTTTTTGAAGCGCGGCCAAAAGCCGCTCACGCAGAAAGGAATTCTGCGCGGAAATACTGTGTGCCCTGTTCTTATTGTTGAATTTTATTAAATGCATTCTTAAAAATTATTTTGTAACAGGGCAAACTTAAATTTAAGCAATTGTTATTTTCGTACAATAGTTTGCCCTTTTACAAAATGCATACTTAACATATGGCCGAAAGTCCGCAAAAAAGTGTGTGCCAGTGACTTTCGACCACATTCTCAATTTAATAAAGTGGACATTCGACCATATGGTCGAAAGTCACCAGCATACAATGACTTTCGAACATATGGTCGAATGTCCACTTTTTTGGAAACTTTCGGCCATATGGTCGAAAGTCCCATGGTCGAGCGACACCCCGTCTACTTGGAGTATGACTGTGAAGTTGGGTTCTCCCTTGGCGGATTTGTAATCCGCAAAACGTAATCAAGCCACATAGAACAAATTGGAATTTATAGCCATTCAGGAGCTTGCTTCATAAAAAGCGGTTAAACATTGATCTAATATATCATCGATAGGTGTGTCACTACGTGAAGCTCTTATCGGTGTTGCAAATGAAATACCATATGTGTTTGATGCCCATAGTATTCCCATCTTTTTACCTCTAACAGCATTAATCGCTTTTTCATATTTCCTTCGTTCTGCTTATGAATTTTGCTTTTCTTCCGCTGACCTATGGGTATAATTTATGTGGGACAGTAATACGACGGCAAACCGTAATGACATACTTTTTTGCAACCCTTTACGTTATTACCTTTTGCAACCCTGACTGACAACGATCAGAAGAGGAGCCGAAATGAATAACGAACATTTTTCAAAACTTACACTTGTTGACCGACCACCGACACTGGCTGACGACTGTCATCAACCGGAGCCACATTTACATATAAATTTAAGAAATAAATTGCATTAATTAAATTAATTAAATTAAAAGTCCGCTAAAGTTTTATTCGGATTAATAAGTCCCAAATTTATGTTGTTAATTAGTTTTATCAACAGAATATGTTATTTGTGTCATATTATTTTCTGTATGTTTAATGTGATAAACCATATCACATTGGACCACTTTGACTATATCACATTTACCCATCTCGAGTTTTTGAACTAAAAATTAGTTTCCATGGAAATAATTTACCCAATATAAAAAACTAAATTGAATTATTATTAAATATGTTAACGAAAAACAAAAATAAATGGTAGAATTTTAAAATCTATGAAATCTTTGGACTAATCACTTTTCGAAACAGGTACTAAAATATTTGGATCCGCACAATAAAAAATATTTTTGCACACTGAAAACGAACAAAGCTTTCATTGGCATGCGCAGTCTTGGAGCAAGAGTTTTTAACCGTTACTATTGTATTTGCAAAAAAAGTTCATGCAAAACCATGCATAGTTTAGAAAATATCCTGGTATATCACTTTACCCACCCATATCATAATACCCCAACTAACCCTAAGTTATAATAAATTGTTTGTGCGACCTTGACTACAGGAGGTTGACTGTTTTTTTTCTTGTTTTCAAATTTACATTCCTTATTTATAATTTTCATATCAATTTATCGTGTATCGTGTGAAAGACTTAAGCCCACCGTCAATGAACTGATTGGACCTTATCAGTGTGGCTTAAGACCTGGTAAATCTACCACCGACCAGATATTGACAATACGCCAGATCTTGGAAAAGACCCGAGAAAGAAGAATCGACACACACCATCTTTTTGTCGACTTCGACAGCACGACAAGAAGTTTCCTATATGCCGCAATGTCTGAATTTGGTATCCCGGCAAAACTTATACGGCTATGTAAAATGACGTTGAGCAACACCACCAGCTCCGTCAGAATCGGGAAGGACCTCTCCGAGCCGTTTGGTACCAAACGAGGTTTCAGACAGGGTGACTCTTTGTCGTGCGATTTCTTTAACCTGATGCTGGAGAAGATAATTCGAGCCGCAGAACTTAATCGGTCAGGCACCATCTTTTATAATAGTGTGCAATTGCTGGCGTACGCCGATGACATTGACATCATCGGTCTTAACAACCGCGCAGTTAGTTCTGCCTTCTCTAAACTGGATAGAGAAGCGAAGCGAACGAGGGCAAGACGAAGTATCTCCTGTCATCAAATAGACAGTCGGCATATTCACGACTGGGATCAAACATCACTGTTGACAGTTATAACTTCGAAAAAGTAGAGGACTTCGTTTACTTAGGAACCAGCATTAACACCTATAACAGCGTCAGCCTTGAAATCCAACGCAGAATCTCTCTTGCCAACAAGTGCTACTTCGGACTGAGTAGGCAATTGCACAGTTAAGTCCTCTCTCGACGGACAAAAACCATACTCTATAAGTCTCTCATCATGCCCGTCCTATTTTATGGCGCAGAAGCATGGACGATGACAACATCAGATGAGAGAGCTCTTGGAGTGTTCGAGAGAAAGATTCTTCGCAAGATTTATGGACCTTTGCGTCTTTGCGACGGCGAATACCGTGTACGATGGAACGATGAGCTGTACGAGCTGTACAATGACGTAGATATAGTGCAGCGGATTAAGAACCAGCGGCTCCGCTGGCTAGGCCACGTCGTACGAATGGATGAAATAGCTCCAGCCCTGAAGGTTTTTGACGCGGTACCTGCTGGTGGTAGCAGACGAAAAGGAAGACCTCCTCTGCGTTGGAAAGACCAAGTGGAAAAAGACTTGGCTATACTTGGGATTTCCAATTGGCGCCAGTTAGCAAAATATAGGGACAGCTGGCGTGCTTTGTTGATCTCGGCCAAAATCGCTTAGGCGGTTGTTGCGCCAATTAAGTAAGTAAGTAAGTAAGTATATCAATTTACTCTTGTTGTTTTTCTAGCAATGGTATTCACAAGGTTGGATTTGGTTATTATGTTATTTATATTGCACAAATGTTATTTTCTTGTTATTTTTTCTTGAAAACAAATTTTGCACGAAGTAATTAAATTATTGTTGTGGCCGCTGTGGTCGAATGAGTAGCGGTGCGTGCTATAACTCGATACGTCGCTTATTTCGAGGTTCGAATCTCAATCATGGCAGTTTTTTCTAATAGCAGTCACGCCTCGGCAGGTAATGGCAAACCTCCGAGGGTATTTCTGCCATGAAAAAGCTTCTCATAAAATAAAGTGTTTTTTTTTTAGACGTGGTGTTTCTATGAGGCAATACTTTTTCGGAGTTGGTTTTTTGACAGCTGTTACTCAATTTGATTTGCCATTTTATAATGAATAGACTTACTCCAGAATAACGTTTGCAAATCGAAATAATCGTCCAATATTCGGTCGACATAATCGCTCAGCAGAGTCGTTTATTCTAGCATCCATGGACTGCATAGCTGCAGAACGGCTCTGGACTCACTAGAAACCGACAACAGAGTTACTCTGTGGTGGGTTCGGTCATGAGGGGGTAGATGGCAATGACAGGGCCGACTATCTCGCAAAAAAGGGGCCCAACAGAGCTTTTACGGCCCTCATACGGTTCTTCTAAGGCATATACAGCAGAGCTTCTAAGAAGCCTCAAAAAAACTTCTCAATCTCAGCAGAGAGGGTCTTAGAACTCTCACCTACTATGCCCTAATAATAATTTAGTAATAACCGAATGGGATGTTTAACGATATCATATTTTTAATAAAAGATTTAAAATAACTTTGCCTTAGGGGCTGCTCTGTCCCCCTATATGCTGCGCATCAAAGATTTTGAACGACCATAAAAATAATTATGCTACCTTCGAAAATAAGCATTTGGCCACTGATTGAGAAGTTAATTATTTTATAACTCTATGGCACAGAAATTGAATTACATGTCAGTGGTTACAAGCGAAGTATAACGGCAAAAATATATACCATAAATCCTCGACTCCAACGTAGGTTATACAACTATGGGGAAAATTGACTACAGCCAGGGGAAAGATACTAAAATATCTGATTTCCTTAGCCGAATAAACGCCTAAACAAATGAAATTAAATGAAGATGGCGACAATAAACTCTCAGCCGGAAGATTTTAATCCCCACTATCCAATCCTATGTTTTAAAAATTCCCTTTTTCAATCACAATAAAGTATTTTAGTGAAGAAAAAGTATGTGCGAACGGCAACTTTTGAGTGCAGTGCTCTTTGACGCGAAAAATATTTATGAAAACATATATCGGAGTCAGTATTTTTATTATAAAATATATATTACACCTATTCACTTTCATGTAGACTACGTGTTGTACAGCCGAGTTGTACAGAGATAGTAAATACAGTACTCAAAAGTAATTTAATTTTCGCTCACATGTTTGGCGTTATATCAATGAATTTAGTCAAACATGCGTATACATATCTCGTCGGCAAAAATACTGTATTTTAAAAACATATTTCGCGTGTATTTCTGTAGTGAATGCGTTAAGAAAATCAAGGTAAGTAGGAAATTTCAATTAAGTGCATTTTCTGATTCGGCTCGTCTTCGTCGCTAGAGGGCACAACAGTGCAAAGAATCCTGCTGCAGTGGTATAACAATATCTTAAAACCTAGATGCATATCCGCCTCCTAAAAGATATTTGCAGCTTCTACAACAACTTTGTGATGAAGGAAACAGTTGAATTATATTGATCAACAATAATGGTAAGTGCAAATGGCTTTCGAACCATTTTCACTCATGAAAAATGGAACACTTGTGATAAACCGTAAAAATACTCAATCTGGGAGGCTTGTAATTCATTATTACTAGTCAGAGACACTTACAATGTGCCAATTCACACATGTGGAATACCATCATAATCTCAAATCTGGAACTTCGCAATGAAGAAAAGGGTCGAATCACACAAGTGAAAACCCATCAAAATCTCGAATATGTAGATTCGCTATTGAAAAAAATTGATACGATTTGTTTGGCATCTTGCTATTTTTATACCCGAGTTTATTTGTACACAAGGGTATTATAACTTTGTTCGCATAACGGTTGCTTGTAACAGCATAACGGAATCAAGATAGATATAGACATATATACTCGTATACCAAAATGCTCAGAATGAAAAGAGAAGTTGATTTAGCGATGTCTGTCTGTCCGTCCGTGCAGACGATAACTTGAGTAAAAATTTAGATATCTCAATGACATTTGGTACATAGATTGCTCTTTGGACAGGGTAGGTTGGTATTGAAAATGTTTAAGATCGGTCAATAACCACGCCCACCTCCCATATAACGGAAGTTTTTGAATAATGCATAAACTCCGTTTTTTTCGGTATCCATTAGGGCAAATTGAGTGAAAATTGGTATTTGGAGCGATCTTGAACTAAGAAATTAGGTATTTGAAAAATGGCCGTTGCCACGCCCACTTATAATTTATAATTTTTGTATCTCAATAACGGTGTAAGGTATAGTCACAAAATTTGGTGAACATAATTTCCTCAATATCGCTGTTATCATCGTTAAAAATTTCTTTCTCGTCCTTGCGTCGAATTAAAACTTGGCTCAGAACAACTATGCTCCAGAAAGATTAAACGGTTTAGCCCTCCTGAAAATAAATTACGACATTGAGGTGAAGCCCGAAGAAGTGATGGAAGATTTTTCAACATGGGCAAACACCGCGTCAATTTCAATGTCTGAATTAGATGTCCAAATGTATTAAAAATACAAATTTTTTTCATCATCACACAATCATCAAATGAATTTCGTTATTCGAAGAGTTCCTTCCCCAATATTTTACTTTGGATCCGCCGCAGTTAACGATCAACAACAGTTTCAAATCAGACACGAATTTAAACTCAATGGGCCATACTCATAGTCAAGTTAAAGTCCACTCTTAAATTAATGGCAGTTTTTTGACATACTTTTCGATGAGATATCTGTCAAAAAAGCTGATGCTTAATTTAGAGTCGACTTCAACTGGACTATGAATATGTCATTAATTTTTAATATATTAAATACAATTGTTCATTTTTCTGTTGGCCTAGTAAATGTTAATATTTTATAACTTTATTGAGCTCAAGGGCAGTTTATGGAAGATTTGTTTGTGAAAAAACAACAACAGTTTTTAATGGTTGAAGTTATAGTACTATTTCGGAATGTTGGTTTGTTTAAGGAAGATGAAATAAACACAACAGCCAACTCGGCTAGCATAGCACAATATGTAGCGTATTGCCTCGGCAACTCCGAGCTCCCGGGTTCAAAGCCTGGGAGAAGTGGTCATGAAAAATTAAATTTAAAAAAATAATTTTAAAAAGCCACCATCAGAGTGGGATGTAGATGGAAATTATAATGAGGCAATAGAAAACAATCAAGGAATGAAAGTAGTGAATGATACGGCAGAAAGAGGGGTTAAATTGATACAAGATTATAATTCTATATTATCTAAAAATGAAGAACAAAAACAATACATACTACAAGTAGTTCAAGATTATCGCCGCAGGTTTCCTGACTGCAACAAATACACTTTATTAAATACAAACTATTAATACATTGTTATCATAAGAACCTTTCTAATACAAATAATAAAAAAAATTAAAAGGTTTTGAAAATGAGCTTTTTAAAGGCGCAAATGTTGTTGCTAGGGGTATAAATTGAAGATAATCAAATCAAAAACAAATTACTTGGCGTACAATTTTCTTCATTTCTCTCAAATGTCATTTTTATGAGTAATTTATATTAGCTGAGTTATTCAAGACCAAAGTTAACTTTTTTGAAAAAATGCTGTTTTTTTTGAAACTTTGGGGGCTTTGAGGCACCACTTCCCCCGAACCGAGTTGGATAAAATTTTGCCACAACCATTTCTTTGGGAAAAGGAACCAGTCAGGGGGGTGCCGCAAGCGTATTTCTTCTAAGTGGCAGTCTAGTGCTCATCCTTGCATATAATTGTTTGTTTATATTTCTGTTGGCCTAGTTAATGTTAATTTTAAAATTTTTTTTTTATTGAGCTCAAGGCCAGTTTATGGAAGATTTTTGTGAAAAAACTACAACAGTTTTTTAATGGTAGAAATTATAGTACTATTTCGGAAATCACCACATTTCCTCATCAGACTTCTTTTTATTAAATTAATTAAATTTATTTTTCATGACCACTTCTCCCAGGCTTTGAACCAGGGAGCTTGGAGTTGCAGAGCCAATACGTTACATATTGTGCTACGCTAGCCGAGTTGGCTGTTGTGTTTATTTCATCTTCCTTAAACAAACCAACTACAAACAAGAGCAACTGATCTGCCGCTATTTAACTTGTTTGTGTAGTTGTTGTTTGTGTTTTATTTGCAAATTCTGTATTCAAGTTATTTACCTTGCATCCTTGCATATAAATGTTTGTTATTTTTCTGTTGGCCTAGTAAATATTAATAATTTACAATTTAATTGAGCTCAAGTCAAGTTTATGGAAGATTTAATTAATTCAATAAAAAGAAGTCTGATGAGGAAATGTGGTCATTTCCGAAATAGTACTATAATTTCTACCATTAAAAAACTGTTGTTGTTTTTTCACAAAAATTTTCCATGAACTGGCCTTGAGCTCAATAGAAAAAATAAAAAAATTGTAAAATTAACATTTACAAGGCCAACAGAAAAATAAACAAATATTTATCAATTATAACATTTACAAGTTCTGTAGCATTTGTCCAAATGACCGGTCCATTTTCCTTGCCATTTGTTTCGCATTACAAAACATCACTGTTCTACAACTCTTCTAAAGTTTTTGATTTTGCAATCATGGAATATATTTTCTGCCAGCAGTTTTACGAGTATAAGAGGTTAATTGTTTCATCTGACTTATAGAATTTCCGGCATTTTATTGCAAATATTTTAAGACACTTTCAAAAAAAGTTTAAATGTTTGATTTTATTATAGCGTAAGCTGGGGTTTTTGTGATATAGGTATAACCTTCTCGACTATTTCTGTACAAACATTTTAAGATAATCCTAAAAAAGACCATGCAATTTAATTAATTAATATATTGTGCAGCATATTCTAAAACAAGATTCCATTATAATAAGTACTTCAGCAGGTATTCCATTAAAACCAGAAAGAGTCAAAAAAGTCGTTTTGTCAAAATTGAAGGGTAATGTGATATACCCTAGCGGGCAAAGTAATATACCTTTCTACAGTGCCCATTCGCCTTAAATATTAATGTCTTATAAATATTTAAATTAATACGAAATTTTATGAAAATTGCATGTAATTTAATATACTAAACACAATAAAAAGTTCATTATTTTAATAGAATACAAAAAATATAACACAAGCGAAATAAATAAAAAAAAATCCAAAAATTAACAAAATATACGAGTTTATTCATAGTTAAAAAGCTATTCACAAGACTCGCAAACGAATTTTGCTTGGCGTTAAGTTATCTGTTGCAAAATGAGCTCACAGAATTTTTGCTGGGTGGAGTTTCGGCCCAACAACCCTTATCTGAGTTTGGCAAAAAAAAAATTGTTTCCCACTTGCTTGATGAACTTTCCCAAGCTTGTGTTACTCGTTGTACTTTTTTCTTTTTCCTCGATTTTTATGCCTCTTTCAGGCTTTGTCCTTTATACACTTTTCTTTCTTTATTTTTAATGCTTTACTCCAAAGATGCTTTGCATGGTGATACGCTTTTACCAAAGTTCCATTTTTGTTCTCCTATGAACCTTTATATTCTTCATTGAAGGAAGTTTTGACAGGTTAATACAGTACAGTACTTGGAGTACGACTGTGAAGTTAGGTTCTCCCTTGGTGGATTTGTAATCCGCAAAACGTAATCAAGCCACATAGAACAAATTGGAATTTGTAGCCATTCAGGAGCTTGCTTCATAAAAAGCGGTTAAACATTGATCTAATATATCATCGATAGGTGTGTCACTACGTGAAGCTCTTATCGGTGTTGCAAATGAAATACCATATGTGTTTGATGCCCATAGTATTCCCATCTTTTTACCTCTAACAGCATTAATCGCTTTTTCATATTTCCTGCGTTCTGCTTCTGAATTTTACCTTTCTTCCGCTGACCTATGGGTATAATTTATGTGAGACAGTAATACGACGGCAACCCGTAATGACATACTTTTTTGCAACCCTTTACGTTATTACCTTTTGCAACCCTGACTGACAACGATCAGAAGAGAAGCCGAAATGAATAACGAACATTTTACAAAACTTACACTTGTTGACCGACCACCGACACTGGCTGACGACTGTCATTAAACGGAGCCACATTTACATATAAATTTAAGAAATAAATTGCTTTAATTAAATTAATTAAATTAAAAGTCCGCTAAAGTTTTATTCGGATTAATAAGTCCCAAATTTATGTTGTTAATTAGTTTTATCATTTTCTGTATGTTTAATGTGATAAACCATATTACATTGGACCACTTTGACTATATCACATTTACCCATCTCGAGTTTTTGAACTAAAAATTAGTTTCCATGGAAATAATTTACCCAATATAAAAAACTAAATTGAATTATTATTAAATATATTAACGAAAAACAAAAATAAATGGTAGAATTTTAAAATCTATGAAAACTTTGGACTAATCACTTTTCGAAACAGGTCCTAAAATATTTGGATCCGCACAATAAAAAATATTTTTGCAAACTGAAAACGAACAAAGCTTTCATTGGCATGCGCAGTCTTGGAGCAAGAGTTTTTAACCGTTACTATTGTATTTGCAAAAAAAGTTCATGCAAAACCATGCATAGTTTAGAAAATATCCTGGTATATCACTTTACCCACCCATATCATAATACCCCAACTTACCCTAAGTTATAATAAATTGTTTGTGCGACCTTGACTACAGGAGGTTGACTGTTTTTTTTTTCTTGTTTTCAAATTTACATTCCTTATTTATAATTTTCATATCAATTTACTCTTGTTGTTTTTCTAGCAATGGTATTCACAAGGTTGGATTTGGTTATTATATTATTTATATTGCACAAATGTTATTTTCTTGTTATTTTTTCTTGAAAACAAATTTTGCACGAAGTAATTAAATTATTGTTGTGGCCGCTGTGGTCGAATGAGTAGCGGTGCGTGCTATAACTCGATACGTCGCTTATTTCGAGGTTCGAATCTCAATCATGGCAAGTAAAATCAGAAAGCAGTTTTTTCTAATAGCAGTCACGCCTCGGCAGGTAATGGCAAACCTCCGAGGGTATTTCTGCCATGAAAAAGCTTCTCATAAAATAAAGGGTGTTTTTTTTAGACGTGGTGTTTCTATGAGGCAATACTTTTTTCGGAGTTGGTTTTTTGACAGCTGTTACTCAATTTGGCTTGCTATTTCGTAATGAATAGACTTACTCCAGAACAACGTTTGCAAATCGAAATAATCGTCCAATATTCGGTCGACATAATCGCTCAGCAGAGTCGTTTATTCTAGCATCCATGGACTGCATAGCTGCAGAACGGCACTGGACTCACTAGAAACCGACAACAGAGTTACTCTGTGGTGGGTTCCGGGTCATGAGGGGGTAGATGGCAATGACAGGGCCGACTATCTCGCAAAAAAGGGGCCCAACAGAGCTTTTACGGCCCTCAGCCTACGGTTCTTCTAAGGCATATACAGCAGAGCTTCTAAGAAGCCTCTAAAAAACTTCTTAATCTCAGCAGAGAGGGTCTTAGAACTCTCACCTACTATGCCCTAATAATAATTTAGTAATAACCGAATGGGAAGTTTAACGATATCATATTTTTAATAAAAGATTTAAAATAACTTTGCCTTAGGGGCTGCTCTGTCCCCCTATATGCTGCGCATCAAAGATTTTGAACGACCATAAAAATAATTATGCTACCTTCGAAATTAAGCATTTGGCCACTGATTGAGAAGTTAATTATTTTATAACTCTATGGCACAGAAATTGAATTACATGTCAGTGGTTACAAGCGAAGTATAACGGCAAAAATATATACCATAAATCCTCGACTCCAACGTAGGTTATACAGCTATGGGGAAAATTGACTACAGCCAGGGGAAAGGTACTAAAATATCTGATTTCCTTAGCCGAATAAACGCCTAAACAAATGAAATTAAATGAAGATGGCGACAATAAACTCTCAGCCGGAAGATTTTAATCCCCACTATCCAATCCTATGTTTTAAAAATTCCCTTTTTCAATCACAATAAAGTATTTTAGTGAAGAAAAAGTATGTGCGAACGGCAACTTTTGAGTGCAGTACTCTTTGTCGCGAAAAATATTTGTGAAAACATATATCGGAGTCAGTATTTTTATTATTAAATATATATTACACCTATTCACTTTCATGTAGACTACGTGTTGTACAGCCGAGTTGTACAGAGATAGTAAATACAGTATTCAAACGGAATTTAATTTTCGCTCACATGTTTGGCGTTATATCAATGAATTTAGTCAAACATGCGTATACATATCTCGTCGGCAAAAATACTGTATTTTAGAAACATATTTCGCGTGTATTTCTGTAGTGAATGCGTTAAGAAAATCAAGGTAAGTAGGAAATTTCAATTAAGCGCACAATCACACGCGAATCACACAAGTAAAAACCCATCAAAATCTCGAATCTGTAGATTCGCTATTGAAAATAATTGATACGATTTGTTTGGCATCTTGCTATTTTTATACCCGAGTTTATTTGTACACAAGGGTATTATAACTTTGTTCGCATAACGGTTGCTTGTAACAGCATAACGGAATCAAGATAGATATAGACGCCACTTATAATTTATAATTTTTGTATCTCAATAATGGTGTAAGGTATAGTCACAAAATTTGGTGAACTTAATTTCCTCAATATCGCTGTTATCATCGTTAAAAATTTTTGAAATCGGATCATAACTTCGCCCACCTCCCATATAACGAAATTTTTGAACAATCCAACAATTTCGTTTTTTCTTTATCTATTGGAACATATTAATTAAAGTTTGATATTTACAGAGATAGTAAATAAAGATACTTGATTTTTATGAAATTTTGAAAAATGGGCGTTACCACGCCTATTTAAAAAAAAAAACATCTATAGGTATCTCAATAACGATGTAAGGTATCGTCACAAAATTTGGTAAACATATTGTCCTTGATATCGCTAGCATCACCGTCAATTATTTTTGAAATCGGACCTTAACCACGCTCAACTTCCATATACCGGAAATTTTTAAAAATGCAAAAACTTCGTTTTTCAGTATTTATTGGAAGAAATTGAATAAAGTTTAATACTAGCAGCGATTTTAAACAAAGAAACTGAGTTTTTATGAAATTATGGGCCCCGCCCATAATAAAATACATCGAGGGTATATCAAAACCGGTTTCGCCCGAATTTAGCTTTTCTGACTTGTTTCATTGAAATTTTTATCTTGTTTTACAGTCTCGACGTCCTGCGAATGCGAAACAAAGCTTAATATTATCATTTTTTAAACCACCAAAAAGAAAACGCACAAACTTTTCAAAGTATGTCATGCTCTGATCAAGAAAAGGCGACGTCTGTCGATCCCAGCGTTTCGATTATTAAAAATTCGAATATACCAACACCCGACACATCTTGGGACAAAGACATATATCTGACTATTCATACTTTACTTCGTGTACTCTGTATTTTGCCAGCCACGAACGCTAGCGCTGAAATTTCTTTCTCGTCCTTGCGTCGAACTAAAACTTGGCTCAGAACAACTATGCTCCAGAAAGATTAAACGGTTTAGCCCTCCTGAAAATAAATTACGACATTGAGGTGAAGCCCGAAGAAGTGATGGAAGATTTTTCAACATGGGCAAACACCGCGTCAATTTCAATGTCTGAATTAGATGTCCAAATGTATTAAAGATACAAATTTTTTTCATCATCACACAATCATCAAATGAATTTCGTTATTCGAAGAGTTCCTTCCCCAATATTTTACTCTGGATCCGCCGCAGTTAACGATCAACAACAGTTTCAAATCAGACACGAATTTAAACTCAATGGGCCATACTCATAGTCAAGTTAAAGTCCACTCTTAAATTAATGGCAGTTTTTTGACATAAATAGTTTTCGATGAGATATCTGTCAAAAAAGCTGATGCTTAATTTAGAGTCGACTTTAACTGGACTATGAATATGTCATTAATTTTTAATATATTAAATACAATTATTATATTTTTATTCGATTCTTTAATGGCAGGAACTAAGCATAGCATTAAAATTTTGTAACTCCAAATACTTTGTGATCAACAACTTTAGAAGATAACTTGATTTTTTTTTGTGTATAGGTATTTCGTTTGCACATTCTTATCCGTATTTTCTGTTTCACTGTCATTTAATAAGTAACTTTTAAGAATAATACTCATGAATATTTTGAAGAAACCTGGCTAATACTTTTATTTATGAAAAAGTATCCAACAATATATCATTTATCAATTATAATTTAAAAATTTTTTTTTTTTTTTTTATTGAGCTCATGGCCAGTTTATGGATGATTTTTGTAAAAAACAACAACAGTTTTTTAATGGTAGAAATTATAGTACTTTTTCGGAAATCACCACATTTCCTCATCAGACTTCTTTTTATTAAATTATTTAGATTTATTTTTCATGACCACTTCTCCCAGGCTTTGAACCCAGGAGCTCGGAGTTGCCGAGCCAATACGCTACATATTGTGCTACGCTAGCCGAGTTGGCTGTTGTGTTTATTTCATCTTCCTTAAACAAACCAACTACAAACAAAAAGCCACCATCAGAGTGGGATGTAGATGGAAATTATAATGAGGCAATAGAAAAAATTAAAGGAATGAAAGTAGTGAATGATACGGCAGAAAGAGGGGTTAAATTGATACAAGATTATAATTCTATATTATCGAAAAATGAAGAACAAAAACAATACATACTACAAGTAGTTCAAGATTATCGCCGCAGGTTTCCTGACTGCAACAAATACACTTTATTAAATACAAACTATTAATACATTGTTATCATAAGAACCTTTCTAATACAAATAATAAAAAAATTTAAAAGGTTTTGAAAATGAGCTTTTTAAAGGCGCAAATGTTGTTGCTAGGGGTATAAATAGAAAACGGTTGAAGATAATCAAATCAAAAACAAATTGCTTGGCGTAAAATTTTCTTCATTTCTCTCAAATGTCATTTTTATGAGTAATTTATATTAGCTGAGTTATTTAAGGCCAAAGTCAACTTTTTTGAAAAATGCTGATTTTTTGAAACTTTGGGGGCTTTGAGGCACCACTTCCCCCGAACCGAGTTGGATAAAATTTTGCCACAACCATTTCTTTGGGAAAAGGAACCAGTCAGGGGGGTGCCGCAAGCGTATTTCTTCTAAGTGGCAGTCTAGTGCTCATCCTTTCATATAATTGTTTGTTTATTTTTCTGTTGGCCTAGTTAATGTTAATTTTAAAATTTTTTTTTATTGAGCTCAAGGCCAGTTTATGGAAGATTTTTGTGAAAAAACAACAACAGTTTTTTAATGGTAGAAATTATAGTACTATTTCGGAAATCACCACATTTCCTCATCAGACTTCTTTTTATTAAAATAATTAAATTTATTTTTCATGACCACTTCTCCCAGGCTTTGAACCAGGAAGCTTGGAGTTGCAGAGCCAATACGTTACATATTGTGCTACGCTAGCCGAGTTGGCTGTTGTGTTTATTTTATCTTCCTTAAACAAACCAACTACAAACAAGAGCAACTGATCTGCCGCTATTTAACTTGTTTGTGTGGTTGTTGTTTGTGTTTTATTTGCAAATTCTGTATTCAAGTTATTTACCTTGCATCCTTGCATATAAATGTTTGTTATTTTTCTGTTGGCCTAGTAAATATTAATAATTTACAATTTTATTGAGCTCAAGCCAAGTTTATGGAAGATTTAATTAATTCAATCAAAAGAAGTCTGATGAGGTGATTTCCGAAATAGTACTATAATTTCTACCATTAAAAAACTGTTGTTGTTTTTTCACAAAAATCTTCCATGAACTGGCCTTGAGCTCAATAAAAAAAATTAAAAATTTGTAAAATTAACATTTACAAGGCCAACAGAAAAATAAACAAATATTTATCAATTAAAACATTTACAAGTTCTGTAGCATTTGTCCAAATGACCGGTCCATTTTCCTTGCCATTTGTTTCGCATTACAAAACATCACTGTTCTACAACTCTTCTAAAGTTTTTGATTTTGCAATCATGGAATATATTTTCTGCCAGCAGTTTTACGAGTATAAGAGGTTAATTGTTTCATCTAACTTATAGAGTTTCCGGCATTTTATTGCAAATATTTTAAGACACTTTCAAAAAAAGTTTAAATGTTTGATTTTATTATAGGGTAAGCTGGGGTTTTTGTGATATAGGTATAACCTTCTCGACTATTTCTGTACAAAAATTTTAAGATAATCCTAAAAAAGACCATGCAATTTAATTAATTAATATATTGTGCAGCATGTTCTAAAACAAGATTCCATTATAATAAGTACTTCAGCAGGTATTCCATTAAAACCAGAAAGAGTCAAAAAAGTCGTTTTGTCAAAATTGAAGGGTAATGTGATATACCCTAGCGGGCAAAGTGATATACCTTTCTGCAGTGCCCATTCGCCTTAAAGATTAATGTCTTATAAATATTTAAATTAATACGAAATTTTATGAAAATTGCATGTAATTTAATATACTAAACACAATTTCATTATTTTAATAGAATACAGAAAAAATAACACAAGCGAAATAAATAAAAAAAAATCCAAAAATTAACAAAATATACGAGTTTATTCATAGTTAAAAAGCTATTCACAAGACTCGCAAACGAATTTTGCTTGGCGTTAAGTTATCTGTTGCAAAACGAGCTCATAGAATTTTCGCTGGGTGGAGTTTCGGCCCAACAACCCTTATCTGAGTTTGGCAAAAAAAAAATTTTTTCCGACTTGCTTGATGAACTTTCCCAAGCTTGTGTTACTCGTTGTACTTTTTTCTTTTTCCTCGATTTGTATGCCTCTTCATTGAAGGAGGGTTTGACAGGTTAATACAGTACAATACTTGGAGTATGACTGTGAAGTTGGGTTCTCCCTTGGCGGATTTGTAATCCGCAAAACGTAATCAAGCCACATAGAACAAATTGGAATTTGTAGCCATTCAGGAGCTTGCTTCATAAAAAGCGGTTAAACATTGATCTAATATATCATCGATAGGTGTGTCACTATGTGAAGCTCTTATCGGTGTTGCAAATGAAATACCATATGTGTTTGATGCCCATAGTATTCCCATCTTTTTACCTCTAACAGCATTAATCGCTTTTTCATATTTCCTTCGTTCTGATTATGAATTTTGCCTTTCTTCCGCTGACCTATGGGTATAATTTATGTGGGACAGTAATACGACGGCAACCCGTAATGACATACTTTTTTGCAACCCTTTACGTTATTACCTTTTGCAACCCTGACTGACAACGATCAGAAGAGAAGCCGAAATGAATAACGAACATTTTACAAAACTTACACTTGTTGACCGACCACCGACACTGGCTGACGACTGTCATTAAACGGAGCCACATTTACATATAAATTTAAAAAATAAATTACATTAATTAAATTAAAAGTCCGCTAAAGTTTTATTCGGATTAATAAGTCCCAAATTTATGTTGTTAATTAGTTTTATCGACAGAATATGTTATTTGCGTAGTATTATTTTCTGTATGTTTAATGTGATAAACCATATCACATTGGACCACTTTGACTATATCACATTTACCCATCTCGAGTTTTTGAACTAAAAATTAGTTTCCATGGAAATAATTTACCCAATATAAAAAACTAAATTGAATTATTATTAAATATATTAACGAAAAACAAAAATAAATGGTAGAATTTTAAAATCTATGAAAACTTTGGACTAATCACTTTTCGAAACAGGTACTAAAATATTTGGATCCGCACAATAAAAAATATTTTTGCACACTGAAAACGAACAAAGCTTTCATTGGCATGCGCAGTCTTGGAGCAAGAGTTTTTAACCGTTACTATTGTATTTGCAAAAAAAGTTCATGCAAAACCATGCATAGTTTAGAAAATATCCTGGTATATCACTTTACCCACCCATATCATAATACCCCAACTTACCCTAAGTTATAATAAATTGCTTGTGCGACCTTGACTACAGGAGGTTGACTGTTTTTTTTTTCTTGTTTTCAAATTTACATTCCTTATTTATAATTTTCATATCAATTTACTCTTGTTGTTTTTCTAGCAATGGTATTCACAAGGTTGGATTTGGTTATTATGTTATTTATATTGCACAAATGTTATTTTCTTGTTATTTTTTCTTGAAAACAAATTTTGCACGAAGTAATTAAATTATTGTTGTGGCCGCTGTGGTCGAATGAGTAGCGGTGCGTGGTATAACTCGATACGTCGCTTATTTCGAGGTTCGAATGTCAATCATGGCAAGTAAAATCAGAAAGCAGTTTTTTTCTAATAGCAGTCACGCCTCGGCAGGTAATGGCAAACCTCCGAGGGTATTTCTGCCATGAAAAAGCTTCTCATAAAATAAAGGGTGTTTTTTTTTAGACGTGGTGTTTCTATGAGGCAATACTTTTTTCGGAGTTGGTTTTTTGACAGCTGTTACTCAATTTGGTTTGCCATTTCATAATGAATAGACTTAAGCTGAGATCACACGGTTGGTCAAATGTACCGATTTTTGACAAAATTTTTGTGTATAAATTTGTACAAAATAAATTTTTTGTACCGATACAAGTTTCAGTGTTCACACGATTGGCGTACTTGAGCCAGAATTTTTCTGTACTGATTTGTACACTTCAATAATATGACAGATATTTGTGCAACCCTGTCACATGGTTGGGCTTGTCATCTTAAATAAAGTAGATAGCTGATAAGCTTTGAATACATAATTACATATATTTGAACGTAATTTTATAATTTTTAAATATAATGATTTCTTCATCAAGAAAAAAGAAAATAGTGGCATTATGTGTATTTGTGTACACCTAATTAATAAAAAGAAACAAATAAAAGAAAAACGAACATTGAAGAAGCGAAGTGTTTGGGTGCTGGATTGGCTTCAGAGGAGAAGTACTGACGGCGCATATGCAAAAACTCTGCGCGAGTTTCGTGAAGTGAACAATCCAAAATATTTGTTTAAAAATTATTTTCGCATGAACGAAGCCACTTTTAATTATATTCTTGAATTAGTCTCTCCAAACATAAAAAAAAGTGACACCAATATGCGCAAAGCAATACCAGCCAATGAACATTTGGCGGTTACACTTCGCTTCCTTGCCTCTGGAGACAGCTTCAAAAGTTTACCTGTTGACTTTCGCATTGCGCCGAATACCATATCTATATACATAATCACATAAAAAATATAAATTGATATCACATTACACATTTGCAAGGTTCCAAACAACGAACAGATGTGGATTGACATTGCCCAAAAATTTAGTGATAAATGGAATTTTCCCCATTGTATAGGCGCAGTTGACGGGAAACACATTGTGATGAAGGCTCCGCCGCGCACAGTGGGAGAAATGGTCAATCTAGCGGCGCTTTCTTAATAGCTTCTTAAATACAATGAAAAAATGCATTACTTTATTCTAAAAATATGTTAATTATTTATTTATATGTTTTTATGTTTTATTAGAAAAAAAAAAACTATTCAGGGTCGGAGCTCTCAGAAATACTGCCGTCAGGTAGATCATTTATATGTAAAAGAAGGTTTTTGACCTCATCATCTATTTCAATGTGATTTTTGGAGTACTTGGAGGTGCTTTTAGACTTAGATGTAATAATAGGATCTGAAGAAACTAAAAGAGTGTGTAATAAGTCTTCCATTGTATTCAACCTTGAGTTTTTTCGCGTATGGTTCAGTCTATAACTGCGAAAATCTTTATTTCGTGCCTCAAGTGCCTCTTCTGACATCATTCCTATTAGTAGCGAAACTTTTTCAATAATATCTGCTCCGTGTATTAATATTTTATGTACAGATGGAGGCATATAAAACCAAGGATATTCGGAAACAAATAATTCTGCTGTATTCCAAGCATATATGTGAAAAGCCTCTATGTTAACTGCATACCCACATGCCATAGTACGCAAAATTATACCAAATCTTTTTATAAGTTCTACTTTTACGCCAGTTACTGTAGAGGCTAAAATGGGATGCTGGAAAAATATTCTTGCAGTATTCCCAGTGTTTGTATTGCCTAATCCTTTTGTGGGAATGTACACCAATATACCCATTTTTTCTTTTAGCTCAAGTTGAATCTTTCTTTTGGTTTGCTGAGCGATTTCTTTATGTTCTCCACGAATTTGCCAATTTTGTATGGGTATTCTATAGGCGATATGAATTATACACTCAAAGCACCGTATCCAAGCATGGAGGGTTGACAATCCGTACTCATACAAGTGCTCCTGTGGTTGTCTCAATTGAACATTATTTAGATTATTCATGAATTTTGGTGTTGCTCCACAAATTCCACAGGCCTGCGATGATGAGCCCGCTAAAGTGTTAAAAACTTTCCCATCAATCATTGTTAAATGGAATTCATGTACTACTTCGAAAAAACTCAACTTTGTCGGAACAATGCTTACAATTTGCCTTTTAATATTATCTATCTCAACCTTAACTAACTCCGCTGAATCTTTTTCAAAAATTATTTTAATGGGTCTGCAGAACCGAGTTGAAGAAGGCCTGTTATTTTGCCATAGAACAGCGTCTCCTTTTTTAATTTGTAAAGGCACAATACATACAGCAAATAAATACTCATCAGTTATTTCACAATCAGAAGCACTAAAACGTTGACGGTAAGTGGAGTGACCACTGCTGCCGTCACAGCCCCATTTAAATATTGCTTTTATGCTGTCATTAATATTGCCTGCAGTCAAAACACCTTCAAAAGATTTGGAAAATCCTTGTACTATACGTGCAACAGTATGGTCTACAAGACTTTGCAGGGCAACTTCCGCTGAAAGTTCAGTTACGTGTATGCCACTGGGGTAACACTCTGTTTTAGCCTTAAGTAAAGTATCGTAGCTTGGATAAATATTGCAGTTTCGTTCTTTGGCACCATATTGCATTATTTTGTACGACCTTTTTGAGTATCCGCCATCTATTAAAGAGATAAAGCTTCCTCAGGTGTATACGGAATTGGGGTTTTTTGTTCAGAGCTTACAGACTTAAGCATTTTCGAAGCAGTCGAACTTTCTTCAAACAATTTTGAAACAACCTGTGAAGCATTTCTTTTTCCAGCTTTGTAAAGACTTACGCTTGCCGCTACCATTAACTCTTGGTTAGGTGTTTCGTTAACAACTGGTGCAATTTTTTTTTTTTTAGTTTTCATTGTACACTCTGAAAAAGGTTTTTGTATACGGTGATGAACAGTTGGCTTAGAAAAAATTATATTTTCATCCAACCATTCCTTATTTCGCTCTTCGAACACTGACATAACCCTAGGACATTCTTTCCACTTTTCTACAAGTTTGCTTATGAAATTTCTTAATTGTTTTTGAATTTTGCGAGTTTGCTCTTCACTATACTTTGAGCGATCAATGACGTTAAAAAATATATGATTTTCAACCATTAGAAATTTTTTTGGTGGTACTGGTTCACTGTGCCATATTAAAAAAAGCGTGCGTTTAGACTCTGCCATAGTATCTAAAAAAGGAAAAAAATCAGTAACTTGCAAATACTTGCAGCCAATTTTTGGACAAGACGTAGACCACAACATATTTTAACAAATTATACAAACATTGAATCGAATCCCATCGAATCCACCACACTTATTTTCTACGGAACATTGGATTACACATATAAAAACACTTTGATATAGGACAATTTCTTTTTCCATTGTAAAGATCTAAAACATATATTAACAGACCACAATGACTTTTTTTTTATTTAACACATACCAAATAATAATAATTAAGTCACAAATCTTATTACAAAATTTTATATTTAAGTTTTTCAGTTCAACAAAAATTGCACTTAAAAATAGGTAAATAGTAATTATTGCACTTGCTAAAACATGTGTTAAATTCGAAAGCTCACAGATATGCGAATATTTGGAACAAAACAAAAACGAAAACAGAAAAGACCCCGTTAGGAAATAAATTTTCAATAAAACAAACAAAATTTGGAGAATTCTGAATTTAAAAATTTCGCTAAAGCGCCGCTAGATTGACCATTTCTCCCACTGTGCCGCGGTCTGGAAGTACCTTTTATAATTATAAAGGTACTAATAGTATTGTACTTATGGCCATTGCGGATGCGGACTACCGATTTATGTATATATATTAATGTCGGGTGCAATGGCAGAGTTTCGGACGGCGGCGTTTTTAGAAAGTCCACATTTCAGAAAGCTTTGGACAATAACACACTGAGATTGCCTTTACCACAACCATTACTAAATCGTGACCGTGATTGTCCATACTTGTTAGTGGCGGATGATGCATTCCACATGCAAAAGCACATTTTAAAACCATACCCTGGTAAAAATTTAACTGGCGGTCAACGCATATTCAATTACCGATTGTCACATGCTAGGCGCGTTGTCGAAAATGCATTTGGCATTATGGCAAAGCGGTTTCAAATTCTATATCGACCAATTCAACTGAATGAGCATAAAACGACCCAAATAACACTGGCCTGCTGTGCCTTGCATAATTTTTTAATTAAAAAAAATAATGATAAATCAAAATAAGTCCAAAATTTTAATCGAATTAAATTAAATTAAGTATTAATCATAGGGTATTATTTCGAAACATATTAATACTAAATAATACTCATTTATCCTGACAAAAATTAAATCCTAGTCGATTACTAATTCCAAATTTGGGGAGTGTATCTTAATTAATCAATTAAAATAACTTCAAAAATATTTTAATTCGATTATTAATCATTAATTGACAGCTCTGTATGAAACAAACTAAATACATAAAATAAAAATAAAAAAAAACATAATTTTGGCTTTATTTGAATTGATTGGCCACTGTGATTGGTCCTGCAGTGGCAGATAAAATTATCGGTACATTTGTCCATTTTTTGTATTTACTTGATTTGTACAACAGTTCACATGATTGGTACAACAGAGCCGTATTTTATCGGTCTATCTGCACAAAAATTTTGTTAATTTGCCTTATGCCAAATATTTTCTGGCTGTCACACGATCTGTACATATAAATGACAAAAAATTGGTACATTTGACCAATCGTGTGATTTCAGCTTTACTTCAGAACAACGTTTGCAAATCGAAATAATCGTTCGGTTCGCGCGACGCATCGCGCGCTGCGTCCTGGTTCTTCTAAGGCATATACAGCAGAGCTTCTAAGAAGCCTCTAAAAAACTTCTCAATCTCGGCAGAGAGGGTCTTAGAACTCTCACCTACTATGCTCTAATAATAATTTAGTAATAACCGAATGGGATGTTTAACGATATCATATTTTTAATAAAAGATTTAAAATAACTTTGCCTTATGGGCTGCTCTGTCCCCCTATATGCTGCGCATCAAAGATTTTGAACGACCATAAAAATAATTATGCTACCTTCGAAAATTAGCATTTGGCCACTGATTGAGAAGTTAATTATTTTATAACTCTATGGCACAGAAATTGAATTACATGTCAGTGGTTACAAGCGAAGTATAACGGCAAAAATATATACCATAAATCCTCGACTCCAACGTAGGTTATACAACTATGGGGAAAATTGACTACAGCCAGGGGAAAGATACTAAAATATCTGATTTCCTTAGCCGAATAAACGCCTAAACAAATGAAATTAAATGAAGATGGCGACAATAAACTCTCAGCCGGAAGATTTTAATCCCCACTATCCAATCCTATGTTTTAAAAATTCCCTTTTTCAATCACAATAAAGTATTTTAGTGAAGAAAAAGTATGTGCGAACGGCAACTTTTGAGTGCAGTGCTCTTTGACGCGAAAAATATTTATGAAAACATATATCGGAGTCAGTATTTTTATTATAAAAAATATATAACACCTATTCACTTTCATGTAGACTACGTGTTGTACAGCCGAGTTGTACAGAGATAGTAAATACAGTATTCAAAAGGAATTAAATTTTCGCTCACATGATTGGCGTTATATCAATGAATTTAGTCAAACATGCGTATACATATCTCGTCGGCAAAAATACTGTATTTTAGAAACATATTTCGCGTGTATTTCTGTACTGAGTGCGTTAAGAAAATCAAGGTAAGTAGGAAATTTCAATTGAGCGCATTTTCTGATTCGGCTCGTCTTCGTCGCTAGAGGGCACAACAGTGCAAAGAATCCGTGCTGCAGTGGTATAACAATATCTTAAAACCTAGATGCATATCCGCCTCCTAAAAGATATTTGAAGCTTCTACAACAACTTTGTGATCAAGGAAACAGTTGAATTATATTGATCAACAATAATGGTAAGTGCAAATGGCTTTCAAACAATTTTCACTCATGAAAAATGGAACACTTGTGATAAACCGTAAAAATACTCAATCTGGAAGGCTTGTAATTCATTATTACTAGTCAGAGACACTTACAATGTGCCAATTCACACATGTGGAATACCATCATAATCTCAAATCTGGAGCTTCGCAATGAACAAAAGGGTCGAATCACACAAGTGAAAACCTATCAAAATCTCGAATCTGTAGATTCGCTATTGAAAATAATTGATACGATTTGTTTAGCATCTTGCTATTTTTATACCCGAGTTTATTTGTACACAAGGGTATTATAACTTTGTTCGCATAACGGTTGCTTGTAACAGCATAACGGAATCAAGATAGATATAGACGCCACTTATAATTTATAATTTTTGTATCTCAATACCGGTGTAAGGTATAGTCACAAAATTTGGTGAACATAATTTCCTCAATATCGCTGTTATCATCGTTAAAAATTTTTGAAATCAGATCATAACTTCCCCCACCTCCCATATAACGGAATTTTTGAAAAATCCAACAGTTTCGTTTTTTCTTTATCTATTGGAACATATTAATAAAAGTTTGATATTTACAGAGATAGTAAATAAAGATACTTGATTTTTATGAAATTTTGAAAAATGGGCGTTACCACGCCTATTTATAAAAAAAAAATCTATAGGTATCTCAATAACGATGTAAGGTATCGTCACAAAATTTGGTAAACATATTGTCCTTGATATCACTAGCATCACCGTCAATTATTTTTGAAATCGGACCTTAACCACGCTCAACTTCCATATACCGGAAATTTTTAAAAATGCAAAAACTTCGATTTTCAGTATTTATTGGAAGAAATTGAATAAAGTTTAATACTAGCAGCGATTTGAAACAAAGAAACTGAGTTTTTATGAAATTATGGGCCCCGCCCATAATAAAATACATCGAGGGTATATCAAAACCGGTTTCGCCCGAATTTAGCTTTTCTTACTTGTTTCATTGAAATTTGTATCTTGTTTTACAGTATCGACGTCCTGCGAATGCGAAACAAAGCTTAATATTATCTTTTTTGAAACCACCAAAAAGGAAACGCACAAACCCTGCGTCGGATGAAAACTCTGATTCAGGATCGACTGATATATCTGCGGAACAGCTTCCTCTTCAAAGTATGTCATGCTCTGATCAAGAAAAGGCGACGTCTGTCGATCCCAGCGTTTCGATTATTAAAAATTCGAATATACCAACACCCGAAACATCTTGTGACAAAGATATATATCTGACTATTCATACTTTACTTCGTGTACTCTGTATTTTGCCAGCCACGAACGCTAGCGCTGAAATTTCTTTCTCGTCCTTGCGTCGAATTAAAACTTGGCTCAGAACAACTATGCTCCAGAAAGATTAAACGGTTTAGCCCTCCTGAAAATAAATTACGACATTGAGGTGAAGCCCGAAAAAGTGATGGAAGATTTTTCAACATGGGCAAACACCGCGTCAATTTCAATGTCTGAATAAGATGTCCAAATGTATTAAAAATACAAATTTTTTTCATCATCTCAAAATCATCAAATGAATTTCGTTATTCGAAGAGTTCCTTCCCCAATATTTTACTCTGGATCCGCCGCAGTTAACGATCAACAACAGTTTTAAATCAGACACGAATTTAAACTCAATGGGCCATACTCATAGTCAAGTTAAAGTCCACTCTTAAATTAATGGCAGTTTTTTGACATACTTTTCGATGATATCTGTCAAAAAAGCTGATGCTTAATTTAGAGTCGACTTTAACTGGACTATGAATATGTCATTAATTTTTAATATATTAAATACAATTGTTCATTTTTCTGTTGGCCTAGTAAATTTTAATATTTTATAATTTTATTGAGCTCAAGGCCAGTTTATGGAAGATTTGTTTGTGAAAAAACAACAACAGTTTTTAATGGTTGAAGTAATAGTACTATTTCGGAATGTTGGTTTGTTTAAGGAAGATGAAATAAACACAACAGCCAACTCGGCTAGCGTAGCACAATATGTAGCGTATTGCCTCTGCAACTCCGAGCTCCTGGGTTCAAAGCCTGAGAGAAGTGGTTATGAAAAATTAAATTAAAAAAATAATTTAATTTAATAATCAAAAAGAAGTCTGATGAGAAAATGTGGTGATTTCCGAAATAGTACTATAACTTCAACCATTAAAAACTGTTGTTGTTTTTTCACAAACAAATCTTCCATAAACTGGCCTTGAGCTCAATAAAATTATAAAATATTAACATTTACTAGGCCAACAGAAACATGAACAAACATTTGTAGACAAGGATGAGCACGCCTTAAAAATGCATATAATATAAAGTAAAATATTTATACAGAATTTCCAAATAAAAACACAAACCACAACCACACAAACAAGTTAAATAGCGGCAGATCAGTTGCTCTTGTTTGTAGTTTTTTTGTTTAAGGAAGATGAAATAAACACAACAGCCAACTCGGCTAGCGTAGCACAATATGTAACGTATTGGCTCTGCAGCTCCAAGCTTCCTGGTTCAAAGCCTGGGAGAAGTGGTCATGAAAAATAAATTTAATTATTTTAATAAAAAGAAGTCTGATGAGGAAATGTGGTGATTTCCGAAATAGTACTATAATTTCTACCATTAAAACACTGTTGTAGTTTTTTCACAAAAATCTTCCATAAACTGGCCTTGAGCTCAATAAAAAAAAAAATTTTAAATTAACATTTAGAAGGCCAACAGAAAAATAAACAAATATTTATCAATTATAACATTTACAAGTTCTGTAGCATTTGTCCAAATGACCGGTCCATTTTCCTTGCCATTTGTTTCGCATTACAAAACATCACTGTTCTACAACTCTTCTAAAGTTTTTGATTTTGCAATCATGGAATATATTTTCTGCCAGCAGTTTTACGAGTATAAGAGGTTAATTGTTTCATCTGACTTATAGAGTTTCCGGCATTTTATTGCAAATATTTTAAGACACTTCCAAAAAAAGTTTAAACGTTTGATTTTATTATAGGGTAAGCTGGGGTTTTTGTGATATAGGTATAACCTTCTCGACTATTTCTGTACAAAAATTTTAAGATTATCCTAAAAAAGACCATGCAATTTAATTAATTAATATATTGTGCAGCATGTTCTAAAACAAGATTCCATTATAATAAGTACTTCAGCAGGTATTCCATTAAAACCAGAAAGAGTCAAAAAAGTCGTTTTGTCAAAATTGAAGGGTAATGTGATATACCCTAGCGGGCAAAGTGATATACCTTTCTGCAGTGCCCATTCGCCTTAAAGATTAATGTCTTATAAATATTTAAATTAATACGAAATTTTATGAAAATTGCATGTAATTTAATATACTAAACACAATTTCATTATTTTAATAGAATACAGAAAAAATAACACAAGCGAAATAAATAAAAAAGAATCCAAAAATTAACAAAATATACGAGTTTATTCATAGTTAAAAAGCTATTCACAAGACTCGCAAACGAATTTTGCTTGGCGTTAAGTTATCTGTTGCAAAATGAGCTCACAGAATTTTTGCTGGGTGGAGTTTCGGCCCAACAACCCTTATCTGAGTTTGGCAAAAAAAAAATTGTTTCCCACTTGCTTGATGAACTTTCCCAAGCTTGTGTTACTCGTTGTACTTTTTTCTTTTTCCTCGATTTGTATGCCTCTTTCAGGCTTTGTCCTTTATACACTTTTCTTTATTTTTAATGCTTTACTCCAAAGATGCTTTGCATGGTGATACGCTTTTACCAAAGTTCCATCTTTGTTCTCCTATGAACCTTTATAATCTTCATTGAAGGAGGTTTTGACAGGTTAATACAGTACAATACTTGGAGTATGACTGTGAAGTTGGGTTCTCCCTTGGCGGATTTGTAATCCGCAAAACGTAATCAAGCCACATAGAACAAATTGGAATTTGTTGCCATTCAGGAGCTTGCTTCATAAAAAGCGGTTAAACATTGATCTAATATATCATCGATAGGTGTGTCACTACGTGAATCTCTTATCGGTGTTGCAAATGAAATACCATATGTGTTTGATGCCCATAGTATTCCCATCTTCTTACCTCTAACAGCATTAATCGCTTTTTCATATTTCCTTCGTTCTGCTTATGAATTTTGCCTTTCTTCCGCTGACCAATGGGTATAATTTATGTGGGACAGTAATACGACGGCAACCCGTAATGACATACTTTTTTGCAACCCTTTACGTTATTACCTTTTGCAACCCTGACTGACAACGATCAGAAGAGAAGCCGAAATGAATAACGAACATTTTACAAAACTTACACTTGTTGACCGACCACCGACACTGGCTGACGACTGTCATTAAACGGAGCCAAATTTACATATAAGTTTAAGAAATAAATTGCATTAATTAAATTAATTAAATTAAAAGTCCGCTAAAGTTTTATTCGGATTAATAAGTCCCAAATTTATGTTGTTAATTAGTTTTATCAACATAATATGTTATTTGTGTAATATTATTTTCTGTATGTTTAATGTGATAAACCATATCACATTGGACCACTTTGACTATATCACATTTACCCATCTCGAGTTTTTGAACTAAAAATTAGTTTCCATGGAAATAATTTACCCAATATAAAAAACTAAATTGAATTATTATTAAATATTTTAACGAAAAACAAAAATAAATGGCAGAATTTTAAAATCTATGAAAACTTTGGACTAATCACTTTTCGAAACAGGTACTAAAATATTTGGATCCGCACAATAAAAAATATTTTTGCACACTGAAAACGAACAAAGCTTTCATTGGCATGCGCAGTCTTGGAGCAAGAGTTTTTAGCCGTTACTATTGTATTTGCAAAAAAAGTTCATGCAAAACCATGCATAGTTTAGAAAATATCCTGGTATATCACTTTACCCACCGATATCATAATACCCCAACTTACCCTAAGTTATAATAAATTGTTTGTGCGACCTTGACTACAGGAGGTTGACTGTTTTTTTTTTCTTGTTTTCAAATTTACATTCCTTATTTATAATTTTCATATCAATTTACTCTTGTTGTTTTTCTAGCAATGGTATTCACAAGGTTGGATTTGGTTATTATGTTATTTATATTGCACAAATGTTATTTTCTTGTTATTTTTTCTTGAAAACAAATTTCGCACGAAGTAATTAAATTATTGTTGTGGCCGCTGTGGTCGAATGAGTAGCGGTGCGTGCTTTAACTCGATACGTCGCTTACTTCGAGGTTCGAATCTCAATCATGGCAAGTAAAATCAGAAAGCAGTTTTTTTCTAATAGCAGTCACGCCTCGGCAGGTAATACCAAACCTCCGAGGGTATTTCTGCCATGAAAAAGCTTCTCATAAAATAAAGAGTGTTTTTTTTAGACGTGGTGTTTCTATGAGGCAATACTTTTTTCGGAGTTGGTTTTTTGACAGATGTTACTCAATTTGGTTTCCCATTTCATAATGAATAGACTTACTCCAGAACAACGTTTGCAAATCGAAATAATCGTCCAATATTCGGTCGACATAATCGCTCAGCAGATTCGTTTATTCTAGCATCCATGGACTGCATAGCTGCAGAACGGCACTGGACTCACTAGAAACCGACAACAGAGTTACTCTGTGGTGGGTTCCGGGTCATTAGGGGGTAGATGGCAATGACAGGGCCGACTATCTCGCAAAAAAGGGGCCCAACAGAGCTTTTACGGCCCCCATCCTACGGTTCTTCTAAGGCATATACAGCAGGGCTTCTAAGAAGCCTCTAAACAACTTTTCAATCTCAGCAGAGTGGGTCTTAGAACTCTCACCTACTATGCCCTAATAATAATTTAGTAATAACCGAATGAGATGTTTAACGATATCATATTTTTAATAAAAGATTTAAAATAACTTTGCCTTATGGGCTGCTCTGTCCCCCTATATGCTACGCATCAAAGATTTTGAACGACCATAAAAATAATTATGCTACCTTCGAAAATTAGCATTTGGCCACTGATTGAGAAGTTAATTATTTTATAACTCTATGGCACAGAAATTGAATTACATGTCAGTGGTTACAAGCGAAGTATAACGGCAAAAATATACACCATAAATCCTCGACTCCAACGTAGGTTATACAACTATGGGGAAAATTGACTACAGCCAGGGGAAAGATACTAAAATATCTGATTTCCTTAGCCGAATAAACGCCCAAACAAATGAAATTAAATGAAGATGGCGACAATAAACTCTCAGCCGGAAGATTTTAATCCCCACTATCCAATCCTATGTTTCAAAAATTCCCTTTTTCAATCACAATAAAGTATTTTAGTGAAGAAAAAGTATGTGCGAACGGCAACTTTTGAGTGCAGTGCTCTTTGACGCGAAAAATATTTGTGAAAACATATATCGGAGTCAGTTTTTTTATTATAAAATAATAGCTAGTACCCGGCTTACTTCGTTATGCCGCAAAAATTAAATATACCGATGTTTAGCTTTGAGTAGAGTGTAAAAATGGGTTGCACATTCATATTTTGTG
This sequence comes from Philophylla caesio, assembly GCA_963971545.1. Classification (NCBI taxonomy): domain Eukaryota; kingdom Metazoa; phylum Arthropoda; class Insecta; order Diptera; family Tephritidae; genus Philophylla; species Philophylla caesio. The sequence continues at coordinate 26,913,520 of OZ020605.1, forward strand.
CTTGTTTTCTGCAAGGAATGTAATATACCACCCTCCTTTAGATGAAATGCAAACACTTAAAAATTAAACAACGTTATAAACAGTTCATTTATTAACAACAAAAAACTCAAAGTTATAATAATTCAAACAACGTTAGGTACCTACATTAGTAAAATGGATTGTGAAACGCAAAAATTTGTTCATAAAATAAGGTACATCTTCTTCATTAATTAAAAACTTCCGTGAACACAACATTCTTTGTTTTGTTGCCTTTTTCAGGTATAAGAAAACTCTGGTTTTGTGGTGAACCAGTTCGCGACAGAGCGACGTATAGTTGACCGTGAGAAAACACCTCGTTGCGAAGGTCTACCCCAACATAGCCAAATGTTTGCCCTTGGGACTTGTTAATTGTAATTGCAAAACATATGCTCAAAGGAAACTGGACTCGCTTAAAACTAAAAGGTAGATCGCTGGGTATCATTGGTACCCGCGGAATCATTGTTGTTTCGCCTGCTGCAGACCAGTTAAAATTATCGCTTGTATGACATTAGGCATTAATTGCGTGATTTTTAGTCTAGTACCATTACATAAATTGGGAGGCTTAAGATTTCGTAGAAGCATTATTGGCATATCAATTTTTAGACGTAGTTCAAACGGTGGTAGGCCGGAGGGGTTAAGAGAGTTAAGAAACTCCGCTGGATAGTGAACAACGTCTTCTTTATCTGTAACTTCGTCAAGGGAATTATAAATTGTGTACTCTGTTGGTATTCTTTCAGAAACAGCTTTATTAATTTCGTCTGCGGCTGAGTTTGTTGAAGTGATGATAGCTCGTTCATATAACCACTTGGAGTGCTTGTTTTGTAAATTAGTAACATCTGAGTATACCTTATCAATGAGTTCATCAATTGTTCCGACGCATGTTCCTATGATTTCTGGCAATGTTACATAACCATCGGAGGTTATAGACTTGCAGCCATTGCCTATTTTAATTATGAAATCTGCATGTCCGCGGAGTATTGGTTAAAGAGATATCCATATCTATAAAGGGCATTAAAGCTATTTTCTCTTATCATTATTTTATATGCATAAAATTGCATACTTGAAACTGTTTTTTGTGGATTAGATTCCCCAGTGCTTGGAAAAGTTTGCGGTATATTTATGCTGTAGCCATCCTCACCATTCAAAAATATAATAGGGTATTGCAAGGGGTCATATGAACGATGAATTTCTGATACTCGATGGAGAGTATTGTTGCGTGGATGTAAGATAATATCGCGGGGACCAGCATTCTCATCAACTATCAATACTGCGACCTCGCCTGTAGTCGGAGAATTATAGCGACCACGGTGTTCGCTAACAGGGTGCTTGTCGGCATGGATTATAACCCTATAGTTATTGGAATTAGAAGGCATACGTTCCATAGAAGTCATAAAACTTTGAACGTACACATTATTCCCGAGAAGAATTTCTTGAATGAATTTTAAGATATCTCTTTGGAGAGTTGGCGCAGCATTTTGGCGCAACGAAAGCTGTTCCTCTTCGGAAGAAAAATAAATTTGCAATACTTTTTTCGGAGTTGGTTTTTTGACAGATGTTACTCAATTTGGTTTCCCATTTCATAATGAATAGACTAACTCCAGAACAACGTTTGCAAATCGAAATAATCGTCCAATATTCGGTCGACATAATCGCTCAGCAGATTCGTTTATTCTAGCATCCATGGACTGCATAGCTGCAGAACGGCACTGGACTCACTAGAAAGCGACAACAGAGTTACTCTGTGGTGGGTTCCGGGTCATGAGGGGGTAGATGGCAATGAAAGGGCCGACTATCTCGCAAAAAAGGGGCCCAACAGAGCTTTTACGGCCCCCATCCTACGGTTCTTCTAAGGCATATACAGCAGGGCTTCTAAGAAGCCTCTAAACAACTTTTCAATCTCAGCAGAGTGGGTCTTAGAACTCTCACCTACTATGCCCTAATAATAATTTAGTAATAACCGAATGGGATGTTTAACGATATCATATTTTTAATAAAAGATTTAAAATAACTTTGCCTTATGGGCTGCTCTGTCCCCCTATATGCTACGCATCAAAGATTTTGAACGACCATAAAAATAATTATGCTACCTTCGAAAATTAGCATTTGGCCACTGATTGAGAAGTTAATTATTTTATAACTCTATGGCACAGAAATTGAATTACATGTCAGTGGTTACAAGCGAAGTATAACGGCAAAAATATACACCATAAATCCTCGACTCCAACGTAGGTTATACAACTATGGGGAAAATTGACTACAGCCAGGGGAAAGATACTAAAATATCTGATTTCCTTAGCCGAATAAACGCCCAAACAAATGAAATTAAAGGAAGATGGCGACAATAAACTCTCAGCCGGAAGATTTTAATCCCCACTATCCAATCCTATGTTTCAAAAATTCCCTTTTTCAATCACAATAAAGTATTTTAGTGAAGAAAAAGTATGTGCGAACGGCCACTTTTGAGTGCAGTGCTCTTTGACGCGAAAAATATTTGTGAAAACATATATCGGAGTCAGTATTTTTATTATAAAATAATAGCTAGTACCCGGCTTACTTCGTTATGCCGCAAAAATTAAATATACCGATGTTTAGCTTTGAGTAGAGTGTAAAAATGGGTTACACATTCATATTTTGTGCTTGTTTTCTGCAAGGAATGTAATATACCACCCTCCTTTAGATGAAATGCAAACACTTAAAAATTAAACGACGTTATAAACAGTTCATTTATTAACAACAAAAAACTCAAAGTTATAATAATTCAAATAACGTTAGGTACCTACATTAGTAAAATGGATTGTGAAACGCAAAAATTTGTTCATAAAATAAGGTACATCTTCTTCATTAATTAAAAACTTCCGTGAACACAACATTCTTTGTTTTGTTGCCTTTTTCAGGTATAAGAAAACTCTGGTTTTGTGGTGAACCAGTTCACGACAGAGCGACGTATAGTTGACCGTGAGAAAACACCTCGTTGCGAAGGTCTACCCCAACATAGCCAAATGTTTGCCCTTGGGACTTGTTAATTGTAATTGCAAAACATATTCTCAAAGGAAACTGGACTCGCTTAAAACTAAAAGGTAGATCGCTGGATATCATTGGTACCCGCGGAATCATTGTTGTTTCGCCTGCTGCAGGACCAGTTAAAATTATCGCTTGTATGACATTAGGCATTAATTGCGTGATTTTTAGTCTAGTACCATTACATAAATTGGGAGGCTTAAGATTTCGTAGAAGCATTATTGGCATATCAATTTTTAGACGTAGTTCAAACGGTGGTAGGCCGGAGGGGTTAAGAGAGTTAAGAAACTCCGCTGGATAGTGAACTACGTCTTCTTTATCTGTAACTTCGTCAAGGGAATTATAAATTGTGTACTCTGTTGGTATTCTTTCAGAAACAGCTTTATTAATTTCGTCTGCGGCTGAGTTTGTTGAAGTGATGATAGCTCGTTCATATAACCACTTGGAGTGCTTGTTTTGTAAATTAGTAACATCTGAGTATACCTTATCAATGAGTTCATCAATTGTTCCGACGCATGTTCCTATGATTTCTGGCAATGTTACATAACCATCGGAGGTTATAGACTTGCAGCCATTGCCTATTTTAAGTATGAAATCTGCAAACTGATTAGAAGAGCCAGTTTCACAGAGATTCACTCGCATATTGGCAGACAATTTCAACGTTTGTACATTTGACCACATATCTGATTTCTTTATGCATGCGTTGACAATATCTGCTCTTGTTCCCTTTGGAACCACTGGGAGAGTTTGTCTAAAGTCTCCTGTGAATACAAATGTAATTCCACCCATTGGCGCCTGAGAAGATCTTAAATCTCTAAGTGATAAATCTACAGCATCGATGTGATACTTATGAGACATTGTGCACTCGTCCCATATTATAAGAGATGCTTTCTGAAGAATATCAGCGGTGGAACTATTTTTCTTAATGGAGCAGCCACTCCTTTGTTCTGGTGAAAAATTAAGTGGTAGCTTAAAGGTGGAATGAGCAGTTCTTCCCCCAGGCAGAAGAGTAGCAGCAATGCCAGAAGAAGCAACTGCAACAGCAAGTTTGCCTTCATTGCGAACTTTAGCTAAAATAAGTGAAGTCACAAAGGTTTTACCTGTGCCTCCGGGCGCATCTATGAAAAAAATATTTCCTGCATTGTCTTCTACACTGGAGCAGACCTTATCGTATATTACTCGTTGCTCTGTGGTTAGCTTTGGCTCATTTTCTAATAAAAATTGGTGGAGGTCATAGGTATTGTGCGTTGTTTCGGATATGCTTTAAATGGGGTGTAGGTCTGATATACTGCGGTTAGGTTCAGGTAAACCGAAATCCTTTATACGTTTCTCACCATACGAAAAAACCAAATTATCAAGAAGAATAAGCCCCGTATTAAATATATCTTCAGTAAAGTCCATTTCAGGGTCATTACTACTCTCGCGCACACTATATAATATATCTTCACATAAGTTTTTGCAGAACAAATTCCATAAATGTGCTGGATCAGAAATCTCGCAATATATAAGCATGATCGAAAAAAGCTCTCTCATTTTCTGCCCGCTCTCTGAGACAGTGGCATCAAACAATGTGTTCTTCCAATGACTATCATCCTGCAGCAAATGGCGTGCTTGGCAAGCTGCTCGATATGTTGGATATATTTCGCGATCTATTTTCCGTAAATCACTGAAAGAAGTTGGTCCTCGAACAGGATGCAACAAAATTCTGAGATAGAAACATTCTGTGTAATTTGGATGTATTGTATATACCCTTCCTAAAGCAGTTTCTCGCTTAATGCCGGGATGATTAGGGACATTTTCTCCTCGTTTTCTACGTTGCCACTTTTTATTAACCCAAGTGTAATAGGCGGGTACCTCGGAGTAAAACAAAGCCTTTGCAAAATCATCAACTGAACAAAGGGAAAAAAAATGCTGTCAGAGTGGTTTGTGGAGGCTGCTGCAGTACTTGCTCGACATTACTCGGTGTGAAATAAACCCTTTGTCCATTTTCTAAGTGAACAGATAGATGTACAACCGCTGGGAATCGCTCATGTATCGAAAATCCTAGTAATCTCCAAATACCTTCGGACGTGCTTAAATATCTGCCATTCAAAAAATTTTGCACTTCGTCCATATTATTTTGCACTGAAAATGTCGCTGCGTCACTACCTTTATTCACATATTTGCAAATATATTTAATTGCTTTCACCAAATGGCCGTACTCTACATTTATGTGAGCGGAGAAACATCTGGATAGAACGGGGCAATATGGAACGATCCATCGGTTGTCAACTTGGTACCCATTAGCAAGTAAATGCGTATGGCCACCGTCCGCTGAGGATCTTCGCCTATATTTTGGATATCCATCTTCCCCGGTCTGCGTATGTTGGAGAAGCTCGCGTGGGTATCCTTTTGAGCATCGTCCATTTAACATACATGGCGATGATGAATTATTAGCACCACATGGGCCGTGGATCATTTTTTTTGTAACTTTATCATACAACAAAGGATCTTCGTCCTTATTTGGAATTTCTGCTGACATAATGCGATCCATGTCATCGGGAAGTATTTTATCTCTTAGCCAAATTAAAATATGTGCGTGAGGTAAACCTCGCTTTTGCCATTCGACAGTAAACATATGGCACCTAACTTTTCCAAAAATATCTTTTTTCGTAATCAAGTTCATTAGTTGGTGTAGTTTGACATGGAATACTCTTGATACAATGTCATGACGCTCACTTGGTCTTTGATTTGGAAACAATTCGTTTTTGATTTCTATCCACTCTGGACTACACGTAAAAGTAATAAATAAATTGGGCCTTCCATAATGACGGACATATAATAGGGCGTCTTGTGTACGTTCATGCAAATATCGGGGCGATCCAGTAAATGAAGACGGCAAAATTACCAACTGGCCTATATTTTCGGGATTGCAATCCTCGTTAACAGCATCCCTTAGATGTATATAATTATCTGCAGGCAATGTCTTTTGATGTGCTCTTATAAAATTTAACCTCTCGGTAATCATTTTAGCAGCCATGTCCACGCAGTATTGGTTAAAGAGATATCCATATCTATGAAGGGCATTAAAGCTATTTTCTCTTATCATTATTTTATATGCATAAAATTGCATACTTGAAACTGTTTTTTGTGGATTAGATTCCCCAGTGCTTGGAAAAGTTTGCGGTATATTTATGCTGTAGCCATCCTCACCATTCAAAAATATAATAGGGTATTGCAAGGGGTCATATGAACGATGAATTTCTGATACTCGATGGAGAGTATTGTTGCGTGAATGTAAGATAATATCGCGGGGACCAGCATTCTCATCAACTATCAATACTGCGACCTCGCCTGTAGTCGGAGAATTATAGCGACCACGGTGTTCGCTAACAGGGTGCTTGTCGGCATGGATTATAACCCTATAGTTATTGGAATTAGAAGGCATACGTTCCATAGAAGTCATAAAACTTTGAACGTACACATTATTCCCGAGAAGAATTTCTTGAATGAATTTTAAGATATCTCTTTGGAGAGTTGGCGCAGCATTTTGGCGCAACGAAAGCTGTTCCTCTTCGGAAGAAAAATAAATTTGCAAAAATTTTGGAACCATGTTAGACGGTGGCAATAGGCTTCCAATAAAGTGGTACACTTGTCCATGTATTTTAAAAGTGGGCATGAAATTTCCTTCTCTTATTTCATTACCACCAAACGACGTCATAGCGAAACAACCATTGTACTCTCTAATATTTTGTTTAAAATGGTTGGACAACATATGCTCGCCTGTAAGTAGCGCCTTAACTGTTGGAGGAGGCTCGCCGATGTCATTTAATTTGACATGGCCCTTACTACAACACATACCTGGGGTTTCGTTCGACCACTTTCGAGCTTTACAAAAAACGCAAATTTCACTCATACGACCCATGAAAAGAGAAGAATGTTCCATATAGTTTAAATCCGGTCTGTAGTTAAATGCTGATTTCGTATGAATCGCCACATGTCTCCTCTGCATTCCACGCAACCTTGAGTTCTCTAAACTATTTGCATGCTCAGCGACGGTCTCGTTTCTTCTGAACCTAATTTGGCGCCTGTTTCCAGAAGATATACATAGATAACTGCGATTTTGCTTTTGGCATGTCTAAGAAATTGTTTAACAAAATCATAAACTTATAATTAACTTAATTGGGTAAGAGCTTAATTTAAAATTTTACCTTTGAATTTAAGAAAATGTAATTTATGTACGCAGAACTTTTCACACCTTTGTACAATACGACCATAAATACAATGAAGTTTGCATGCATGTAAGTAGGTGTGTTTTTTTCTACAGAATGCGCCATTTCGATTTTCAATATTTGTCAACATAAAAATCAAAGCCAAACGCAATTTTGTTTGCCAAAAACAATAAAAATGCGAATTAATAGGAATTGAGAGGCATAAGGTAAAAGAGACTTTGATTTTGCCGTCCGTACTTCCATATGTATGTACCATTATTGTACGTGAGGTTACTGCGCAGCAAAAAAATGGAAAGAGCGCACTCATTGCATTCTTAAAATACATACATACATATATGTGTTTGTTGTTATAATTTGTAGAATCAACAAAAATGCTCTTTACTTCTCTTTTGTCGAAGGCTTATGCATCTCTTAGTCAAAATACATTTTCTCTACGTTGAGTTCATACACACCCACACATAAATTTTTGTTCCGCTGTAGCTTGAGTTTGATCTTTGAAAATTCTTATGCTTGCATTGTTTGAAGCTTTTATAAATTTCATTCTAGAAATAAGGGGCTTTAAGTTTTGAAAATGGAAAAAATGAAAACGCCACCTGGTTTATTTTTGGGAAAGCTTGCTTCTTAAAAAAATTTCATAAAAATTGGACCATTACTTTTCGAGATTAGCCGTTACGAATATTAGTATAGATGCATAAAATTGCATACATGAAACTGTTTTTTGTGGATTAGATTCCCCAGTGCTTGGAAAAGTTTGCGGTATATTTATGCTGTAGCCATCCTCACCATTCAAAAATATAATAGGGTATTGCAAGGGGTCATATGAACGATGAATTTCTGATACTCGATGGAGAGTATTGTTGCGTCAATGTAAGATAATATCGCGGGGACCAGCATTCTCATCAACTATCAATACTGCGACCTCGCCTGTAGTCGGAGAATTATAGCGACCACGGTGTTCGCTAACAGGGTGCTTGTCGGCATGGATTATAACCCTATAGTTATTGGAATTAGGAGGCATACGTTCCATAGAAGTCATAAAACTTTGAACGTACACATTATTCCCGAGAAGAATTTCTTGAATGAATTTTAAGATATCTCTTTGGAGAGTTGGTGCAGCATTTTGGCGCAACGAAAGCTGTTCCTCTTCGGAAGAAAAATAAATTTGCAAAAATTTTGGAACCATGTTAGACGGTGGCAATAGGCTTCCAATAATGTGGTACACTTGTCCATGTATTTTAAAAGTGGGCATGAAATTTCCTTCTCTTATTTCATTACCACCAAACGACGTCATAGCGAAACAACCATTGTACTTTCTAATATTTTGTTTAAAATGGTTGGACAACATATGCTCGCCTGTAAGTAGCGCCTTAACTGTTGGAGGAGGCTCGCCGATGTCATTTAATTTGACATGGCCCTTACTACAACACGTACCTGGGGTTTCGTTCGACCACTTTCGACCTTTACAAAAAACGCAAATTTCACTCATACGACCCATGAAAAGGGAAGAATGTTCCATATAGTTTAAATCCGGTCTGTAGTTAAATGCTGATTTCGTATGAATCGCCACATGTCTCCTCTGCATTCCACGCAACCTTGAGTTCTCTAAACTATTTGCATGCTCAGCGACTGTCTCGTTTCTTCTGAACCTAATTTGGCGCCTGTTTCCAGAAGATATACATAGATAACTGCGATTTTGCTTTTGGCATGTCTAAGAAATTGTTTAACAAAATCATAAACTTATAATTAACTTAATTGGGTAAGAGCTTAATTTAAAATTTTACCTTTGAATTTAAGAAAATGTAATTTATGTACGCAGAACTTTTCACACCTTTGTACAATACGATCATAAATACAATGAAGTTTGTATGCATGTAAGTAGGTGTGTTTTTTTCTACAGAATGCGCCGCTTTGATTTTCAATATTTGTCAACATAAAAATCAAAGCCAAACGCAATTTTGTTTGCCAAAAACAATAAAAATGCGAATTAATATGGAAATAATGAAAACGCCACCTGGTTTATTTTTGGGAAAACTTGCTTCTTAAAAAAATTTCATAAAAATTGGACCATTACTTTTCGAGATTAGCCGTTACGAATATTTTCATATAAACAATTTTATATAATTAGTATAGATAGTATAGATATATTACACCTACATATTCACTTTCATGTAGACTACGTGTTGTACAGCCGAGTTGTACAGAGATAGTAAATACAGTATTCAAAAGGAATTTAATTTTCGCTCACATGTTTGGCGTTATATCAATGAATTTAGTCAAACATGCGTATACATATCTCGTCGGTAAAAATACTGTATTCTAGAAACATATTTCGCGTGTATTTCTGTACTGAGTGTGTTAAGAAAATCAAGGTAAGTAGGAAATTTCAATTGAGCGCATTTTCTGATTCGGCTCGTCTTCGTCGCTAGAGGGCACAACAGTGCAAAGAATCCGTGCTGCAGTGGTATAACAATATCTTAAAACCTAGATGCATATCCGCCTCCTAAAATATATTTGCAGCTCCTACAACAACTTTGTGATGAAGGAAACAGTTGAATTATATTGATCAACAATAATGGTAAGTGCAAATGGCTTTCGAACCATTTTCACTCATGAAAAATGGAACACTTGTGATAATCCGTAAAAATACTCAATCTGGAAGGCTTGTAATTCATTATTACTAGTCAGAGACACTTACAATGTGCCAATTCACACATGTGGAATACCATCATAATCTCAAATCTGGAGCTTCGCAATGAACACAAGGGTCGAATCACACAAGTGAAAACCCATCAAAATCTCGAATCTGTAGATTCGCTATTGAAAATAATTGATACGATTTGTTTAGCATCTTGCTATTTTTATACCCGAGTTTACTTGTACACAAGGGTATTATAACTTTGTTCGCATAACGGTTGCTTGTAACAGCATAACGGAATCAAGATAGATATAGACATATATACTCGTATACCAAAATGCTCAGAATGAAAAGAGAAGTTGATTTAGCGATGTCTGTCTGTCCGTCCGTGCAGACGATAACTTGAGTAAAAATTTAGATATCTCATTTGGTACATAGATTGCTCTTTGGACAGGGTAGGTTGGTATTGAAAATGTTTAGGATCGGTCAATAACCACGCCCACCTCCCATATAACGGAAGTTTTTGAATAATGCATAAACTCCGTCTTTTTCGGTATCCATTAGGGCAAATTGAGTGAAAATTGGTATTTGGAGCGATCTTAAACTAAGAAATTAGGTATTTATGAAATTTTGAAAAATGGGCGTCCCCACGCCCACTTATAATTTGTAATTTTTGTATCTCAATAACGGTGTAAGGTATAGTCACAAAATTTAGTGAACATAATTTCCTCAATATCGCTGTTATCATCGTTCAAAATTTTTGAAATCAGATCATAACTTCGCCCACCTCCCATAAAACGGAATTTTTGAAAAATCCAACAATTTCGTTTTTTCTTTATCTATTGGAACATATTAATTAAAGTTTGATATTTACAGAGATAGTAAATAAAGATACTTGATTTTTATGAAATTTTGAAAAATGGGCGTTACCACGCCTATTTATAAAAAAAACATCTATAGGTATCTCAATAACGATGTAAGGTATCGTCACAAAATTTGGTAAACATATTGTCCTTGATATCACTAGCATCACCGTCAATTATTTTTGAAATCGGACCTTAACCACGCTCAACTTCCATATACCGGAAATTTTGAAAAATGCAAAAACTTCGTTTTTCAGTATTTATTGGAAGAAATTGAATAAAGTTTAATACTAGCAGCGATTTGAAACAAAGAAACTGAGTTTTTATGAAATTATGGGCCCCGCCCATAATAAAATACATCGAGGGTATATCAAAACCGGTTTCGCCCGAATTTAGCCCGAATTCTGCGGAGCAGCTTCCTCTTCAAAGTATGTCATGCTCTGATCAAGAAAAGGCGACGTCTGTCGATCCCAGCGTTTCGATTATTAAAAATTCGAATATACCAACACCCGAAACATCTTGTGACAAAGATATATATCTGACTATTCGTACTTTACTTCGTGTACTCTGTATTTTGCCAGCCACGAACGCTAGCGCTGAAATTTCTTTCTCGTCCTTGCGTCGAATTAAAACTTGGCTCAGAACAACTATGCTCCAGAAAGATTAAACGGTTTAGCCCTCCTGAAAATAAATTACGACATTGAGGTGAAGCCCGAAGAAGTGATGGAAGATTTTTCAACATGGGCAAACACCGCGTCAATTTCAATGTCTGAATTAGATGTCCAAATGTATTAAAGATACAAATTTTTTTCATCATCACACAATCATCAAATGAATTTCGTTATTCGAAGAGTTCCTTCCCCAATATTTTACTCTGGATCCGCCGCAGTTAACGATCAACAACAGTTTCAAATCAGACACGAATTTAAACTCAATGGGCCATACTCATAGTCAAGTTAAAGTCCACTCTTAAATTAATGGCAGTTTTTTGACATAAATAGTTTTCGATGAGATATCTGTCAAAAAAGCTGATGCTTAATTTAGAGTCGACTTTAACTGGACTATGAATATGTCATTAATTTTTAATATATTAAATACAATTATTATATTTTTATTCGATTCTTTAATGGCAGGAACTAAGCATAGCATTAAAATTTTTTAACTCCAAATACTTTGTGATCAACAACTTTAGAAGATAACTTGATTTTTTTTTGTGTATAGGTATTTCGTTTGCACTTTCTTGTCCGTATTTTCTGTTTCACTGTCATTTAATAAGTAACTTTCAAGAATAATACTCATGAATATTTTGAAGAAACCTTGGCTAATACTTTTATTTATGAAAAAGTATCCAACAATATATCATTTATCAATTATAATTTTACAATTTTTTTTTTTTTTTTTTTATTGAGCTCATGGCCAGTTTATGGATGATTTTTGTAAAAAACAACAACAGTTTTTTAATGGTAGAAATTATAGTACTTTTTCGGAAATCACTACATTTCCTCATCAGACATCTTTTTATTAAATTATTTAAATTTATTTTTCATGACCACTTTTTCCAGGCTTTGAACCCGGGAGCTCGGAGTTGCCGAGCCAATATGCTACATATTGTGCTACGCTAGCCGAGTTGGCTGTTGTGTTTATTTCATCTTCCTTAAACAAACCAACTACAAACAAAAAGCCACCATCAGAGTGGGATGTAGATGGAAATTATAATGAGGCAATAGAAAAAATTAAAGGAATGAAAGTAGTGAATGATACGGCAGAAAGAGGGGTTAAATTGATACAAGATTATAATTCTATATTATCGAAAAATGAAGAACAAAAACAATACATACTACAAGTAGTTCAAGATTATCGCCGCAGGTTTCCTGACTGCAACAAATACACTTTATTAAATACAAACTATTAATACATTGTTATCATAAGAACCTTTCTAATACAAATAATAAAAAAAATTTAAAAGGTTTTGAAAATGAGCTTTTTAAAGGCGCAAATGTTGTTGCTAGGGGTATAAATAGAAAACGGTTGAAGATAATCAAATCAAAAACAAATTGCTTGGCGTAAAATTTTCTTCATTTCTCTCAAATGTCATTTTTATGAGTAATTTATATTAGCTGAGTTATTCAAGGCCAAAGTCAACTTTTTTGAGAAATGCTGATTTTTTGAAACTTTGGGGGCTTTGAGGCACCACTTCCCCCGAACCGAGTTGGATAAAATTTTGCCACAACCATTTCTTTGGGAAAAGGAACAAGTCAGGGGGGTGCCGCAAGCGTATTTCTTCTAAGTGGCAGTCTAGTGCTCATCCTTGCATATAATTGTTTGTTTATTTTTCTGTTGGCCTAGTTAAGGGGTGCAATGGGGTACAGTGGTGCTTCTGGGTATGCGGTTACAGTTGCACGGCTGTACTCAATCCCTACTCTGACGTCCACGTTCGTGCACCCTGGGCAACGTGAGCAACCCATGTGCGAGATACGGTAACCAACCCGTGTGGAGCCATGGGTCACGGCTAATAGAGAGGGAGCTTTAGTGGAGCCACTCCGACATATTCGGTTTAAGGGTCCACTGAAGTCCGCAGCGTCTGTGCACCAGGAGGTGCGGCTGCAAGCGGGTGTCTGTCTTGGAGCAAGCGGCTCGCTATATAAACAAACTTAAAATTTTTCACCCCCAGCAATGGGTTGTGCGCAGGGCTTGGAACCCGCCACGTAAAAAAACAACTTCCAATGAAAAGGAAAAAAAAGCCTCGGATGAGACCCCCATTTTTTGATGACGACCACGGCAAACGTATTAAGGACAACGATTTGAGGGCATGCACCTGGAATGTCCGGACCCTTAATTGGGAAGGTGCCTCTGCCCGGCTGGTTGATGTCCTCAGCAGAGCGAAGGCTGACATCACCGCCATCCAAGAGATGCGATGGACGGGACAAGGGAAAAAATCGATAGGCCCTTGCGACATCTACTACAGCTGCCATGTAAAGGAGCGCAAATTTGGTGTCGGATTTGTGGTGGGAGAGAGACCGCGCCGTAAAGTACTGTCGTTCACTCCGGTGGACGAACGTCTCGCCACAATCCCCATCAAGGGGAGATTCTTCAACATCTCCCTAATTTGCGCCCATGCCCCGACGGAAGAGAAGGACGATGGGACCAAAGATCGCTTCTACGATCTCCTTGGTCGCACGTATGAGCGGTGCCCCCACCACGATATAAAAATCGTGCTTGGCGATTTCAATGCCAAGGTGGGCAAGGAGGGCATCTTTAGTTCTACAGTCGGAAAATTCAGTCTCCACAACGAAACGTCCGATAACGGAATGAGACTGATCGACTTCGCCGGGGCCCGAAACATGGTAGTCTGTAGTACCAGGTTCCAGCATAAAAAGATTCACCAAGCTACGTGGCTGTCTCCAGATGGAAAGACACGAAACCAAATCGACCACGTTGTGATAGACGGAAGGCATGCTTCCAGTGTCCTAAATGTGCGCACGATCCGAGGAGCCAACTTCGACTCGGATCATTTTCTTGTGGCAGCTAAGATCCGCACGCGCCTCTGTGCAGCAAAAAGCGCACGCAAACGGACACAAGGAAAGCTCGACGTCGGAAAGCTGGAATCGCAACAGACAGCCACCCACTTCGCCACTCGACTTGCACTCCTGCTCTCTGAGAGCAATAATCAACAGCACGATATTTCCGAGCAGTGGAACCATATTTCTCGATGTCTACATACCGCCGCTGAAGAATCCATCGGATTTCAGCGAGCCCGAAAGAACAACTGGTATGACGAGGGATGCCGCGCCGCTACGGAACGTAAAGACGCTGCCTACAGGGCCACACTGCGATCGGGCGCAACGCGAGCTGTGCGGGAGCGTTATCGTGAGTTGAAGAAGGAAGCAAGACGCATTTTTCGTGAGAAAAAGAGAGAGGCCGAAATGCGTGAGTGCGAAGAGCTTGAGATGCTGGCCGACAGGAAAAGCGGCCGAAAATTTTTTCAAAAAGTTCGACGGCTTACAGAAGGTTTTAAGACCGGGGCAAATTCCTGTAAGAATGAAAACGGCGACCTGGTGACTGATGTCCACAGCATACTTAAATTATGGAGGGAGCACTTCTTCACACTGCTTAATGGAAGCAGCTGCAACAACGATGGAGAAGATGTTGAACCCGAATCCCCAATCAATGATGATGGACGTGATGTACCATCACCCGACCATGACGAAATTTGGAAAGCGATAGCACGGCTGAAGAACAACAAAGCCCCCGGGGCTGATATTTACAGAGATAGTAAATAAAGATACTTGATTTTTATGAAATTTTGAAAAATGGGCGTTACCACGCCTATTTATAAAAAAAACATCTATAGGTATCTCAATAACGATGTAAGGTATCGTCACAAAATTTGGTAAACATATTGTCCTTGATATCACTAGCATCACCGTCAATTATTTTTGAAATCGGACCTTAACCACGCTCAACTTCCATATACCGGAAATTTTGAAAAATGCAAAAACTTCGTTTTTCAGTATTTATTGGAAGAAATTGAATAAAGTTTAATACTAGCAGCGATTTGAAACAAAGAAACTGAGTTTTTATGACATTATGGGCCCCGCCCATAATAAAATACATCGAGGGTATATCAAAACCGGTTTCGCCCGAATTTAGCCCGAATTCTGCGGAGCAGCTTCCTCTTCAAAGTATGTCATGCTCTGATCAAGAAAAGGCGACGTCTGTCGATCCCAGCGTTTCGATTATTAAAAATTCGAATATACCAACACCCGAAACATCTTGTGACAAAGATATATATCTGACTATTCGTACTTTACTTCGTGTACTCTGTATTTTGCCAGCCACGAACGCTAGCGCTGAAATTTCTTTCTCGTCCTTGCGTCGAATTAAAACTTGGCTCAGAACAACTATGCTCCAGAAAGATTAAACGGTTTAGCCCTCCTGAAAATAAATTACGACATTGAGGTGAAGCCCGAAGAAGTGATGGAAGATTTTTCAACATGGGCAAACACCGCGTCAATTTCAATGTCTGAATTAGATGTCCAAATGTATTAAAGATACAAATTTTTTTCATCATCACACAATCATCAAATGAATTTCGTTATTCGAAGAGTTCCTTCCCCAATATTTTACTCTGGATCCGCCGCAGTTAACGATCAACAACAGTTTCAAATCAGACACGAATTTAAACTCAATGGGCCATACTCATAGTCAAGTTAAAGTCCACTCTTAAATTAATGGCAGTTTTTTGACATAAATAGTTTTCGATGAGATATCTGTCAAAAAAGCTGATGCTTAATTTAGAGTCGACTTTAACTGGACTATGAATATGTCATTAATTTTTAATATATTAAATACAATTATTATATTTTTATTCGATTCTTTAATGGCAGGAACTAAGCATAGCATTAAAATTTTTTAACTCCAAATACTTTGTGATCAACAACTTTAGAAGATAACTTGATTTTTTTTTGTGTATAGGTATTTCGTTTGCACTTTCTTGTCCGTATTTTCTGTTTCACTGTCATTTAATAAGTAACTTTCAAGAATAATACTCATGAATATTTTGAAGAAACCTTGGCTAATACTTTTATTTATGAAAAAGTATCCAACAATATATCATTTATCAATTATAATTTTACAATTTTTTTTTTTTTTTTTTTATTGAGCTCATGGCCAGTTTATGGATGATTTTTGTAAAAAACAACAACAGTTTTTTAATGGTAGAAATTATAGTACTTTTTCGGAAATCACTACATTTCCTCATCAGACATCTTTTTATTAAATTATTTAAATTTATTTTTCATGACCACTTTTTCCAGGCTTTGAACCCGGGAGCTCGGAGTTGCCGAGCCAATATGCTACATATTGTGCTACGCTAGCCGAGTTGGCTGTTGTGTTTATTTCATCTTCCTTAAACAAACCAACTACAAACAAAAAGCCACCATCAGAGTGGGATGTAGATGGAAATTATAATGAGGCAATAGAAAAAATTAAAGGAATGAAAGTAGTGAATGATACGGCAGAAAGAGGGGTTAAATTGATACAAGATTATAATTCTATATTATCGAAAAATGAAGAACAAAAACAATACATACTACAAGTAGTTCAAGATTATCGCCGCAGGTTTCCTGACTGCAACAAATACACTTTATTAAATACAAACTATTAATACATTGTTATCATAAGAACCTTTCTAATACAAATAATAAAAAAAATTTAAAAGGTTTTGAAAATGAGCTTTTTAAAGGCGCAAATGTTGTTGCTAGGGGTATAAATAGAAAACGGTTGAAGATAATCAAATCAAAAACAAATTGCTTGGCGTAAAATTTTCTTCATTTCTCTCAAATGTCATTTTTATGAGTAATTTATATTAGCTGAGTTATTCAAGGCCAAAGTCAACTTTTTTGAGAAATGCTGATTTTTTGAAACTTTGGGGGCTTTGAGGCACCACTTCCCCCGAACCGAGTTGGATAAAATTTTGCCACAACCATTTCTTTGGGAAAAGGAACAAGTCAGGGGGGTGCCGCAAGCGTATTTCTTCTAAGTGGCAGTCTAGTGCTCATCCTTGCATATAATTGTTTGTTTATTTTTCTGTTGGCCTAGTTAAGGGGTGCAATGGGGTACAGTGGTGCTTCTGGGTATGCGGTTACAGTTGCACGGCTGTACTCAATCCCTACTCTGACGTCCACGTTCGTGCACCCTGGGCAACGTGAGCAACCCATGTGCGAGATACGGTAACCAACCCGTGTGGAGCCATGGGTCACGGCTAATAGAGAGGGAGCTTTAGTGGAGCCACTCCGACATATTCGGTTTAAGGGTCCACTGAAGTCCGCAGCGTCTGTGCACCAGGAGGTGCGGCTGCAAGCGGGTGTCTGTCTTGGAGCAAGCGGCTCGCTATATAAACAAACTTAAAATTTTTCACCCCCAGCAATGGGTTGTGCGCAGGGCTTGGAACCCGCCACGTAAAAAAACAACTTCCAATGAAAAGGAAAAAAAAGCCTCGGATGAGACCCCCATTTTTTGATGACGACCACGGCAAACGTATTAAGGACAACGATTTGAGGGCATGCACCTGGAATGTCCGGACCCTTAATTGGGAAGGTGCCTCTGCCCGGCTGGTTGATGTCCTCAGCAGAGCGAAGGCTGACATCACCGCCATCCAAGAGATGCGATGGACGGGACAAGGGAAAAAATCGATAGGCCCTTGCGACATCTACTACAGCTGCCATGTAAAGGAGCGCAAATTTGGTGTCGGATTTGTGGTGGGAGAGAGACCGCGCCGTAAAGTACTGTCGTTCACTCCGGTGGACGAACGTCTCGCCACAATCCCCATCAAGGGGAGATTCTTCAACATCTCCCTAATTTGCGCCCATGCCCCGACGGAAGAGAAGGACGATGGGACCAAAGATCGCTTCTACGATCTCCTTGGTCGCACGTATGAGCGGTGCCCCCACCACGATATAAAAATCGTGCTTGGCGATTTCAATGCCAAGGTGGGCAAGGAGGGCATCTTTAGTTCTACAGTCGGAAAATTCAGTCTCCACAACGAAACGTCCGATAACGGAATGAGACTGATCGACTTCGCCGGGGCCCGAAACATGGTAGTCTGTAGTACCAGGTTCCAGCATAAAAAGATTCACCAAGCTACGTGGCTGTCTCCAGATGGAAAGACACGAAACCAAATCGACCACGTTGTGATAGACGGAAGGCATGCTTCCAGTGTCCTAAATGTGCGCACGATCCGAGGAGCCAACTTCGACTCGGATCATTTTCTTGTGGCAGCTAAGATCCGCACGCGCCTCTGTGCAGCAAAAAGCGCACGCAAACGGACACAAGGAAAGCTCGACGTCGGAAAGCTGGAATCGCAACAGACAGCCACCCACTTCGCCACTCGACTTGCACTCCTGCTCTCTGAGAGCAATAATCAACAGCACGATATTTCCGAGCAGTGGAACCATATTTCTCGATGTCTACATACCGCCGCTGAAGAATCCATCGGATTTCAGCGAGCCCGAAAGAACAACTGGTATGACGAGGGATGCCGCGCCGCTACGGAACGTAAAGACGCTGCCTACAGGGCCACACTGCGATCGGGCGCAACGCGAGCTGTGCGGGAGCGTTATCGTGAGTTGAAGAAGGAAGCAAGACGCATTTTTCGTGAGAAAAAGAGAGAGGCCGAAATGCGTGAGTGCGAAGAGCTTGAGATGCTGGCCGACAGGAAAAGCGGCCGAAAATTTTTTCAAAAAGTTCGACGGCTTACAGAAGGTTTTAAGACCGGGGCAAATTCCTGTAAGAATGAAAACGGCGACCTGGTGACTGATGTCCACAGCATACTTAAATTATGGAGGGAGCACTTCTTCACACTGCTTAATGGAAGCAGCTGCAACAACGATGGAGAAGATGTTGAACCCGAATCCCCAATCAATGATGATGGACGTGATGTACCATCACCCGACCATGACGAAATTTGGAAAGCGATAGCACGGCTGAAGAACAACAAAGCCCCCGGGGCTGACGGGTTACCAGCTGAGTTATTTAAGTACGGCGGAGAGGAGCTGGTTAAGTGCATGCACGAGCTCATCTCTAGAATATGGTCGGAAGAACGCATGCCTACTGATTGGAACTTAAGTGTGCTCTGCCCAATCCACAAAAAGGGTGATCCTGCAGTCTGTGCCAATTATCGCGGGATTAGCCTTCTTAACATCGCGTATAAGGTTCTGTCAAGTGTATTGTGCGAAAGACTTAAGCCCACCGTCAACGAACTGATTGGACCTTATCAGTGTGGCTTTAGACCTGGTAAATCCACCACCGACCAGATATTCACAATACGCCAGATCTTGGAAAAGACCCGAGAAAGAAGAATCGACACACACCATCTTTTTTTCGACTTCAAAGCCGCCTTCGACAGCACGAAAAGAAGTTGCCTTTATGCCGCAATGTCTGAATTTGGTATCCCGGCAAAACTTATACGGCTATGTAAAATGACGTTGAGCAACAGCACCAGCTCCGTCAGGATTGGGAAGGACCTCTCCGAGCCGTTTGATACCAAACGAGGTTTCAGACAAGGTGACTCTCTGTCGTGCGATTTCTTTAACCTGATGCTGGAGAAAATAATTCGAGCCGCAGAACTAAATCGGTCAGGTACCATCTTTTATAAGAGTGTGCAACTGCTGGCGTACGCCGATGACATTGACATCATCGGCCTTAACAACCGCGCAGTTAGTTCTGCCTTCTCCAAACTGGATAGAGAAGCGAAGCGAATGGGTCTGGAGGTGAACGAGGGCAAGACGAAGTATCTCCTGTCATCAAATAGACAGTCGGCACATTCACGACTGGGATCACAAATCACTGTTGACAGTTATAACTTTGAAAAAGTTGAGAACTTCGTTTACTTAGGAACCAGCATTAACACCAATAACAGCGTCAGCCTTGAAATCCAACGCAGAATCTCTCTTGCCAACAAGTGCTACTTCGGACTGAGTAGGCAATTGCACAGTAAAGTCCTCTCTCGACGGACAAAAACCATACTCTATAAGTCTCTTATCATGCCCGTCCTATTGTATGGTGCAGAAGCATGGACGATGACAACATCAGATGAGAGGGCTCTTGGAGTGTTCGAGAGAAAGATTCTTCGCAAGATTTATGGACCTTTGCGTCTTTGCGACGGCGAATACCGCGTTCGATGGAACGATGAGCTGTACGAGCTGTACAATGACGTAGGTATAGTGCAGCGGATTAAGAATCAGCGGCTCCGCTGGCTAGGTCACGTCGTTCGAATGGATGAAATAGCTCCAGCCCTGAAGGTTTTTGACGCGGTACCCGCGGGTGGTAGCAGAGGAAAAGGAAGACCTTCTCTGCGTTGGAAAGACCAAGTGGAAAAAGACTTGGCTATACTTGGGACTTCCAATTGGCGCCAGTTAGCACGAGATAGGGACAGCTGGCGTGCTTTGTTGACCTCGGCCAAAATCGCTTAGGCGGTTAATGCGCCAATTAAGTAAGTAAGTAAGTTAATGTTAATTAAAAAATTTTTTTTTTATTGAGCTCAAGGCCAGTTTATGGAAGATTTTTGTGAAAAAACAACAACATTTTTTTAATGGTAGAAATTATAGTACTATTTCGAAAATCACCACATTTCTTCATCCGACTTCTTTTTATTAAATTAATTAAATGAATTTTTAGTTGTTTTTTCGGCCTTATTGATTTTAATAATTGACAATTTTATTGAGCTCGAGGCCAGTTTATGGAAGATTTTATTGGAAAAATAACAACAGTTTTAAAATGGTAGAAGTTATAGTACTATTTCGGAAATCACCACATTTCCTCATCAGACTTCTTTTTGATTATTAAATTCAATTAATTTTTAATTTAATTCTTCATAACCATTTCTCCAAGGCTATGAACCAAGGAGCTCGGAGTTGCAAAGCCAACACGCTAAATGCTGTGCTACGCTAGCCGAGTGGACTGCGTCGTTTTTCCATCTTCCTTAAACAAACCAACTACAAACAAGAGCAACTGATCTGCTGCTATTTAAACTTGTTTGTGTGGTTGTTGTTTGTGTGTTTGCAATTCTGTGTGCGAATTTCATTGGTTTTTACCAATGGCTTGTAATTCTTAGAATGCATTTCAGGTGTGCTCATCCTTGCATATATGAATTTTTAGTTGTTTTTTCGGCCTTATTGATTTTAATAATTGACAATTTTATTGAGTTCGAGGCCAGTTTATGGAAGATTTTATTGGAAAAATAACAACAGTTTTAAAATGGTAGAAGTTATAGTACTATTTCGGAAATCACCACATTTCCTCATCAGACTTCTTTTTGATTATTAAATTAAATTAATTTTTAATTTAATTCTTCATAACCATTTCTCCAAGGCTATGAACCAAGGAGCTCGGAGTTGCAAAGCCAACACGCTAAATGCTGTGCTACGCTAGCCGAGTGGACTGCGTCGTTTTTCCATCTTCCTTAAACAAACCAACTACAAACAAGAGCAACTGATCTGCTGCTATTTAAACTTGTTTGTGTGGTTGTTGTTTGTGTGTTTGCAATTCTGTGTGCGAATTTCATTGGTTTTTACCAATGGCTTGTAATTCTTAGAATGCATTTCAGGTGTGCTCATCCTTGCATATATGAATTTTTAGTTGTTTTTTCGGCCTTATTGATTTTAATAATTGACAATTTTATTGAGCTCGAGGCCAGTTAATGGAAGATTTTATTGGAAAAATAACAACAGTTTTAAAATGGTAGAAGTTATAGTACTATTTCGGAAATCACCACATTTCCTCATCAGACTTCTTTTCGATTATTAAATTAAATTAATTTTTAATTTAATTCTTCATAACCATTTCTCCAAGGCTATGAACCAAGGAGCTCGGAGTTGCAAAGCCAACACGCTAAATGCTGTGCTACGCTAGCCGAGTGGACTGCGTCGTTTTTCCTTCTTCCTTAAACAAACCAACTACAAACAAGAGCAACTGATCTGCTGCTATTTAAACTTGTTTGTGTGGTTGTTGTTTGTGTGTTTGCAATTCTGTGTGCGAATTTCATTGGTTTTTACCAATGGCTTGTAATTCTTAGAATGCATTTCAGGTGTGCTCATCCTTGCATATATGAATTTTTAGTTGTTTTTTCGGCCTTATTGATTTTAATAATTGACAATTTTATTGAGCTCGAGGCCAGTTTATGGAAGATTTTATTGGAAAAATAACAACAGTTTTAAAATGGTAGAAGTTATAGTACTATTTCGGAAATCACCACATTTCCTCATCAGACTTCTTTTTGATTATTAAATTCAATTAATTTTTAATTTAATTCTTCATAACCATTTCTCCAAGGCTATGAACCAAGGAGCTCGGAGTTGCAAAGCCAACACGCTAAATGCTGTGCTACGCTAGCCGAGTGGACTGCGTCGTTTTTCCATCTTCCTTAAACAAACCAACTACAAACAAGAGCAACTGATCTGCTGCTATTTAAACTTGTTTGTGTGGTTGTTGTTTGTGTGTTTGCAATTCTGTGTGCGAATTTCATTGGTTTTTACCAATGGCTTGTAATTCTTAGAATGCATTTCAGGTGTGCTCATCCTTGCATATATGAATTTTTAGTTGTTTTTTCGGAGTTATTGATTTTAATAATTGACAATTTTATTGAGCTCGAGGCCAGTTTATGGAAGATTTTATTGGAAAAATAACAACAGTTTTAAAATGGTAGAAGTTATAGTACTATTTCGGAAATCACCACATTTCCTCATCAGACTTCTTTTTGATTATTAAATTAAATTAATTTTTAATTTAATTCTTTATAACCATTTCTCCAAGGCTATGAACCAAGGAGCTCGGAGTTGCAAAGCCAACACGCTAAATGCTGTGCTACGCTAGCCGAGTGGACTGCGTCGTTTTTCCATCTTCCTTAAACAAACCAACTACAAACAAGAGCAACTGATCTGCTGCTATTTAAACTTGTTTGTGTGGTTGTTGTTTGTGTGTTTGCAATTCTGTGTGCGAATTTCATTGGTTTTTACCAATGGCTTGTAATTCTTAGAATGCATTTCAGGTGTGCTCATCCTTGCATATATGAATTTTTAGTTGTTTTTTCGGCCTTATTGATTTTAATAATTGACAATTTTATTGAGCTCGAGGCCAGTTTATGGAAGATTTTATTGGAAAAATAACAACAGTTTTAAAATGGTAGAAGTTATAGTACTATTTCGGAAATCACCACATTTCCTCATCAAACTTCTTTTTGATTATTAAATTAAATTAATTTTTAATTTAATTCTTCATAACCATTTCTCCAAGGCTATGAACCAAGGAGCTCGGAGTTGCAAAGCCAACACGCTAAATGCTGTGCTACGCTAGCCGAGTGGGCTGCGTCGTTTTTCCATCTTCCTTAAACAAACCAACTACAAACAAGAGCAACTGATCTGCTGCTATTTAAACTTGTTTGTGTGGTTGTTGTTTGTGTGTTTGCAATTCTGTGTGCGAATTTCATTGGTTTTTACCAATGGCTTGTAATTCTTAGAATGCATTTCAGGTGTGCTCATCCTTGCATATATGAATTTTTAGTTGTTTTTTCGGCCTTATTGATTTTAATAATTGACAATTTTATTGAGCTCGAGGCCAGTTTATGGAAGATTTTATTGGAAAAATAACAACAGTTTTAAAATGGTAGAAGTTATAGTACTATTTCGGAAATCACCACATTTCCTCATCAGACTTCTTTTTGATTATTAAATTAAATTAATTTTTAATTTAATTCTTCATAACCATTTCTCCAAGGCTATGAACCAAGGAGCTCGGAGTTGCAAAGCCAACACGCTAAATGCTGTGCTACGCTAGCCGAGTGGACTGCGTCGTTTTTCCATCTTCCTTAAACAAACCAACTACAAACAAGAGCAACTGATCTGCTGCTATTTAAACTTGTTTGTGTGGTTGTTGTTTGTGTGTTTGCAATTCTGTGTGCGAATTTCATTGGTTTTTACCAATGGCTTGTAATTCTTAGAATGCATTTCAGGTGTGCTCATCCTTGCATATATGAATTTTTAGTTGTTTTTTCGGCCTTATTGATTTTAATAATTGACAATTTTATTGAGCTCGAGGCCAGTTAATGGAAGATTTTATTGTAAAAATAACAACAGTTTTAAAATGGTAGAAGTTATAGTACTATTTCGGAAATCACCACATTTCCTCATCAGACTTCTTTTTGATTATTAAATTAAATTAATTTTTAATTTAATTCTTCATAACCATTTCTCCAAGGCTATGAACCAAGGAGCTCGGAGTTGCAAAGCCAACACGCTAAATGCTGTGCTACGCTAGCCGAGTGGACTGCGTCGTTTTTCCATCTTCCTTAAACAAACCAACTACAAACAAGAGCAACTGATCTGCTGCTATTTAAACTTGTTTGTGTGGTTGTTGTTTGTGTGTTTGCAATTCTGTGTGCGAATTTCATTGGTTTTTACCAATGGCTTGTAATTCTTAGAATGCATTTCAGGTGTGCTCATCCTTGCATATATGAATTTTTAGTTGTTTTTTCGGCCTTATTGATTTTAATAATTGACAATTTTATTGAGCTCGAGGCCAGTTAATGGAAGATTTTATTGGAAAAATAACAACAGTTTTAAAATGGTAGAAGTTATAGTACTATTTCGGAAATCACCACATTTCCTCATCAGACTTCTTTTCGATTATTAAATTAAATTAATTTTTAATTTAATTCTTCATAACCATTTCTCCAAGGCTATGAACCAAGGAGCTCGGAGTTGCAAAGCCAACACCCTAAATGCTGTGCTACGCTAGCCGAGTGGACTGCGTCGTTTTTCCATCTTCCTTAAACAAACCAACTACAAACAAGAGCAACTGATCTGCTGCTATTTAAACTTGTTTGTGTGGTTGTTGTTTGTGTGTTTGCAATTCTGTGTGCGAATTTCATTGGTTTTTACCAATGGCTTGTAATTCTTAGAATGCATTTCAGGTGTGCTCATCCTTGCATATATGAATTTTTAGTTGTTTTTTCGGCCTTATTGATTTTAATAATTGACAATTTTATTGAGCTCGAGGCCAGTTTATGGAAGATTTTATTGGAAAAATAACAACAGTTTTAAAATGGTAGAAGTTATAGTACTATTTCGGAAATCACCACATTTCCTCATCAAACTTCTTTTTGATTATTAAATTAAATTAATTTTTAATTTAATTCTTCATAACCATTTCTCCAAGGCTATGAACCAAGGAGCTCGGAGTTGCAAAGCCAACACGCTAAATGCTGTGCTACGCTAGCCGAGTGGACTGCGTCGTTTTTCCATCTTCCTTAAACAAACCAACTACAAACAAGAGCAACTGATCTGCTGCTATTTAAACTTGTTTGTGTGGTTGTTGTTTGTGTGTTTGCAATTCTGTGTGCGAATTTCATTGGTTTTTACCAATGGCTTGTAATTCTTAGAATGCATTTCAGGTGTGCTCATCCTTGCATATATGAATTTTAAGTTGTTTTTTCGGCCTTATTGATTTTAATAATTGACAATTTTATTGAGCTCGAGGCCAGTTAATGGAAGATTTTATTGTAAAAATAACAACAGTTTTAAAATGGTAGAAGTTATAGTACTATTTCGGAAATCACCACATTTCCTCATCAGACTTCTTTTCGATTATTAAATTAAATTAATTTTTAATTTAATTCTTCATAACCATTTCTCCAAGGCTATGAACCAAGGAGCTCGGAGTTGCAAAGCCAACACGCTAAATGCTGTGCTACGCTAGCCGAGTGGACTGCGTCGTTTTTCCATCTTCCTTAAACAAACCAACTACAAACAAGAGCAACTGATCTGCTGCTATTTTTTTTTTTTTTTTTTATTATAACCCAACGGAAACCCACTTTCCCGCCCAACCGGCACGAGGGGCTCAATCCGCATAACGTACGGATGTTTTTTAAATATACAAATCTTAGGTGCCGAGTCGTGACAGAAGAAAGTTTGTTAAGCGTCGAGATCCCAAGCTGCTCAGCTACAGAATAAGAATTCATCAGCCGAATACAAAGTTAGAGAAATGCAAAGTAAGAAAATTGGATCGTTAGCTGTTATTAAGAGAGGATAGAATAGTTCTTTTAATTATAAAAAGTGAGTCCGATACATCAAAGGTGCTGGAATGATTGTTAAAGTCTTGGCATAAACCCCGAAACGGTTCATTCAACTCAAAGTTAGTTCTGCATAGTTTCAAGAAAAGTGGTTTAAAGTTTCTCGTTGCACGGGAGGGTACATTAAAATTAATTTGCTCTAGAAGAAATGGACTTGAGATCCATCCATTGACTAATTTTACCAGAAATATTATACCTAACATTTCTCTGCGACTCGAAAGAGTAGGAAGATTAATAAGTTTTAAACGACTAGTGTAAGGGGGAAGATTGTATGGCGAATCCCATCGAAGATTTCTCAAAGCAAAAAGTAAGAATTGTTTTTGTATTGACTCTAGTTGGTCTGAATGGACCTGATAACGAGGATTCCAAACTATGGAACCATACTCCAGTATTGGTCTTACTAATGAAGTAAAAAGTGTTTTAGTTATATACGGGTTGCTTTATTAACTGTGGAACTAATATGAAAATTAAAATTGAGTTTACAATCCATACCAACACCCAGGTCAACAAAACTGTTTACATGTTCTAGGACGTAGTTATTTATTTTGTAAGAGGCCGGCTGAATGGTTCGTCGAGAAAAGCACATGAATTTACATTTGTTAAGGTTAAGCGGCATATAATTAATGCTGCACCAATTGACTATGCTGTCCAAATCTTGCTGTAGCAAGGATCTTTCTTCAGCCGAGGCATAAGTCTTAAAAAGTTTAACATCATCCGCGTACATCAATATTTTAGAATACTTTACTACTGTAGAAATGTCGTTTATGAATAGCAGGAACAGAATCGGTCCGAGGTGGCTGCCCTGAGGAACTCCCGAGGAAACATCGATGATCCCAGAATGAAAATTTTTAAAAACTACCTTTTGCGTCCTACCGGAGAGATAAGAAGACATCCAACAGAGGATACCAGGTTGAAAACCAAGCAGATCTAGTTTACGGATGAGTAAAGAGTGACATACTTTGTCAAATGCTTTACTAAAATCGGTATATATAACATCAGTATCAATGCATTCCCTAAACCCATTTGAAACATGGGTGGTAAATTCAAGTAAATTTGTAATGGTCGATTTGCCCTTACAGAAGCCATGTTGGCAATTTGCTATTATTGAGGAAATCGGATAAGTCATTTGCTTGGTAACAATAGCTTCAAACAACTTCGGGATAGAAGAGAGTTTAGCTATACCACGACAGTTTTCAATAGAAGACCTGCTTCCAGATTTATGAAGGGGGATTATGTAAGACTGTTTCCATATTGACGGAAAAACTCCTTGCTGGAGGGACAAATTAAACAAGTTCGATAATGGCAGGTACAGGTGCTTTGCACATTTTTTTAGGAAACATGTCGGGATCATATCAGGGCCGTACTTGAATGATTCTTTTAAAGATATTAAATAATGAAAAACATCATCTGATGATATGACTGGAATATTAATAGAGTTATTGGGGCTCAGCTTGTATGGATAGGAAATACAGTTATATTTAAATTGAGTGGTGTAGTTAGATTTAAAGAACTGGGCAAATAGATTGGCAATAATCTCGTTATCACATGACACAGTACTTTGATATTTCATTGCGGAAGGGAATGCATTTACTCTGCGCTTAGAATTAACGAAACCATAGAAAGCTTTCGGGTCGTGGATAATGTTCATTTTCATTTTATTCAAGTATTTTTCATAACAGTTTTTATTTAATTCTAGATATTTATGTCGCAAGACTGAATAATTAAGATAATCCACATGACGACCAGTACTTTTATATAATTTAAAAGAACGCGATTTTTTATTTTTTAAAGTTCTCAAGTCTTTAGTGAACCATAAAGGGGCTGATTCATCACGAATACAAGAACCTTTAGGTACATGTTTAAGAAATAAGTTGTATAAAGTATTGTTGAAGTCCAAAACATTACGCTCAATATCGCCATTGTAGTAAGGCCAAGTTATTTTAGATAAGACATAGTTTAATTTTTTAAAATTAGCTTTTCTAAAATCGAAGCTGTCATTAGAATTAAAAGCTTTCGATCCAGAAACCCGCTCTCCGTCTATGATCTCGTATGACAATTCAATTGCAGGATGATATACATCCTCAGGCAAAACCAATGGATCACATCGATTTAAGGAGGCCCTGTACATGTTGTCAACAAAAACCAAATCCAAGACCCTCCCCAACTTGTTTTGTAGGGTATTAACCTGGTTCAGACAAAGTTCAGTCATCCCCTCCAGAAAGGCGTTGTTAATGGAAGGTACGATATGACCATCAATCATATTCCAAGAAATGTTTGGGAGATTAAAATCACCCAACACAATCAATGAGTCGGCAGGCCTAAGCATTGAGTCCACAATCCCAAGTAAGGAAATATGATCACTATATACCGACAAGTCAGACTGAGGAGGTATATAGCAGAGGGCTAAATAAATATAAGACTTGCTTAATTGCACTCGTATGCACTTAAATTCAGTAGACTCAGTAGACTTGTTTGTGTGGTTGTTGTTTGTGTGTTTGCAATTCTGTGTGCGAATTTCATTGGTTTTTACCAATGGCTTGTAATTCTTAGAATGCATTTCAGGTGTGCTCATCCTTGCATATATGAATTTTTAGTTGTTTTTTCGGCCTTATTGATTTTAATAATTGACAATTTTATTGAGCTCGAGGCCAGTTTATGGAAGATTTTATTGGAAAAATAACAACAGTTTTAAAATGGTAGAAGTTATAGTACTATTTCGGAAATCACCACATTTCCTCATCAGACTTCTTTTTGATTATTAAATTCAATTAATTTTTAATTTAATTCTTCATAACCATTTCTCCAAAGCTATGAACCAAGGAGCTCGGAGTTGCAAAGCTAGCGTAGCACAGCATTTAGCGTGTTGGCTTTGCAACTCCGAGCTCCTTGGTTCATAGCCTTGGAGAAATGGTTATGGAGAATTAAATTAAAAATTAATTTAATTTAATAATCAAAAAGAAGTCTGATGAGGAAATGTGGTGATTTCCGAAATAGTACTATAACTTCTACCATTTTAAAACTGTTGTTATTTTTCCAATAAAATCTTCCATAAACTGGCCTCGAGCTCAATAAAATTGTCAATTATTAAAATCAATAAGGCCGAAAAAACAACTAAAAATTCATATATGCAAGGATGAGCACACCTGAAATGCATTCTAAGAATTACAAGCCATTGGTAAAAACCAATGAAATTCGCACACAGAATTGCAAACACACAAACAACAACCACACAAACAAGTTTAAATAGCAGCAGATCAGTTGCTCTTGTTTGTAGTTGGTTTGTTTAAGCAAGATGGAAAAACGACGCAGTCCACTCGGCTAGCGTAGCACAGCATTTAGCGTGTTGGCTTTGCAACTCCGAGCTCCTTGGTTCATAGCCTTGGAGAAATGGTTATGAAGAATTAAATTAAAAATTAATTGAATTTAATAATCAAAAAGAAGTCTGATGAGGAAATGTGGTGATTTCCGAAATAGTACTATAACTTCTACCATTTTAAAACTGTTGTTATTTTTCCAATAAAATCTTCCATAAACTGGCCTCGAGCTCAATAAAATTGTCAATTATTAAAATCAATAAGGCCGAAAAAACAACTAAAAATTCATATATGCAAGGATGAGCACACCTGAAATGCATTCTAAGAATTACAAGCCATTGGTAAAAACCAATGAAATTCGCACACAGAATTGCAAACACACAAACAACAACCACACAAACAAGTTTAAATAGCAGCAGATCAGTTGCTCTTGTTTGTAGTTGGTTTGTTTAAGGAAGATGGAAAAACGACGCAGTCCACTCGGCTAGCGTAGCACAGCATTTAGCGTGTTGGCTTTGCAACTCCGAGCTCCTTGGTTCATAGCCTTGGAGAAATGGTTATGAAGAATTAAATTAAAAATTAATTTAATTTAATAATCAAAAAGAAGTCTGATGAGGAAATGTGGTGATTTCCGAAATAGTACTATAACTTCTACCATTTTAAAACTGTTGTTATTTTTCCAATAAAATCTTCCATAAACTGGCCTCGAGCTCAATAAAATTGTCAATTATTAAAATCAATAAGGCCGAAAAAACAACTAAAAATTCATATATGTATGCAAGGATGAGCACACCTGAAATGCATTCTAAGAATTACAAGCCATTGGTAAAAACCAATGAAATTCGCACACAGAATTGCAAACACACAAACAACAACCACACAAACAAGTTTAAATAGCAGCAGATCAGTTGCTCTTGTTTGTAGTTGGTTTGTTTAAGGAAGATGGAAAAACGACGCAGTCCACTCGGCTAGCGTAGCACAGCATTTAGCGTGTTGGCTTTGCAACTCCGAGCTCCTTGGTTCATAGCCTTGGAGAAATGGTTATGAAGAATTAAATTAAAAATTAATTGAATTTAATAATCAAAAAGAAGTCTGATGAGGAAATGTGGTGATTTCCGAAATAGTACTATAACTTCTACCATTTTAAAACTGTTGTTATTTTTCCAATAAAATCTTCCATAAACTGGCCTCGAGCTCAATAAAATTGTCAATTATTAAAATCAATAAGGCCGAAAAAACAACTAAAAATTCATATATGCAAGGATGAGCACACCTGAAATGCATTCTAAGAATTACAAGCCATTGGTAAAAACCAATGAAATTCGCACACAGAATTGCAAACACACAAACAACAACCACACAAACAAGTTTAAATAGCAGCAGATCAGTTGCTCTTGTTTGTAGTTGGTTTGTTTAAGGAAGATGGAAAAACGACGCAGTCCACTCGGCTAGCGTAGCACAGCATTTAGCGTGTTGTTGGCTTTGCAACTCCGAGCTCCTTCGTTCATAGCCTTGGAGAAATGGTTATGAAGAATTAAATTAAAAATTAATTTAATTTAATAATCGAAAAGAAGTCTGATGAGGAAATGTGGTGATTTCCGAAATAGTACTATAACTTCTACCATTTTAAAACTATTGTTATTTTTACAATAAAATCTTCCATTAACTGGCCTCGAGCTCAATAAAATTGTCAATTATTAAAATCAATAAGGCCGAAAAAACAACTAAAAATTCATATATGCAAGGATGAGCACACCTGAAATGCATTCTAAGAATTACAAGCCATTGGTAAAAACCAATGAAATTCGCACACAGAACTGCAAACACACAAACAACAACCACACAAACAAGTTTAAATAGCAGCAGATCAGTTGCTCTTGTTTGTAGTTGGTTTGTTTAAGGAAGATGGAAAAACGACGCAGTCCACTCGGCTAGCGTAGTACAGCATTTAGCGTGTTGGCTTTGCAACTCCGAGCTCCTTGGTTCATAGCCTTGGAGAAATAGTTATGAAGAATTAAATTAAAAATTAATTTAATTTAATAATCAAAAAGAAGTCTGATGAGGAAATGTGGTGATTTCCGAAATAGTACTATAACTTCTACCATTTTAAAACTGTTGTTATTTTTCCAATAAAATCTTCCATAAACTGGCCTCGAGCTCAATAAAATTGTCAATTATTAAAATCAATAAGGCCGAAAAAACAACTAAAAATTCATATATGCAAGGATGAGCACACCTGAAATGCATTCTAAGAATTACCCGCCATTGGTAAAAACCAATGAAATTCGCACACAGAATTGCAAACACACAAACAACAACCACACAAACAAGTTTAAATAGCAGCAGATCAGTTGCTCTTGTTTGTAGTTGGTTTGTTTAAGGAAGATGGAAAAACGACGCAGTCCACTCGGCTAGCGTAGCACAGCATTTAGCGTGTTGGCTTTGCAACTCCGAGCTCCTTGGTTCATAGCCTTGGAGAAATGGTTATGAAGAATTAAATTAAAAATTAATTGAATTTAATAATCAAAAAGAAGTCTGATGAGGAAATATGGTGATTTCCGAAATAGTACTATAACTTCTACCATTTTAAAACTGTTGTTATTTTTCCAATAAAATCTTCCATAAACTGGCCTCGAGCTCAATAAAATTGTCAATTATTAAAATCAATAAGGCCGAAAAAACAACTAAAAATTCATATATGCAAGGATGAGCACACATGAAATGCATTCTAAGAATTACAAGCCATTGGTAAAAACCAATGAAATTCGCACACAGAATTGCAAACACACAAACAACAACCACACAAAGAAGTTTAAATAGCAGCAGATCAGTTGCTCTTGTTTGTAGTTGGTTTGTTTAAGGAAGATGGAAAAACGACGCAGTCCACTCGGCTAGCGTAGCACAGCATTTAGCGTGTTGGCTTTGCAACTCCGAGCTCCTTGGTTCATAGCCTTGGAGAAATGGTTATGAAGAATTAAATTAAAAATTAATTTAATTTAATAATCAAAAAGAAGTCTGATGAGGAAATGTGGTGATTTCCGAAATAGTACTATAACTTCTACCATTTTAAAACTGTTGTTATTTTTCCAATAAAATCTTCCATAAACTGGCCTCGAGCTCAATAAAATTGTCAATTATTAAAATCAATAAGGCCGAAAAAACAACTAAAAATTCATATATGCAAGGATGAGCACACCTGAAATGCATTCTAAGAATTACAAGCCATTGGTAAAAACCAATGAAATTCGCACACAGAATTGCAAACACACAAACAACAACCACACAACCAAGTTTAAATAGCAGCAGATCAGTTGCTCTTGTTTGTAGTTGGTTTGTTTAAGGAAGATGGAAAAACGACGCAGTCCACTCGGCTAGCGTAGCACAGCATTTAGCGTGTTGGCTTTGCAACTCCGAGCTCCTTGGTTCATAGCCTTGGAGAAATGGTTATGAAGAATTAAATTAAAAATTAATTGAATTTAATAATCAAAAAGAAGTCTGATGAGGAAATGTGGTGATTTCCGAAATAGTACTATAACTTCTACCATTTTAAAACTGTTGTTATTTTTCCAATAAAATCTTCCATAAACTGGCCTCGAGCTCAATAAAATTGTCAATTATTAAAATCAATAAGGCCGAAAAAACAACTAAAAATTCATATATGCAAGGATGAGCACACCTGAAATGCATTCTAAGAATTACAAGCCATTGGTAAAAACCAATGAAATTCGCACACAGAATTGCAAACACACAAACAACAACCACACAAACAAGTTTAAATAGCAGCAGATCAGTTGCTCTTGTTTGTAGTTGATTTGTTTAAGGAAGATGGAAAAACGACGCAGTCCACTCGGCTAGCGTAGCACAGCATTTAGCGTGTTGGCTTTGCAACTCCGAGCTCCTTGGTTCATAGCCTTGGAGAAATGGTTATGAAGAATTAAATTAAAAATTAATTTAATTTAATAATCAAAAAGAAGTCTGATGAGGAAATGTGGTGATTTCCGAAATAGTACTATAACTTCTACCATTTTAAAACTGTTGTTATTTTTCCAATAAAATCTTCCATAAACTGGCCTCGAGCTCAATAAAATTGTCAATTATTAAAATCAATAAGGCCGAAAAAACAACTAAAAATTCATATATGCAAGGATGAGCACACCTGAAATGCATTCTAAGAATTACAAGCCATTGGTAAAAACCAATGAAATTCGCACACAGAATTGCAAACACACAAACAACAACCACACAAACAAGTTTAAATAGCAGCAGATCAGTTGCTCTTGTTTGTAGTTGGTTTGTTTAAGGAAGATGGAAAAACGACGCAGTCCACTCGGCTAGCGTAGCAGAGCATTTAGCCTTTTGGCTTTGCAACTCCGAGCTCCTTGGTTCATAGCCTTGGAGAAATGGTTATGAAGAATTAAATTAAAAATTAATTTAATTTAATAATCGAAAAGAAGTCTGATGAGGAAATGTGGTGATTTCCGAAATAGTACTATAACTTCTACCATTTTAAAACTGTTGTTATTTTTCCAATAAAATCTTCCATTAACTGGCCTCGAGCTCAATAAAATTGTCAATTATTAAAATCAATAAGGCCGAAAAAACAACTAAAAATTCATATATGCAAGGATGAGCACACCTGAAATGCATTCTAAGAATTACAAGCCATTGGTAAAAACCAATGAAATTCGCACACAGAATTGCAAACACACAAACAACAACCACACAAACAAGTTTAAATAGCAGCAGATCAGTTGCTCTTGTTTGTAGTTGGTTTGTTTAAGGAAGATGGAAAAACGACGCAGTCCACTCGGCTAGCGTAGCACAGCATTTAGCGTGTTGGCTTTGCAACTCCGAGCTCCTTGGTTCATAGCCTTGGAGAAATGGTTATGAAGAATTAAATTAAAAATTAATTGAATTTAATAATCAAAAAGAAGTCTGATGAGGAAATGTGGTGATTTCCGAAATAGTACTATAACTTCTACCATTTTAAAACTGTTGTTATTTTTCCAATAAAATCTTCCATAAACTGGCCTCGAGCTCAATAAAATTGTCAATTATTAAAATCAATAAGGCCGAAAAAACAACTAAAAATTCATATATGCAAGGATGAGCACACCTGAAATGCATTCTAAGAATTACAAGCCATTGGTAAAAACCAATGAAATTCGCACACAGAATTGCAAACACACAAACAACAACCACACAAACAAGTTTAAATAGCAGCAGATCAGTTGCTCTTGTTTGTAGTTGGTTTGTTTAAGGAAGATGGAAAAACGACGCAGTCCACTCGGCTAGCGTAGCACAGCATTTAGCGTGTTGGCTTTGCAACTCCGAGCTCCTTGGTTCATAGCCTTGGAGAAATCGTTATGAAGAATTAAATTAAAAATTAATTTAATTTAATAATCAAAAAGAAGTTTGATGAGGAAATGTGGTGATTTCCGAAATAGTACTATAACTTCTACCATTTTAAAACTGTTGTTATTTTTCCAATAAAATCTTCCATAAACTGGCCTCGAGCTCAATAAAATTGTCAATTATTAAAATCAATAAGGCCGAAAAAACAACTAAAAATTCATATATGCAAGGATGAGCACACCTGAAATGCATTCTAAGAATTACAAGCCATTGGTAAAAACCAATGAAATTCGCACACAGAATTGCAAACACACAAACAACAACCACACAAACAAGTTTAAATAGCAGCAGATCAGTTGCTCTTGTTTGTAGTTGGTTTGTTTAAGGAAGATGGAAAAACGACGCAGTCCACTCGGCTAGCGTAGCACAGCATTTAGCGTGTTGGCTTTGCAACTCCGAGCTCCTTGGTTCATAGCCTTGGAGAAATGGTTATGAAGAATTAAATTAAAAATTAATTTAATTTAATAATCAAAAAGAAGTCTGATGAGGAAATGTGGCGATTTCCGAAATAGTACTATAACTTCTACCATTTTAAAACTGTTGTTATTTTTCCAATAAAATCTTCCATAAACTGGCCTCGAGCTCAATAAAATTGTCAATTATTAAAATCAATAAGGCCGAAAAAACAACTAAAAATTCATATATGTATGCAAGGATGAGCACACCTGAAATGCATTCTAAGAATTACAAGCCATTGGTAAAAACCAATGAAATTCGCACACAGAATTGCAAACACACAAACAACAACCACACAAACAAGTTTAAATAGCAGCAGATCAGTTGCTCTTGTTTGTAGTTGGTTTGTTTAAGGAAGATGGAAAAACGACGCAGTCCACTCGGCTAGCGTAGCACAGCATTTAGCGTGTTGGCTTTGCAACTCCGAGCTCCTTGGTTCATAGCCTTGGAGAAATGGTTATGAAGAATTAAATTAAAAATTAATTTAATTTAATAATCAAAAAGAAGTCTGATGAGGAAATGTGGTGATTTCCGAAATAGTACTATAACTTCTACCATTTTAAAACTGTTGTTATTTTTCCAATAAAATCTTCCATAAACTGGCCTCGAGCTCAATAAAATTGTCAATTATTAAAATCAATAAGGCCGAAAAAACAACTAAAAATTCATATATGCAAGGATGAGCACACCTGAAATGCATTCTAAGAATTACAAGCCATTGGTAAAAACCAATGAAATTCGCACACAGAATTGCAAACACACAAACAACAACCACACAAACAAGTTTAAATAGCAGCAGATCAGTTGCTCTTGTTTGTAGTTGGTTTGTTTAAGGAAGATGGAAAAACGACGCAGTCCACTCGGCTAGCGTAGCACAGCATTTAGCGTGTTGGCTTTGCAACTCCGAGCTCCTTGGTTCATAGCCTTGGAGAAATGGTTATGAAGAATTAAATTAAAAATTAATTGAATTTAATAATCAAAAAGAAGTCTGATGAGGAAATGTGGTGATTTCCGAAATAGTACTATAACTTCTACCATTTTAAAACTGTTGTTATTTTTCCAATAAAATCTTCCATAAACTGGCCTCGAGCTCAATAAAATTGTCAATTATTAAAATCAATAAGGCCGAAAAAACAACTAAAAATTCATATATGCAAGGATGAGCACACCTGAAATGCATTCTAAGAATTACAAGCCATTGGTAAAAACCAATGAAATTCGCACACAGAATTGCAAACACACAAACAACAACCACACAAACAAGTTTAAATAGCAGCAGATCAGTTGCTCTTGTTTGTAGTTGGTTTGTTTAAGGAAGATGGAAAAACGACGCAGTCCACTCGGCTAGCGTAGCACAGCATTTAGCGTGTTGGCTTTGCAACTCCGAGCTCCTTGGTTCATAGCCTTGGAGAAATGGTTATGAAGAATTAAATTAAAAATTAATTGAATTTAATAATCAAAAAGAAGTCTGATGAGGAAATGTGGTGATTTCCGAAATAGTACTATAACTTCTACCATTTTAAAACTGTTGTTATTTTTCCAATAAAATCTTCCATAAACTGGCCTCGAGCTCAATAAAATTGTCAATTATTAAAATCAATAAGGCCGAAAAAACAACTAAAAATTCATATATGCAAGGATGAGCACACCTGAAATGCATTCTAAGAATTACAAGCCATTGGTAAAAACCAATGAAATTCGCACACAGAATTGCAAACACACAAACAACAACCACACAAACAAGTTTAAATAGCAGCAGATCAGTTGCTCTTGTTTGTAGTTGGTTTGTTTAAGGAAGATGGAAAAACGACGCAGTCCACTCGGCTAGCGTAGCACAGCATTCAGCGTGTTGGCTTTGCAACTCCGAGCTCCTTGGTTCATAGCCTTGGAGAAATGGTTATGAAGAATTAAATTAAAAATTAATTTAATTTATTAATCGAAAAGAAGTCTGATGAGGAAATGTGGTGATTTCCGAAATAGTACTATAACTTCTACCATTTTAAAACTGTTGTTATTTTTCCAATAAAATCTTCCATTAACTGGCCTCGAGCTCAATAAAATTGTCAATTATTAAAATCAATAAGACCGAAAAAACAACTAAAAATTCATATATGCAAGGATGAGCACACCTGAAATGCATTCTAAGAATTACAAGCCATTGGTAAAAACCAATGAAATTCGCACACAGAATTGCAAACACACAAACAACAACCACACAAACAAGTTTAAATAGCAGCAGATCAGTTGCTCTTGTTTGTAGTTGGTTTGTTTAAGGAAGATGGAAAAACGACGCAGTCCACTCGGCTAGCGTAGCACAGCATTTAGCGTGTTGGCTTTGCAACTCCGAGCTCCTTGGTTCATAGCCTTGGAGAAATGGTTATGAAGAATTAAATTAAAAATTAATTTAATTTAATAATCAAAAAGAAGTCTGATGAGGAAATGTGGTGATTTCCGAAATAGTACTATAACTTCTACCATTTTAAAACTGTTGTTATTTTTCCAATAAAATCTTCCATAAACTGGCCTCGAGCTCAATAAAATTGTCAATTATTAAAATCAATAAGGCCGAAAAAACAACTAAAAATTCATATATGCAAGGATGAGCACACCTGAAATGCATTCTAAGAATTACAAGCCATTGGTAAAAACCAATGAAATTCGCACACAGAATTGCAAACACACAAACAACAACCACACAAACAAGTTTAAATAGCAGCAGATAGATCAGTTGCTCTTGTTTGTAGTTGGTTTGTTTAAGGAAGATGGAAAAACGACGCAGTCCACTCGGCTAGCGTAGCACAGCATTTAGCGTGTTGGCTTTGCAACTCCGAGCTCCTTGGTTCATAGCCTTGGAGAAATGGTTATGAAGAATTAAATTAAAAATTAATTGAATTTAATAATCAAAAAGAAGTCTGATGAGGAAATGTGGTGATTTCCGAAATAGTACTATAACTTCTACCATTTTAAAACTGTTGTTATTTTTCCAATAAAATCTTCCATAAACTGGCCTCGAGCTCAATAAAATTGTCAATTATTAAAATCAATAAGGCCGAAAAAACAACTAAAAATTCATATATGTATGCAAGGATGAGCACACCTGAAATGCATTCTAAGAATTACAAGCCATTGGTAAAAACCAATGAAATTCGCACACAGAATTGCAAACACACAAACAACAACCACACAAACAAGTTTAAATAGCAGCAGATCAGTTGCTCTTGTTTGTAGTTGGTTTGTTTAAGGAAGATGGAAAAACGACGCAGTCCACTCGGCTAGCGTAGCACAGCATTTAGCGTGTTGGCTTTGCAACTCCGAGCTCCTTGGTTCATAGCCTTGGAGAAATGGTTATGAAGAATTAAATTAAAAATTAATTGAATTTAATAATCAAAAAGAAGTCTGATGAGGAAATGTGGTGATTTCCGAAATAGTACTATAACTTCTACCATTTTAAAACTGTTGTTATTTTTCCAATAAAATCTTCCATAAACTGGCCTCGAGCTCAATAAAATTGTCAATTATTAAAATCAATAAGGCCGAAAAAACAACTAAAAATTCATATATGCAAGGATGAGCACACCTGAAATGCATTCTAAGAATTACAAGCCATTGGTAAAAACCAATGAAATTCGCACACAGAATTGCAAAC
Organism: Philophylla caesio; assembly: GCA_963971545.1. Classification (NCBI taxonomy): domain Eukaryota; kingdom Metazoa; phylum Arthropoda; class Insecta; order Diptera; family Tephritidae; genus Philophylla; species Philophylla caesio. The sequence continues at coordinate 26,952,718 of OZ020605.1, forward strand.
ACACAAACAACAACCACACAAACAAGTTTAAATAGCAGCAGATCAGTTGCTCTTGTTTGTAGTTGGTTTGTTTAAGGAAGATGGAAAAACGACGCAGTCCACTCGGCTAGCGTAGCACAGCATTCAGCGTGTTGGCTTTGCAACTCCGAGCTCCTTGGTTCATAGCCTTGGAGAAATGGTTATGAAGAATTAAATTAAAAATTAATTTAATTTAATAATCGAAAAGAAGTCTGATGAGGAAATGTGGTGATTTCCGAAATAGTACTATAACTTCTACCATTTTAAAACTGTTGTTATTTTTCCAATAAAATCTTCCATAAACTGGCCTCGAGCTCAATAAAATTGTCAATTATTAAAATCAATAAGGCCGAAAAAACAACTAAAAATTCATATATGTATGCAAGGATGAGCACACCTGAAATGCATTCTAAGAATTACAAGCCATTGGTAAAAACCAATGAAATTGGCACACAGAATTGCAAACACACAAACAACAACCACACAAACAAGTTTAAATAGCAGCAGATCAGTTGCTCTTGTTTGTAGTTGGTTTGTTTAAGGAAGATGGAAAAACGACGCAGTCCACTCGGCTAGCGTAGCACAGCATTTAGCGTGTTGGCTTTGCAACTCCGAGCTCCTTGGTTCATAGCCTTGGAGAAATGGTTATGAAGAATTAAATTAAAAATTAATTGAATTTAATAATCAAAAAGAAGTCTGATGAGGAAATGTGGTGATTTCCGAAATAGTACTATAACTTCTACCATTTTAAAACTGTTGTTATTTTTCCAATAAAATCTTCCATAAACTGGCCTCGAGCTCAATAAACTTGTCAATTATTAAAATCAATAAGGCCGAAAAAACAACTAAAAATTCATATATGCAAGGATGAGCACACCTGAAATGCATTCTAAGAATTACAAGCCATTGGTAAAAACCAATGAAATTCGCACACAGAATTGCAAACACACAAACAACAACCACACAAACAAGTTTAAATAGCAGCAGATCAGTTGCTCTTGTTTGTAGTTGGTTTGTTTAAGGAAGATGGAAAAACGACGCAGTCCACTCGGCTAGCGTAGCACAGCATTTAGCGTGTTGGCTTTGCAACTCCGAGCTCCTTGGTTCATAGCCTTGGAGAAATGGTTATGAAGAATTAAATTAAAAATTAATTTAATTTAATAATCAAAAAGAAGTTTGATGAGGAAATGTGGTGATTTCCGAAATAGTACTATAACTTCTACCATTTTAAAACTGTTGTTATTTTTCCAATAAAATCTTCCATAAACTGGCCTCGAGCTCAATAAAATTGTCAATTATTAAAATCAATAAAGCCGAAAAAACAACTAAAAATTCATATACATATGTATGCAAGGATGAGCACACCTGAAATGCATTCTAAGAATTACAAGCCATTGGTAAAAACCAATGAAATTCGCACACAGAATTGCAAACACACAAACAACAACCACACAAACAAGTTTAAATAGCAGCAGATCAGTTGCTCTTGTTTGTAGTTGGTTTGTTTAAGGAAGATGGAAAAACGACGCAGTCCACTCGGCTAGCGTAGCACAGCATTTAGCGTGTTGGCTTTGCAACTCCGAGCTCCTTGGTTCATAGCCTTGGAGAAATGGTTATGAAGAATTAAATTAAAAATTAATTTAATTTAATAATCAAAAAGAAGTCTGATGAGGAAATGTGGTGATTTCCGAAATAGTACTATAACTTCTACCATTTTAAAACTGTTGTTATTTTTCCAATAAAATCTTCCATAAACTGGCCTCGAGATCAATAAAATTGTCAATTATTAAAATCAATAAGGCCGAAAAAACAACTAAAAATTCATATATGTATGCAAGGATGAGCACACCTGAAATGCATTCTAAGAATTACAAGCCATTGGTAAAAACCAATGAAATTCGCACACAGAATTGCAAACACACAAACAACAACCACACAAACAAGTTTAAATAGCAGCAGATCAGTTGCTCTTGTTTGTAGTTGGTTTGTTTAAGGAAGATGGAAAAACGACGCAGTCCACTCGGCTAGCGTAGCACAGCATTTAGCGTGTTGGCTTTGCAACTCCGAGCTCCTTGGTTCATAGCCTTGGAGAAATGGTTATGAAGAATTAAATTAAAAATTAATTTAATTTAATAATCAAAAAGAAGTCTGATGAGGAAATGTGGTGATTTCCGAAATAGTACTATAACTTCTACCATTTTAAAACTGTTGTTATTTTTCCAATAAAATCTTCCATAAACTGGCCTCGAGCTCAATAAAATTGTCAATTATTAAAATCAATAAGGCCGAAAAAACAACTAAAAATTCATATATGTATGCAAGGATGAGCACACCTGAAATGCATTCTAAGAATTACAAGCCATTGGTAAAAACCAATGAAATTCGCACACAGAATTGCAAACACACAAACAACAACCACACAAACAAGTTTAAATAGCAGCAGATCAGTTGCTCTTGTTTGTAGTTGGTTTGTTTAAGGAAGATGGAAAAACGACGCAGTCCACTCGGCTAGCGTAGCACAGCATTTAGCGTGTTGGCTTTGCAACTCCGAGCTCCTTGGTTCATAGCCTTGGAGAAATGGTTATGAAGAATTAAATTAAAAATTAATTTAATTTAATAATCAAAAAGAAGTCTGATGAGGAATTGTGGTGATTTCCGAAATAGTACTATAACTTCTACCATTTTAAAACTGTTGTTATTTTTCCAATAAAATCTTCCATAAACTGGCCTCGAGCTCAATAAAATTGTCAATTATTAAAATCAATAAGGCCGAAAAAACAACTAAAAATTCATATATGTATGCAAGGATGAGCACACCTGAAATGCATTCTAAGAATTACAAGCCATTGGTAAAAACCAATGAAATTCGCACACAGAATTGCAAACACACAAACAACAACCACACAAACAAGTTTAAATAGCAGCAGATCAGTTGCTCTTGTTTGTAGTTGGTTTGTTTAAGGAAGATGGAAAAACGACGCAGTCCACTCGGCTAGCGTAGCACAGCATTTAGCGTGTTGGCTTTGCAACTCCGAGCTCCTTGGTTCATAGCCTTGGAGAAATGGTTATGAAGAATTAAATTAAAAATTAATTTAATTTAATAATCAAAAAGAAGTTTGATGAGGAAATGTGGTGATTTCCGAAATAGTACTATAACTTCTACCATTTTAAAACTGTTGTTATTTTTCCAATAAAATCTTCCATAAACTGGCCTCGAGCTCAATAAAATTGTCAATTATTAAAATCAATAAGGCCGAAAAAACAACTAAAAATTCATATATGTATGCAAGGATGAGCACACCTGAAATGCATTCTAAGAATTACAAGCCATTGGTAAAAACCAATGAAATTCGCACACAGAATTGCAAACACACAAACAACAACCACACAAACAAGTTTAAATAGCAGCAGATCAGTTGCTCTTGTTTGTAGTTGGTTTGTTTAAGGAAGATGGAAAAACGACGCAGTCCACTCGGCTAGCGTAGCACAGCATTTAGCGTGTTGGCTTTGCAACTCCGAGCTCCTTCGTTCATAGCCTTGGAGAAATGGTTATGAAGAATTAAATTAAAAATTAATTTAATTTAATAATCAAAAAGAAGTTTGATGAGGAAATGTGGTGATTTCCGAAATAGTACTATAACTTCTACCATTTTAAAACTGTTGTTATTTTTCCAATAAAATCTTCCATAAACTGGCCTCGAGCTCAATAAAATTGTCAATTATTAAAATCAATAAGGCCGAAAAAACAACTAAAAATTCATATATGCAAGGATGAGCACACCTGAAATGCATTCTAAGAATTACAAGCCATTGGTAAAAACCAATGAAATTCGCACACAGAATTGCAAACACACAAACAACAACCACACAAACAAGTTTAAATAGCAGCAGATCAGTTGCTCTTGTTTGTAGTTGGTTTGTTTAAGGAAGATGGAAAAACGACGCAGTCCACTCGGCTAGCGTAGCACAGCATTTAGCGTGTTGGCTTTGCAACTCCGAGCTCCTTGGTTCATAGCCTTGGAGAAATGGTTATGAAGAATTAAATTAAAAATTAATTTAATTTAATAATCAAAAAGAAGTCTGATGAGGAAATGTGGTGATTTCCGAAATAGTACTATAACTTCTACCATTTTAAAACTGTTGTTATTTTTCCAATAAAATCTTCCATAAACTGGCCTCGAGCTCAATAAAATTGTCAATTATTAAAATCAATAAGGCCGAAAAAACAACTAAAAATTCATATATGTATGCAAGGATGAGCACACCTGAAATGCATTCTAAGAATTACAAGCCATTGGTAAAAACCAATGAAATTCGCACACAGAATTGCAAACACACAAACAACAACCACACAAACAAGTTTAAATAGCAGCAGATCAGTTGCTCTTGTTTGTAGTTGGTTTGTTTAAGGAAGATGGAAAAACGACGCAGTCCACTCGGCTAGCGTAGCACAGCATTTAGCGTGTTGGCTTTGCAACTCCGAGCTCCTTGGTTCATAGCCTTGGAGAAATGGTTATGAAGAATTAAATTAAAAATTAACTTAATTTAATAATCAAAAAGAAGTCTGATGAGGAAATGTGGTGATTTCCGAAATAGTACTATAACTTCTACCATTTTAAAACTATTGTTATTTTTCCAATAAAATCTTCCATAAACTGGCCTCGAGCTCAATAAAATTGTCAATTATTAAAATCAATAAGGCCGAAAAAACAACTAAAAATTCATATATGCAAGGATGAGCACACCTGAAATGCATTCTAAAAATTACAAGCCATTGGTAAAAACCAATGAAATTCGCACACAGAATTGCAAACACACAAACAACAACCACACAAACAAGTTTAAATAGCAGCAGATCAGTTGCTCTTGTTTGTAGTTGGTTTGTTTAAGGAAGATGGAAAAACGACGCAGTCCACTCGGCTAGCGTAGCACAGCATTTAGCGTGTTGGCTTTGCAACTCCGAGCTCCTTGGTTCATAGCCTTGGAGAAATGGTTATGAAGAATTAAATTAAAAATTAATTTAATTTAATAATCAAAAAGAAGTCTGATGAGGAAATGTGGTGATTTCCGAAATAGTACTATAAGTTCTACCATTTTAAAACTGTTGTTATTTTTCCAATAAAATCTTCCATAAACTGGCCTCGAGCTCAATAAAATTGTCAATTATTAAAATCAATAAGGCCGAAAAAACAACTAAAAATTCATATATGCAAGGATGAGCACACCTGAAATGCATTCTAAGAATTACAAGCCATTGGTAAAAACCAATAAAATTTGCACACAGAATTGCAAACACACAAACAACAACCACACAAACAAGTTTAAATAGCAGCAGATCAGTTGCTCTTGTTTGTAGTTGGTTTGTTTAAGGAAGATGGAAAAACGACGCAGTCCACTCGGCTAGCGTAGCACAGCATTTAGCGTGTTGGCTTTGCAACTCCGAGCTCCTTGGTTCATAGCCTTGGAGAAATGGTTATGAAGAATTAAATTAAAAATTAATTTAATTTAATAATCAAAAAGAAGTTTGATGAGGAAATGTGGTGATTTCCGAAATAGTACTATAACTTCTACCATTTTAAAACTGTTGTTATTTTTCCAATAAAATCTTCCATAAACTGGCCTCGAGCTCAATAAAATTGTCAATTATTAAAATCAATAAGGCCGGAAAAACAACTAAAAATTCATATATGCAAGGATGAGCACACCTGAAATGCATTCTAAGAATTACAAGCCATTGGTAAAAACCAATGAAATTCGCACACAGAATTGCAAACACACAAACAACAACCACACAAACAAGTTTAAATAGCAGCAGATCAGTTGCTCTTGTTTGTAGTTGGTTTGTTTAAGGAAGATGGAAAAACGACGCAGTCCACTCGGCTAGCGTAGCACAGCATTTAGCGTGTTGGCTTTGCAACTCCGAGCTCGTTGGTTCATAGCCTTGGAGAAATGGTTATGAAGAATTAAATTAAAAATTAATTAAATTTAATAATCAAAAAGAAGTCTGATGAGGAAATGTGGTGATTTCCGAAATAGTACTATAATTTCTACCATTTTAAAACTGTTGTTATTTTTCCAATAAAATCTTCCATAAACTGGCCTCGAGCTCAATAAAATTGTCAATTATTAAAATCAATAAGGCCGAAAAAACAACTAAAAATTCATATATGTATGCAAGGATGAGCACACCTGAAATGCATTCTAAGAATTACAAGCCATTGGTAAAAACCAATGAAATTCGCACACAGAATTGCAAACACACAAACAACAACCACACAAACAAGTTTGAATAGCAGCAGATCAGTTGATCTTGTTTGTAGTTGGTTTGTTTAAGGAAGATGGAAAAACGACGCAGTCCACTCGGCTAGCGTAGCACAGCATTTAGCGTGTTGGCTTTGCAACTCCGAGCTCCTTGGTTCATAGCCTTGGAGAAATGGTTATGAAGAATTAAATTAAAAATTAATTTAATTTAATAATCAAAAAGAAGTCTGATGAGGAAATGTGGTGATTTCCGAAATAGTACTATAACTTCTACCATTTTAAAACTGTTGTTATTTTTCCAATAAAATCTTCCATAAACTGGCCTCGAGCTCAATAAAATTGTCAATTATTAAAATCAATAAGGCCGAAAAAACAACTAAAACTTCATATATGCAAGGATGAGCACACCTGAAATGCATTCTAAGAATTACAAGCCATTGGTAAAAACCAATGAAATTCGCACACAGAATTGCAAACACACAAACAACAACCACACAAACAAGTTTAAATAGCAGCAGATCAGTTGCTCTTGTTTGTAGTTGGTTTGTTTAAGGAAGATGGAAAAACGACGCAGTCCACTCGGCTAGCGTAGCACAGCATTTAGCGTGTTGGCTTTGCAACTCCGAGCTCCTTGGTTCATAGCCTTGGAGAAATGGTTATGAAGAATTAAATTAAAAATTAATTTAATTTAATAATCAAAAAGAAGTCTGATGAGGAAATGTGGTGATTTCCGAAATAGTACTATAACTTCTACCATTTTAAAACTGTTGTTATTTTTCCAATAAAATCTTCCATAAACTGGCCTCGAGCTCAATAAAATTGTCAATTATTAAAATCAATAAGGCCGAAAAAACAACTAAAAATTCATATATGTATGCAAGGATGAGCACACCTGAAATGCATTTTAAGAAATACAAGCCATTGGTAAAAACCAATGAAATTCGCACACAGAATTGCAAACACACAAACAACAACCACACAAACAAGTTTGAATAGCAGCAGATCAGTTGCTCTTGTTTGTAGTTGGTTTGTTTAAGGAAGATGGAAAAACGACGCAGTCCACTCGGCTAGCGTAGCACAGCATTTAGCGTGTTGGCTTTGCAACTCCGAGCTCCTTGGTTCATAGCCTTGGAGAAATGGTTATGAAGAATTAAATTAAAAATTAATTTAATTTAATAATCAAAGAGAAGTCTGATGAGGAAATGTGGTGATTTCCGAAATAGTACTATAACTTCTACCATTTTAAAACTGTTGTTATTTTTCCAATAAAATCTTCCATAAACTGGCCTCGAGCTCAATAAAATTGTCAATTATTAAAATCAATAAGGCCGAAAAAACAACTAAAAATTCATATATGTATGCAAGGATGAGCACACCTGAAATGCATTCTAAGAATTACAAGCCATTGGTAAAAACCAATGAAATTCGCACACAGAATTGCAAACACACAAACAACAACCACACAAACAAGTTTGAATAGCAGCAGATCAGTTGCTCTTGTTTGTAGTTGGTTTGTTTAAGGAAGATGGAAAAACGACGCAGTCCACTCGGCTAGCGTAGCACAGCATTTAGCGTGTTGGCTTTGCAACTCCGAGCTCCTTGGTTCATAGCCTTGGAGAAATGGTTATGAAGAATTAAATTAAAAATTAATTTAATTTAATAATCAAAAAGAAGTCTGATGAGGAAATGTGGTGATTTCCGAAATAGTACTATAACTTCTACCATTTTAAAACTGTTGTTATTTTTCCAATAAAATCTTCCATAAACTGGCCTCGAGCTCAATAAAATTGTCAATTATTAAAATCAATAAGGCCGAAAAAACAACTAAAACTTCATATATGCAAGGATGAGCACACCTGAAATGCATTCTAAGAATTACAAGCCATTGGTAAAAACCAATGAAATTCGCACACAGAATTGCAAACACACAAACAACAACCACACAAACAAGTTTAAATAGCAGCAGATCAGTTGCTCTTGTTTGTAGTTGGTTTGTTTAAGGAAGATGGAAAAACGACGCAGTCCACTCGGCTAGCGTAGCACAGCATTTAGCGTGTTGGCTTTGCAACTCCGAGCTCCTTGGTTCATAGCCTTGGAGAAATGGTTATGAAGAATTAAATTAAAAATTAATTTAATTTAATAATCAAAAAGAAGTCTGATGAGGAAATGTGGTGATTTCCGAAATAGTACTATAACTTCTACCATTTTAAAACTGTTGTTATTTTTCCAATAAAATCTTCCATAAACTGGCCTCGAGCTCAATAAAATTGTCAATTATTAAAATCAATAAGGCCGAAAAAACAACTAAAAATTCATATATGTATGCAAGGATGAGCACACCTGAAATGCATTCTAAGAATTACAAGCCATTGGTAAAAACCAATGAAATTCGCACACAGAATTGCAAACACACAAACAACAACCACACAAACAAGTTTGAATAGCAGCAGATCAGTTGCTCTTGTTTGTAGTTGGTTTGTTTAAGGAAGATGGAAAAACGACGCAGTCCACTCGGCTAGCGTAGCACAGCATTTAGCGTGTTGGCTTTGCAACTCCGAGCTCCTTGGTTCATAGCCTTGGAGAAATGGTTATGAAGAATTAAATTAAAAATTAATTTAATTTAATAATCAAAGAGAAGTCTGATGAGGAAATGTGGTGATTTCCGAAATAGTACTATAACTTCTACCATTTTAAAACTGTTGTTATTTTTCCAATAAAATCTTCCATAAACTGGCCTCGTGCTCAATAAAATTGTCAATTATTAAAATCAATAAGGCCGAAAAAACAACTAAAACTTCATATATGCAAGGATGAGCACACCTGAAATGCATTCTAAGAATTACAAGCCATTGGTAAAAACCAATGAAATTCGCACACAGAATTGCAAACACACAAACAACAACCACACAAACAAGTTTAAATAGCAGCAGATCAGTTGCTCTTGTTTGTAGTTGGTTTGTTTAAGGAAGATGGAAAAACGACGCAGTCCACTCGGCTAGCGTAGCACAGCATTTAGCGTGTTGGCTTTGCAACTCCGAGCTCCTTGGTTCATAGCCTTGGAGAAATGGTTATGAAGAATTAAATTAAAAATTAATTTAATTTAATAATCAAAAAGAAGTTTGATGAGGAAATGTGGTGATTTCCGAAATAGTACTATAACTTCTACCATTTTAAAACTGTTGTTATTTTTCCAATAAAATCTTCCATAAACTGGCCTCGAGCTCAATAAAATTGTTAATTATTAAAATCAATAAGGCCGAAAAAACAACTAAAAATTCATATATGCAAGGATGAGCACACCTGAAATGCATTCTAAGAATTACAAGCCATTGGTAAAAACCAATGAAATTCGCACACAGAATTGCAAACACACAAACAACAACCACACAAACAAGTTTAAATAGCAGCAGATCAGTTGCTCTTGTTTGTAGTTGGTTTGTTTAAGGAAGATGGAAAAACGACGCAGTCCACTCGGCTAGCGTAGCACAGCATTTAGCGTGTTGGCTTTGCAACTCCGAGCTCCTTGGTTCATAGCCTTGGAGAAATGGTTATGAAGAATTAAATTAAAAATTAATTAAATTTAATAATCAAAAAGAAGTCTGATGAGGAAATGTGGTGATTTCCGAAATAGTACTATAACTTCTACCATTTTAAAACTGTTGTTATTTTTCCAATAAAATCTTCCATAAACTGGCCTCGAGCTCAATAAAATTGTCAATTATTAAAATCAATAAGGCCGAAAAAACAACTAAAACTTCATATATGCAAGGATGAGCACACCTGAAATGCATTCTAAGAATTACAAGCCATTGGTAAAAACCAATGAAATTCGCACACAGAATTGCAAACACACAAACAACAACCACACAAACAAGTTTAAATAGCAGCAGATCAGTTGCTCTTGTTTGTAGTTGGTTTGTTTAAGGAAGATGGAAAAACGACGCAGTCCACTCGGCTAGCGTAGCACAGCATTTAGCGTGTTGGCTTTGCAACTCCGAGCTCCTTGGTTCATAGCCTTGGAGAAATGGTTATGAAGAATTAAATTAAAAATTAATTTAATTTAATAATCAAAAAGAAGTCTGATGAGGAAATGTGGTGATTTCCGAAATAGTACTATAACTTCTACCATTTTAAAACTGTTGTTATTTTTCCAATAAAATCTTTCATAAACTGGCCTCGAGCTCAATAAAATTGTCAATTATTAAAATCAATAAGGCCGAAAAAACAACTAAAAATTCATATATGCAAGGATGAGCACACCTGAAATGCATTCTAAGAATTACAAGCCATTGGTAAAAACCAATGAAATTCGCACACAGAATTGCAAACACACAAACAACAACCACACAAACAAGTTTAAATAGCAGCAGATCAGTTGCTCTTGTTTGTAGTTGGTTTGTTTAAGGAAGATGGAAAAACGACGCAGTCCACTCGGCTAGCGTAGCACAGCATTTAGCGTGTTGGCTTTGCAACTCCGAGCTCCTTGGTTCATAGCCTTGGAGAAATGGTTATGAAGAATCAAATTAAAAATTAATTTAATTTAATAATCAAAAAGAAGTCTGATGAGGAAATGTGGTGATTTCCGAAATAGTACTATAACTTCTACCATTTTAAAACTGTTGTTATTTTTCCAATAAAATCTTCCATAAACTGGCCTCGAGCTCAATAAAATTGTCAATTATTAAAATCAATAAGGCCGAAAAAACAACTAAAAATTCATATATGCAAGGATGAGCACACCTGAAATGCATTCTAAGAATTACAAGCCATTGGTAAAAACCAATGCAATTCGCACACAGAATTGCAAACACACAAACAACAACCACACAAACAAGTTTAAATAGCAGCAGATCAGTTGCTCTTGTTTGTAGTTGGTTTGTTTAAGGAAGATGGAAAAACGACGCAGTCCACTCGGCTAGCGTAGCACAGCATTTAGCGTGTTGGCTTTGCAACTCCGAGCTCCTTGGTTCATAGCCTTGGAGAAATGGTTATGGAGAATTAAATTAAAAATTAATTTAATTTAATAATCAAAAAGAAGTCTGATGAGGAAATGTGGTGATTTCCGAAATAGTACTATAACTTCTACCATTTTAAAACTGTTGTTATTTTTCCAATAAAATCTTCCATAAACTGGCCTCGAGCTCAATAAAATTGTCAATTATTAAAATCAATAAGGCCGAAAAAACAACTAAAAATTCATATATGCAAGGATGAGCACACCTGAAATGCATTCTAAGAATTACAAGCCATTGGTAAAAACCAATGAAATTCGCACACAGAATTGCAAACACACAAACAACAACCACACAAACAAGTTTAAATAGCAGCAGATCAGTTGCTCTTGTTTGTAGTTGGTTTGTTTAAGGAAGATGGAAAAACGACGCAGTCCACTCGGCTAGCGTAGCACAGCATTTAGCGTGTTGGCTTTGCAACTCCGAGCTCCTTGGTTCATAGCCTTGGAGAAATGGTTATGAAGAATTAAATTAAAAATTAATTTAATTTAATAATCGAAAAGAAGTCTGATGAGGAAATGTGGTGATTTCCGAAATAGTACTATAACTTCTACCATTTTAAAACTGTTGTTATTTTTCCAATAAAATCTTCCATTAACTGGCCTCGAGCTCAATAAAATTGTCAATTATTAAAATCAATAAGGCCGAAAAAACAACTAAAAATTCATATATGCAAGGATGAGCACACCTGAAATGCATTCTAAGAATTACAAGCCATTGGTAAAAACCAATGAAATTCGCACACAGAATTGCAAACACACAAACAACAACCACACAAACAAGTTTAAATAGCAGCAGATCAGTTGCTCTTGTTTGTAGTTGGTTTGTTTAAGGAAGATGGAAAAACGACGCAGTCCACTCGGCTAGCGTAGCACAGCATTTAGCGTGTTGGCTTTGCAACTCCGAGCTCCTTGGTTCATAGCCTTGGAGAAATGGTTATGAAGAATTAAATTAAAAATTAATTTAATTTAATAATCAAAAAGAAGTCTGATGAGGAAATGTGGTGATTTCCGAAATAGTACTATAACTTCTACCATTTTAAAACTGTTGTTATTTTTCCAATAAAATCTTCCATAAACTGGCCTCGAGCTCAATAACATTGTCAATTATTAAAATCAATAAGGCCGAAAAAACAACTAAAAATTCATATATGCAAGGATGAGCACACCTGAAATGCATTCTAAGAATTACAAGCCATTGGTAAAAACCAATGAAATTCGCACTCAGAATTGCAAACACACAAACAACAACCACACAAACAAGTTTAAATAGCAGCAGATCAGTTGCTCTTGTTTGTAGTTGGTTTGTTTAAGGAAGATGGAAAAACGACGCAGTCCACTCGGCTAGCGTAGCACAGCATTTAGCGTGTTGGCTTTGCAACTCCGAGCTCCTTGGTTCATAGCCTTGGAGAAATGGTTATGAAGAATTAAATTAAAAATTAATTTAATTTAATAATCAAAAAGAAGTCTGATGAGGAAATGTGGTGATTTCCGAAATAGTACTTATAACTTCTACCATTTTAAAACTGTTGTTATTTTTCCAATAAAATCTTCCATAAACTGGCCTCGAGGCGAATAAAATTGTCAATTATTAAAATCAATAAGGCCGAAAAAACAACTAAAAATTCATATATGCAAGGATGAGCACACCTGAAATGCATTCTAAGAATTACAAGCCATTGGTAAAAACCAATGAAATTCGCACACAGAATTGCAAACACACAAACAACAACCACACAAACAAGTTTAAATAGCAGCAGATCAGTTGCTCTTGTTTGTAGTTGGTTTGTTTAAGGAAGATGGAAAAACGACGCAGTCCACTCGGCTAGCGTAGCACAGCATTCAGCGTGTTGGCTTTGCAACTCCGAGCTCCTTGGTTCATAGCCTTGGAGAAATGGTTATGAAGAATTAAATTAAAAATTAATTTAATTTAATAATCAAAAAGAAGTCTGATGAGGAAATGTGGTGATTTCCGAAATAGTACTATAACTTCTACCATTTTAAAACTGTTGTTATTTTTCCAATAAAATCTTCCATAAACTGGCCTCGAGCTCAATAAAATTGTCAATTATTAAAATCAATAAGGCCGAAAAAACAACTAAAAATTCATATATGCAAGGATGAGCACACCTGAAATGCATTCTAAAGATTTACAAGCCATTGGTAAAAACCAATGAAATTCGCACACAGAATTGCAAACACACAAACAACAACCACACAAACAAGTTTAAATAGCAGCAGATCAGTTGCTCTTGTTTGTAGTTGGTTTGTTTAAGGAAGATGGAAAAACGACGCAGTCCACTCGGCTAGCGTAGCACAGCATTTAGCGTGTTGGCTTTGCAACTCCGAGCTCCTTGGTTCATAGCCTTGGAGAAATGGTTATGAAGAATTAAATTAAAAATTAATTTAATTTAATAATCAAAAAGAAGTCTGATGAGGAAATGTGGTGATTTCCGAAATAGTACTATAACTTCTACCATTTTAAAACTGTTGTTATTTTTCCAATAAAATCTTCCATAAACTGGCCTCGAGCTCAATAACATTGTCAATTATTAAAATCAATAAGGCCGAAAAAACAACTAAAAATTCATATATGCAAGGATGAGCACACCTGAAATGCATTCTAAGAATTACAAGCCATTGGTAAAAACCAATGAAATTCGCACTCAGAATTGCAAACACACAAACAACAACCACACAAACAAGTTTAAATAGCAGCAGATCAGTTGCTCTTGTTTGTAGTTGGTTTGTTTAAGGAAGATGGAAAAACGACGCAGTCCACTCGGCTAGCGTAGCACAGCATTTAGCGTGTTGGCTTTGCAACTCCGAGCTCCTTGGTTCATAGCCTTGGAGAAATGGTTATGAAGAATTAAATTAAAAATTAATTTAATTTAATAATCAAAAAGAAGTCTGATGAGGAAATGTGGTGATTTCCGAAATAGTACTTATAACTTCTACCATTTTAAAACTGTTGTTATTTTTCCAATAAAATCTTCCATAAACTGGCCTCGAGGCGAATAAAATTGTCAATTATTAAAATCAATAAGGCCGAAAAAACAACTAAAAATTCATATATGCAAGGATGAGCACACCTGAAATGCATTCTAAGAATTACAAGCCATTGGTAAAAACCAATGAAATTCGCACACAGAATTGCAAACACACAAACAACAACCACACAAACAAGTTTAAATAGCAGCAGATCAGTTGCTCTTGTTTGTAGTTGGTTTGTTTAAGGAAGATGGAAAAACGACGCAGTCCACTCGGCTAGCGTAGCACAGCATTTAGCGTGTTGGCTTTGCAACTCCGAGCTCCTTGGTTCATAGCCTTGGAGAAATGGTTATGAAGAATTAAATTAAAAATTAATTTAATTTAATAATCAAAAAGAAGTCTGATGAGGAAATGTGGTGATTTCCGAAATAGTACTTATAACTTCTACCATTTTAAAACTGTTGTTATTTTTCCAATAAAATCTTCCATAAACTGGCCTCGAGGCGAATAAAATTGTCAATTATTAAAATCAATAAGGCCGAAAAAACAACTAAAAATTCATATATGCAAGGATGAGCACACCTGAAATGCATTCTAAGAATTACAAGCCATTGGTAAAAACCAATGAAATTCGCACACAGAATTGCAAACACACAAACAACAACCACACAAACAAGTTTAAATAGCAGCAGATCAGTTGCTCTTGTTTGTAGTTGGTTTGTTTAAGGAAGATGGAAAAACGACGCAGTCCACTCGGCTAGCGTAGCACAATATGAAACGTATTGGCTCTGCAGCTCCAAGCTTCCTGGTTCAAAGCCTGGGAGAAGTGGTCATGAAAAATAAATTTAATTATTTTAATAAAAAGAAGTCTGATGAGGAAATGTGGTGATTTCCGAAATAGTACTATAATTTCTACCATTAAAAAACTGTTGTAGTTTTTTCACAAAAATCTTCCATAAACTGGCCTTGAGCTCAATAAAAAAAAAATTTTAAAATTAACATTTAGAAGGCCAACAGAAAAATAAACAAATATTTATCAATTATAACATTTACAAGTTCTGTAGCATTTGTCCAAATGACCGGTCCATTTTCCTTGCCATTTGTTTCGCATTACAAAACATCACTGTTCTACAACTCTTCTAAAGTTTTTGATTTTGCAATCATGGAATATATTTTCTGCCAGCAGTTTTACGAGTATAAGAGGTTAATTGTTTCATCTGACTTATAGAGTTTCCGGCATTTTATTGCAAATATTTTAAGACACTTCCAAAAAAAGTTTAAACGTTTGATTTTATTATAGGGTAAGCTGGAGTTTTTGTGATATAGGTATAATCTTCTCGACTATTTCTGTACAAAAATTTTAAGATTATCCTAAAAAAGACCATGCAATTTAATTAATTAATATATTGTGCAGCATGTTCTAAAACAAGATTCCATTATAATAAGTACTTCAGCAGGTATTCCATTAAAACCAGAAAGAGTCAAAAAAGTCGTTTTGTCAAAATTGAAGGGTAATGTGATATACCCTAGCGGGCAAAGTGATATACCTTTCTACAGTGCCCATTCGCCTTAAAGATTAATGTCTTATAAATATTTAAATTAATACGAAATTTTATAAAAATTGCATGTAATTTAATATACTAAACACAATTTCATTATTTTAATAGAATACAGAACAAATAACACAAGCGAAATAAATAAAAAAGAATCCAAAAATTAACAAAATATACGAGTTTATTCATAGTTAAAAAGCTATTCACAAGACTCGCAAACGAATTTTGCTTGGCGTTAAGTTATCTGTTGCAAAACGAGCTCACAGAATTTTTGCTGGGTGGAGTTTCGGCCCAACAACCCTTATCTGAGTTTGGCAAAAAAAAAATTGTTTCCCACTTGCTTGATGAACTTTCCCAAGCTTGTGTTACTCGTTGTACTTTTTTTCTTTTTCCTCGATTTGTATGCCTCTTTCAGGCTTTGTCCTTTATACACTTTTCTTTATTTTTATTGCTTTACTCCAAAGATGCTTTGCATGGTGATACGCTTTTACCAAAGTTCCATCTTTGTTCTCCTATGAACCTTTATAATCTTCATTGAAGGAGGTTTTGACAGGTTAATACAGTACAATACTTGGAGTATGACTGTGAAGTTGGGTTCTCCCTTGGCGGATTTGTAATCCGCAAAACGTAATCAAGCCACATAGAACAAATTGGAATTTGTTGCCATTCAGGAGCTTGCTTCATAAAAAGCGGTTAAACATTGATCTAATATATCATCGATAGGTGTGTCACTACGTGAATCTCTTATCGGTGTTGCAAATGAAATACCATATGTGTTTGATGCCCATAGTATTCCCATCTTCTTACCTCTAACAGCATTAATCGCTTTTTCATATTTCCTTCGTTCTGCTTATGAATTTTGCCTTTCTTCCGCTGACCAATGGGTATAATTTATGTGGGACAGTAATACGACGGCAACCCGTAATGACATACTTTTTTGCAACCCTTTACGTTATTACCTTTTGCAACCCTGACTGACAACGATCAGAAGAGAAGCCGAAATGAATAACGAACATTTTACAAAACTTACACTTGTTGGCCGACCACCGACACTGGCCGACGACTGTCATTAAACGGAGCCAAATTTACATATAAGTTTAAGAAATAAATTGCATTAATTAAATTAATTAAATTAAAAGTCCGCTAAAGTTTTATTCGGATTAATAAGTCCCAAATTTATGTTGTTAATTAGTTTTATCAACATAATATGTTATTTGTGTAATATTATTTTCTGTATGTTTAATGTGATAAACCATATCACATTGGACCACTTTGACTATATCACATTTACCCATCTCGAGTTTTTGAACTAAAAATTAGTTTCCATGGAAATAATTTACCCAATATAAAAAACTAAATTGAATTATTATTAAATATTTTAACGAAAAACAAAAATAAATGGCAGAATTTTAAAATCTATGAAAACTTTGGACTAATCACTTTTCGAAACAGGTACTAAAATATTTGGATCCGCAAAATAAAAAATGTATTTGCACACTGAAAACGAACAAAGCTTTCATTGGTCTTGGTGCAAGAGTTTTTAGCCGTTACTATTGTATTTGGAAAAAAAGTTCATGCAAAACCATGCATAGTTTTGAAAATATCCTGGTATATCACTTTACCCACCCATATCATAATACCCCAACTTACCCTAAGTTGTGCGACCTTGACTACAGGAGGTTGACTGTTTTTTTTTTCTTGTTTTCAAATTTACATTCCTTATTTATAATTTTCATATCAATTTACTCTTGTTGTTTTTCCAGCAATGGTATTCACAAGGTTGGATTTGGTTATTATGTTATTTATATTGCACAAATGTTATTTTCTTGTTATTTTTTCTTGAAAACAAATTTTGCACGAAGTAATTAAATTATTGTTGTGGCCGCTGTGGTCGAATGAGTAGCGGTGCGTGGTATAACTCGATACGTCGCTTATTTCGAGGTTCGAATCTCAATCATGGCAAGTAAAATCAGAAAGCAGTTTTTTTCTAATAGCAGTCACGCCTCGGCAGGTAATGGCAAACCTCCGAGGGTATTTCTGCCATGAAAAAGCTTCTCATAAAATAAAGGGTGTTTTTTTTAGACGTGGTGTTTCTATGAGGCAATACTTTTTTCGGAGTTGGTTTTTTGAGAGCTGTTACTCAATTTGGTTTGCCATTTCGTAATGAATAGACTTACTCCAGAACAACGTTTGCAAATCGAAATAATCGTCCAATATTCGGTCGACATAATCGCTCAGCAGAGTCGTTTATTCTAGCATCCATGGACTGCATAGCTGCAGAACGGCACTGGACTCACTAGAAACCGACAACAGAGTTACTCTGTGGTGGGTTCCGGGTCATGAGGGGGTAGATGGCAATGAAAGGGCCGACTATCTCGCAAAAAAGGGGCCCAACAGAGCTTTTACGGCCCTCAGCCTACGGTTCTTCTAAGGCATATACAGCAGAGCTTCTAAGAAGCCTCTAAAAAACTTCTCAATCTCAGCAGAGAGGGTCTTAGAACTCACACCTACTATGCCCTAAGAATAATTTAGTAATAACCGAATGGGATGTTTAACGATATCATATTTTTAATAAAAGATTTGAAATAACTTTGCCTTAGGGGCTGCTCTGTCCCCCTATATGCTGCGCATCAAAGATTTTGAACGACCATAAAAATAATTATGCTACCTTCGAAAATTAGCATTTGGCCACTGATTGAGAAGTTAATTATTTTATAACTCTATGGCACAGAAATTGAATTACATGTCAGTGGTTACAAGCGAAGTATAACGGCAAAAATATATACCATAAATCCTCGACTCCAACGTAGGTTATACAACTATGGGGAAAATTGACTACAGCCAGGGGAAAGATACTAAAATATCTGATTTCCTTAGCCGAATAAACGCCTAAACAAATGAAATTAAATGAAGATGGCGACAATAAACTCTCAGCCGGAAGATTTTAATCCCCACTATCCAATCCTATGTTTTAAAAATTCCCTTTTTCAATCACAATAAAGTATTTTAGTGAAGAAAAAGTATGTGCGAACGGCAACTTTTGAGTGCAGTGCTCTTTGACGCGAAAAATATTTGTGAAAACATATATCGGAGTCAGTATTTTTATTATAAAATATATATAACACCTATTCACTTTCATGTAGACTACGTGTTGTACAGCCGAGTTGTACAGAGATAGTAAATACAGTATTCAAAAGGAATTTAATTTTCGCTCACATGTTTGGCGTTATATCAATGAATTTAGTCAAACATGCGTATACATATCTCGTCGGCAAAAATACTGTATTTTAGAAACATATTTCGCGTGTATTTCTGTACTGAGTGCGTTAAGAAAATCAAGGTAAATAGGAAATTTCAATTGAGCGCATTTTCTGATTCGGCTCGTCTTCGTCGCTAAAGGGCACAACAGTGCAAAGAATCCGTGCTGCAGTGGTATAACAATATCTTAAAACCTAGATGCATATCCGCCTCCTAAAAGATATTTGCAGCTTCTACAACAACTTTGTGATCAAGGAAACAGTTGAATTATATTGATCAACAATAATGGTAAGTGCAAATGGCTTTCGAACAATTTTCACTCATGAAAAATGGAACACTTGTGATAAACCGTAAAAATACTCAATCTGGAAGGCTTATAATTCATTATTACTAGTCAGAGACACTTACAATGTGCCAATTCACACATGTGGAATACCATCATAATCTCGAATCTGCAGCTTCGAATTGAACAAAAGGGTCGAATCACACAAGTGAAAACCCATCAAAATCTCGAATCTGTAGATTCGCTATTGAAAGTAATTGATACGATTTGTTTGGCATCTTGCTATTTTTATACCCGAGCTTATTTGTACACAAGGGTGTTATAACTTTGTTCGCATAACGGTTGCTTGTAACAGCATAACGGAATCAAGATAGATATAGACGCCACTTATAATTTATAATTTTTGTATCTCAATACCGGTGTAAGGTATAGTCACAAAATTTGGTGAACATAATTTCCTCAATATTGCTGTTATCATCGTTAAAAATTTTTGAAATCGGATCATAACTTCCCCCACCTCCCATATAACGCAATTTTTGAAAAATCCAACAGTTTCGTTTTCTCTTTATCTATTGGAACATATTTATAAAAGTTTGATATTTACAGAGATAGTAAATAAAGAAATTTTGAAAAATGGGCGTTACCACGCCTATTTATAAAAAAAAATCTATAGGTATCTCAATAACGATGTAAGGTATCGTCACAAAGTTTGGTAAACATATTGTCCTTGATATCACTAGCATCACCGTCAATTATTTTTGAAATCGGACCTTAACCACGCTCAACTTCCATATACCGGAAATTTTGAAAAATGCAAGAACTTCGTTTTTCAGTATTTATTGGAAGAAATTGAATAAAGTTTAATACTAGCAGCGATTTGAAACAAAGAAACTGAGTTTTTATGAAATTATGGGCCCCGCCCATACCAAAATACATCGAGGGTATATCAAAATCGGTTTCGCCCGAATTTAGCTTTTCTTACTTGTTTCATTGAAATTTTTATCTTGTTTTACAGTCTCGACGTCCTGCGAATGCGAAACAAAGCTTAATATTATCATTTTTGAAACCACCAAAAAGGAAACGCACAAACTCTGCGTCGGATGAAAACTCTGATTCAGGATCGACTGATATATCTGCGGAACAGCTTCCTCTTCAAAGTATGTCGTGCTCTGATCAAGAAAAGGCGACGTCTGTCGATCCCAGCGTTTCGATTATTAAAAATTCGAATATACCAACACCCGACACATCTTGTGACAAAGATATATATCTGACTATTCATACTTTACTTCGTGTACTCTGTATTTTGCCAGCCACGAACGCTAGCGCTGAAATTTCTTTCTCGTCCTTGCGTCGAATTAAAACTTGGCTCAGAACAACTATGCTCCAGAAAGATTAAACGGTTTAGCCCTCCTGAAAATAAATTACGACATTGAGGTGAAGCCCGAAGAAGTGATGGAAGATTTTTCAACATGGGCAAACACCGCGTCAATTTCAATGTCTGAATTAGATGTCCAAATGTATTGAAAATACAAATTTTTTACATCATCTCAAAATCATCAAATGAATTTCGTTATTCGAAGAGTTCCTTCCCCAATATTTTACTCTGGATCCGCCGCAGTTAACGATCAACAACAGTCTCAAATCAGACACGAATTTAAACTCAATGGGCCATACTCATAGTCAAGTTAAAGTCCACTCTTAAATTAATGGAAGTTTTTTGACATAGTTTTCGATGAGATATCTGTCAAAAAAGCTGATGCTTAATTTAGAGTCGACTTTAACTTGACTATGAATATGTCATTAATTTTTAATATATTAAATACAATTATTATATTTTTATTCGATTCTTTAATGGCAGGAACTAAGCATAGCATTACAATTTTTTAACTCCAAATACTTTGTGATCAACAACTTTAGAAGATAACTTGATTTTTTTTTGTGTATAGGTATTTCGTTTGCACATTCTTATCCGTATTTTCTGTTTCACTGTCATTTAATAAGTAACTTTTAAGAATAATACTCATGAATATTTTGAAGAAACCTGGCTAATACTTTTATTTATGAAAAAGTATCCAACAATATATCATTTATCAATTATAATTTAAAAATTTTTTTTTTTTTTTTTTTATTGAGCTCATGTCCAGTTTATGGATGATTTTTGTAAAAAACAACAACAGTTTTTTAATGGTAGAAATTATAGTACTTTTTCGGAAATCACCACATTTCCTCATCAGACTACTTTTTATTAAATTAATTAAATTTATTTTTCATGACCACTTCTCCCAGGCTTTGAACCAGGAAGCTTGGAGTTGCAGAGCCAATACGTTACATATTGTGCTACGCTAGCCGAGTTGGCTGTTGTGTTTATTTTATCTTCCTTAAACAAACCAACTACAAACAAGAGCAACTGATCTGCCGCTATTTAACTTGTTTGTGTGGTTGTTGTTTGTGTTTTATTTGCAAATTCTGTATTCAAGTTATTTACCTTGCATCCTTGCATATAAATGTTTGTTATTTTTCTGTTGAGCTCAAGTCAAGTTTATGGAAGATTTAATTAATTCAATAAAAAGAAGTCTGATGAGGAAATGTGGTGATTTCCGAAATAGTACTATAATTTCTACCATTAAAAAACTGTTGTTGTTTTTTCACAAAAATCTTCCATGAACTGGCCTTGAGCTCAATAAAAAAAATAAAAAAATTGTAAAATTAACATTTACAAGGCCAACAGAAAAATAAACAAATATTTATCAATTATAACATTTACAAGTTCTGTAGCATTTGTCCAAATGACCGGTCCATTTTCCTTGCCATTTGTTTCGCATTACAAAACATCACTGTTCTACAACTCTTCTAAAGTTTTTGATTTTGCAATCATGGAATATGTTTTCTGCCAGCAGTTTTACGAGTATAAGAGGTTAATTGTTTCATCTGACTTATAGAGTTTCCGGCATTTTATTGCAAATATTTTAAGACACTTTCAAAAAAAGTTTAAACGTTTGATTTTATTATAGGGTAAGCTGGGGTTTTTGTGATATAGGTATAACCTTCTCGACTATTTCTGTACAAAAATTTTAAGATAATCCTAAAAAAGACCATGCAATTTAATTAATTAATATATTGTGCAGCATGTTCTAAAACAAGATTCCATTATAATAAGTACTTCAGCAGGTATTCCATTAAAACCAGAAAGAGTCAAAAAAGTCGTTTTGTCAAAATTGAAGGGTGATATACCCTAGCGGGCAAAGTGATATACCTTTCTACAGTGCCCATTCGCCTTAAAGATTAATGTCTTACAAATATTTAAATTAATACGAAATTTTATGAAAATTGCATGTAATTTAATATACTAAACACAATTTCATTATTTTAATAGAATACAGAAAAAATAACACAAGCGAAATAAATAAAAAAAATCCAAAAATTAACAAAATATACGAGTTTATTCATAGTTAAAAAGCTATTCACAAGACTCGCAAACGAATTTTGCTTGGCGTTAAGTTATCTGTTGCAAAACGAGCTCACAGAATTTTTGCTGGGTGGAGTTTCGGCCCAACAACCCTTATCTGAGTTTGGCAAAAAAAAAATTTTTTCCGACTTGCTTGATGAACTTTCCCAAGCTTGTGTTACTCGTTGTACTTTTTTCTTTTTCCTCGATTTGTATGCCTCTTTCAGGCTTTGTCCTTTATACACTTTTCTTTATTTTTAATGCTTTACTCCAAAGATGCTTTGCATGGTGATACGCTTTTACCAAACTTCCATCTTTGTTCTCCTATGAAGCTTTATAATCTTCATTGAAGGAGGTTTTGGCAGGTTAATACAGTACAATACTTGGAGTATGACTGTGAAGTTGGGTTCTCCCTTGGCGGATTTGTAATCCGCAAAACGTAATCAAGCCACATAGAACAAATTGGAATTTGTTGCCATTCAGGAGATTGATATATTAGATCAATGTTTAACCGCTTTTTATGGGTTAAACATTGATCTAATATATCATCGATAGGTGTGTCACTACGTGAAGCTCTTATCGGTGTTGCAAATGAAATACCATATGTGTTTGATGCCCATAGTATTTACATCTTTTTACCTCTAACAGCATTAATCGCTTTTTCATATTTCCTTCGTTCTGCTTATGAATTTTGCCTTTCTTCCGCTGACCTATGGGTATAATTTATGTGGGACAGTAATACGACGGCAACCCGTAATGACATACTTTTTTGCAACCCTTTACGTTATTACCTTTTGCAACCCTGACTGACAACGATCAGAAGAGAAGCCGAAATGAATAACGAACATTTTACAAAACTTACACTTGTTGACCGACCACCGACACTGGCTGACGACTGTCATCAACCGGAGCCACATTTACATATAAATTTAAGAAATAAATTGCATTAATTAAATTAAAAGTCCGCTAAAGTTTTATTCGGATTAATAAGTCCCAAATTTATGTTGTTAATTAGTTTTATCAACAGAATATGTTATTTGTGTCATATTATTTTCTGTATGTTTAATGTGATAAACCATATCACATTGGACCACTTTGACTATATCACATTTACCCATCTCGAGTTTTTGAACTAAAAATTAGTTTCCATGGAAATAATTTACCCAATATAAAAAACTAAATTGAATTATTATTAAATATATTAACGAAAAACAAAAATAAATGGTAGAATTTTAAAATCTATGAAATCTTTGGACTAATCACTTTTCGAAACAGGTACTAAAATATTTGGATCCGCACAATAAAAAATATTTTTGCACACTGAAAACGAACAAAGCTTTCATTGGCATGCGCAGTCTTGGAGCAAGAGTTGTTAACCGTTACTATTGTATTTGCAAAAAAATTTCATGCAAAACCATGCATAGTTTAGAAAATATCCTGGTATATCACTTTACCCACCCATATCATAATACCCCAACTAACCCTAAGTTATAATAAATTGTTTGTGCGACCTTGACTACAGGAGGTTGACTGTTTTTTTTCTTGTTTTCAAATTTACATTCCTTATTTATAATTTTCATATCAATTTACTCTTGTTGTTTTTCTAGCAATGGTATTCACAAGGTTGGATTTGGTTATTATGTTATTTATATTGCACAAATGTTATTTTCTTGTTATTTTTTCTTGAAAACAAATTTTGCACGAAGTAATTAAATTATTGTTGTGGCCGCTGTGGTCGAATGAGTAGCGGTGCGTGGTATAACTCGATACGTCGCTTATTTCGAGGTTCGAATCTCAATCATGGCAAGTAAAATCAGAAAGCAGTTTTTTTCTAATAGCAGTCACGCCTCGGCAGGTAATGGCAAACCTCCGAGGGTATTTCTGCCATGAAAAAGCTTCTCATAAAATAAAGGGTGTTTTTTTTAGACGTGGTGTTTCTATGAGGCAATACTTTTTTCGGAGTTGGTTTTTTGAGAGCTGTTACTCAATTTGGTTTGCCATTTCGTAATGAATAGACTTACTCCAGAACAACGTTTGCAAATCGAAATAATCGTCCAATATTCGGTCGACATAATCGCTCAGCAGAGTCGTTTATTCTAGCATCCATGGACTGCATAGCTGCAGAACGGCACTGGACTCACTAGAAACCGACAACAGAGTTACTCTGTGGTGGGTTCCGGGTCATGAGGGGGTAGATGGCAATGAAAGGGCCGACTATCTCGCAAAAAAGGGGCCCAACAGAGCTTTTACGGCCCTCAGCCTACGGTTCTTCTAAGGCATATACAGCAGAGCTTCTAAGAAGCCTCTAAAAAACTTCTCAATCTCAGCAGAGAGGGTCTTAGAACTCACACCTACTATGCCCTAAGAATAATTTAGTAATAACCGAATGGGATGTTTAACGATATCATATTTTTAATAAAAGATTTGAAATAACTTTGCCTTAGGGGCTGCTCTGTCCCCCTATATGCTGCGCATCAAAGATTTTGAACGACCATAAAAATAATTATGCTACCTTCGAAAATTAGCATTTGGCCACTGATTGAGAAGTTAATTATTTTATAACTCTATGGCACAGAAATTGAATTACATGTCAGTGGTTACAAGCGAAGTATAACGGCAAAAATATATACCATAAATCCTCGACTCCAACGTAGGTTATACAACTATGGGGAAAATTGACTACAGCCAGGGGAAAGATACTAAAATATCTGATTTCCTTAGCCGAATAAACGCCTAAACAAATGAAATTAAATGAAGATGGCGACAATAAACTCTCAGCCGGAAGATTTTAATCCCCACTATCCAATCCTATGTTTTAAAAATTCCCTTTTTCAATCACAATAAAGTATTTTAGTGAAGAAAAAGTATGTGCGAACGGCAACTTTTGAGTGCAGTGCTCTTTGACGCGAAAAATATTTGTGAAAACATATATCGGAGTCAGTATTTTTATTATAAAATATATATAACACCTATTCACTTTCATGTAGACTACGTGTTGTACAGCCGAGTTGTACAGAGATAGTAAATACAGTATTCAAAAGGAATTTAATTTTCGCTCACATGTTTGGCGTTATATCAATGAATTTAGTCAAACATGCGTATACATATCTCGTCGGCAAAAATACTGTATTTTAGAAACATATTTCGCGTGTATTTCTGTACTGAGTGCGTTAAGAAAATCAAGGTAAGTAGGAAATTTCAATTGAGCGCATTTTCTGATTCGGCTCGTCTTCGTCGCTAGAGGGCACAACAGTGCAAAGAATCCGTGCTGCAGTGGTATAACAATATCTTAAAACCTAGATGCATATCCGCCTCCTAAAAGATATTTGCAGCTTCTACAACAACTTTGTGATCAAGGAAACAGTTGAATTATATTGATCAACAATAATGGTAAGTGCAAATGGCTTTCGAACAATTTTCACTCATGAAAAATGGAACACTTGTGATAAACCGTAAAAATACTCAATCTGGAAGGCTTATAATTCATTATTACTAGTCAGAGACACTTACAATGTGCCAATTCACACATGTGAAATACCATCATAATCTCGAATCTGCAGCTTCGAATTGAACAAAAGGGTCGAATCACACAAGTGAAAACCCATCAAAATCTCGAATCTGTAGATTCGCTATTGAAAGTAATTGATACGATTTGTTTGGCATCTTGCTATTTTTATACCCGAGCTTATTTGTACACAAGGGTGTTATAACTTTGTTCGCATAACGGTTGCTTGTAACAGCATAACGGAATCAAGATAGATATAGACGCCACTTATAATTTATAATTTTTGTATCTCAATACCGGTGTAAGGTATAGTCACAAAATTTGGTGAACATAATTTCCTCAATATTGCTGTTATCATCGTTAAAAATTTTTGAAATCGGATCATAACTTCCCCCACCTCCCATATAACGCAATTTTTGAAAAATCCAACAGTTTCGTTTTCTCTTTATCTATTGGAACATATTTATAAAAGTTTGATATTTACAGAGATAGTAAATAAAGAAATTTTGAAAAATGGGCGTTACCACGCCTATTTATAAAAAAAAATCTATAGGTATCTCAATAACGATGTAAGGTATCGTCACAAAGTTTGGTAAACATATTGTCCTTGATATCACTAGCATCACCGTCAATTATTTTTGAAATCGGACCTTAACCACGCTCAACTTCCATATACCGGAAATTTTGAAAAATGCAAGAACTTCGTTTTTCAGTATTTATTGGAAGAAATTGAATAAAGTTTAATACTAGCAGCGATTTGAAACAAAGAAACTGAGTTTTTATGAAATTATGGGCCCCGCCCATACCAAAATACATCGAGGGTATATCAAAATCGGTTTCGCCCGAATTTAGCTTTTCTTACTTGTTTCATTGAAATTTTTATCTTGTTTTACAGTCTCGACGTCCTGCGAATGCGAAACAAAGCTTAATATTATCATTTTTGAAACCACCAAAAAGGAAACGCACAAACTCTGCGTCGGATGAAAACTCTGATTCAGGATCGACTGATATATCTGCGGAACAGCTTCCTCTTCAAAGTATGTCGTGCTCTGATCAAGAAAAGGCGACGTCTGTCGATCCCAGCGTTTCGATTATTAAAAATTCGAATATACCAACACCCGACACATCTTGTGACAAAGATATATATCTGACTATTCATACTTTACTTCGTGTACTCTGTATTTTGCCAGCCACGAACGCTAGCGCTGAAATTTCTTTCTCGTCCTTGCGTCGAATTAAAACTTGGCTCAGAACAACTATGCTCCAGAAAGATTAAACGGTTTAGCCCTCCTGAAAATAAATTACGACATTGAGGTGAAGCCCGAAGAAGTGATGGAAGATTTTTCAACATGGGCAAACACCGCGTCAATTTCAATGTCTGAATTAGATGTCCAAATGTATTGAAAATACAAATTTTTTACATCATCTCAAAATCATCAAATGAATTTCGTTATTCGAAGAGTTCCTTCCCCAATATTTTACTCTGGATCCGCCGCAGTTAACGATCAACAACAGTCTCAAATCAGACACGAATTTAAACTCAATGGGCCATACTCATAGTCAAGTTAAAGTCCACTCTTAAATTAATGGAAGTTTTTTGACATAGTTTTCGATGAGATATCTGTCAAAAAAGCTGATGCTTAATTTAGAGTCGACTTTAACTTGACTATGAATATGTCATTAATTTTTAATATATTAAATACAATTATTATATTTTTATTCGATTCTTTAATGGCAGGAACTAAGCATAGCATTACAATTTTTTAACTCCAAATACTTTGTGATCAACAACTTTAGAAGATAACTTGATTTTTTTTTGTGTATAGGTATTTCGTTTGCACATTCTTATCCGTATTTTCTGTTTCACTGTCATTTAATAAGTAACTTTTAAGAATAATACTCATGAATATTTTGAAGAAACCTGGCTAATACTTTTATTTATGAAAAAGTATCCAACAATATATCATTTATCAATTATAATTTAAAAATTTTTTTTTTTTTTTTTTTATTGAGCTCATGTCCAGTTTATGGATGATTTTTGTAAAAAACAACAACAGTTTTTTAATGGTAGAAATTATAGTACTTTTTCGGAAATCACCACATTTCCTCATCAGACTACTTTTTATTAAATTAATTAAATTTATTTTTCATGACCACTTCTCCCAGGCTTTGAACCAGGAAGCTTGGAGTTGCAGAGCCAATACGTTACATATTGTGCTACGCTAGCCGAGTTGGCTGTTGTGTTTATTTTATCTTCCTTAAACAAACCAACTACAAACAAGAGCAACTGATCTGCCGCTATTTAACTTGTTTGTGTGGTTGTTGTTTGTGTTTTATTTGCAAATTCTGTATTCAAGTTATTTACCTTGCATCCTTGCATATAAATGTTTGTTATTTTTCTGTTGAGCTCAAGTCAAGTTTATGGAAGATTTAATTAATTCAATAAAAAGAAGTCTGATGAGGAAATGTGGTGATTTCCGAAATAGTACTATAATTTCTACCATTAAAAAACTGTTGTTGTTTTTTCACAAAAATCTTCCATGAACTGGCCTTGAGCTCAATAAAAAAAATAAAAAAATTGTAAAATTAACATTTACAAGGCCAACAGAAAAATAAACAAATATTTATCAATTATAACATTTACAAGTTCTGTAGCATTTGTCCAAATGACCGGTCCATTTTCCTTGCCATTTGTTTCGCATTACAAAACATCACTGTTCTACAACTCTTCTAAAGTTTTTGATTTTGCAATCATGGAATATGTTTTCTGCCAGCAGTTTTACGAGTATAAGAGGTTAATTGTTTCATCTGACTTATAGAGTTTCCGGCATTTTATTGCAAATATTTTAAGACACTTTCAAAAAAAGTTTAAACGTTTGATTTTATTATAGGGTAAGCTGGGGTTTTTGTGATATAGGTATAACCTTCTCGACTATTTCTGTACAAAAATTTTAAGATAATCCTAAAAAAGACCATGCAATTTAATTAATTAATATATTGTGCAGCATGTTCTAAAACAAGATTCCATTATAATAAGTACTTCAGCAGGTATTCCATTAAAACCAGAAAGAGTCAAAAAAGTCGTTTTGTCAAAATTGAAGGGTGATATACCCTAGCGGGCAAAGTGATATACCTTTCTACAGTGCCCATTCGCCTTAAAGATTAATGTCTTACAAATATTTAAATTAATACGAAATTTTATGAAAATTGCATGTAATTTAATATACTAAACACAATTTCATTATTTTAATAGAATACAGAAAAAATAACACAAGCGAAATAAATAAAAAAAATCCAAAAATTAACAAAATATACGAGTTTATTCATAGTTAAAAAGCTATTCACAAGACTCGCAAACGAATTTTGCTTGGCGTTAAGTTATCTGTTGCAAAACGAGCTCACAGAATTTTTGCTGGGTGGAGTTTCGGCCCAACAACCCTTATCTGAGTTTGGCAAAAAAAAAATTTTTTCCGACTTGCTTGATGAACTTTCCCAAGCTTGTGTTACTCGTTGTACTTTTTTCTTTTTCCTCGATTTGTATGCCTCTTTCAGGCTTTGTCCTTTATACACTTTTCTTTATTTTTAATGCTTTACTCCAAAGATGCTTTGCTAGGTGATACGCTTTTACCAAACTTCCATCTTTGTTCTCCTATGAAGCTTTATAATCTTCATTGAAGGAGGTTTTGGCAGGTTAATACAGTACAATACTTGGAGTATGACTGTGAAGTTGGGTTCTCCCTTGGCGGATTTGTAATCCGCAAAACGTAATCAAGCCACATAGAACAAATTGGAATTTGTTGCCATTCAGGAGATTGATATATTAGATCAATGTTTAACCGCTTTTTATGGGTTAAACATTGATCTAATATATCATCGATAGGTGTGTCACTACGTGAAGCTCTTATCGGTGTTGCAAATGAAATACCATATGTGTTTGATGCCCATAGTATTCCCATCTTTTTACCTCTAACAGCATTAATCGCTTTTTCATATTTCCTTCGTTCTGCTTATGAATTTTGCCTTTCTTCCGCTGACCTATGGGTATAATTTATGTGGGACAGTAATACGACGGCAACCCGTAATGACATACTTTTTTGCAACCCTTTACGTTATTACCTTTTGCAACCCTGACTGACAACGATCAGAAGAGAAGCCGAAATGAATAACGAACATTTTACAAAACTTACACTTGTTGACCGACCACCGACACTGGCTGACGACTGTCATTAAACGGAGCCACATTTACATATAAATTTGAGAAATAAATTGCATTAATTAAATTAATTAAATTAAAAGTCCGCTAAAGTTTTATTCGGATTAATAAGTCCCAAATTTATGTTGTTAATTAGTTTTATCAACAGAATATGTTATTTGTGTAATATTATTTTCTGTATGTTTAATGTGATAAACCATATCACATTGGACCACTTTGACTATATCACATTTACCCATCTCGAGTTTTTGAACTAAAAATTAGTTTCCATGGAAATAATTTACCCAATATAAAAAACTAAATTGAATTATTATTAAATATATTAACGAAAAACAAAAATAAATGGTAGAATTTTAAAATCTATGAAAACTTTGGACTAATCACTTTTCGAAACAGGTACTAAAATATTTGGATCCGCACAATAAAAATATTTTTGCACACTGAAAACGAACAAAGCTTTCATTGGCATGCGCAGTCCTGGAGCAAGAGTTTTTAACCGTTACTATTGTATTTGCAAAAAAAGTTCATGCAAAACCATGCATAGTTTAGAAAATATCCTGGTATATCACTTTACCCACCCATATCATAATACCCCAACTTACCCTAAGTTATAATAATTTGTTTGCGCGACCTCCTGTAGTCAATTTGACTGTTTTTTTCTTGTTTTCAAATTTTCATTCATTATTTATAATTTTCATTGCAATTTACTCTTGTTGTTTTTCTAGCAATGGTATTAATAATAATAATAATAATCCCAACGGTTATATCCCTCCAAACCCGCCCGACCGACCCGAGGGGCGCATCCGCATGACGCACGGATATATAAAAAAAATTTTTTTTTTGTTTTTTTTTTCATATATGTTGCGCCGAGTCATTAAAGGCAGAGGTTTGTTAAGTGTCGTGATCTAAAACTGATCAGCTACACATGCCTACCATTTCTCTGCGACTAGCAAGTGTAGGAAGATTAATGAGTTTTAAACGACTTATATATGGCGGCAGGTTGTACTGAGAATCCCAACGAAAATTCCTTAAAGCAAAAAGCAGAAATTGTTTTTGAATTGACTATATTCTGTCGGAAAGAACTTGATAGCGCGGGTTCCAAACAACAGATCCATATTCCAGTATGGGCCTCACTAACGTTGTGAACAGAGCCTTCGTGATGTAAGGGTCATTGAATTTTTTTGACCACCGTTTTACAAATGCAAAAACACCCTTGGCTTTGTTAACTGTAACATTTATGTGAAGATTAAAATTAAAATTCGGATCCATTGTAATTCCAAGATCATCAAAGTTAAACACTTGTTGGAGGTTATGGTTACATATTTCATAAGAAGCTGGTTGAACTGCTCTGCCAGAAAAGCACATTACTTTACATTTTGTAAGGTTTAGTGGCATGTAATTTATTTCACACCAGTTAGTCATGCTATTTAAATCCGCTTGTAGTGAGGACCTTTCCTCAACATAATGATACGATCTAAAAAGCTTTACATCATCAGCATACAATAAAATTTTTGAATAATTTATTACAGAAGGTAAGTCATTTATAAAAAGTAAAAACAGAATCGGACCAAGCTACTACTATTTTTAAAAAGAACTCGTTGTGTTCTGTCAATGAGGTAAGAATACATCCAACGAAGGAGATTAAGTTGAAAACCAAGGAGATCGAGTTATGGAGTAATTTGACCTGACGAATTGGGCAAACATGTTGGAAATTGATTGGGAGTTACAAGAAACGGTATTTTGATATTTCATAGCAGACGGAAAACTAGTCACTCTGCGCCTAGAGTTAACGGAGTCATAAAATGATTCAGGGTTTTTTATTAGATTCCTTTTAACTTTGCACAAATAAGATCTGTAGCATTTTTTATTCAATTCAAAATAAGCGTGTCGGATAACTGAGTATTTAATATAGTTAGTGTGCAAACCAGTTTTTTGTACAATTTAAACGACTGCGACTTCTTATTTTTTAGTTCTTTAGTAAACCAAGGTTGTGATTGCTCCTTTTGTACGCAAACCCGTTTTGGTACAAACTTTTGAAATAAGCTAAATATAGTGTTATTAAAATGCTGGACGCAACGTTCAACATCATCTTTATACGTCGGCCATGATAATTTTGATAATTCTCGATCTAATTTCTTGAAATTGGCTTTCGCGAAAATAAAACGAGCGTTTGAGCTACTTGATTTATCAACATTATTTCCAAAATCACCAATAACTTCGTAGTTTATCTCAATCGCAGGGTGATAAGAGTCGTCTGGAATAACGAAGGGTTCGCACATCTTCATAGATGACTTAGGTACGTCATCAACAAAAACAAGATCCAGAATGGTGACAAAATTGTTTGGAGTTAAATTGATCTGATTTAGACAGAGCTCAGCCATATCTTCTAAAAACAGATTGTATATATCCTTTGATGATATTGGAACGATAACGTCGTCTATAAGAGTCCATGATATGCCTGGCATATTGAAGTCACCAAGTACAATCATCGAGTCATGTGCAGTAATCATTGAACTTAAAGATCTAAGTAACGCAATATGTTGAGAATAAACCGATAAGTCAGAGTTAGGAGGGATGTAGCAAGCAGCTAAATAAAAGAAACCATTTCCTACCATAACTCGTATTGCTTAAAATTCGATTGACTCGATGAGGGGGATATTAACATCTTCGGATGGTATTGAAGAATGAACTGCAAAAAGAACACCCCACCGATTCTGTCCTTACGGTCATTTCTATAAATTTGATATTGATTAGGAAGGATCTCTGAATTAAAAATATGTGGTTTAAGCCAGGTTTCAGTAAAGCAAATTACGTTATAGTTACAGTCTAAGCCTTTTAAATATAAATCGTTCAATTTAGTATTTAAACCTCTAACGTTTTGGTAGAAAATACTTAAAGTAGAATTTAAAATTAGTTTTTTGGCTCAGTGTCACGATTAGGAATTGAAGCTAAGTTATTTATTTTATTTTTATTTTTACGTGGCTTGTATTCAAATTCGCGAACAAATGCCCCGGTTGGCCAAAAAGAATTGTTAAGCAAAGTATCAAAAACTTCAGGTGCCACATCAATTTTAAAAGATGATACGTTCGTATTTAAAGTTAAATTTTAGGATTGCTAAGTTACAAGTCTTAATTTTTGATGAAATGTAAAACTCTATATCATCAGAAGAAGTGTCCCTAGCAAATCTAGAAACAAAAATCGATTTTCTCAAAGGAACCACAACCAGCTTCTTTGCAGAGCAGTCAGTCTCATCCAATGGTGCTACAGTTTTTGCAACAATAGGAGCAGATTGGGATGGTGGAAGCGATTGAGGCGGTGATGGACCCACTTCAGATGAAGATACCTGTAAGTTCTCATTATCAGAATTGCATTTATTAGAGGAAAAAGCGCGAGTGCAGATAGCTCTTGATAAAGTTGAAGAAGACCGGCCCTGAGGCGGAGGGACAGGAGACAAAAGATTAATTAGCTCAATTTGTTGGGGTTGAGGCACAATATTCTTTTGAAGTAATGTAAGAGGAGCCACAATACTTTCCTTGGGTGGACTGTGTGTCCGTTTGCGTTTGGTCTCTCTTACAGGTTGCGAAGTTTGTTTATCAAGGCACTTAAATGATTTAAACACGTTTTAATAACGTTTAAATTTATCATTAAGTGCCCGAAGGTCTTTGCCGATTTCGAAAAATCCATTTCTAGTTTCTCTAAAAAATTGGAAAAGTTCAACCTCAGTTGATCTGCATTTTAAACAAGACCAACGAATACCTCTTCCTTCATTTATTAAGTCTAGGACTCTACCAGTCAATCCGGCACATTTTATATGAGCAATCCCATCGCACAACCAGCATGCAACAGAGCGTTGCTCATTTTGCAGTTGTCAAAAATTCAAGACATAATTTAAACAGTAAAATTCAATATGAGTAAAAACTAAAATTGTATTAATAAATCAAAGAAGAAAGCAGTTTGTAAGGTTGTGTAAGTTTTATAATTATTTAAGGTTTGAGAGCTATTTATGCACCGAACAGTTTTAGATGCACAGTAATAGACACCTAAAAAACTAAGCGCAAACAGCTGTTTAAAGAATGACAATCAAAAAAGAGAAAAGAAAATGCGCGCAAACTTAAACAAACACACAAAGTTTAAAGCAAAAAAAAGAAGCAAAAACAATGTAAATAAGAAACAATAACAATGCAAATCAACTAATGACTCGGCAATTGAAAACTAAATTAAAGTGTAATAAAATCAATGCAAAAAATGCTCAACAAATATTATACTTAGCTTTAGATTTTGCGGAAGCATCTTGGTTTGCTGGCTTACAAAATCCAACTCGTGCAAGAATTGAACCGAACGACCATCAAGCGCGGCGCACGTTGGTGAATGGGCCCAAAACGAGGTGGCCACCGATCCCGATTTTTACAAGAAAATTTTGTTCAGCGATGAAGCTCACTTTTGGTTGAATTTATTTTATTTTATTTATTTTATTTTTAGACACAAGTAAGACGCAGTCTTTTAACGTGCTATACTAATAAATAGTAATAATTAGTACTTAATATAAAAGTGAATCATTTAATCTAATCTAGTTTTGACATTTAACAAAAAACGCTCTTACAATTATTCAGCATAGGTAAGAAGTAGTACATAATTATAAACGAAGAAAAAATACATGTGTAGTAGTTTTTTAAGACTTAGAGTGAGAACATTGTATATACATAAATAGCCAGTTTGAAGTGCTTAAGATTTATTTCTAATTTTAATTTATTAGGTAAAGAGTTCCACAGCTGCACAGCTCTAACGAAGAACATTCTAGATGTGTGCGAATACCTAAAGTGTGGTACTATGAGATTGCTTGTGCGAGTTGACCGAGCAAATGTTTATTTCGAAAAAAGATAGTTTGGGCAACGGGTGTGGACGATAAGCTGCAACCGAGAATCACAGATAAATCGGAAATGTGGTCGAATTTTCGTTTTAGGTATACATATCCAGCAGCAGAACTGGATCAAGAATCGAACCTTGCGGTACTCCCGCTGTAATAGGTAATAATGCAGAGCAGTAATTTTTTGATGTAACCCGTTGTCTACTGTTTGTAAGATAGCTTGCTATTAACCTAATTGCATCATTGCTGAAACCGAAATATGCGTTTTTGGAGAAGGATTTGGTGGCAAACAGTGTCAAATGCTTTGGAAAAATCTAGTAATGAAACAATGGTGAGATCTCCCTTATCATAGAATGGTCGTATATCCTCCAATATCTTCAGCACAGCGGTTGAACAGCTATGCCCCCTTCGGTAACCAGATTGATATTCGGACATGAGACCACTCTCTGTTAGGTATTCCATCATTTGATTTAACATCAACCGTTCAAAAACCTTTGACAGTGCCGGAAGAATGCTTATGGGGTTAAAGTCGCAAGGTTGAGTGGCATTACATTTTTTGGCAATTGGTATTATATTGGCCACTTTCCAAGAATCAGAAAATCTTGATGTTGTTAATGAAAAATTGATAATGTGCGTCATTGGAGAAAGAATGTGGGGCAAAATTAACTTTATAAATCGTATACCAATTTTATCTTCACCTACCGCATTTGACCTAATAGATAATATGCAGGGTATTATTTCAGATTCAATGACTTTGTTAAATCTAAATTTACTGGCAAAATCATGTTACAGGTCACAATCAAACCAATTTTTAAAATTATTCCACAGCACTTTAGATGGAAGGTCAGAAATGAGCTTTTTCTGAGAATATAATTTCTTAGCTTTGCGCGTGGCTTCAGTAGCTCTGTTTCGCATAATCAAATTTTCGTGGCTACTGTTTTGTTTCCAGAAGGAATAACTTTTATTTCGAGCATTTATTGCCTTGCGGACGTCCTTGGTAAACCATGGGTGCCTAGCTCTATTTATTTTTACTTTCTTTAATGGAATATATTTATTTAAGAGGTAGTTAACTAACGTGGAGAAATTATCTATCTTTTCATTAATGTCAGCCAAGAACCAACAGTCGTTCCAAGGATGGAAGCTTCAACAGCTAAATTTTGTATTTCAACCGCGTTGAAATCTCGATAATACAAGAAATCTGGTGGCATATTTGCAGAAGCACTTAACCGTATTCTATAACTTAGGAAAATTAAATCGTGGTCACTATTACTACTCAGAGAAAGTTGGTCAAAATGTGAAACACAGGACATATCCGAAACACAAAATAAATCCAGTAAACTGGGCTTACATATGGGACCAAAACGAGTAGGCAAACCATTTATAACATTTAAACCAACACTTGACATATCATCAAACAAATTCCTAGTACGTTCGTTTTTTAATAGCAAATCAATGTTTAAGTCGCCACATAATATAATATGTTCATAATTTACACTAAATTTATTAATTTGTTGAAATAAGTTACTTAAATCAATTGACCTACGCGGATTGTACACGCATATCAAAATACAACATTGGGAGTTACCGAAAAACTCACTCATCAAACACTCCACTTGATCAACATGGTTCGATTCATATACTATTTTCTTCTGTAGCTCATTCTTGTGGTATATCGCTATACCATACCCCATTTGTCAAAATGGCTATCATTTCTCACGACAGAAAAATTGCATAGATTATAAACATTATCACTATTGTCATTTCTAAACCAAGTCTCGGTCAAACATACAATATCCACACAAACATTCTCAAAAATGTAGCTT
Organism: Philophylla caesio; assembly: GCA_963971545.1. Classification (NCBI taxonomy): domain Eukaryota; kingdom Metazoa; phylum Arthropoda; class Insecta; order Diptera; family Tephritidae; genus Philophylla; species Philophylla caesio. The sequence continues at coordinate 26,989,943 of OZ020605.1, forward strand.
AGATAGTCAAGTTTTGATTGATTTAAGCTTGTCGCATTTAGATGGCAAATTTGAAATCCAGTATGGAAATCACTTACCAATTTCAGCGACGTTTTCAAATTTAAATCGTTAGACGTTGTAATGAGGAGCTTTACGGCCGGTTTTTTTTAAGTGAAAAGTAAAACAAAATCTTCTTTATATTCTCCTACGCGTTTCGGCGTCTTTTTTTCGCCTTCATTAGGGAGTCTGCATTTATTAAAAGGCACATATAAAAACACAAACAATTAGACATAAATATAACTATAAACTAAATTTTTATACATACATACATATTATATACATATATGTATATTACTTACATTTATTCTACAAAACTAAAACAACCATCATTATAATCACTTAAAAACATATTATTCTGCGTCATCGCACGTCTGTTCTTCTACTGCGCATTATTGCTGTTCTGTATGCGCAATTTTTGTTGTCCACGTCTTCCTTAAAATGCATCGCGTCTTGTATTTTCTCTTGAATGCGTAGGCCTTCTAGTGTAAGTTTCGTTCTCTCTCGTCTCTCTACGTCTAATATTTTAGTGTTGTCGAAGTCTGCTGTATGTCCGCTGTTTGTCAAGTGTTAAGCTAACGCAGTTGCAGTTTTTTTGTTTCTTGCGTCTGCTTTATGTTCGCCTAGTCTGACGCCGAGCGCGCGCTTAGTTGTGCCTATGTAAATTTTATTGCAAGGCTCGTCAGTTTTCCCTTTGCATTTAATTTCATAGACAACATTATGTTCTTGTTCCTTGTTTATTTCTTTTTTTGTTTTGGTAAATATTTTATTAAGAGTGATGTTTGGTTTATGTGCGAATATTACTTTTGTATTTTTGATGTTTTTGTGAAGTGTTTTACTATCCGTTAGTCCTTGTATGTATGTGACTCCTGCAAATATTTTGTTTTCATTTCTTGGTTCGGGTTCAATGTTCACTACTTTCGATTGTCGTTTTTGTTTTGCTATTGCTAATAAATTTTCTATTGTTTTGACTGGGTACCCGTTTTTTATTAATATGTTTTTTATTTTTTCCTTGTTGTCTCTCATGAACGCCTGGTCGCCCAGCTTTGTTAATAAAGTTAATTGCTGTGATCTTTTTTTGTGTCCATGGGTGATTAGAATGAAAATTTATCATTCTAGACGATGCTATAGATTTAGCATACCAATTCGTTACAATTCTCTTATCTGATTTATGAATTTCCATGTCTAGGAAGGCTAACTTTTGCCCACTTTCAAGCTCAGTGGTGAATTGGATTTTTCGATGTTGCGAGTTCAATACTTTTAATATGTCTTCCACGCCATTTTTCTTAACTATTGCGAATATATCATCTACATATTTATTTATGTATTTGATATACATATATGTCCTTAGATTCGAGTTCAGCGATGCTTTCGTCCAGTATTTTGTCAAGTACAATGTCAGCAACGGTGGGTGATAATGGATTTCCCATCGGCATTCCGTGTACCTGTTGGTAATATGTCCCGTTGTACATAAAATAATTATTGTCCCGTAGGCAGAATTCTAAAGTGTTTAAAAATTGCTTCTTTGTAAGTGTTGTGTGGTTTTGTAGTGAAGTCCATTGTTGCATAATTGTACGGATAGCTAGTTGTACTGATATGTTTGTAAAAAGGGATACCACATCGAAGGAAATCAGGACTTCGTCTTCCTCAATAATCAAATTTTTCAGCTTTTCTTTTATTTGGAACGAATTCTTAGCATTATATTTTTCCGAGATAATGTTGTTAAGGGTTTTTCCTATAAATTTTGAAAGATGATAGCAAGGAACATTGGTCGAGGCAGAAATTGGTCTAAGTGGCATATTGGTTTTATGTATCTTTGGTAGTCCATATAGTCTGGGTGCTGTTGCCGCATTGCATGTCAATTTGTGTATCTGTTGAATACCCATATTACCTTGTTTGTAAATATCATTAACAGTTGTGTTGTTTTTCATTACTAGTTTCTGTGTTGGATCCGCTCGCATAGGTTTGTATGTGTCTTTGTCACTCAGGATTTCCTTCATTTTCTCCATGTATTCAGTTTTGTTCATTATTACTGTTTTATTTCCCTTGTCTGAACTTGTAATTACGATTGAATCTTTGTGTTGTTTTATTAGTCATTTTGTGTCTTCAAATATTTTGATTAAAAACTTCTCTTTGTTATTGTTCTTAAGTTTACTTTTAAATGTATTTAATCTTGTAGTTATGTTGCATCTCGCTGTGTCTTTATCTCTTTCGTCCTCTAATGTCTGGATTCCTTGCTCTATCTCTGCTATCAGTTGCACTGGTGATAGAGTTTTCCTTGTTATGGGAAGGGCAAACTTTTTCCCCAGAGAGAGCCATCTTGACTTCCTGGGAATTGAAATATTAGATTTTTTAATGAACCAATCCTCGTTGATAGTAAATCCATAGCTCTTAAAGTTCCGGTCTATTTGTCCTTGCAATTTTTCAGTTAAATTTTTCTGTGTGTGTGTCTTGATATTCTTTAAAGTTTGTTTTTGATTCTCTTCAATTGAATCAAAATCTACCTTTTTCAGTTTTTGGCGAAGATCTTCCCTAACGTGACCTATGTTATTGTTAGCTAGTTTTATTTGAATGTTTGTTTCTTTTATTTCTAAGTTCAAGATTTTCATCGTAAATTGTTGTTCTATTTTTTGTTGTTCCTTTTTCGTGATGTCTAGTTGGAATCCGCTTCTTATGTTGTATGTTTTACCCCTTAAATGTAGTGGTGTTATTCCAAGGTCTTTGCATTTGAGTATGAATTTAAGTCGTTGTTGCTGTTTTGCTAGCTTTTTGTGATATTTGCTGTACTGCTTGATGATGTAGCAGGTATTTTCGTCGTATTTAAGTCTAATGTGTTGAAAAAAGTGCTTCATGTTGTGTTCTTTATGTTCGTTAGAGCCTACAGCGGTATTATACATAGTCATAAGTTAAATCACTTCAAATTGGCAATACAAAGATAAATATAAGTACAAAAATGTAATAATAAAAAGCATTTTTAGCAAAGATAAAATTAAAATAAAAATAGTGAATTATTATAACCCAACGGAAACCCACTTTCCCGCCCAACCGGCACGAGGGGCTCAATCGGCATAACGTACGGATGTTTTTTAAATATACAAATCTTAGGTGCCGAGTTGTGACAGAAGAAAGTTTGTTAAGCGTCGAGATCCCAAGCTGCTCAGCTACAGAATAAGAATTAATCAGCCGAATACAAAGTTAGAGAAATGCAAAGTAAGAAAATTGGATCATTAGCTGTTATTAAGAGAGGATAGAATAGTTCTTTTAATTATAAAAAGTGAGTCCGATACATAAGAGAAATAACAGCGTAAGAGAAATAAATTATTGCAAACCTATAGTGGATTTGTATTCGTATAGCACACGTACGGACATACATATGTACATACCCTCCCAAAACGATCAAATGTTTCATGTTTAAACAGCCTGCACATACATACTTATTAGGGTGGGTCAAAAAAAGTCGATGTTTGGTACCCCCTAGTTGTGTTTTATAAATCATTTTAAGCAACTTTTCCAATGGAAGTATGGTTTTATTTTAAATTCCGAGCCCCCCCAATTTTTAAAAATAGGTATTTTTTCGTCCTTTTCAAGATTCGACTTGGACACAGCATTGAAAAAAGGATTACAATATTTTGCTATGTATGTGTAAAGGGGTTTTTTGGTACGAAAAACCGAATTTGACATTGGCTCGGCGATAAAATTATGTTTTGATACTCAATTTGAACAAAAAAGGCTTACGATGGACGAAAATGGCACAAAAATCGGAATATTTGTATGGAGAGTACCCTCATTTTTCATCGTGATGACTTAAAATTTTGCACAAAGTTTTTTTTTACAAAAAAAAAAAGATAATGAAACTTACAGTGCAATACAATAAAAATTAAGGGTACTCACATACAAGATTTTCGATTTTTAGCCTTTTTCTGGCCAAAAATTGAAAAATCTGTATGGAAAATATGTTTATTTTCTATCGGAATGACTTGGAACTTGCTGCGATTGTAAAGTTCAATTAAAAAGAGAGAGTCAAGAGTTCTCGTTATGATGTTGCAACTACTACTTTAGATTTCAGATAGAAAATGGAACCCTCTGGAAGACAGAAACTTAGATCTTCCTCTATCTACTCGCTAAATGAACAGAACATTTTTTTATCAAAGTTTTTTTTCTTCAGAAATTCAACTCTAAAGATGCAATATAGCATTCTCTAATATTTCAATTTCTAAATACATAAAAATAATGTAATGAAAGTGTATACGCCAATGTATTTTAATATTAAGTACTATAACTCTGTCGTTTACGGCAGTGTATTACTTTGTAAATTCATACGTTGGACTCAATATTTGGATTCGAATTTAAGAAAAATTGTGAATAATGTTGTTCAAGAAAACGCGTATTATGCTCACTCAGAAAACGTTTTATTAGCAATGTTGTTCGACGATGAAAAAAACATACGCGACTTAGCTCTAAAAAAAATTGTACACTACCGCAACCATGTGGATAATCCGATGCAACTGAGAGCTTATAAAAAACCTATCTTGAACTTCAATTGCACGGATTATACGAATATGATTGATATGAATGATAATTCAAGCATATTCGAACCACCGTTTACTCTAAGCATCCCTTATGAACATCTAGAACAATATCTGGAAAATGATGATCGACCGCTACCTGATCCAAAAATTCCGTTACACATACAAGCAACGGAAAGACATGTTCAATTGCTAGCTAGCGTTTCCAAACGAGTTTTAGAACAGAAACGAGAAGAAGTGATGGCAGTGACATTAGAAAGCCGTAAAAAATTTCCTAAACTTGACAGCAAGAAAGACTTTCAAGAATAAGTCCTTCTCGCTTCTTACAATATTCAATTGAATTTTTTTCATTTATATTTTATATAAGTTTTTATCTTTAAGGTTGAAATTGTAAAGAATAATAAATTTGAAATGAGAAAAATAGGCTTTGTTCATTTAGCGAGTAGATAGAGGAAGATCTAAGAAAAGGAAAAAAAAAATACCTATTTTTAAAAATTGGGGGGCTCGGAATTCAAAATAAAACCATACTTCCATTGGAAAAGTTGCTTAAAATGATTTATAAAACACAACTAGGGGGTACAAAACATCGACCAAAAAATATAATTTTAGTATTCAGTTTAAGGCTGCACGATACACAACATTTTTAGTTTTCTGTCCCGGAGCGTAAATAAATAGCGAGGACGGTTTTCCAACACGGGAACACGCCACATAGAGCTGACCATGTGAAAAGCATGGCATTTCTAGGTTTATGCCGCATACTTTCAACGACTGCCCTTGTGATTTATTAATTGTCATTGCAAATGCAAGTTTCACTGGGAACTGCATACGTTTGAATTGGAAGGGCAAATCTGTTGAAGTTAAGGGAATCCGGGGAAGTAAGCATTCCTCTCTCTTGAACGGGCCTTTCAAAATTCTTGCCACTATTAAATTGTCCATTAGCTTCGTAACAATCAGTCGTGTACCATTGCACATTTTTGGAGCATGAAGATTGCGTAGCATAATAACAACAGACCCAACTTTGAGACGCAAATGATGAGGATGCATTCCAGGCAAATCCAGAAAGTTTAAGAACTCTACTGGGTAATTTACTACTTCGTCTTCATTTTCAACGCGATCAATAGATTTATAAGAACGCAGATCTCCCGGAATTTGATTTTGAATCGTCCAATTCAAGTCGTTGACATCAATATTTTTTCTGCTAAAATTGCGAGTGCGGCTAACCATTCGTAGTTACCATAATTTTGAGCGATATTTGGATATATGTACACTGCTAATTAGTTCACCTTTACTTGAAGCGAATTGTGAAATCGCATTTGGAATCGATATTAATCCACTCAAGGATCTATCTGAGCTTGTCCATTGCCGATCGCAGCAGCTCTTTTGAAAAAACCTCTGCAGTTCTATCGTGTTGCAGCGAAACTCGCATATTGATGTCAATGAAATGGTTTTTACAAACCTCCACAAATGCGATGACTTTAGACATGCGTTTAGCTCATCCGCCGCTGTTGATTTTGGAATCACCGGGTAGTGTTTGTCTGAACTAGCCCGCCAGTAATATCATCACTCCTCCAAAGCAACGATCATTATTGCGCAAATCTCTCAATGTTCGGTCGAGTGCTTCTAATGATCGTTTGTGGGCCATTGTGCACTCATCCCATATGATCAATTTACAGTTTTTTAAAACTTGTGCCATTGCTGATTGCTTTGAAATATTGCAAACAGGACTTTCGTGTATTTGCATGTTCAATGGAAACTTTAATTCTGAATGTGCCGTTCTTCCACCTTCCGCAATCCCGGTAGATGCAAGAGCTAATGCAATACCGTTTTGACTTCGTATTGCTGCTAGTATTAAAGACAATAGGAACGTTTTACCGGTCCCGCCGGGCGCATCGAGAAAAAATATGCCACCGTTTCCATTATCTACAGCATTTATTAGTTGATTGTATGCACTGCTTTGCTGTTCATTCAACAGTGAAAATTTTGTTTGTACTTGTTGTTGCAAGTGAGTTATATCGTAAGCACGCTCGCGTTCCAATTCGCGATTCAGTACATCCCTTGCTTGACGACTTGGCGCTGGCATATGAACTTCAATCAATAGTTTTCCACTCATGAGTAAACATAAATCTTCAATAAGGACTAATGCTTCATTGTAGATGTCAGCGTTCATTTGCAACTCGAAATTTCTTTTCGTTATTCGCAAGCGGTGCAAAATATCTTCTGCCATGTCATCTCTGTACGTATCCCATAATAGACGCGCGTTTGAAGGCTGACATGTCGAAATTATTATAGCGAAAAGTGCACGAACTGCGTTGGCTGGTAAGGAAGCTATTGCATCGGGCGCAAGTTGCAAAGAAACTTGTTAAAGTGGTTGCTGGTCGTCTTTCCGCTCGCTGTACTATGTTCTCTGCGTTGAAATAAACTCTTTGGCCATACTCCAAATGAACTGCCAGATGCACAACAGTCGGATGGCGTTCATGTATTGCAAATGAAAATATTCTCCAGATTGCTTCATTGCAATTGACATATGTGCCCATTTGAAATTTGCTAATTTCATCTCGTTCCACGCCAATAACCGCCATATCGCTTCCTTTGGTGACGTATTTGCAAACATACTTAATTGACTTTATTGAACTGCAATACTCAACATTTATATGTGTTTTGAATGCCTTAGACAAAATAGGCGAATATGGAACGATCCATGTGTTATCAACCAAGAAATTCTTTCCCTTCAATTGAGTGATGGATGTTCTGCCATTGTCAGCGGGTGTGCGACGCCGATAGAGAGGGTATCCATCGTTTCCAGTTTGAGTTTCCGAAATAAAAGCACGTGGATAGCGGTTTTTGCATTTATTGTCCGACATACAAACCGAAGATGGATCGTGTTGTCCGCATGGCCCATGAATCATATTGGCCATCACCACTTTGTGCAACTCTGGATCTATATCAACATCAGGAATTTCAGCGGAAATTATGTCATCAATTTGGTCAGGTGTAATTTTCTCCACCATCCAAAGCAGAATGTGTGCGTGGGGTAAACCTCTCTTCTGCCACTCCACTGAGTGCATCCAGCATCGCACAGTACCATATACACGTTGTTTTGTAATGAAGTCCATCAAACATCTGAGTTTTTGTTTAAACACTCGTGCTGTGACGTCGTGGCGATCGCTTGGTGATTGGTCGGGATGCAAAAGATTCGTAATGTCTGGCCATTTTGGATTGCAAGTAAATGTTACAAACAAATCCGGTCGTCCATAATTGCGCACGTAAGTCATCGCGTCCTGGGAGTACTCATGCATGTGTCTAGGACTGCCAATGTATGTCGATGGCAAAATAGTGAGTCGACCAATATCTGTATCACTATTCATCGCATGTCGTAAGTGAACATACTCTTCAGATCGCAACTTCGACTGATTGTATCGAATGCAATTCAGTCGTTCTGTCTCAACTTTAACGTACATATCAACTGCATACTGTTGGAATAATCGTCGATATCTCAGTAAGTGGTTGTCATAGTTTTGTCGAATCATCATTTTTTATGCGTAAAAGTTGGCTGTGCGTCAGATCGCCCAAAACCGAAAAATGTCAAATAGCCCAAATGACAAATCGCCCAAAAAGTTGGGCGATTGGAAATAATGTCTAATTTCCTAAATGACAGATCGCCCAAAAAGTTGGGCGATTAGACATATGTCTAATTGCCCAAATGACAGATCGCCCAAATGACAGATCGCCCAAATGTCAAATCACCCAAATGTCAAATCGCCCAAAAATGCAAAAAACTTCTTGTCAACTTCTGTAAAAGGGAAAATGGTTAGTTCTTTGAAAATTTTTTAATCTAATTTTCCCTTTTACAAAATGTTTACTTCTTCATGCCAACATATTGTAAAAGGGTGACTTAATAATTCTCCTCTATAATTCTCCCTTTTACAAAATTTTTACTTCTGTAAAATGAAATATTAGTAAAATACATAATTATAATGCTAATTAATCTTAATTTATATTTTGCTACATATTTATTCACACAACTTCATAACATAACCCCTAACATAGAGCTATACAACCCCTAAAACCCCCCACTTACTACGATACTGAAAGTAAAAGGGGAAAAAAAAATGTGAGAGGGTATTGCTTTTAGTTGAGAGCATATTTACCGTACTTTTATTTTATTATTTTGACAAATTTGCTAAAAACAGAAAATGTCAAATCGCCCAAAAAGTTGGGCGATTTGACATACATATGTCTAATTGCCCAAATGTCAAATCGTTGGGCGATTGGACATATGTCACATCGCCCAAATGTCTAATCGCCCAAAAAGTTGGGCGATTTGACATATGTCTAATTGCCCAAATGACGATTTGACATTTTTGCTTTTGGGCGATTAGGTTTTGGGCGATCTGACGCACAGCCGTAAAAGTTCATTGAACTGACCTTTTTATTTGTCTCTACATCTAAAAGTTTAAATTATATATGTGAAATAGCAAACAAAAATTTGTTTGTACTAACCATTCATTGGATTTATCATCTTATAGCCTAAGTGATATCCGTCTTCCCCACGGCAGAACATGAGCGGATATTGCATTGCGTCGTAAGACCGATGTGTCTCACTTATCCGCTTTAGTGCGTTTTCAGTTCTACGTTTTATGACAATATCACGCGACTACAAATTTTCTCCAACAACAACAACTGATATTTCGCTAACTGTAGGTGCATTATATTTCCTTAGTTCCTGTTGGTCTCTTGTCCGCATGTATGATAATGCTATGATCATCTGTTGGCATACGTTCCAACGAAATCGTAAACAGTTTGATGAGGTCATTGTGTTCGTGTAACATTTGCTGCAATTGATCGATTATTTCTCTTTTCGTTGCATTGAAGATAGTACAACGTCGATTTATTTGATCATGTGAATCTCCCAGAAAGTAAATTTGGACATATTTGTGTTCTTGATCTTGATTCGGCAGCAGCGATCCAGCGAGATGAAAAATTTGCCTATGAACCTGTATAATTGGTTGAAAGTTCTGTAGTTTCTGTCAAGTATAGCGCTTAGTAAAATTACCTTAAACGTTGGATTGTAGTTTTGTTCATTTACAATTTCACCGCCAAACGACGTCATTTGAAAACAATCGTTGCACATTTTAGTGTGCTGTAAGAAATGCCTAGAGTTGGGAGATTCACCGTAAAGCCGCTGGAACAATGGCTCTGGTGGTGGAAGCAATTCTGGCAACTTAACCTTTCCCCCTGCGCAACATAATCCTGGCGGTTCTTTTTGAAATTTCACTGCATTGCAATGTTGACAAACGACTGACATTTGACCGATTTGAACAGATGCGCTATATTGAATGTTTGGCTCATATCGAAAGCCTGCCCGTTCAGTGTTCAGCAAAGAAACTTGTTGTTGCCGCTGTTGTCGTCGAATAATCGCATGTTGTGATCTTACTTCATCACTTTCGCGAGCACGAACTTCCCTTCTTCTCAATCGTTCTTGCTGATTGTGAAGTTCCCTTCTTCTCAATCGTTCTTCCTGATTGTAAGTTTGGTTTACATCTTCTAACTGGTGCGCACGATTCTCCAGCAGTCTATTTCGAGCCGATACCCTCTCAATAACACTTTCCCTTTCTGTTTGACATGCTCTGAAATTTCGTATTCTCCTTGTGCTGTGAGAATTCCGACCAATGTTACCATGCACATTGATTCTTGGCATCTTAACAAATATCTAATTCGAAATGCTCATACATTTTCATACAGCTCACATAAGGTTTTACCAACCGTTAACTTACCTTTGAAAAATCCAAAAATGAGCTAACCCAACTAAGGAAAAAGATGCAATTTAACGATATAAACTATATAGTCCAATGCAAATAGATATTCGCCGACACACTAAATCACTTTTACCAATTCGCTCACTTTTTTAAACGAAATATGAACGAAACCAGTCAGAAAATTATAATCCACATATTCGCTATTTTTTATTTCTTAAATGTAAACTATTTAACACGAAAATATGCAATTGGACGATAAACTATGTATCTATTCCAATGTAAATTGGTATTCGCCGACACACTAAATAACTTTTTTAAACAAAATATCAAAAAAACCGCTTAGATATTGATAATCCACACATTCGCAACTGTTTATTTCGTAAATGTAAACTATTTAACACGAAAAGCTACCGCTTCAATTATTACATTAGAAATAATATTGTTAGCTGTCAAATGGAATGACCGCCTACTACGTTCCAATTTATTTTCACTGAGTATTGGCTATTTTAAGTAAGTAAGTTAGATTATTGATATAGTATACCTCCATAATGGTTTTCAGACCCCTCCTCCAACCCTTTTAGATATATTCAGCCTCAAAAGTTTAGTACGTATGGGAGGTGCCATGCCCCATTTTTCGAAAATTTTTTTTTTTTTGGTGAACATGGTATTGATATCGTATATATGCATAGTAACTTCTATGTACGTGCCATGAATGCTTTTAGGGATATTTAGCCTTAAAAATTAAGAACGCATGGTAGGTGCCACGCCCCCTTTTCCCAAACTACTGTTTTTTTCATAAGCATGCTATTGATATCGTTAATCTCCTGATCAATTTTCAGGTCCAGTTGCGGCGCGTTCCATGTTTTGGCGGACAATCCTAAATGCTTCTTTCAGCCTGGTAGACTTTTCCTCCGCTGTCGGTGTTGTCGAACCCGTCCCGATGTTGATTTCATCGAAGAGCGCTCCTGGCAGTCGTGGCTAACGCCCTTGTACAGGAAAGCAGGACTGTATCCTGTGGAGGCTGGGACAATCGTATTGACAGCGAGCTCGGTTTCAGGGAGAAAGTCGTCCCAATGCTGATGCTGTGATCTTGTTAGCTGCGCTATGGTCCTTTTTATAGTGCGATTGGCGCGCTCGGTCGGGTTCTCTTGGGGAGTCTACGGTGCCGTAAATTGTTGGCGGACTCGCAGCTCTTGGAGATATCGCTGCCAGAGTCTACTGGTGAATTGGACGCCGTTGTCCGAGCACCTTTGGCGTGGTTTTCCTGCAGTACTCGTCGGCGTAGAGGACTTGGTACGCAAAGCTTCCAGGGAACTTCTTCTTCATCCTGGGATCGGCATGGAATATGACGATAGAGTTGCCCCTCCTGCATCATAAACTCTGCGTACTTCTCAGGGCGGGTGCGTATCTCCTCAACGCGTTTGTGCCACCACTTGCATTGTGGCTCCACCACAGTTGCTCGTCGTAAGGTCTCCAGCGGCTGTCTCGATAATGCATCCGCGACTACGGTAAGCTTTCCTCGTCGGTACTGGATATTGAACGTGTACTACTGCAATTCCAGGGCCCATCGCGCTATGCGGCCGGAAGGGCTTTCAACCTCTGCGACTCCCTACAGATTATGGCCAGGCATTCCTTTTCGGTGGGTGAATAGTTGATCTCTGCTTTGTTGAATTTCCGGCAGGCGTAGGCATTTACGCGTTCTTCGCCTTCCAACTCCTGCCTGAGCACCGCTCCCAGGCCAAAATTGCTCGCAACAGTCCGCAGCGTGAATGTCTTGCTGAAATGTGGACATGCGAGTATGGGAGCCTCAGTAAGCTTTGGCTTTAGCTTCTCAAAAGCCTCCTGTTGTTCAGCTCCCCACTTCCAATGTTTGCCCTTCTTCAGGAGCGCGGTGAGTGGTTGGCTTAGGGCAGCAAAGTCGGGTACGAATCGGCGATACCAAGATGATATGCCGAGGTATTGGCGTACTTCCTTCACGTTGGTCGGCGCTTTTAGTTCCTGGATGGTGGAAAACTTGTCGGGGTTGGTGTGTATGCCTCTGTTACAAATAACGTGACCCAAATACTTCTCGTAAATTGCTGACATGTTCTTCGAAGGTGGAGCCTATAATGATTATGTCGTCCAGGTAGGTGAAAGCATAGGGCTCCATCTCCGGGCCGATGACTTGAAAATATTTTCAAATAACATCGGGTAGAAAAAGCGACCGCACTTTGATACTTAGAGAATGTTTAAAACTGATGCCAATGTCTGTGATCTAGTACATTGTGTAAATGTACCCAAATTATTTTCGGCTTTAAATTATAATTATAATGTAGATGAATGGCGACTTTTCATTGATGGATCTTGTAAAAGTATGCCATCTCGAGAGTCCCATCAGATAGGTAGGAAAAACGTTTTAAGCCTCCCATTGGTAAAATCTGAGGATGTTATCTTACCACCACTACACTTAAAGCTGGGTTACATGAAACAATTTGTAAAGAAATTGGATGTTAATAGCAAAACTAAAATAAAAGCTAAATAAAAGCCGGTATTTATTAATTTGTTTTCATACCTACTTGTTTTTTATTTTTTTTTATAGTATGTGTATATACATAGGTATTTTCATTGGACCTCAATTATGAGCGACGTTACCTTTATGAACAAGTTAAGCTGTGTTGAGAAACGTACATGGAAGAGTTTTGTAGCGCTATGTGATAATTTCCTTGGGAACAACAGAAGCGACGACTACATCGCGGTTGTAAACGAATTTTTAAGTGCATATGGTGAAATAGGTTGCAACATGTCGATAAAAATTCATTTCTTGCATTCGCATTTGGACTTTTTTCCACATAATCTGGGCCAGTTCAGTGATGAACAAGGCGAACACTTCCACCAAAAAAAATGGCAACGATTGAAAAACGTTTCGAAGGTAAAAACAAAATAAATGTGATGGTAGAATATTGCTGGTCAGTACAACGCGAAACTGACGATGCTGACCTAAGGAAAAAACGGTCAAAAAAGCACTTTTGATCTATATATTTTCATTTAATAAAATTTCGTTCTTATAAAAAGTAAAATAACTCAGTCACTTTTTGGCCGATTTTTTAAAAGAAACATTCGTTGAACTCGGTGTTAAACGTACTCTTTGAATCTAATCAAAACTCAAACTTTTGTGTTTTTATAAAATAGTTTGTGAAAATATCGCCAAAGTCAAAAAAAGAAGAAAAATGTAACAAAATTTAAGTTTGTTGTGCAAAAACAAGTAAATTTCTTCAGCTTTATTAAGACGTCTATATATCTTTCAAAAGGTCTGAGTTTCTTCTTTCTTAAACCGTTCTTAGAATGAAAATTGTTGTTAATTAGCTAAGATATGAGCTAAGAAGTGCGCAAAAGCTCGAAAAACCGGTTTTTTAAGGTTGAGTCGAGATTTTGGGGGTGTTTGACAAATTCCAAAATTGGATTCTCGTTCTACTCGTAAGACCTACAAGAAAAATAACATCACTTCCCAGGTATTTTTGAGTGTCACACTGTGTAATTGAAGATACGACCTTACTCTTTATAGTATCGACATCCAAGCAAACTGCGCCAGCACTTCCTTCCCATTCCTTCGCTTAATTAAATGCAGAGCGCATATTTCTTACTTTTGAACGCGCTGTTTTCCACTCCAGATGGATTTTTTTTTGGATGGTTTTTCAATCTCAAAGCGATTATAATATAGCCGAGCCAATGGTTTCTGTTAATCATTGAGTAGTTAGTGGTTTCCAATTACTCTTAAAATTAGCATAATTCAATCAACGATTTTTCCTCGGCAACTTCCCAGCGCTTGCGTTTTGGTGTAAGCTAAAACGGAATATTCACAAACGTTTATTTTAAAAAAGGATGCAATCTTTTTTATCATATTTACCTCAACATCGTCGTTTATACTCATTTTCAAATTTTTTTTTGTATGGTTAACGAATTCCCGGCCAGTTTATTCAAACTAAATGCAAGCCATAAGAAGAAGAAACATAAACAAGCACAGCTGATTCAAAGTGACACTGAATAAACACAGCTCGCAGAGTTGTATCGCCAAATATATATATTTGCATTGCAAACAGCAACAACGTGTTTACAATAGTTGTACGAAACTATGACTTACGACATAAATGACAGTATACGACACCTTGTGAACTACCTAATTGTATTTTATACAAATATAATATTTGTAAATTTTAAACTCCTAGATAAATACTAAAGTATGTTAGGATAACACTAATATCTTTAAGTTTAATAAAACTTGTGAAGCTAATCTAATGCTGGGCAAATAAAATAACTGAATAACTACATCGCGAGGGTATAAAAAAATTCGGTTCATTAATGGGAAATCCACATTTACAAAAGTTTAATAACAAATCAAATTAACAATGCAGCTCTCTTATTCCTTTGCTAAATATGATTGGGAACCCAACTTGTAGGAAAACTCGGGTACATTACCCTGGAGAAGTTCTTGGATAGTGGACTTAGCAAATAATGGCTGCTTTGCGGAGGCTTAAGGGGCTTCTCTACTCTCGCGGTTTCAAAAAATCGATTTTTTTAATTTAATTTTGATCTTTGTGTATCCAAGAATACGGCACAGAGAGGATTTCGTAGAAATCACATTCCTTTGCATGCTTCTGGGCTCCGTAATGTACCCGTCTCCATCAAGTTATACACCGTAATTTATCTTTAAAAGCGTTTTCCCGAAAGTGGAGTTTTTTTAGCTGCTCTTCATAAAATATTGTTTCGATTTCAAATTTTTTTTTCTTCGATTATTGTTCACTGAATACCGCAATATTTTTCCGAGTACGATTTGCAAAATTGTAATTTGTTCTATTTTTAGAGTCTGTAATATGTCAAAAAATTACGTGAAAATTAAAACTGTTCACTAATCGTTGTGTAAATTTTACTAAAGTATGTTAGGATAACACTAATATCTTTAAGTTTAATAAAACTTGTGAAGCTAATCTAATCCTGGGCAAATAAAATAACTGAATAACTACATCGCGAGGGTATAAAAAAATTCGGTTCATTCATGGGAAATCCACATTTACAAAAGTTTAATAACAAATCAAATCAACAATGCAGCTCTCTTATTCCTTTGCTAAATATGATTGGGAACCCAACTTGTAGGAAAACTCGGGTACATTACCCTGGAGAAGTTCTTGGATAGTGGACTTAGCAAATAATGGCTGCTTTGTGGAGGCTTAAGGGGCTTCTCTACTCTCGCGGTTTCAAAAAATCGATTTTTTTATTTAATTTTGATCTTTGTGTATCCAAGAATACGTCACAGAGAGGATTTCGTAGAAATCACATTCCTTTGCATGCTTCTGGGCTCCGTTATGTACCCGTCTCCATCAAGTTATACACCGTAATTTATTTTTAAACGCGTTTTCCCGAAAGTGGAGTTTTTTTTAACTGCTTTTAATAAAAGTATTGGTTCGATTTCAAATTTTTTTTCTCGGATTATTTTATTTATTTATTTATTTCATAAGTCAATGAACAAAGTTCTTACTGACTACTTAGAGCTACAACTTAACGATAACAGAAAATAAATTAACAATAACAAATTTCACAAGGCAGAATATAAGATTGGGAGAAACTCAACTTTAAATAAAGAAAAATCGAGGAAGACAGAATTCGAGATCTGGTTGAATTCGCAAAGTGCACGCGACAAAGGGGCATTTCTTGCATAATTGGTTTTGAGTTTATCCGGATAGAATGGATTGAAATTACGTAAAGTCCTAAATGGCACAAGGAAATTAATACTTTGGAGCAAAGACGAACAATCAACAGTGCCATTAATTATACCATACACAGAAGAAAGTGAAAGAACTGTCCTTCTCTTCTCGAGCGATTTAAGACTTATAAGAAGCAAACGCGAATTGTAAGAAGGTAAGGGATCCGAGAATTTCAAAGAACGTAGAGCAAATTTTGCACACGTTCAAGGCTATCTATCAAAAACTGTGAATAAGGTCACCAAATAAACGCTGCATATTCCAGTCGAGATCTAACATAAGAAGAAAAAAGTAGTTTTAGAGTATATGGGTCAGTAAAATGTGTACTGTGCCGGCGTACAAAGTCTAAAACTGAGTAAGCATTAGATATAATTAAATTGATGTGATTATTAAAAGAGAAGTTGGAACCAAATATAACTCCAAGGTCTTTGATTTCATCGACAGTCTTGAGTATTGTATTCGAAATAGAGTAAGATGTGTGCCTGATGTATCGAGCTTTAGCAAGAGTCATATGAAAACATTTTTTAATGTTAAGAGAGAGATGTGACTGTTGACACCAAAGAGACAAATTATCCAAATCAGATTGGAGGTTCGTCACATCGGTTGCACTATTTACTACTGAAAATATTTTCAAGTCATCTGCATATAACAGATATCTGCTATATGAAAAACACTCGCCAATATCATTGATGAATAAAACGAAGAGCAACAGCCCTAAGATACTTCCTTGTGGTACACCTGACGTGGCAATGAAAGGTTCAGAGGAAACACCATCGACTGTTACGACGCAACGTCTATTGCTTACGTACGATTTCAACCAGCACAGGAACACAGAATGAAAACCTAAGCTAGCAAGTTTAAACAATAAAGTATTGTGTGGAACTTTATCGAATGCTTTTGAAAGATCAGTATAAATGCAATCAACTTGGGATCCCAGTGAAAAAGAATTTATGCAATATTCACTGAACTCTGCTAGATTAGTAACCGTGGAACGACCAGGAACAAAACCATGCTGTTTAGGTAAAATTAAACTCTTAGTCGCAAAATACATCTTCTTTTTTACTATACTCTCAAATAGCTTGGAGACAGATAAAAGCTTAGAAATAGGACGAAATTTCAGACATCATTCTTTTTGCCAGCTTTAAAAGTTGGGGTAATGGTTGTCAATTTCCAATCGTCTAGAAAAGTACCTGTACATAGAGATTTATTAATTAACAGTTTAATAGGGCTAATAACCGCTGGACAGTCTCTCAAAAAAGAACTGAGAAACCTTCAATATCAGTTTGACTCGAAGGCTTAAGACTTAAAATTCCTTCTGATACATTGTCCAAAGTGAGATTCAAATTACCAAAGTTAATTGAAGAGGGAAAATTTAATGAACTATTGTTGTTGGGCTCAACAGACAAAACTTGGTCCAGAACGAAATTAGATTTAAAAAACTTAGCAAACAGATTAGCTACCTCACTCGGTGTACTTACAAATGCATCCCCTAAGCAGACAGCGGATGGTACCTCAGAAAAAGATTTTTTTGACTTAATATAATGCCAAAAACTCTTGGGATTTAACTTGATATTCGATTCAATTCTAAATATATAGTTTTTATAAAGAAATTTTTTTCACAGTTGAAGCGTTTTTGATAGTATTGATGTTTTCAAAAATAACACTGATCATTAGTTTTCTTAAACTTCTTAAAAAATTTATTTCTTTTATTTTTTAGCGATTTCAATTCCCTTGTGTACCAAGTGAGCTTATTCTGCTTATTTTAAATTATTGTTCACTGAATACCGCTATATTTTTCCGAGTACGATTTGCAAAATTGTAATTTGTTCTATTTTTAGAGTCTGTAATATGTCAAAAAATGACGTGAAAATTAAAAATTTTCACTAATCGTTGTATAAATTTTACAAATTGCAAATTAAAAAAATTATGTTCCGGGAAAACATAGCCAACATAACTGTGATTATAAAGAATATTAAGTTTCTGATTACAGATTACCCAACTGGCCCGAATTTTACTTAAGCGGGACCCATGCAGTTTGACCATCCATTTAATCAATGACGTTTCAAGGTCGATATTTTTTTTTTGGTATTTAAATACAAAACCATAAAACAAAATTTCTTAAATCGATTTAGTAGACCCTTCGCAATTTATTTCCAAAAAACCGCTCGATTTCAGGCCTTGGGCGTAGAGGACCCCTTAAGCAATGTTCCGTATATCTGCTAATGCCGTCTCCAATATTTCTCTTATCTGGGACAAACTTTTTAGTGCCAGTTTTTTTATTATTCATTCTAAAAATTGCTTAAATTAACAATAACTTATAGAATATTGAAGCAACGACCGGTCCGGATACTAGAATAAGTAGATTTCTAGTAACAGGACACTGGAATTCACTTTCATTTCTATTCCAATAACCGGACATTTGAATTTATTAACAATAAGATTTTTTTAACAAAATTTATATCACAAATCGTTTATACACCATTTATAATAATAATAATAATAATAATAATTTGGCGCTTACTTAATATTATACCATAAATGAAGGACCTACAGTTTTCGAAAGGCAGATGTATTTTATGAGAAGCTTTTTCATGGCAGAAATACCCTCGGAGGTTTGCCATTGCCTGCCGACGGGTGACCGCTATATGAAACAAAATTTTTCTATGATTATGATATTACTTGCCCTGGCTGAGATTCCAACCTTGGATTAAGCGGCATATCGAGTTGTAGCACGCACCGCTACCCACTCGACCACAGCGGCCACCATTTATCACCAAAACTAAATAATATCCAACACATTTCCACGCATAACAATTCGTAATTCTTAGCTCTAAAATTCTATGTGTCTCTTGCACAAAACACATTTTTTTCGCACTTCGCCTAGGTACACCAACTAAATTCTCTCAAATAAAGTCAGCGTCGCACAGTGGTCTGAAATCGAAAAATTCTGGGCGAAACGAAGCAACATTATTTTTTCTAAAGTGCAAATATCTTTAAGCTTTTGGTTCGCTGATTTCAAAAATGACGTCGGAATGTAAAAATTCAAAATGGCTGACACAAAATGGCGGACGGATTTTTGTAAAAAAATGTTTTAAGAGCTAAAATTGAGTGTAAGGGGGTTTTTGAGATCGCTGATTTCCAAAGTAATGTCAAAAACAAAATACAAGATGGCTGACACAAAATGGCAGACAAGTTTTTTAAGAGTTGAAATTAAGTGTAAGAGGCTTTTTGAGGTTGCTGATTTCAAAAATAATATCAAAACAGTAAATTCAAAATGGCTGATACAGAATGAGGGACATTTTGGAAAAAGTAGATTTAAGAGCTAAAATTGAGTGTAAGGGGGTTTTTGAGGTTGCTCAATCGAAAAATAACGCCAAAAAACTGCGACGACAAATCTGCAGAACGAATCTGAAGGATTACGAAACTTTTTCTTGAATAATATAAAACAATACACTTCTAACAACCCCCTTATTCTATAATTTTGGCAGGATCCACTGGGATCACAACTTTTTCACACTTTTTTCTAAAATTTTATGTAAAAGTAATGAAACACGCAAGTAGGTGTGTATTGCAGCATTCAACACAAGTAAATGACAAACACAAATATATTTAAACGATATCTTGCCTTCCATTCCTTCACAATCACACTCCATTTTGCAAAACGCAAAAAAAAATTCAAAAAATTTATAATTAAACATCAAAAACGGGTGTACAGTATAGGTTATGCAGTATAGTAGTAATACGCATAGCAACGACTAGCCTAGCAGTGTCAACTTCAAATAGCTGTAGCAAAAAAGCACATGTGGGTGACTGCAATAAAAATTCCAGAAATTGACTCACTAACGCCCCCTCTGAGACATATCTTTAGTCCAACTTTTTCGAATTTTTAACCAGTGTGCTTCGCAATTATTCGGAAATGGCACTGGTTAAGCCGTTTTAAATGAGCGCCTGTCCTATTGAATTTTAGTTTAACATACAACTTTTAACGGTTTTCTTAATTTATTTGCAAAACGTTAGTAGTGTCCGGTCACTGGCATACTTACCCTACGTATCAGGGCCGTGTGCAGAACTCAGCCCATGGGGGGTTCTGGATGGAAATTTCATATAAGTACGAATAAAATTTGATGAATTCGATTCACTTCTGTTCATATACGTTAATTTGCCCACGGGGTGGGGAGGGTGTTAACCCCGAAAACCCCCCCTCACACGGGCCTGCTACATATATTATATTCTTATTTTACAATTTCTGTTTTGCTCTACCATTTCCTGTATACTATTAAGCCATGCTACGTTGCTCTCAGCTCTAAAAAACAATTGTTCAAGAAAGCGTTAGGTTGCTTAGATCAAAATCTTATAAAGGTGTTTAATTCTATAAAGATTACGGTATTTACAAACCACACAATTTGCACCATCACCGACCATAAATACATACATACATACATAATTTTTAATTCACAAAACCCTTCAAAAATCTCTACACTTTAAGTACAAAGTTGTAGGGGTTCGTTAAAAAACGCAATTGAATTGGAGTTGTTGCCATGTCAATCTTCACTTCGCTGACAGTTGATTGTTTAATAACGTTGTGCTTGACATGGTTGTGTTAACGGCTGAAATTTCAATTCAACTTGAGTGCCGACATTTCACAATTTGGGCATCGTGGGTCTGCCCGATTTTCCGTTAGTTGAATTTTTGGCATGAAAGCTGCGTTAAAATTTATATATTTGTTATGTACGTAAACTTTTGTCTGTGAAAATGTGTGTAATTGTCATTTGGTTGTTCTTATTTTTGCGCATCAGCCATTCACATATCTAAATTTCAGTTCTGAATTCGCAACGTTGAGTCAATTTAACTGAGTATTCGTACAAAAAAAAAACAACGAGTTAGCAAAAATTAACAAAACTTTTAAAATTTAACATTAAAATTTCAAAATTTTTAAACTGAACTTTTAAGAAAATTTTCGAGTAAGCAGATATGTGACCCCGTTAAATTTCAGTTTAATATAGCGCAAGTTTCAAGTAGCTCACAATGAGCACTAATTTATTTGATTTTTTTTTCCCATCCACCTGGAACTTGCATTATAGGAATTATTTGGCGTCCAGACAGCGCTATTTTATTATACATATAATTTATTTTACATTTTCTGTTTTGCTCTACCATTTTCCGTATACTATTACGCCATGCTACGTTGCTCTCACCTATAAAAAACAATTGTTCAAGAAAGCGTTAGGTTGCTTAGATTAAAATCTTACAAAGGCGTTAAATTCTATAAAGATTATGGTATTTACAAACCACACAATTTGCACCATCACCGACAATAAAAACATACATACATAATTTTAAATTCCCAAAACCCTTCAAAAATCTCTACACTTTATGTTCAAAGTTTGAATTTCAATTGAATTTGAGTTCTTGCCATGTCAATCTTATCTTCGCGGAAAGTTGATTGTTTAATAACGTTGTGCTTGACATGGTCGTGTTAACGGCTAAAATTTCAATGCAAGTTGAGTGTCAACATTTCAAAATTTTGGCATCGTGGGAAGCCCAAATTTTCCGTTAGTTGAATTTTTGGCATGAAAGCTGCGTTAAAATTTACATATTTGTTATGTACGTAAACTTGGGTCTGTGAAAATTTTATGTAATTGTCATTTCGTTGTTCTTATTTTTGTGCATTAACCATTCACAATAACTAAATTTCAGTTCTGAATTCGCGAAGTTGAGGCAATTTCACTGAGTATTCGTACAAAAAAAAAACAATGAGTTTACAAAAATTAACAAAAATTCCAAAATTTAACATCAAAATTTCAAACTTCTTAAACCAAACTTTTAAGAAAATTTTCGAGTACGCAGTTATGTGGCCCGTTCAATTTTAGTTTAATAAAGTGCAAGTTTCAAGTAGCTCACAATGAGCACTAATTTATTTCATTTTTTTTGCCCATCCACCTGGAACTTGCATTATAGGAATAATACTTATGTGGCGTCCAGACAGCGCTTAACTGAGTCAATTAGTAAATTTTGTCAACTCAAAATATTCGAAGGCATTTTGCTAATTGCCTCAAATAAAGATTTGTCTATATGACGCTTTAAATTTAATGCGCTACCAACACACCGTCTTTTTGCAAAAAAAACAGATTTTTGTATAAAAAATCATAACTTCAAAAAAACAAAAGAAGTGAAACGAACGAGAAAAATCGGTGTTAACCAAAAAAAATGAAATTGCGAAAAATACACAAAAAAAATGATTTTGCATGTCATGGATATTTTCTTTAATTCCACCTTTTTAGCAAGATTGATCGTGATACACACAGTCGCTTAGCAAAAAAAAAAAAGATTTTTGTAAAAAAATTAAATTGCGAAAATCACACAATAACATTATTTTGCATGTCATGGACATTTTCTTTAATTCCACCTTTTTAGCAAGATTGATCTTGATACACACCGTCTTTTTGCAAAAAAAAAAGATTTTTGTATAAAAACTCGTAAGTTCAAAAACCGAAAAAAGTGAAACGAACGAGAAAAATCGGGTTTTACCAAAAAAAATGAAACATGTGCTAATGCAACAAGATATTGTAAATACTGCCGACTGTTAAATGCCTGAGGCGTTTATATTTAATTTAATGTAAAACAATGGAATTTACCTAAAAAAAACGGTTTATTCAAATTTTAAAATTAACTTCCTCAATGGAAATAAAAAATTGCTATAATACCCATATTAAGCGGGACTAAACAATTGCAACTCAAAGA
Organism: Philophylla caesio; assembly: GCA_963971545.1. NCBI lineage: Eukaryota > Metazoa > Arthropoda > Insecta > Diptera > Tephritidae > Philophylla > Philophylla caesio. The sequence continues at coordinate 27,012,734 of OZ020605.1, forward strand.
AAACAATACATTTTTTTGAAAATGGTAAAAGAAAATATTAATATTTAGGAGCAAATCCTTGGCTATAGGTAACCGCCTTGCCCCGCCTTGGCATTGGCGCTATCAAGTTATCGACGATAGTCTGAGGTATACATATTTCTCCACGCTTACAGGACTCTTTGGATAAATTGGTCCGCGGTTGTCACATAAGTGCGATCAATCCTCTTTTTTTTTTAAATTTAACATAAGTTCTCTATAGGGTTAATGGGTCTGGGGATTGTGGGCGACATGCCTTTACATCCACCTTGATCCTTCGAAAACACGAACTTAGAACCTTTAACGTATGCTTCGGTTCATTGTCCTGTTGGAACACCTATTTTAGTGGCATCTGCTTCTCTGCATGTGGAAGAATGATGGATTTTCTAATGTCTCTGTAAACATACCGATCCATTGTACCATTAATACGATGAAGCGGCGCCAAAACCAGAAGCGGAAATGCAACTCCAGACCAGGCGCGGATACAGACTAGAACATAGCCACTATGTTTGACTGTTTTGACACAGTAAGATTTTTGAAGACGTTTGTTTTGTGGGCGTCTTACGTAGCACACGCCATCAATTTCATATAAGTACGAATAAAATTTGATGAATTCGATTCACTTCTGTTCATATACGTTAATTTGCCCACGGGGTGGGGAGGGTGTTAACCCCGAAAACCCCCCCTCACACGGGCCTGCTACATATATTATATTCTTATTTTACAATTTCTGTTTTGCTCTACCATTTCCTGTATACTATTAAGCCATGCTACGTTGCTCTCAGCTCTAAAAAACAAGTGTTCAAGAAAGCGTTAGGTTGCTTAGATCAAAATCTTATAAAGGTGTTTAATTCTATAAAGATTACGGTATTTACAAACCACACAATTTGCACCATCACCGACCATAAATACATACATACATACATAATTTTTAATTCACAAAACCCTTCAAAAATCTCTACACTTTAAGTACAAAGTTGTAGGGGTTCGTTAAAAAACGCAATTGAATTGGAGTTGTTGCCATGTCAATCTTCACTTCGCTGACAGTTGATTGTTTAATAACGTTGTGCTTGACATGGTTGTGTTAACGGCTGAAATTTCAATTCAACTTGAGTGCCGACATTTCACAATTTGGGCATCGTGGGTCTGCCCGATTTTCCGTTAGTTGAATTTTTGGCATGAAAGCTGCGTTAAAATTTATATATTTGTTATGTACGTAAACTTTTGTCTGTGAAAATGTGTGTAATTGTCATTTGGTTGTTCTTATTTTTGCGCATCAGCCATTCACATATCTAAATTTCAGTTCTGAATTCGCAACGTTGAGTCAATTTAACTGAGTATTCGTACAAAAAAAAAACAACGAGTTAGCAAAAATTAACAAAACTTTTAAAATTTAACATTAAAATTTCAAAATTTTTAAACTGAACTTTTAAGAAAATTTTCGAGTAAGCAGATATGTGACCCCGTTAAATTTCAGTTTAATATAGCGCAAGTTTCAAGTAGCTCACAATGAGCACTAATTTATTTGATTTTTTTTTCCCATCCACCTGGAACTTGCATTATAGGAATTATTTGGCGTCCAGACAGCGCTATTTTATTATACATATAATTTATTTTACATTTTCTGTTTTGCTCTACCATTTTCCGTATACTATTACGCCATGCTACGTTGCTCTCACCTATAAAAAACAATTGTTCAAGAAAGCGTTAGGTTGCTTAGATTAAAATCTTACAAAGGCGTTAAATTCTATAAAGATTATGGTATTTACAAACCACACAATTTGCACCATCACCGACAATAAAAACATACATACATAATTTTAAATTCCCAAAACCCTTCAAAAATCTCTACACTTTATGTTCAAAGTTTGAATTTCAATTGAATTTGAGTTCTTGCCATGTCAATCTTATCTTCGCGGAAAGTTGATTGTTTAATAACGTTGTGCTTGACATGGTCGTGTTAACGGCTAAAATTTCAATGCAAGTTGAGTGTCAACATTTCAAAATTTTGGCATCGTGGGAAGCCCAAATTTTCCGTTAGTTGAATTTTTGGCATGAAAGCTGCGTTAAAATTTACATATTTGTTATGTACGTAAACTTGGGTCTGTGAAAATTTTATGTAATTGTCATTTCGTTGTTCTTATTTTTGTGCATTAACCATTCACAATAACTAAATTTCAGTTCTGAATTCGCGAAGTTGAGGCAATTTCACTGAGTATTCGTACAAAAAAAAAACAATGAGTTTACAAAAATTAACAAAAATTCCAAAATTTAACATCAAAATTTCAAACTTCTTAAACCAAACTTTTAAGAAAATTTTCGAGTACGCAGTTATGTGGCCCGTTCAATTTTAGTTTAATAAAGTGCAAGTTTCAAGTAGCTCACAATGAGCACTAATTTATTTCATTTTTTTTGCCCATCCACCTGGAACTTGCATTATAGGAATAATACTTATGTGGCGTCCAGACAGCGCTTAACTGAGTCAATTAGTAAATTTTGTCAACTCAAAATATTCGAAGGCATTTTGCTAATTGCCTCAAATAAAGATTTGTCTATATGACGCTTTAAATTTAATGCGCTACCAACACACCGTCTTTTTGCAAAAAAAAACAGATTTTTGTATAAAAAATCATAACTTCAAAAAAACAAAAGAAGTGAAACGAACGAGAAAAATCGGTGTTAACCAAAAAAAATGAAATTGCGAAAAATACACAAAAAAAATGATTTTACATGTCATGCATATTTTCTTTAATTCCACCTTTTTAGCAAGATTGATCGTGATACACACAGTCGCTTAGCAAAAAAAAAAAAGATTTTTGTAAAAAAATTAAATTGCGAAAATCACACAATAACATTATTTTGCATGTCATGGACATTTTCTTTAATTCCACCTTTTTAGCAAGATTGATCTTGATACACACCGTCTTTTTGCAAAAAAAAAAGATTTTTGTATAAAAACTCGTAAGTTCAAAAACCGAAAAAAGTGAAACGAACGAGAAAAATCGGGTTTTACCAAAAAAAATGAAACATGTGCTAATGCAACAAGATATTGTAAATACTGCCGACTGTTAAATGCCTGAGGCGTTTATATTTAATTTAATGTAAAACAATGGAATTTACCTAAAAAAAACGGTTTATTCAAATTTTAAAATTAACTTCCTCAATGGAAATAAAAAATTGCTATAATACCCATATTAAGCGGGACTAAACAATTGCAACTCAAAGAAAACAATACATTTTTTTGAAAATGGTAAAAGAAAATATTAATATTTAGGAGCAAATCCTTGGCTATAGGTAACCGCCTTGCCCCGCCTTGGCATTGGCGCTATCAAGTTATCGACGATAGTCTGAGGTATACATATTTCTCCACGCTTACAGGACTCTTTGGATAAATTGGTCCGCGGTTGTCACATAAGTGCGATCAATCCTCTTTTTTTTTTAAATTTAACATAAGTTCTCTATAGGGTTAATGGGTCTGGGGATTGTGGGCGACATGCCTTCACATCCACCTTGATCCTTCGAAAACACGAACTTAGAACCTTTAACGTATGCTTCGGTTCATTGTCCTGTTGGAACACCTATTTTAGTGGCATCTGCTTCTCTGCATGTGGAAGAATGATGGATTTTCTAATGTCTCTGTAAACATACCGATCCATTGTACCATTAATACGATGAAGCGGCGCCAAAACCTGAAGCGGAAATGCAACTCCAGACCAGGCGCGGATACAGACTAGAACATAGCCACTATGTTTGACTGTTTTGACACAGTAAGATTTTTGAAGACGTTTGTTTTGTGGGCGTCTTACGTAGCACACGCCATCACTTAAACCCTATTTAATTTGGACACGCCGTTGAAAAGTACAGTTTTCCACTTCCAGTTTATGTCATTTTTAGCGAACTGCAATCGTTTTTGCATGTTACGTTTATACTGATTAGTGGTTTTCTTGCAGAACGGTAAGTACGCAAAACAGCGGAGCCAGGCGAAGAGCCACAGTTCTTGAACAGCACTTTTAAATGGAAATTTCTTGACCTCTATCGCTGCGTCAGTTTTAAGGTCAGTCTTTTTTGGTCGATCTCCACTATGAATTTTTTCATGAATATTAAACTTAATGGAAAAGCGTGTTGTCGCAGAAAACTTCCTCGCAAAAATGGTGTTCAGCAACTGTCTCTATCAAAGTAAATTAGAAAACGGAACGAAGCATAATTATTTTTACCGTTAAAAAGATCAACAAAGATAGGCGCAATAGTTTTATCGCGCAGGGCTGCCAACATCTAAACAAAACTCATAAATATAACCGAAAATGTCAAAAGATCTCGATAAACATTTTAAAACAAATAACATATACATATAATATGGCTTTTAAAACAAGAAACAGAAACTATTTCAAATGACAAATGGCTATGTGAAAGACCTAAATTCCTAGGCCGTGTTTCAGTTGCAAATGTTTTGTGCGATACTGTATATCCGAACACTTGCTAAAACTCGCGAAAAAAGTTCGAAACTTCGACAGCTACCTTTCGAGGCTTTTAGTTTTATGGTTTTGACCAAGGAAACGTACAATTTGTATTTTCAAAAAATATTTGTAATTATCTACCAAGTAAACGAAAAAAGAGTGTCAAAACGAACGAAATTTGGTCGAGGAAATCGATATTTTTTTATAAAAAATTAAAGCTACATATTCGGAGAATATAGATTCGGAGATATTTATAGAATTAGAGCGTCTTGAACCCAACTAAGCCGCGCTCACTGAGGTACCTCCATTTAAGGCTTGTTTAAAAGATAATAGATTTTTGTATGCCTTAAACTAAAAATTTGCATATTTAATTGTAATTTAATTGTTGTTGTTGTAGGCCAAATCACAAAAATGTAAAAAAATATTTTTTTTTGACCGTCCACATTTCAGTTAATTTTTGGTCAAGACTCATTCTAATTTAGTTTAAGGCATACAGAATTTCATCAATTTCAAGAAACAAATAACAATAAGAAGCAGACAAGAGCCGCCATTTTGAATATTTGTCGCGTTAAAAATGTCTAATTACTGTACAAATAAAATCGCATTTAACAATCAAAACCGGAAGTTTGTAAGTTTTTTCATCATGCCACAAATAATTCCCAAATTTAGTCTTCTTTTCGGCCAAATTTGAAAGAACCTCCCCTTAACTTAATGGGCACAAGGATATCTATGTATGTACATGCATACATATGCATATGAATGTTTACTTATATGTACATATGTACATATGTATATATAAATTCATATATACATACATATGTATGTATGCATGCACATAGTACCCACACAAAATAGTATAGATACCTGGAATAAATACATACTTGCATACATACATACATATGTACATATGTGGGTATATTAACTGACTTTTACCACAATACAGTTTTTATAAGCGATTTTCAAAATAAAATAGGCTATAGAAAACTAGGAAAAACCTTTTTAAACATCATATACTATGTATAAATGCAGAAAGTTATATTCGCCGTTATTGGATAATAACTAAAGTTAAGTTGAGGCTTTAAAGTACCTATTAAGCTAAAAACGGGAAAATTAAATACGTTGAAAACTAATTAAATTAGTACAAATTTGTTTTAACTGAATAGGAATGTATCCAATTTTGTTGGAATATGTGTGTACGTAAGTATACATACATATATTGCGTTTGACCCCCTTAGTTTATAAACATTTGAACTTTCACTTAATTCACAATTTCTATATGTATATGCATGTTTATTTTTTAGCGCCACCTTCTTCACTTATGTCAAAAATTCCAATACCAAACGTGTTTGTTTCATTGATCGGAAGCACAACTCATTTGTAGTTTAACAAGTCTATATTTCAACTGATTTGCACACACTCAAGTGCTAGATTGGTTGTCTAAGATGATGTTCCATATGATTACTCCAAGTTTCAATATCTTCTTGTGTTTTGTATATACATACATAAGTATATACATAGTATGTAAGAGCATAATTACATATGTACATACATATTTTGAAAGTATACATACATATGTTTAAAACAAATACATACATATAACAGAACGTATCACTTTATATTTGTATATCAAATTAACAAACAACGACACCACTTCTAAAACCAAAAAGCCATTCTAACCGCCTCAGACGCAAACACAATGAAATTCGTAATAAAAACGTTGATAAGAACATTTTGCACCAAAGCCAGCCTTACTGCAGCTGCGCTACGTATGTATGTATGTATATACCCTCAACCGCAGTAGATACTGCAAGTACTGCGCAACACAAACAATTAGCGCGGCCAATCACTACGCCCGTAAACCAATCAACAATCAACCCTTAGCAACAATTTAATCGGATGCGTGACAAGTGTATAAACCAATTTACAGGTAACAACCTATCACTGCGTGTAGCGTACACACATACAGTGTACCTTGAAATGGAACGTCGCGCCGATTGGGCAACACTTAACGCCATAATACAAATGCAATGGCGTCTCGTTCGCACTTGGGGAAATAAGTATACGAGTACATATGTACATACTTACGCATGCATGGACTTGCAAGCAGGGTTGCCACTTTTGGTCTTTTCGGACCAAAATTTGTCTGATTTTTTAACTTTGGTCCGATGGTCCGCTTAAAAGAATTTTGGTCTATTTTGCGATATGAGTATTTTTTCATCTTTTGGCTTACTTTTTTTCAATTTCTTTTGCTTAGATACACCCAGCGAAAAATACACGAAATTTTAACTATTTCCACTCAGATCCAACTATTTTTACCAATGGTTTTGCAGTTAATTGTAAATTCGTCAGTCTAACTACGCATGCACTTTAAATATGCTTTGACTATGAACATTGTTTATTCAACGATAAAAATACTTGAACTAAATTAGCAAATATGCTTGACTTGAAATGTGCTCATATTAAATGTAAGTATACTTCCTACTGGTATTAAATATTTACATATTCATTTTATGTATTTTAAACTTCATTTTAAATATGTTTCAACTTAACAAATATTAAAAAAATTGTAAACCTAAATATGTTTAATATTTATTTCAAATATATTCCATATTAATTTTGAATATGTTTTCAGTCGAATCTAAGTGACAACATATTTGTGTTTAAGAACTTTCTTATTCAACCTAACTCTGCAATATTTTTAAGTTAACTATTATCCACAGTTGATTATAACTCTGCCCATAGTAAAATTTAATATGCTCCATACTCAACAGAACTATTATTCATAGTTAACTTTAATTGCACCCACAGTAATATTTACTTTGGTTCATACTTTATTTTTCATACTTACCAAAAATATTTTATATTCTGATTTAAAATAGTCATTTAGATTATTTCACAACTTTTATTTAAATTTGGCCTGTTAAAAATTAAATAATTTGTACAATATTCAATGAAAAATATTTGAATTAAAGTGATTTGTATCTTATGTAAATACTTAAAGTGATTTGTATCTTATATAACTTTTCCCATTATTAATTTGGTACAAATGCAAAGGATAACTTGTAAAATATGTAATTTCAAAGATAAATGCTGCTGGATTTCTATAACCGATTTCATATGCCTGCATGTGGTCATAGAAACGATCTACTTTTATATTATTACATACAATATATACATTTCCTTGTTGATAAAATAAAAACTGTATCTTGTACAACATTAAATTTTCGCCTTTGTGTGCAATGTAATAGTTCCTTTTATACAAAACGCCTTTATACTCTATTTTATCACAAACTAGCAGGTTATCATATTCTAAATTATATGGCGAGTTCATATTTTTTAAAACTTCCATGTTTTGTACGTCTATATATTTAAATACAGACTTTTGAAATGGAGGTGGGATGCCTTTTTCATATATAAATAAAAAGTTTGAATATTTTAGAGACAATTTAATAGATAATGAACGACATAGATTTACTCTTGACATAATTGTACCTAAATACGATATTGCTTCCTTATGTTTGGCTTCGAAACGCATCACCCAAGCGTATTTCAAAGGACCGCATTTTGCTATAGCTGTGGGATAAGGAACCATAAAATGATGCTTTGGTTTTAATGTTTCACCATATAGTTTCACATATAACTTGTGGTGGAATTTTATTTTTCTTTCCTATGATTTTAAATCCTGTGCAGTAAATTTATTTTGAAATAGTATACCTATAATTTCTAATAGTTTTGTAAGTAAAATCCAGTGCTCATTACTTTCAGGTACTAAATCACCTATCATCAGTGGCAAAAAGTTAACAAAACAAAGTATTTCACTAGCGGTCATGTTTAGTTTGCAATTTTTTAGTCTGTGCATTTCTATTGGCACCGAGAAATTTCCTGCTTCTAATTCGCCAAATGAAAAAAGTTGCTTTCTACTGTTATTAGTGTTTAAACTTAAAACTTTATTATCAATCAACGCCAGGAGAGCTTTACATATATCATAAACACAAACGCCTTCCAAAACATCATGCATCAAGTCAAAATAAAAGTTTTCTGTAACATGAAAGTTTACCAGTTCGTTTAATGTACAATTAGTTTTGATGCCAGTTTCTAAAAAATTTCCCGTTTTTAAATCACTTTCATATAGTAATTTATTCCTTAAAAATCTTTTTTTCTCAGTGCAGTCTTTTTTCATTTCGTTATTACTTCTTTTGCAAGCTCTGCAAAATCGCTTAGATCTGAATGATTGTACAAAGCCTAAAAATGAATTTAAGCCCAAATTATCACCTAAAACTAGTCCAATAACGAAATAAATTTTTTTGGTTCATTTCGGTGTATTAATTTCAATTCCATTTTCCAACTCCTTTAGCTGACGCAATAAATGGTAAAATATTGTTTCGTGATCATAAGATTTCAATAAATATGATGAAATAAATGCAAATGGAAAAATTAAATCTAGCTTAGACAGCAAGTACTGAGATATCGTAGGAAATGAGTAATAAAAACCGCACATGTGATCCTAAAGCATTATTTACCTGGAATTCATCGAAATACAAAAAAAAAGGTATAACAACATCATCCGATAAAAAGTTTGTTAATTTGTTTGCGAATGTATCAGAATTTATAAAATTTGTAAAGGAATCGTTCTCTCGCAGCACTTTTTGATTATCAATTGTCATATTAAGAACGTCAGGAAGCTCAAAGAAAGACTTAAATTAGAACTGGACGTCATTAATGTAAATATCAATTTTTTTTGGAAAAAAAGATGAATGACCTTTGACAATTTTTTGTGAAATTTCATTGGATACCACGAACGATTTAGGATCTTGATATAACTTTATTTCTTTCAAAACTTTTAAAAACCGGTACTCAGAGTTTATATCTTTGAACTGTTCAGTGCAGAACGAATAAATGCATTTCAAATCTGCATTTATTTCAGGAGTATCTGAAAGTGAAATAAGTTTAAGTATATTTGATATTGATAAAAGCAAATTTGAAATCATGCCCTGAATAGCAACAACTTCATTTCTAGGCATAAACGACTGTGCATGCAGTCGAAGTGTCAAAATTAAAGCTTGTTTTTTAAGACTTTCATATAATCTTCGCGTTGTATTTACATTTTGATTTGAGTTTTCAAAACTATTAGCATGTAATGTAGGTTCGGGGTCCGTTTTATTAATATTTGTATGCACTAAATGCTTTCTGAACGTGTTGTACTTATGAAATAATTGATTACAGTTATCCACTTTGCATTGCAGTGAACTATTTCTCGATATTAGGTGATCATATTTTAAATGTCTTTTTAATAAATCTACAGTAAACATACTTTTTTTTACATTTAAAGCAAGGATACATTTTGGTAGTATATGATTTTTAGGAGGACATTTTTCTATTGAAAATAGTTTTTAAGTTTACTTAAGTTTTTTGCAAAATCGTACGTTTTAATAAAAAAATTATACAAATTAATTAATATTTAATGCCTTAAAAATGCATATAAAGTAAAATAAAAACAGAATTTGCAAAATAAAAACACAAACAACAACCACACAAACAAGTTAAATAGCGGCAGATCAGTTGCTCTTGTTTGTAGTTGGTTTGTTTAAGGAAGATGAAATAAACACAACAGCCAACTCGGCTAGCGTAGCACAATAGGTAGCGTATTGGCTCTGCAACTCCGAGCTCCCGGGTTCAAAGCCTGAGAGAAGTGGTTATGAAAATTAAATTAAAAATAACTTAATTTAATAATCAAAAAGAAGTCTGATGAGGAAATGTGGTGATTTCCGAAATAGTACTATGACTTCAACCATTAAAAACTGTTGTTGTTTTTTCACAAACAAATCTTCCATAAACTGGCCTTGAGCTCAATAAAATTATAAAATATTAACATTTTACTAGGCCAATAATTTTTCATAAAATTCAGTAGAGCTGTTAAGTTTGAGGATTTAGTATCATATCGAGTGTTGATTTCGTAAAAGAACTTTTGAATGAGTAACCACGGTAGTTGTGAGGAAATTGGATATTTCAAATTCAATGTATTAAATATTTTGAAACAAGTATCCAAACATTCGATAAAAGAGTTTAGCTTATATAAATTTTTATCAAAATAAACATAAGACGACTTAATATCAAAAGCATTAATACCTTCTACTATAATGAAAGGCTGAATTGTTGAATTATTTGAAAATTTTTTCGCAACGATTTCTGTTATTTTACGTTCATAATCACTTACTGAACATAAATGTAGTACAAAACTTTCTTGCGCGTCCAATATAGTAATCTTCTTTTTCACCTCATCCGAAGTGGACTTATACCAGGTAGTAGGAGGTAAAACAAATGGCAACAAAGTTGTTAAAATAAAATCTGATGAATCTGTATTATATAAGATAAATGTAAAATTAGTTACTCTTTAAAAAATGGTTTTCCATTTTTCATAACATACCACACGTTTCGGCAAGCTGTAACTCTATTAGCAGCTTTTTGCAACTTTCATTATGCAAATTGTCTCTGTAATATAGTTCGATATTCTTTTTGAAAAAATTCCACTTGCTGGATGACATATACTCCTTTCCCGGGAAGAGAGCAGTAAAATCAATCTTAAACTGAAATATCCAGAAAATATAAGAACCAAATGGAGATATAAAGAAGGCAGGCATGCATATTACCAAATCGACAGCTCTGCTATCTGTATATTTGGGCCATTCCTTAAGGAATTTCACAGGATCAAGTGATGACAAATCTTTACGGCGCAAACTAAAAGTTTTATGCCATTTGTCAGTCACAGCATTCCAATCTGAAAAATCTCTCTTTAATTCTGTTTTTAAAGCAGTCGAAATGGTTTCATCAAATTCTGGCTCAAACGTTAAGCTGGTATCAGCCACTTCGGTTGAAGGTGTGCAGCGAAATTTTTGGCGTTTTGCTCTACTATTTGTATATTTGGCGTATAATTTTCCACCTGGATTCTTTCGGCCAGTCCGGGGAATAAAATAAAACTCCTATGAAAATATAGTTATATGTATTAAGATACCGTCTTACAACTAGTTGAGAACTAAGTTTATTCAAATGTTCGAAGGCTCATAAATATTTACTTTAGCTTCACACTCTGAAGGGAAAATTGAAATTATTTGGTCGACGATTGCAGGATAGTCGGAAGTTCTTATTGTCACGTCATTGCAGTTGGCTTCTTCCACTATTGATGTTACTAATTGCTCTCTTTGAATATTAGACAAATTCGCTTTTTTTTCATAATGGCTCAATATGCTTCTGCCTTTGGGACAATTTTGTAAAATGTAACCGATGTCCTGAAATTATTGTAAAATTGAAAAAATAAATAAGGGTGAAAAATATAAGTGATTTACCAGTGAACTTTTAGTTTGATTGCGTATGGTAGACAAATTCGAAGTTGAACTTAATGATTTTTCCAACCAAGTTTTAACCTTGGAATCCACCGATAATGTTTCGTCATCAATATTGAACTAATAAGTACAAAATATAATTACTAAGTAAAATTTTTTTGTACTAGGTTTCTAACCTCAAATTTACGCCAAGCAAAGAGTTTTTGTCTGAATTTCGCTCTTAACCCAATATTAGGGATTGCATCCTTAATGTCAGACTTGGAAACATATTGTAGACAACGATACGTAACTCCATTTGCTGAAATAATTTTTAATGAAATTACATTGGCGATTTTGCAATATTTATTACTTGGTTTTATACTGAACGTATGAACTTACACTTTAAGCCTTCAAATAAACAATCTAAATCGAATGAACTTAAAAGTTCTTTTAATTTATCGTCATCAGTTTGCTCACTTTGTATATTAAACATTTTATTGTGTATTAGGAAATTCAATATGAGACCTGAATAAAGTTATATGTACATATATGAAATAAAACCAAAACTATTTTTATGCACACTGTCGGTATAAAGCCAAAACTTTCGGCGTAATATTCGATCAGCACAAATATCCTCGAGGAAACGTGAATATGTACAGTGGCGGCCACATAATTAGAAACGGTCCTTCTTTACAAGTTTTGACCCTCTTTTTTTTTGCTTATTAAGTTAAAGACTTTTTTAGAAAAATGTATTTAATTCTATAACTCAAAAAGTGTAAGTTTCAGGTGGCTTAAACTTTCCGGTGATTTTTGAGAATTTTTTTCTTGAGGCTGTGGCTCATTTTCTTCCATAGAAAGCATGAACAAAATCTATTTTTATATGGAAGAAAATACGCAACACCTTCGCCGAAAAAGAGGGTCAAAACTTGTAGGACTGTTTCTAATTATGTGGCCGCCACTGTATGTAACCAAGCGCAACGCCAACTGAGACTGCGTGCGTTGCTATACTTTTCTATACACTAGCTCACTCTTCTACGCACATATGTACATACATATACATACGAGTATATAGAACGTAAGCATTTACAAATATGAATGCACGCACATATGTACATGTTTTCCCGAAGGTTTTTGCTGATGAAATATTAGAGTTTTGCACGTTACACAAACAATTAACTGAACACAACACTATTTTATTACAAACCTTCTAGCCAGAGTCTAAATACAAAGGTTTTTTTATAACTCACTTTATGCATTTTTTAAAATATTCCAATTGCAATTTTCTACGGCGACTATGCTTCACTCTTGACCAAACTGAAACTAAACGAAGATAAACAACAGCTAACCACGGCACTCGTTTTGCATGGTTGCCAACGTTTATAAATTGAATTTAAGAGATCATACTCGTACATTTCGAAAGTACTTTGTAATTAATAATCATATTCTGAAAATTGTATTGCTTTCAAAAAATCTCCAAGTAACAAGTTGTTATAGAAAGGCGAAGTATAATTTATAATATTATGTAAATTTATATAGGTATGTACATATGTAGTAAGAATTTTTTTAACATCTCTCCAAGAGAAATATTTGTGCAGAATTATCCAAATCGTACCGATTTTTATCATTACGATGTATGTATGTACATATAATATATTCTTACAAACAAGTACATAAAAATAAGTTTGAAATACATTATAAACTGAGCCAAAGCTTATTTAATCTATAATACTCTATTTTTATGAATACAGCCAAAAATTTCTAAATAAGGGAAGTTGGCAACAATTCAGGGGGCAATTGTATACAATGTGGGCTGTGATGTCAAGTACGACGAAAGGGGATTTTTTCTTAATTGGTTTTCAACACTCTTGCTTAATATTTTAATTTTTGAGGTGACCGGGAATGTAAACTTGCAGCCATATTAATATCTTCGAAGAAAAGTTAATGCATTTTAATTTTTTTGGTTAAGGAATGGTCTAAAAGCAGACATTAATTTTCCGCATGTGTCGTAATTTAGTACTTTAAAGTAAAAGCCGTTTTCAGTAGCAATCCAAGTAGTGCATAACCCTCGCAAATATGAAAGTGTTGATGTTTTTGTTTTTCGGACTTGCACTTGGTCGCGAGGTCTTCTAGTTAAAGAATTAAAATGTCATGACTTCTAAACTAAAAATACATAAGCACCACTGTGATACTTTCGAACAAAAAAAATCCCCTTGGTAGAATTGGCATCACAGGCCACGTTACGTACATATGTATGCATGTGTATATGTATCAGTTCAGTGTACAGATCGAGTGTATGTATCAGGTGTCGCTTCGTGTCGTTACTTAATTTGAATTCGGCGTGAAGCATTCACAATAGTTAAAATAAATATGGTTCAACATTAGATTAAGTATGCAAGTATGTTATATTGAACTTTAACATGTTAATTTGACAAGGTAAATAATTGTTTGGTTGATTAAATATTTTTTTTATTAAATTCAAAGTGTTTTATTTTAATACTCCAAATTTTTCATACTGGTTTAGTTGATTAAATATGAATTTTATTAAAGCCAATGTGATTCATATTCAAGCTCAAAGCTTTTCATATTAAAATTGTGGACTCTTAAATTGAATACGAGCGCATTTATTTTTACAAGGCGGCTTTTCTCTCGGTGTAAACATTTGGCACTTGTTAGAGGAGGCGAGGAGGTCGGAGGAGCAGTTAGCGTAAAACGTGCGTGCACATGTTTCGGGTGAGTGAGGGGCAAGTTACAATTTTCACATGCTGGCTAGTACACTTTAGAAGGCCGAAAATAGGCATATTTTCAAGACATATTTTTCTCAGCCCCTTGAACATGAAACTTTTTACACATTAATATTTAAGTTTGAGAGAGTACAGAAAAATATTTATTTTTTATTAATACATTTACAGTCATATTAGAGACGGCGCCAAAGTCGAGTCCTCAAAAATGTTCTTCCGATTGCGGACAGTTAATCTCAGGATTGGGATCTCTGAAACCAAAAATCGCATTGAAAAAGGAAGGTTTCCCACGTAAGAATTTACCATCGGTAGTGAAATATTCCTCAAAGAAAAAAAATATGGCGAAAATTTTAAAAATCTTTTGGAAAAATCGCCTTTTTTCTTCTGGTTAAAAAATATAAATTTTTTTTTTTTGGTCAAATTGTGGTAAATTTTCACACAGAATCTAATAACAAATAAAACACGTAATAAGATACCTGGCAACAACTAAATAGAAAAGTTTACATTACCAAACATCTGGACAAGCTCTAACGGGTTACGTGGATGCAGACTGGGCGACAAATCTAAAGCGGAATATATATGGTTCTTGCTGCAGCAGTCAGAGAGCAATGCATTTAAGAAAATTGATAATGGAAATAGGCTGAGGTGTCGAGAAAACACCAACAACAATATTTGGTGAGAATCTCAGCGCGCAACAGTTAGCCAAAAACCCGGTGTATCACTCGCGTACCAAACATATTGACATAAGATACCACTTCATTAGAGAAATTATCAAGAAAGGTCATATAGATCTAAATTACATATAAACTGAAAACATGGTAGCAGATATTTTTACTAAAAATTTAGCTAAGCCAAAACATGTATGTTCATTCATTAAATATAAAATAATTATTTGTATTGAGGAAGGGTGTTAAATATGTACACTCTAATTCAAGTTTCAATACCAATAATAACAACCCTGTAAAATTATATATTACATTATATGTTAGCATAACTGTTTGAACTCAATAAAAACTGAAATTATTCGCAGAAAGAATTCCAACAAGGGTTCCAAATCTGAGAGGCATATTCAAGCTTGGAGCGGACTAAAGAGTTACTCAAAATTTTCCTAGCGTATGGGTCTTTAAAATCCCTCGCATACCGTCGCAGTAAAGCTTACTTAGCATAGCCTTTGGAATAATATAGCTAATATGATTGACAAAGGTAAATCCAGAGTCAAATATTACCCCGAGGTTAGAAGACTCCAATATTGGTAAGAGTGGCATTCGATAAAGTGTATGAAGATGGAATATGATTTGGAGATTTTTAATAAGACGGACCTGCGTAAGGCGAAATCTCTTATTCAATTTTATTTAAATTAAGGGATAATTCATTTCTGATGCACCGAGCTGATTGCCAATATCGTAAAGTAAAAAGTGACGGACCTGCGCAAGGCGAAATCTCTTATTCAATTTTATTTAAATTAAGGGATAATTTATTTCTGATGCACCGAGCAGATAGGTTCTTTAGGTCTTGTTGTATTAGAAATATATCCGAAGGAGAAGTTAATTTACTAAAAAGCTTTAAATTATCTACATATAATATAAACTTGGAATGGTCAAAACAAACTACATTGTCATCAATGAAAAGAGAAAATAAAATATCATATTACCAAGAATACTGCCCTGTGGAATACAAGAGGCTACAAACGTGTAAGATTTGGCGTTTTCAATTTCAACGAACGATTTTCTATTGGAGAGATAAGATCTTAACCAAGAAAGAAAAATTGAGTGGAAGCCTACGCATTCAAGTTTTCTACAGATTATATTATGGAAAACGGTGTCAAATGCTTTTGAAAAATCCATGTAAATCGTATCAACTTGTCATCCACACTTACACGTCGAGATGCAATACTGGGTAAAAACTGCTAGGTTCGTAAATGTGGAAGATACAAAGCAATGGCACACAAACAGAGAAGCTGCATTTTTTGAGAAAGAAAGTATTGAGCCCATCCAAGTGAATTTTTAAAGACGATTGAAGTGAAGAGATGACATTTATAATATCCAACTCAGTTACAAACAATGAACCAAAATCAATAACCCTGGAGTCAGTATGAAAAGGTATGTTATATCAGAAACCTCAGCATCCGAAACAAAGTTAGATTTAAAAAAATTCGCAAGCAAGGACACCAAATTAGATTAGCTTTCTGAGCGTTTATCATTGTAAATCATACAAGCTGGAATATATGAGCAGCCTTTTTTTGATCGAATATATTTCCAAAAAGCTTTGGGGTTCGATTTAAGTTCATCTACAAAACGCAATACATATCGATTATAAAAAAAATTGTCCAGGGAGCTTATGCACCCGATCAGGAAGAAGGGAAAGGTTATTATGCAAAAATTCGGAAAATTTTTAAAGAAAAGCTTCAAAGCACTCAGAAACGAAAATCAAAAGATTAAGCATTATTAGTGTCAGCAGAAACTAAATCAAAAAATTCTAAAGAAAAGGTTAAAGGCACATGATGCATATCCGATTTACAAATTGGAAAATTACATTCACTTATATGAAAATTTAAATCATCGTTAACAAAAATCAGATCTAAAATGTTACCAATTTTATTAAAAAAAAAGGTGAGTTACAGTTCCTGGTAGTTATTCCAGTAGCCCTTAATATTCCATGGAAGAACTTAAGGCATTATTTAAGAAAGCAAATGTGTATCCAATATGAATCATGTTCTGCAAGGTATGTACATATGTTATATAGGAGAATGTATGTACATATATAGCTGGTGTACTTGTTTTTGCTTTAAGTATTATTTAATTGTTCTATAGTTGCTAGTTACGTTTTATGCTTTTGTTTCTTTATTTTTCGCCTGATGACATAGCGTGGTCATCCGCGGGAGGTAAGGTGTCGGCATGCGAGTAAGAGTTCTCCTCATTGAAGTTGCTGATGTTAGAAAATTGAAATGAGTAGAGTTGGTTAGAATGTTTAGCTACTTTACAGTACTGGAGCTGGATTCTGTAATTGTGAGAAAACGCAAAATGTACACTGAGTGCCAAACTCACATTTTCGCAAGTGTACACTTTAATTTTTCAAGCGATTTCCTACGGCAATGTGTAAACATAAAGCTGAGTATCCGCTGAATGCAAAATCTCACCCGACAGTGAGGAACTATTCATAACAAAATATTAAGCGTGGTGAAATAAAAACTTGCATTTATCAAATTGATTAATATAGTAGACAAAATGATTGGAAATAATATTATATTGCGATTCTGGCGGAGGAAAAGGTGAAGGATTTCTTCGGATTTTAACCTTTCTTGCTTTAGTTTTTGCTTCTCTTTTTTAAGCAAAATTCTACTCCATTATTTTTATTTTTTTGCTATCAATAACTTTTCTTCAAATCCTATCCCTTTACCCTTTTGTTGCTTTCTTCCCATTGGATTTTGATGTGGTAGGCAAGGCATTGATGTCTTGGTCACGTTCTCCAACTTCGCTTGTCATTGGCATCGCTTCCGATGTTATTTAGAACTTTCTTCGGTGCGCTAAAATAAAAGAGTGGATTGAAATTTTCTGTATGAGCTTACCTCGGTTATGGTCAAAAACTCGACCACATTTTCTTGCCTACTATTCAGTACCGGCATTATTAGCTGCAATATTTTCCTCTAAATATCGGAAGGTCCCTTTTCCCTCACCAAACCATTTAGCACACTTCTGGCAAGTTCGGCTTTCTTTTTTTTTCTTCTCTATCTTTTTCGTGACATTTTTAAAATAAATATATTTAATACAGACGCGGATCCCCCTGGAGGTCAATGTGAGAAGAAGAAGTTACTGAATTCGGGCATTAATTGAGAATTTGATTGTTGAGTGCAGATCGCCGGCGTTGGAGATGCATGTTGTTCATTAGCAATATTCTTGATTGATGTTTGAGTGTTATTTAAATCGATATTGTTAGCAGGGTTTGAAACGATAGTAGCAAGTGAAGGAGAATTTTCATTACATAAAACAACAACTCCGTTTTATGTAATTTTATATTTAGTTTCTCGCATTGTGCACTTTTGGCTTACTTTTGTTTTTAAAATTTCTTTTGCTTAGATAAACATTTGGCACTTGTTAGAGGAGGCGAGGGGGTCGGAGGTGCAGTTAGCGTAAAATTTGCGTGCTCATGTTTCAGGTGAGTGAGGGGCAAGTTACAATTTTCACATGCTGGCAAGCGTTTACAAAATTTATTTATTTTTGTGGAAAAGGTCAAAAGCTTATAATATTACGCTAGTTGGAAACATTTTTGCGTTGATGCCCTTTCTTTGGAATGATGCCCCTTGGGAGCTGAGTTCAGTTACGATTGCTTCGTCTGGCACATTCTTAAGGTACTAGGCATATTTTCAAGAAATAATTTTCTCAGCCCCTTTATTAAATATGAACATGAAACTTTTTACACATTAATATTTAAGTTTGAGAGAGTACAGAAAAATATTTATTTTTTATTAATACATTTACAGTCATGTTATAGACGGCGCCAAAGAAAAGTTCTTCCGATTGCGGACAATTAATTTCAGGATTGGGATCTCTGAAACCAAAAATCGCATTGAAAAAGGAAGGTTTCCCACGTGACAATTTACCATCGTTAGTAAAATATTCCTCAAAGAAAAAAAATTATTTGAGAATTTGTGTTTGCGTGTGGACGTGTTTTCGCAGTGTCGTGGGGTGCGTGCTTTGAATTTACGTTTTCCAACGCTTACATTATGTTTTGCCCGATTTGTAACGACAAAGTCGATCGCGCGGAAGTGGCTAAAGTTGCATGTGTAGATTGTGGTGCCTACTTCCATGCATTGTGCGCGAAGATTAACTTGACTGATTTGGACTATATGAAGTCAAACAATGTAAAGCATCGTTGTGCCGATTGTAGACTTTCTCGCCGTAAATCGCTGCATCAGCAACCATTGCCAGGTGCTGTAGCTGTTATTTCGTTGTCGGATATGGGAGCTCCACTCCCTCCAGGTGTGAGTATTGGCCCACAATCTGGCGGTAAGTCTTTGCCGGCAGTCTGCATTAAGCAAATGACCACCACCAACAACAGCCAGAAACAACAGCATCACTCACATAAATAAAAGTGCTAACAGGAATGCTACGATCAGCAAAACAAATGACGAAATTGTTAGACTTACGACGTTCAACGCCGATTTCTTCAGCACAGTGAATCAGCTCAAAGAAGAAAATGCGAAATTGAGGAAAAATGTTCACAAGCTTGAAAGTATATTACATTGAAGAGAACAGCAGCAACTGGACAATGCTGTCGAAATTGTTGGTATAGCACAGCTTACAAATGATAATGCGAATGAGTGCGCTAAACAAGTTCTGGAAACTGGTTTGGGTGCCTCCGTCTCTCTGGAACAAATTCATAGATGCTTTGTAAAAAAACTAAAGCAAAAACGAGAGTCCTCTCCCGCTAGGAATGTGCTTTGCATTTATTTTGCTTCCAATGAGCTGAAAAGGAAAATTATGTCAACGAAAAGAAGTGCCAGGGATAAACTGACAACTGAGCTTTGTGGTGAGGTGGACAAGAAAAAGATCTATGTACATAAACGACAGTCGTACCAGCTACAATAGAGTTTTGTATGCAGCTGCGATAAATGCTAAGAAAGAAAAAAATTATCAGTTTATTTGGTTTAATAATGGTAAAATTCTTATGAAAAAGACTGATAATGGCGAGGTTGTTATTTTAAGGGATTTTGATGAGATGTTAAAAATCGTCTAATATTCCCTAACAATGAATTGTTGCAATTATCTTAACAGAAGCAACCATGCTATTAACAGTCCCATTAACAATTTGAATTTTCTATGTAATGATACTAATACCTTTATTGTAACTCATCAAAATTTTCGCAGTCTCCGGCAAATTTTTGATTTATTACTTTGTAATCTTGAAGTATTTAAAAAACCTCCTGATATTGTTTTTGTTTCTGAAATCTGGATATATTCGCATGAAATTCAAAACTTTAAAATACGCGATTATAACTTTTTTGCGAACTCTAATGACACGTATTCTGCAGGTGGTGTTGGAGTATTTATGCGCAATACTT
This sequence comes from Philophylla caesio, assembly GCA_963971545.1. Classification (NCBI taxonomy): domain Eukaryota; kingdom Metazoa; phylum Arthropoda; class Insecta; order Diptera; family Tephritidae; genus Philophylla; species Philophylla caesio. The sequence goes on from OZ020605.1 coordinate 27,033,315, forward strand.
ACCAATGCGAAATTTTGTGTTTTCATTTGACTAGCGCAGATATCTTGAAGCTTACCTTGAATATTGCTGGCAAAGTTTTTAGCTTTATCTGTGTCTATAGACATCATTCGGTTTCTATACAGCTCTTTTTAGACGAGCTCTCACAAATTTTAAGCAAATCAGCCAATGTCATTATTTTAGGTGACTTTAATCTAGATCTTCTCCAACCTAGCTTAGTAGTAGATAACTACCAAACACTTATGGCTAGTCATGGTTTCACCTCCTATCTAAATGAGCAAACCCGTAAAAGTTCAAGTAGCTGTCTTGACCATGTCTTCTGTTGTTCTAGCTCTTTTCCAAGTAATTTGTCCACCAGCCTGAGTCTTGACCTTCAGATCACCGACCATACTATGACTGGCATAAAGATAGACAAAGTTTCACACATAAATGACACAATAAAAAAGAAGGATCGCATGTAACAATATTTGATTTTGCTTTGCTAAACAAAAAACTGCGCTTTGAGTCTTGAAACGATGTTTATGCTAAAGATAATATTTGTGAAGCGTACACTACTTTCTTAAGTATTTTACAAAGTCATATTAGGAATGCCAGTACTTCATTTGCCCCACGTCGATCGGACACAAAATTAAAGCCTTGGATTAATAAGAAACTCATCAAGATAATAAGATTAAAGAATAAACTGGGAAGGAAATGTAGTAAACATCCATCTAATTAAAAGCTTCGTACGCGTTATGTCAATCTATGTAAAAAAGTTAAGAAAGAAATATGTTTGCAACGCGATAATTTTTATTGTACTAAATTTAGATCGTTCCATGGTAACGCAAAAAAGGAATGGGAAATTATTAATAGCATACTAAATCGGAATTGTAAGACCGATGACTCATCAGTTGTCTTAAGTCATTTTGGAGAAACTATTTCTAGTCACACTGAGGTAGCGAAACTGTTTAATGATCACGTTTCTTCAATTGGACAAACCTCTGTTTCGTCCCCCGCGTGCCACCGTCTAGCGTTAGAAGACGATGATATAAGTTCTAAGAGCAGATTTTTCTTTGAGCCCTTTACAGGATCAGAAATTTTTAAAATAATTAAATCCTTAAACAGCTCTAAGTCTTATAGCTGTGATGGAATCTCAAATCAGGTTCTTAAAAATGTCGCATTAAATTTAGTTGATATTTTAACTCATCTTTTCAACGCAAGCGTTTTTTCTGAAATCTTCCCCAATGCTCTTAAATGTGCCTCGGTCATTCCTTTATTTAAAAAAGGTAATAAGAAAGGAACAAATAATTACGGACCGATCTCGTTGCTCTCCTCGATTTCGAAAGTTTTCGAGAAACTTATTAAAAATAGAATTCTCCCGTTCCTTGAACGCAGAGACTTTTTCAGTTCAATGCAATTCGGGTTTAGACCTGGACGGTCAACGGAAGATGCTCTTTTAAATTTTTGCTTTTTTTTATATACAGTGAATTAGATTGTAAAAAGAACTGCGCAGGTCTATTCGTGGATATCACCAAAGCCTTTGACATGGTGGACCACCAGCTTTTGTTGGATAAATTACATTGTGACGGGTTTCGTGGTTTTATGTTCAATTGGTTCAAGTCCTACTTAATGGGTAGAACACAGAAAGTTAAAGTCCGTGGTGGTTTAAGTAACTCACTTGCTATTAATTTAGGAGTTCCGCAAGGTTCAGTTTTAGGCCCAATATTATTTTTAATTTATTTGAACTCTATTTTCACGTAACCTTTTATTGGTAAAGTTACCGCTTTTGCGGACGATCTTGCCATTGCCTATGGCTCAACAAATCCATTAGATCTGGTGGCCGGTGTTAACCATGACGTTCATATCTTAAGAGCTTGGTTTGCTAAACATAAGCTTATTGTAAGGAGAAAAACCCAGCTGATGTTTTTCAATCTTAATGGTAAAAGTCAACCTGACATCGACATTTTATTTCATTCTACTGAATGTGAACGTTTCACCCTGCACAGTCCGTTTTGTTCTAGAAATCAATCATTCAATTCACGTACTAACTGTAGCAACAAGTGTTTCCCAATCGACAAAGTCAAAGATTTTCAATACATATGTAGGTATTTCTGTTGACCACAATCTAAGTTGGTTTACACATACTTCGCGCTTAAAACATTACTTGCAATCCACTGTTCGATATTATTATAATCTTAGAAAGTTCTGTTCAAATGCAACCCTCAAGACTGTATACTATGCTCTAGTCCATTCTAAGCTTCAGTATGGTATTAGCTGATGGGGTGGTGCATCTTTAAACAAAATTCAACCTCTTCTGACTATGTGTTATTAGGAAAATTTGTAATATTAATCGATTTCACCAATCCATGGAACTATTTAGAAAGCTCAGAATTCTGCCGGTGAGACATATGTATTATTACAAGGCTTTAAAGATATTTTTTATTCGCTGCGGTTACATAGCCTTATTTCAGATAAGTATAACATGAGGAAAAACTCGCTTAGTCTTGTTGCCGTTCCAACATTTCGTACTACACATTTCAAAAACTATTATATTATAGTTTCCTGTAAGCTGTTTAATGCCCTACCTGTCAGTATTTGTGTCATTAGAAATTTGCACATATTCTCAGTTGAAGTTAAATCTTTTCTTTTAGAGCTATCACATAATGAAACCAAGGTTTTGTCTGGGCCCTTGTACTTAAATCTTTCCTTCAAGCCAAATATCAAACTGTTTTTATTTAGTATTTGATTAGTAATTAGTAAATATGATGGCATTTTACACTATTATAAATTCATTTTAAAAAATGCCTTACTTTTCTTACATTTTAATTTTAATGTTATTAATCTAGTTATTCTGATTTATGTGAGAAAACTGAATAAAAAATAATAATAATAATAAAATATGGCGGAAATTAAAAAAAAATTTGAAAAAATCGCCTTTTTTCTTCTGTTTAACAAATATAAATTTTTTTAATTTTTGGTCAAATTGTGGTAAATTCTCACACAGAATCTAATAACAAAAAAAACGCACCAAGATATGTAAGTTAACACATGACTCCCACGCCAACTGGCTTCCACTCTAAACATCACAACGCTAAGTCCATTCTTATGATAACTTGCAACATCAGCAGTTTTGGACGACTCCCACGCCAACTGGCCTTCCACTCTAAACATCACAACGCTAAATCCATTCTTATGATGAATGCAAAAAGACTATGATCAAAATAAACAATAACAACAATAGCACAGCTGCAGCTGTAACTGATCACAGCTTTATTTAAGTTCCTAGAATTAAGCGATACGTTAAAGCTTATTTGTATTTACATTTTTTTCTTAGAGTTAATTTACCGAATTGTAAAGGCAGGAGTAAGAAATAAATTTTAATAAAGTTCAGTAAGATTCTAGCAGCCAACAAGTTTTGTGTTATTAATTCTAGTGTGGACAATTTTGAAAGTTCAAGTTAAATTTCGTCTTGGACCGTTTCATCATTCCTCCAGTCATAATCAACCGGAAAAAAGGCAAGGACTTATTCAACTGGCGCCCAACTGAATTCAAGGACACCACACCAAGGATGCGGAACCTAATGGGATATTTGTAAGAGTATTTAATTAATATAGGCTAAGCAACTGTGAAGATATTTAAAGAAAAAGTGCTTAAACCACAGAGTTAGTACAGCGAAAAAATCCGTGAAATAAGTGCATAAAGGTATCAATAATAAATAAAATTATTTATTAATCAATTTATAATTTTTTTTTTTTTTAATGAATTGTATGTCTTTTATTTTAAAGACAAGTACAAAAACTAAAGCTATAACAACAGAGGTCTTAAGCTTATTGAGATCAGTAACTTATGCTAATTATTCCTTACATTAAATATCATTATATATGTTACAATACTTTAGATAGTTTATTATTTTATTTATGTGTTCAATTGTTGGGTTAGTGAGAAAGGTTGAAGGTTTAGTATTCTGAAGAGAACTCCTGTGTCTACTAAAATGGGTGCAGTAGTCTAAAATATGTTCTATTGTTGAGTTGGAAGCGTTACAGTATTTGCAGTTGCTGCTTTCTTTACTAATTAAGTGTTCGTGCGACATTCTTGCGTGACCAAGCCTGAGTCTTGTAATCTTTACAAAGTCTTTTCTGGTTATGCCTTCATTGGGAGAAAATTTATAATAGTTGTATATATTATTCATATTAGGGTTGATTAGCTTATACCAGTTAGTCGTTTTGTTGTATGACTCCTGATGTCGTTTGTTGAATATATTTTGGCGTAGAATTCGTCTTACCTTACGGTATGGGCACCCATGTCAGGTTTTTATTGTTGTAATCTCTATTTCTTTAATTATAAGGAAACGGCTCGGTAACTTTTTTTAAACATTTTTTTGTAGTCAAATGAAGATGTTACATACGTTTGACATACATTTCATGTTGATTGATATCTTCCTAATATTTAAATTTCTCAAATGAAAATTGTATAAACACATGCACACAAATATGTGTGTGTGTTTGGTTGAGTGTTTGCTGTTGGGCGATTTAAATGTACTCGTGCAGCCCTTTCTTTGTATTGCATAATTTTAGGCGGGCAAGTTAAAGTAGAGTAAAGGCAGAGAAAGCGCTGCCAACTACTGCTTATTGGTGGTGATTTTAACACAGAAATCACTTCAAATACTAGATTGGCGAAATTTATGAGCGATACGTTTAATTTGGATTATATTCGAAATGATGCTCCCACAACTATTGATAACACAACCATTGACTTAGTTTTTGCGAGAAATTTAAATGTTAATTTAAAAACATATTTATCCTATTTTTCCCATCATAAGCCTATATTCTCAAAAGTAACTTTCAAATAATCAAATAGATTTGGGTCTGTTATTTATCATTTATCTTTACTATTGATAACTACCATTGACTTCGTTTTTGCGAGAAATTTAATTGATAATTTAAAAACATTTTTATCCTATTTTCCTATCATAAGCTTATGTATATCATCAAAAGTAACTATCAAATAAAGAAATTCATTTGCTTGCATTATTTATCATTATAAATTATCATTATACATATGTTTTCTGTCTTATCGGATGGCGTATTCTACGTTAAACTTAATGGCCGTGTCTCTGACACAGCCTCCTTCTTTTTTTTATGTGTCTTAGTATGTCGGGTAGTAGTATCCCTGCAGGAAACGAATCTAATTTAAAAGTAGTTTCAAGTTGCTTTCAAAACAACTGGTATTGACTATTTACTGTAAATTTTCATATACGCGGACTAATGATTTTTGTTCGGCGATGGCCACATTACGGACAGCTATGGTTACCTCTGCATGAGAAGTCATCCAAATATTATCTAACGACTTTCAACCTCAAAATAGTCAATGACTATCTTTTGCCTACAAGTAAACTATCTAATCATTAGTTTGTTTTATACAAATTAATAACTACCCGAAAAGAAGTTGGTTTAATATCAGCTTATAAAAAACTAGATTAAAACACGTCATTAAACAATAAATTTTTAGAAATCCGTATATAATTATATTCCATTTTTTATTTTATAAATATATAATTCACATGTATCATATCAGTATTTTGTTCGCTTAAATAGGACTTATAAAGATATAAAGAAATAAAAGTAAAAAAAATTAAAATTAAAAATTATTTCATTTGTTTGATGTATTAAGGTGGGTGCAAATGCCTAGGGGTGAAACGTCTGCCAATTTATTTCATTTTGTCTTTCATATCACGCTCCTATGGCATTGCAATCAACCTTAGCAAATACTAATTAACATAAAAATAAAAAACAATTTTTTTGACAAAGTATGCATACATTACAGTATGCATAAATATTACAAAAAGTGCAAATTTTGTTCAGCGTTCTTGTTTTTTGCTGCAGTTTTTTGAACGCTGACTTTATGAAAATATCTTTTCTTTAACACTTGAATTGCATTTCGAAGTTCTTGGGTTGGGTCAGGATTATCTATCGCGGCTGTTAAATACATTCATAAATGTACGAATTTGAATATTTGTATGTAAAAATGTTACCTAATAAAATATCAAAAAACTGACGATATTCTTTTAGGCCTTGTTTGCCATGGACTCCGTCAATGTTGACTAATAGGATGACATCCGTGCTCATTACGCAGTCCAATTTTTTTGTTAACTTCCCCTTGAGTAACATCTTGAGTGCTTTGATCTGTTAAAAATATAAACATTACATATACATACAGTACATACACATGTATCTATAAGAAGATATATACTTACATAAATTGTTCTATTTTCTCCGCAAATTTTTTCATCAATTTCTTTCAAATCTTGTAATGTCTTCAAAGGAAATAATTTTAAAACGTCGTCAGAAATTGATTCCTGGTATATAAGGCGCTTAAGTAAGACATTGTGTTCAGCAAGAGTATGCATTATAACTTTATTTTGACTTTGCAGAATACCTTCATTCATGAATATAAAGTTCCATAGATTAATATGTGTGTACATATGTATACATGGCTCCCTCGAATAATCGGATGAATTCCGATTAATAGTGAAAGCCACTGTATTTATAAATATATTTATTATTATTATAAATTTACCTTTAAGTTCTTGTATTTCCACATGCAGTTTGTTTGTACTTATACAATTTTCGCATGATTTCGTATCTGAAAGAGAACAAGATGTACCTTATTATATAAATAGGCGAATAGAAAGATGTATTAAGTAAATTTATGAAAAAAATTCCAAAAGTTTTACATTGTATATACTTACTTCTTAATGGATGATTTTCATCCACTGCATCAGCGTTCGTTCGAATTAGTTTACCTTTTCGGTTCATTTTGAATAAGTAGGCGTATGTAACAAAGGTTCTAAGAGAAATTTGTTGTTATAAGGCAGACACATAAGTTTATAATCAATGTCATGTACACTGTACTTATATATTGGTTGCGAAGTGTCGTAATCAGCTACAACAATACCTAGCGATGAGTAAGAATCAACTGGCTCTGAAAAGAAGCTTCTAACGTTCACTAATTTCCTTGCCAGGATTATCAAATCTGAATTATTTTCGAACCCCACTATTTTGATTGGTAAATTTTGCCTAAGGCAGCAAAAGCTATCTGGCATTCGTGTGCTTAAATGGAACTTGTCGTCGATACTTCTTATCTTCCCATTCATTTCTTTTATTTTACAGGTTTTCTCTCTTTGAATAATGGGCTCGTTTTGCACATTTTTAAAAATTTGCTGCAGAATTTTAGATGGCTTTTTAACGTATTTTTATAATATTTGCAGATAGTTTTCGAAATCATATACCGAAAAATTATATAAGGGTCCAAAACATTATAGGACACACTGTTTTCTCCAAAAATTATTGGAAAATTTTGAACAAAAAGTTCTAACATTGAGTGAGCTACTGAAATGTTTTTCTTCCAGTTCTTTGGGCAAGAAAGCAGTCGACAAGCGATATGGAGTAAAAGAAACTCGTAATAAAAATCATTGCTCACCTTTCCTTTTAAAACCAAAATACCAGTATACAGGAGAAATTGCCTGAATTCTGTAGCCTTCCAGTGCAAAAGTTCATCAAATGACCGCGGTTTTCGAACGAATTCTTTGGGAATATATGCAGCAAGAGATTTTAGATGTCTCGAAATGTCTGTTTTATTAGAATTACTAACCCTTGAAGAAATTTTATTGTTCATTAATCGTAATAAGACTTTTCTCACTACCCCAAGGTCCAGCAGATGCATCGGATCCAAAGGAACTTGATCAATCATTTTTATGTTCAAATATTCGAAAGGAGTTTTGCTGTGTAAAAAATTATTTTTGTGGTGATGGGGGTATTTTCTACATTCAAAGTCAGCATTAGTTATAAGCTCGGCGCATTGAACAGAATATGTTAACACGTTATTTATTTTTCGTGCAACCTGGATACATTTTGAGCATCCATGTCTCGAGGTATGGCTAGGAATTCCACAAACAAATGCTTTTGCTGGTGCATCACAAATAATTGCTCTGACTTTAATTTTAATTAATTTATTTCGAATAACAAAACCGTTCTGCAAAAGAATGTGTAGTTCGTTAACAACATCACCTAAATAATTCTGAATACAATCCGGTTTGCTTTTACCCATATATACACCAACAGGAAAAAGGTATGTTTACCACTTTAACCAAAATCGGCCACAATTGCGTTTTCGAACTCCGGTACAAGGGAATCCCATCAATATTTAGGTCTAATATGACTTCATCATATTCAAAAATTACGTCTGCAATCTTTAATAGCTGCTGTTCCACACTAATATGTGTGTAAAAGCCAGGAGAAACCATATTTATTACTGCGGTTTTTTTCCTGTCCTCAAAAGAAAACGCACTTAAAGGAACATCTAGATTTTCCTCATTTAAAATTAGCAAAAGTTCTTCAAAGCACTTTCGCGAAGGCTTATTTTTTATATACCACGTTTTGATCTTTTCTTTTAAAGATTTGGGTGACGCAGGGCAATTACAATTGATGCTAAAATCAGAATCCGTAGAACTAACCACTGCAGACATAGCCTCGGACACCGCCAATGCATCACTTGCATTTTGCAGTCTATTTAAATAAATTTCTTTTCGCTTTTTCACTAACCTTCGCTGATTTCTTTCACTTGAACCTTTTTTAAACATTTTAACTTAATATACACTTACTTTTATTTTATTTTTTCTGGAAATTCTTGAAAATTTCGCAACCGCGGCGTAATTTAATATTTTCGTTTATCGCTTGTTTTCACTCAACAGCTGATTGTTGCGATTGACATTCGTGATGCCACATAGAGATTTTTATTTATCAAAAAGTAAAAGTGGTAAGCGATTTTTGGATTTTCTTGCATGACTTATGGACTAACTAGACGTCGGTGTTTATTCGTTTACTAAAAATACATTACTTTTATGCAATTTCCATAAAGAAGTTACTTAGAAGTTAGCTAATTTTGGCAATTGATATTTTTTTACTGCAGGGATGTTACGCGTAGTAATAAGTGGTTGATTATGTGTGGACTTTGCTACTGTATCGGCTATCTCGTTACCTGTTATTTTTGTGTGGCCAGGTACCCAGATAAGTTTAATTTTGTTCTTGTTTTTTATAAGTAAGTTTCTTATGGAGTTTGTGTAGAAGTTTTCGTTAGTTAAATTAGATATTGATTTTAGAGTTGCAAGGGAGTCCGTGCATATGGCGAATTTTCCAGGAGTTTGATTGGCAAATTTAATGGCTTCATGAATGGCTATGGTTTCCGCCGCGTAGTTCGAGCTATATTTAGGCAGGTGTGTAGTCAAAATTGTTTTTTGGTCTTGTACGATGCCATAGCTTACCAGGTCATCTTTTTTGCTTCCATCTGTGTAAATAAATCTGAAGGAAGGTGTTTGTTGTTTCAGGTTCAGGAATTCTTGTGTATAAATATCAGGAGGTGTGGTAGCTTTAGCCCATCGATGTAAGGAGTCATTAATTGAATTAGGTTGGAGTAGCCAAGGGGGAAATATAAAGTATTTGCTAATTTTATTGTTGATTGGAATGTCTAATGCGTTTGCTGTTGTTATTATTTTGTTAAGAGTTGATGGAATTCTAGGGGTTTTTTTAATTTCTTTAGTTTTACTGCTAAATTAGGTAGAAACGTATTGTCGTTTATTAAAATGGATTTGCAGAGTTTGTGTACAGCCATCTCACAGTTTAGTTCTATTGGCAGTATTTTGGCTTCGCATCTAATATTGGATATGGGTGTTGTCCTGAATGCTCCAAGAGCTATTCTAATGGCTGAATTTATGGTTGAGTTGAGTCGGTTTAGAATAGATTTCGGGGAAAACCCAAACAAGTATATTCCGTAGTTAACTTTTGAAATTATTAGAGAATGGGTTGCCCTAATTAAGGAGATTGGATTGCAGTTATATTTCGTACTTGAAAGGCATTTGATGATATTGAGATTTTTGTTTAATGAGGTTATGAGTTGGTTTATATGGTATTCCCATCTGTATCTTTTGTTAAAATGTATGCCTAGAATTTTTAAGTTGTCGATTTTGGTTAGATTCAATTGGTTGCAGGTGATATTGGTGTTGGAATTTTTCATACGACAGATGTGAATATGTTTGCATTTGCTTAACGAAAGGACTGCACCAGAGTATTGACACCAGTTTGTAATCTCGTTGTATATGTGATTTAGATCATAGTTAGTATTTTTGTTTTTATTCATTTTCTTTATCAATATGAAATCATCGGCGTATGCTAAGAAATCGATTTCCTTATGGAAAGAAATGATTTTGCTAACTTTATTGTAGGCTATAAGGAATAACATGACAGATAAGGGGGAACCCTGGGGTATTCCATTCTGTAAAGGGTACATTTTGGACAAATTTATGCCTATTCTAACTCGAATTTGTCGATTGGTCATGTAGTTTTTAATGTAATTGAAAACTTTAGGTCCTATTTTCCATTCAATAAGTTGGTCTAAGATTGTATGAATGCCAATTTTATCAAAAGCTTTGGCGAAGTCGAGGGATACAATAGATAGGTGCTTTTTGAAAAATAGGGATTGAGTGATCTGATGGTCTAGGTAGACTAGAGAATCAGACACTGATTTCCCTTTTCGGAAGCCCATTTGATGGCTATGCAGTAGCTTATCGCAAGATACAAACCACCATAGCCGATTGGCTATAATTTTGTCCAAAACTTTGAAGCAGCAGGGGTTTAATGAGATGGGGCGATATGAAGATGTTAGTGTTTTGTCTTGGTTAGGTTTGCAAATTGGGATTATTAAGCTATTCTTATAAATTTGTGGGATAAAGTTGTCAAAAATTTTATTGTATAAGGAGAGAAGACGGGTTTTTACAATTGATGAGGCGTTATTTACCATTGGATAAGATATTCTATCGATACCAGGTGTTTGTCCTTTTAATTTGTTTAGGGCTACGGTTAATTCTATATTGCTGATTTTTTCTTCAATAAACAGGGCGGATTTGTTGGGTTCGAATGCAGGAATGGTTGAAAGGGATCGGTATTTTTTGTTCCTGAAGTCTACAGGAAATTTTTCATTGTTAGACTCTGTAGACCAGTATTCTGCAAAAGTGTTGGCAATCCTTAGTTTGTCTGTGATTGTAGTAGAGTTAGTGGGTTGGAGGGAGAGGCAGTGAATATTATTGTACAAAAATTTGCTGCAGAATTTTAGATGGCTTTTTAACGTATTTTTTTAATATTTGCAGATAGTTTTCGAAATCATATACCGAAAAATTATATAAGGGTCCAAAACGATTAACGCTTTCACTCAAATGTAGTAACCCGTGGACATTATAGGACACACTGTTTTCTCCAAAAATTATTGGAAAATTTTGAACAAAAAGTTCTAACATAGAGTGAGCTACTGAAATGTTTTTCTTCCAGTTCTTTGGGCAAGAAAGCAGTCGACAAGCGATATGGAGTAAAAGAAACTCGTAATAAAAATCATTGCTCACCTTTCCTTTTAAAACCAAAATACCAGTATACAGGAGAAATTGCCTGAATTCTGTAGCCTTCCAGTGCAAAAGTTCATCAAATGACCGCGGTTTTCGAACGAATTCTTTGGGAATATATGCAGCAAGAGATTTTAGATGTCTCGAAATGTCTGTTTTATTAGAATTACTAACCCTTGAAGAAATTTTATTGTTCATTAATCGTAATAAGACTTTTCTCACTACCCCAAGGTCCAGCAGATGCATCGGATCCAAAGGAACTTGATCAATCATTTTTATGTTCAAATATTCGAAAGGAGTTTTGCTGTGTAAAAAATTATTTTTGTGGTGATGGGGGTATTTTCTACATTCAAAGTCAGCATTAGTTATAAGCTCGGCGCATTGAACAGAATATGTTAACACGTTATTTATTTTTCGTGCAACCTGGATACATTTTGAGCATCCATGTCTCGAGGTATGGCTAGGAATTCCACAAACAAATGCTTTTGCTGGTGCATCACAAATAATTGCTCTGACTTTAATTTTAATTAATTTATTTCGAATAACAAAACCGTTCTGGAAAAGAATGTGTAGTTCGTTAACAACATCACCTAAATAATTCTGAATACAATCCGGTTTGCTTTTACCCATATATACACCAACAGGAGAAAGGTATGTTTACCACTTTAACCAAAATCGGCCACAATTGCGTTTTCGAACTCCGGTACAAGGGAATCCCATCAATATTTAGGTCTAATATGACTTCATCATATTCAAAAATTACGTCTGCAATCTTTAATAGCTGCTGTTCCACACTAATATGTGTGTAAAAGCCAGGAGAAACCATATTTATTACTGCGGTTTTTTTCCTGTCCTCAAAAGAAAACGCACTTAAACGAACATCTAGATTTTCCTCATTTAAAATTAGCAAAAGTTCTTCAAAGCACTTTCGCGAAGGCTTATTTTTTATATACCACGTTTTGATCTTTTCTTTTAAAGATTTGGGTGACGCAGGGCAATTACAATTGATGCTAAAATCAGAATCCGTAGAACTAACCACTGCAGACATAGCCTCGGACACCGCCAATGCATCACTTGCATTTTGCAGTCTATTTAAATAAATTTCTTTTCGCTTTTTCACTAACCTTCGCTGATTTCTTTCACTTGAACCTTTTTTAAACATTTTAACTTAATATACACTTACTTTTATTTTATTTTTTCTGGAAATTCTTGAAAATTTCGCAACCGCGGCGTAATTTAATATTTTCGTTTATCGCTTGTTTTCACTCAACAGCTGATTGTTGCGATTGACATTCGTGATGCCACATAGAGATTTTTATTTATCAAAAAGTAAAAGTGGTAACAGATTTTTGGATTTTCTTGCATGACTTATGGACTAACTAGACGTCGGTGTTTATTCGTTTACTAAAAATACATTACTTTTATGCAATTTCCATAAAGAAGTTACTTAGAAGTTAGCTAATTTTGGCAATTGATATTTTTTTACTGCAGGGATGTTACGCGTAGTAATAAGTGGTTGATTATGTGTGGACTTTGCTACTGTATCGGCTATCTCGTTACCTGTTATTTTTGTGTGGCCAGGTACCCAGATAAGTTTAATTTTGTTCTTGTTTTTTATAAGTAAGTTTCTTATGGAGTTTGTGTAGAAGTTTTCGTTAGTTAAATTAGATATTGATTTTAGAGTTGCAAGGGAGTCCGTGCATATGGCGAATTTTCCAGGAGTTTGATTGGCAAATTTAATGGCTTCATGAATGGCTATGGTTTCCGCCGCGTAGTTCGAGCTATATTTAGGCAGGTGTGTAGTCAAAATTGTTTTTTGGTCTTGTACGATGCCATAGCTTACCAGGTCATCTTTTTTGCTTCCATCTGTGTAAATAAATCTGAAGGAAGGTATTTGTTGTTTCAGGTTCAGGAATTCTTGTGTATAAATATCAGGAGGTGTGGTAGCTTTAGCCCATCGATGTAAGGAGTCATTAATTGAATTAGGTTGGAGTAGCCAAGGGGGAAATATAAAGTATTTGCTAATTTTATTGTTGATTGGAATGTCTAATGCGTTTGCTGTTGTTATTATTTTGTTAAGAGTTGATGGAATTCTAGGGGTTTTTTTTAATTTCTTTAGTTTTACTGCTAAATTAGGTAGAAACGTATTGTCGTTTATTAAAATGGATTTGCAGAGTTTGTGTACAGCCATCTCACAGTTTAGTTCTATTGGCAGTATTTTGGCTTCGCATCTAATATTGGATATGGGTGTTGTCCTGAATGCTCCAAGAGCTATTCTAATGGCTGAATTTATGGTTGAGTTGAGTCGGTTTAGAATAGATTTCGGGGAAAACCCAAACAAGTATATTCCGTAGTTAACTTTTGAAATTATTAGAGAATGGGTTGCCCTAATTAAGGAGATTGGATTGCAGTTATATTTCGTACTTGAAAGGCATTTGATGATATTGAGATTTTTGTTTAATGAGGTTATGAGTTGGTTTATATGGTATTCCCATCTGTATCTTTTGTTAAAATGTATGCCTAGAATTTTTAAGTTGTCGATTTTGGTTAGATTCAATTGGTTGCAGGTGATATTGGTGTTGGAATTTTTCATACGACAGATGTGAATATGTTTGCATTTGCTTAACGAAAGGACTGCACCAGAGTATTGACACCAGTTTGTAATCTCGTTGTATATGTGATTTAGATCATAGTTAGTATTTTTGTTTTTATTCATTTTCTTTATCAATATGAAATCATCGGCGTATGCTAAGAAATCGATTTCCTTATGGAAAGAAATGATTTTGCTAACTTTATTGTAGGCTATAAGGAATAACATGACAGATAAGGGGGAACCCTGGGGTATTCCATTCTGTAAAGGGTACATTTTGGACAAATTTATGCCTATTCTAACTCGAATTTGTCGATTGGTCATGTAGTTTTTAATGTAATTGAAAACTTTAGGTCCTATTTTCCATTCAATAAGTTGGTCTAAGATTGTATGAATGCCAATTTTATCAAAAGCTTTGGCGAAGTCGAGGGATACAATAGATAGGTGCTTTTTGAAAAATAGGGATTGAGTGATCTGATGGTCTAGGTAGACTAGAGAATCAGACACTGATTTCCCTTTTCGGAAGCCCATTTGATGGCTATGCAGTAGCTTATCGCAAGATACAAACCACCATAGCCGATTGGCTATAATTTTGTCCAAAACTTTGAAGCAGCAGGGGTTTAATGAGATGGGGCGATATGAAGATGTTAGTGTTTTGTCTTGGTTAGGTTTGCAAATTGGGATTATTAAGCTATTCTTATAAATTTGTGGGATAAAGTTGTCAAAAATTTTATTGTATAAGGAGAGAAGACGGGTTTTTACAATTGATGAGGCGTTATTTACCATTGGATAAGATATTCTATCGATACCAGGTGTTTGTCCTTTTAATTTGTTTAGGGCTACGGTTAATTCTATATTGCTGATTTTTTCTTCAATTGTACAGTTTTAAGCCGCAAAATCTTCGAATTGTTGCCCAAACTTGCCGCGAGGGACTAGTGGGGTGTATTTTTGAGGTGTAGTCGGTCATTGCTTCGGATTTAGCTATTTTCACTTGTCTTTTGAATGTTGAATTGGCTTTTTTAAAGTTTGTAATATTTTCTGTTGTGATATTTATTTTCAACTTATACCAAAAACGATTTCTTTCTTTTTTTAGCTCGTCAAGTTTTGCGTTCCACCATGGGACGGATTTTCGAGTTTTAAAGTTAGTTTGAGGGATAGTTTCGTTTGCGCTTTGTATAAGAATTATTTGTAAATTAGCGGTTTTCTTGTTTATATTCTGACTAATTGGGATTTTGTCGTTGATTATAGTAGATTTAGAACGAAATTTGTCCCAGTCGGCTATATTTAAGTTCAATTTGGGAGGATAATGAAGGGGTCGGGTTGTTGGTTAGGGAAAATAGAGATTAGAATGGGGAAATGATCACTTCCAAATAAGTTGGACTCGATTTCCCACTTGGATTGTAAGGCTATTACGGGCGATGCTATAGTGAGGTCTATGTTTGTTAGTGTATGATGTGTTGTGTAGTGTGTAGGGGAATTATTGTTAAGAAGAATTAATCCCGACTGGTTTATAAATTTCGAGATTTTGTTGCCTCTAGCGTTATTCATGGCGGCTCCCCAGTTGGTGTGCCAACCGTTGTAGTCGCCACAGATTAGCCATGGTAGGTTCATTGTATCGTAAAGTGAGTGTAGGTCCGAAAGTAGAAATTGTTTGTTTGGTGGAATGTATGTAGAACTGATAACAAGTTTTTGTTTGGAATGTACTATAAGATTGCATTGAAATTGCTACTTGGTGTATTGGATAATATATGTTGTATGGAGTCATGGATTAATATAGCGGAACCACCAAATGAGTTCCTGGGGCTCGGAGAGTTGTAGAGTGAGTAGTTAATAGGAGTAGGAATCGGGTTTGCATTCATAATGTGAGTTTCTTGTAAAGTGACTACTTGTGGATGGTGTTTTTTTTAGCAAAAGAAGAAGTTCGTTATAGTTTGAGTGGTAACCTCTAATATTCCACTGTAAGACTTTTAGTGCTGTAGGTATTACCATAGTTGTGGAAGTTTTTAAGATAGATAGAAGATAAAGTGTTTTTTTTGTTTGCTTACGATATATCACTTAATAATAAAAGTTGTTTTTATTCTTCCCTAGCTAAGCTGCTTGACACATCGGTATCAGTGTCGGTGTCGTGGTTCATTGCCGCTGGAGCTTTATTTTTATTTTTCGAATTGGCTTTCAGTTGAGCTTTCAAGCGCTTGGATAGGTTTTTTGGGTATACTTTCATCGTTTTCTTTTGATTGTTGATTTGATGAGAGATTTCTAGAGAGATTTCTTTGGTTGATTGTTTTTGAGTATTTTGTGAGTTTATTCCTATGGGGACGGGTTTCGATGTAGTAGTAGCTGTGGTGGTATTCTTAGAGGTTGATGGTGTTGGATTCTATTGAGTCGTATATCTTCAGCTGGGGACCGGTGTCGGCATATGATTTTGCTTCGTGTCTCTCTTTATATATTGAGTGTGCTTTTTTTGAGTCGACCTTCTGTAGAGTTTTGATCGCTTGTATTTCCTTTTGAATGACAAATACTGGGCAATTTTTGTTGAAAGTTGAGTGCGCGGGACCTGCGTAGTTAGACTCCTTGCAGTTGTTGCAATCCGGTTCGTTTGCGCATTTTTCATTTAAAGTTTCATTAACATGGCTCAGATTACCGCAGTTTGTACAAAGTTTGTTACTTTTACAAAATTTTGTAAGATGGCCAAAGCGTAGGCATTTGGTGCATCTCAGTGGCAGAGGGATGTAGGGTCGAACATTTGTCATTTCATAACCGATAGCGATGTTGTCAGGTAGGGTAAGAGAAGAGAATGTTTATATGATGAGTCCAGTCTCAACTAAATTCTCATTTTGTTTTTTGAGTACTTTTTTTACTTCGGTGATGTTTTGTTCTTTAAAATTTCTTCTTCCGTTATTCCTCTTAAATCATTATTGTAGATGACACCTTTGGTATAGTTTAGTGTTAAATGTTCGCACACATCAACTTGGATTTCAGGTGTAAGCGTGCTTAGTCTTAATAGTTTCTTGGCTTGTTTAGTGTTTTTTGTTTTTATCATAATATCGCCGTTTCTAATTTTTTTGCATATATCAACTTCGCCGCTAACGCAGTCGATGACTTTGTTAATAAGAAAAGGTGAAACCCCATTGAGGGTTTCTTCACTGTTTATTCTTTGAATTACAAGGTACTTTGAGCCAGGTGCTTTATTTTTGAGTTCTTTAGCATTATTTGTTTGGAAGATGAGTGGACAAGAGGGTTTTTGTTTTGCAACGTCAGGCGGTTCATCCATTTTTCTGCTTGGATTACACTTCACTGCACTTCCACTGTGATTAAATAAGCGTTTTTTATTTTTTTTTTGGTATTTGTGAGAGGTTTTGTTATGAGTATGTAGGATTTTTTGTTGTTCCGAATGTTAGTATGTATAATATTCTGTGTTGTTTTTCCTTTTTTTCTGTTGGGATTTTTTTAATTTTTTTTTTCTTTATGATCGCAAACGATTGAAAAAGAAGTTAGCTGTAACACATCCGAATTAATCAGACGTCACGGTTGAACTGAATTTATAATTATTATCAAAGATGAATGAAAACCAAATGAAAGACTTGTTTGAAGCGTTCGCGACCAGAGTAACGCAGACAATCCAAACAAACATAAATGAATTAAATGACAGAATTAAACATTTAGAGAGTCCACGACAAGTAAAAGAATACGAGCCGGTGACAATAAGGCAAGGGGTTTCGTGCGACGAACCACTAGATATCGTAAAAACGTTACCCGAATTCAATGGTGACGAGACGAAATACGTATCCTGGCGACATGCAGCCTCTGCCGCCTACAGATTGTTTGAGCCTTACGCTGGCAGTTCTAAACACTATCAAGCCACGGCAATTATAATAAATAAGGTTACAAGCCGCTTAGATTTCTTTTAGATACAGGCAGTACGAAAAATTACATAAAAAACGAATCATTTTTGAAAGGGATTAAGAAACTCGAGCAACCATTCATGTTAAAGACGGTCAACATTAAATTGATCATAGTTCAAAGATGTCTAATGAATCTGTTTAACGAGTACACTTACTTTTACATATTGCCCGAACTATAATCGTTTGAAGGCATAATAGGCTATGAGTTTATGAAACAGATAGATGAGATAATAGATACAAAAAAAGAGGTGTTTACTTTAACAGTGGCATAGAACCGCTTAAATTTAGGAGCTGCGCTGAAATTAATCAGCTAGAATTAGCTCATTCTCTACCTTCATATGTAAAGGAGAGATTTTACGAAATTATAGAATAACAGTGGCATAGAACCGCTTAAATTTAGGAGCTGCGCTGAAATTAATCAGCTAGAATTAGCTCATTCTCTACCTTCATATGTAAAGGAGAGATTTTACGAAATTATAGAAGAAACTAAGGAAGTTTTTGCGAACCCGGACATTAAATTGTCGTATAGTACTAACGTTATAGCAACCATTAATACCACAAATAATGATCAATTAATAATAAATGCAGAAATCACTAATAAAATCAATCAGATAACGGAGAGAATAAATGAACTAAAAAATGATAATAAAATAACAAAAGAAGATAACATTTTTGAACTTATTTCACATAGAAATAATATCATCATATTAGAATTAGAAAACATTATTTATTCAATAATGATGATTAAAATGGATGTAGTTAACCCACTATTATTAACGGACAATGAACTAATTCATATAAATTCGAGCTTAAGAGATAAGATTAGCATAACAACTATACTAAGTAATTCTAAACTTAAGGTAATGCAAAATAATGAAACGATATACTTCATAATACAGTATCCCATAGTAAATGAATTTTATCAGAAATTTCTTATTAAGCCTGTAATTCGAAAAGACAAGATACTACAGTTAGACTACAGAGTTGTTGAAAAGAGAGGAGGACACTTTAAATTATTAATAATTGTAATAACAAAACAGTCATCAATTTTTGTCAAATCGAAGATACACCGAATTGTTTATTAGATCTTCTGAACAAAAATACAGCACATTGTAACATTAGTTATGCTAAAAACTATAAAAAAATTGATAATGTAAGAGAGGGCATGTTGATATTAAATAATGATAAATTTATAATACAAGATGGATTTAATGAAAAAGTAACTATAAATGGAACACATTTAGTAATTTTTGAGGATAAAGTAGCAGTTAACAATACAATTTTCGAAAACTAGGAACGCAGAGCTTATGACGACATAGAACACTCCGGTTTACAGAAATTAAACATAGTAAAAGAGTTAGAAGAACTAACCTTAGAAAACATTGACCAACTTGATATTAAAAGTATTAAAAGAATATCAAACATAAACCAAAAGATAGAAACAAACCACAGCAGCATGAAAATAATTTTATGTATTATCGCAATGATTCTATCCATCATAATTGTTGCAAAATTTTGTAAACGTACAACAATTAAACTCATTACGAGGAGGCAAACTCAAGAAAATGACGACCTAGTCATTGAAGAAATATTGAGGCAGGTCAATGTAAATGATATAAATAACAACGAATAATCGCGGACGATTAAATTTTAAGAGGGGGAGGAGTTAACACATGACTCCCACGCCAACTGGCTTCCACTCTAAACATCACAACGCTAAGTCCATTCTTATGATAACTTGCAACATCAGCAGTTTTGGACGACTCCCACGCCAACTGGCCTTCCACTCTAAACATCACAACGCTAAATCCATTCTTATGATGAATGCAAAAAGACTATGATCAAAATAAACAATAACAACAATAGCACAGCTGCAGCTGTAACTGATCACAGCTTTATTTAAGTTCCTAGAATTAAGCGATACGTTTAAGCTTATTTGTATTTGCATTTTTTTCTTAGAGTTAATTTACCGAATTGTAAAGGCAGGAGTAAGAAATAAATTTTAATAAAGTTCAGTAAGATTCTAGCAGCCAACAAGTTCTGTGTTATTAATTCTAGTGCGGACAATTTTGAAAGTTCAAGTTAAATTTCGTCTTGGACCGTTTCATCATTCCTCCAGTCATAATCAACCGGAAAAAAGGCAAGGACTTATTCAACTGGCGCCCAACTGAATTCAAGGACACCACACCAAGGATGCGGAACCTAATGGGATATTTGTAAGAGTATTTAATTAATATAGGCTAAGCAACTGTGAAGATATTTAAAGAAAAAGTGCTTAAACCACAGAGTTAGTACAGCGAAAAAATCCATTTTAATAAAAAGAGTGCTTAGGAGTGTGAAATAAGTGCATAAAGGTATCAATAATAAATAAAATTATTTATTAATCAATTTATAATTTTTTTTTTTTTAATGAATTGTATGTCTTTTATTTTAAAGCCAAGTACAAAAACTAAAGCTATAACAACAGAGGTCTTAAGCTTATTGAGGTCAGTAACTTATGCTAATTATTCTTTACATTAAATATCATTATATATGTTACAATACTTTAGATAGTTTATTATTTTATTTATGTGTTCAATTGTTGGGTTACTGAGAAAGGTTGAAGGTTTAGTATTCTGAAGAGAACTCCTGTGTCTACTAAAATGGGTGCAGTAGTCTAAAATATGTTCTATTGTTGAGTTGGAAGCGTTACAGTATTTGCAGTTGCTGCTTTCTTTACTAATTAAGTGTTCGTGCGACATTCTTGCGTGACCTAGCCTGAGTCTTGTAATCTTTACAAAGTCTTTTCTGGTTATGCCTTCATTGGGAGAAAATTTATAATAGTTGTATATATTATTCATATTAGGGTTGATTAGCTTATACCAGTTAGTCGTTTTGTTGTATGACTCCTGATGTCGTTTGTTGAATATATTTTTTATGTGTCTTAGTATGTCGGGTAGTAGTATGTTACGCGTAGTAATTAGTGGTTTATTATGTGCGGACTTTGCTACTGTATCGGCTATCTCGTTACCTGTTATTTTTGTGTGGCCAGGTACCCAGATAAGTTTAATTTTGTTCTTGTTTTTTATGAGTAAGTTTCTTATGGAGTTTGTGTAGAAGTTTTCGTTAGTTAAATTAGATATTGATTTTAGAGTTGCAAGGGAGTCCGTGCATATGGCGAATTTTCCAGGAGTTTGATTGGCAAATTTAATGGCTTCATGAATGGCTATGGTTTCCGCCGCGTAGTTCGAGCTATATTTAGGCAGGTGTGTAGTCAAAATTGTTTTTTGGTCTTGTACGATGCCATAGCTTACCAGGTCATCTTTTTTGCTTCCATCTGTGTAAATAAATCTGAAGGAAGGTATTTGTTGTTTCAGGTTCTGGAATTCTTGTGTATAAATATCAGGAGGTGTGGTAGCTTTAGCCCATCGATGTAAGGAGTCATTAATTGAATTAGGTTGGAGTAGAAAAGGGGGAAATATAAAGTATTTGCTAATTTGTATTGTATTTTGGCTTCGCATCTAATATTGCATATGGGTGATGTCCTGAATGCTCCAAGAGCTATTCTAATGGCTGAATTTATGGTTGAGTTGAGTCGGTTTAGAATAGATTTCGGGGAAAACCCAAACAAGTATATTCCGTAGTTAACTTTTGAAATTATTAGAGAATGGGTTGCCCTTATTAAGGAGATTGGATTGCAGTTATATTTCGTACTTGAAAGGCATTTGATGATATTGAGATTTTTGTTTAATGAGGTTATGAGTTGGTTTATATGGTATTCCCATCTGTATCTTTTGTTAAAATGTATGCCTAGAATTTTTAAGTTGTCGATTTTGGTTAGATTCAATTGGTTGCAGGTGATATTGGTGTTGCAATTTTTCATACAACAGATGTGAATATGTTTGCATTTGCTTAACGAAAGGACTGCACCAGAGTATTGACACCAGTTTGTAATCTCGTTGTATATGTGATTTAGATCATAGTTAGTATTTTTGTTTTTATTCATTTTCTTTATCAATATGAAATCATCGACGTATGCTAAGAAATCGATTTCCTTATGGAAAGAAATGATTTTGCTAACTTTATTGTAGGTTATAAGGAATAACATGACAGATAAGGGGGAACCCTGGGGTATTCCATTCTGTAAAGGGTACATTTTGGACAAATTTATGCCTATTCTAACTCGAATTTGTCGATTGGTCATGTAGTTTTTAATGTAATTGAAAACTTGAGGTCCTATTTTCCATTCAATAAGTTGGTCTAAGATTGTATGAATGCCAATTTTATCAAAAGCTTTGGCGAAGTCGAGGGATACAATAGATAGGTGCTTTTTGAAAAATAGGGATTGAGTGATCTGATGGTCTAGGTAGACTAGAGAATCAGACACTGATTTCCCTTTTCGGAAGCCCATTTGCTGGTTATGCAGTAGCTTATCGCAAGATACCAACCACCATAGCCGATTGGCTATAATTTTGTCCAAAACTTTGGAGCAGCAGGGGTTTAATGAGATGGGGCGATATGAAGATGTTAGTGTTTTGTCTGGGTTAGGTTTGCAAATTGGGATTATTAAGCTATTCTTATATATTTGTGGGATAAAGTTGTCAAAAATTTTATTGTATAAGGAGAGAAGACGGGTTTTTACAATTGATGAGGCGTTATTTACCATTGGATAAGATACGGTTAATTCTATATTGCTGATTTTTTCTTCAATAAACAGGGCGGATTTGTTGGGTTCGAATGCAGTAATGGTTGAAAGGGATCGGCATTTTTTGTTCCTGAAGTCTACAGGAAATTTTTCATTGTTAGACTCTGTAGACCAGTATTCTGCAAAAGTGTTGGCAATCCTTAGTTTGGCTGTGATTGTAGTAGAGTTAGTGGGTTGGAGGGAGAGGCAGTGAATATTATTGTACAGTTTTAAGCCGCAAAATCTTCGAATTGTTGCCCAAACTTGTCGGGAGGGACTAGTGGGGTGTATTTTTGAGGTGTAGTCGGTCATTGCTTCGGATTTAGCTATTTTCACTTGTCTTTTGAATGTTGAATTGGCTTTTTTAAAGTTTGTAATATTTTCTGTTGTGATATTTATTTTCAACTTATACCAAAAACGATTTCTTTCTTTTTTTAGCTCGTCAAGTTTTGCGTTCCACCATGGGACGGATTTTCGAGTTTTAAAGTTAGTTTGAGGGATAGTTTCGTTTGCGCTTTGTATAAGAATTATTTGTAAATTAGCGGTCTTCTTGTTTATATTCTGACTAATTGGGATTTTGTCGTTGATTATAGTAGATTTAGAACGAAATTTGTCCCAGTCGGCTATATTTAAGTTCAATTTGGGAGGATAATGAAGGGGTCGGGTTGTTGGTTAGGGAAAATAGAGATTAGAATGGGGAAATGATCACTTCCAAATAAGTTGGACTCGATTTCCCACTTGGATTGTAAGGCTATTACGGGCGATGCTATAGCGAGGTCTATGTTTGTTAGTGTATGATGTGTTATGTAGTGTGTAGGGGAATTATTGTTAAGAAGAACTAATCCCGACTGGTTTATAAATTTCGAGATTTTGTTGCCTCTAGCGTTATTCATGGCGGATCCCCAGCTGGTGTGCCAACTGTTGTAGTCGCCACAGATTAGCCATGGTAGGTTCATTGTATCGTAAAGTGAGTGTAGGTCCGAAAGTAGAAATTGTTTGTTTGGTGGAATGTATGTAGAACTGATAACAAGTTTTTGTTTGGAATGTACTATAAGATTTACGATATCGAAATTGCTACTTGGTGTATTGGATAATTGATGTTGTATGGAGTCATGGATTAATATAGCGGAACCACCAAATGAGTTCCTGGGGCTCGGAGAGTTGTAGAGTGAGTAGTTAATAGGAGTAGGAATCGGGTTTGCATTCATAATGTGAGTTTCTTGTAAAGTGACTACTTGTGGATGGTGTTTTTTTAGCAAAAGAAGAAGTTCGTTATAGTTTGAGTGGTAACCTCTAATATTCCACTGTAAGACTTTTAGTGCTGTAGGTATTACCATAGTTGTGGAAGTTTTTAAGATAGATAGAAGATAAAGTGTTTTTTTTGTTTGCTTACGATATATCACTTAATAATAAAAGTTGTTTTTATTCTTCCCTAGCTAAGCTGCTTGACACATCGGTATCAGTGTCGGTGTCGTGGTTCATTGCCGCTGGAGCTTTATTTTTATTTTTCGAATTGGCTTTCAGTTGAGCTTTCAAGCGCTTGGATAGGTTTTTTGGGTATACTTTCATCGTTTTCTTTTGATTGTAGATTTGCTGAGAGATTTCTAGAGAGATTTCTTTGGTTGATTGTTTTTGAGTATTTTGTGAGTTTATTCCTATGGGGACGGGTTTCGATGTAGTAGTAGCTGTGGTGGTATTCTTAGAGGTTGATGGTGTTGTTAGTGGAATGGATTCTATTGAGTCGTATATCTTCAGCTGGCGACCGGTGTCGGCATATGATTTTGCTTCGTGTCTCTCTTTATATATTGAGTGTGCTTTTTTTGAGTCGACCTTCTGTAGAGTTTTGATCGCTTGTATTTCCTTTTGAATGACAAATACTGGGCAATTTTTGTTGAAAGTTGAGTGCGCGGGACCTGCGTAGTTAGACTCCTTGCAGTTGTTGCAATCCGGTTCGTTTGCGCATTTTTCATTTAAAGTTTCATTAACATGGCTGAGATTATCACAGTTTGCACAAAGTTTGTTACTTTTACAAAATTTTGTAAGATGGCCAAAGCGTAGGCATTTGGTGCATCTCAGTGGCAGAGGGATGTAGGGTCGAACATTTGTCATTCCATAACCGATAGCGATGTTGTCAGGTAGGGTAAGAGAAGAGAATGTTAATATGATGAGTCCAGTCTCAACTAAATTCTCATTTTGTTTTTTGAGTATTTTTTTTACTTCGGTGATGTTTTGTTCTTTGAGTTCGTTTAAAATTTCTTCTTCCGTTATTCCTCTTAAATCATTATTGTAGATGACACCTTTGGTATAGTTTAGTGTTAAATGTTCGGACACATCAACTTGGATTTCAGGTGTAAGCGTGCTTAGTCTTAATAGTTTCTCGGCTTGTTTAGTGTTTTTTGTTTTTATCATAATATTGCCGTTTCAAATTTTTTTGCATATATCAACTTCGCCGCTAACGCATTCGATGACTTTTTTAATAAGAAAAGGTGAAACCCCATTGAGGGTTTCTTCACTGTTAATTCTTTGCATTACAAGGTACTTTGAGCCAGGTGCTTTATTTTTGAGTTCTTTAGCATTACTAGTTTGGAAGATGAGTGGACAAGATGGTTTTTGTTTTGCAACGTCAGGCTGCTTGGATTACACTTCACTGCACTTCCACTGTGATTAAATAAGCGTTTTTTATTTTTTTTTTGGTATTTGTGAGAGGTTTTGTTATGAGTATGTAGGATTTTTTATTGTTCCGAATGTTAGTATGTATAATATTCTGTGTTGTTTTTCCTTTTTTTCTGTTGGGATTTTTTTAATTTTTTTTTTCTTTATGATCGCAAACGATTGAAAAAGAAGTTAGCTGTAACACATCCGAATTAATCAGACGTCACGGTTGAACTGAATTTATAATTATTATCAAAGATGAATGAAAACCAAATGAAAGACTTGTTTGAAGCGTTCGCGACCAGAGTAACGCAGACAATCCAAACAAACATAAATGAATTAAATGACAGAATTAAACATTTAGAGAGTCCACGACAAGTAAAAGAATACGAGCCGGTGACAATAAGGCAAGGGGTTTCGTGCGACGAACCACTAGATATCGTAAAAACGTTACCCGAATTCAATGGTGACGAGACGAAATACGTATCCTGGCGACATGCAGCCTCTGCCGCCTACAGATTGTTTGAGCCTTACGCTGGCAGTCCTAAACACTATCAAGCCACGGCAATTATAAGAAATAAGGTTACAAGCCGCTTAGATTTCTTTGAGATACAGGCAGTACGAAAAATTACATAAAAAACGAATCATTTTTGAAAGGGATTAAGAAACTCGAGCAACCATTCATGTTAAAGACGGTCAACAGTAAATTGATCATAGTTCAAAGATGACTAATGAATCTGTTTAACGAGTACACTTACTTTTACATATTGCCTGAACTAGAATCGTTTGAAGGCATAATAGGCTATGAGTTTATGAAACAGATAGATGAGATAATAGATACAAAAAAAGAGGTGTTTATTTTAACAGTGGCATAGAACCGCTTAAATTTAGGAGCTGCGCTGAAATTAATCAGCTAGAATTAGCTCATTCTCTACCTTCATATGTAAAGGAGAGATTTTACGAAATTATAGAATAACAGTGGCATAGAACCGCTTAAATTTAGGAGCTGCGCTGAAATTAATCAGCTAGAATTAGCTCATTCTCTACCTTCATATGTAAAGGAGAGATTTTACGAAATTATAGAAGAAACTAAGGAAGTTTTTGCGAACCCGGACATTAAAATGTCGTATAGTACTAACGTTATAGCAACCATTAATACCAAAAATAATGATCAATTAATAATAAATGCAGAAATCACTAATAAAATCAATCAGATAACGGAGAGAATAAATGATAATGGAATAACAAAAGAAGATAACATTTTTGAACTTATTTCACATAGAAATAATATCATCATATTAGAATTAGAAAACATTATTTATTCAATAATGATGATTAAAATGGATGTAGTTAACCCACTATTATTAACGGACAATGAACTAATTGATATAAATTCGAGCTTAAGAGATAAGATTAGCATAACAACTATACTAAGTAATTCTAAACTTAAGGTAATGCAAAATAATGAAACGATATACTTCATAATACAGTATCCCATAGTAAATGAATTTTATCAGAAATTTCTTATTAAGCCTGTAATTCGAAAAGACAAGATACTACAGTTAGACTACAGAGTTGTTGGAAAGAGAGGAGGACACTTTAAATTATTAAAAAATTGTAATAACAAAACAGTCATCAATTTTTGTCAAATCGAAGATAAACCGAATTGTTTATTAGATCTTCTGAACAAAAATACAGCACATTGTAACATTAGTTATGCTAAAAACTATAAAAAATTGATAATGTAAGAGAGGGCATGTTGATATTAAATAATGATAAATTTATAATACAAGATGGAGTTAATGAAAAAATAACTATAAATGGATTACATTTAGTAATTTTTGAGGATAAAGTAGCAGTTAACAATACAATTTTCGAAAACTAGTAACGCAGAGCTTATGACGACATAGAACACTCCGGTTTACAGTAATTAAACATAGTAAAAGAGTTAGAAGAACTAACCTTAGAAAACATTGACCAAATTGATATTAAAAATATTAAAAGAATATCAAACATAAACCAAAAGATAGAAACAAACCACAGCAGCATGAAAATAATTTTATGTATTATCGCAATGATTCTATCCATCATAATTGTTGCAAAATTTTGTAAACGTACAACAATTAAACTCATTACGAGGAGGCAAACTCAACAAAATAACGACCTAGTCATTGAAGAAATATTGAGGCAGGTCAATGTAAATGATATAAATAACAACGAATAATCGCGGACGATTAAACTTAAGAGGGGGAGGAGTTAACACATGACTCCCACGCCAACTGGCTTCCACTCTAAACATCACAACGCTAAGTCCATTCTTATGATAACTTGCAACATCAGCAGTTTTGGACGACTCCCACGCCAACTGGCCTTCCACTCTAAACATCACAACGCTAAATCCATTCTTATGATGAATGCAAAAAGACTATGATCAAAATAAACAATAGCACAGCTGCAGCTGTAACTGATCACAGCTTTATTTAAGTTCCTAGAATTAAGCGATACGTTTAAGCTTATTTGTATTTGCATTTTTTTCTTAGAGTTAATTTACCGAATTGTAAAGGCAGGAGTAAGAAATAAATTTTAATAAAGTTCAGTAAGATTCTAGCAGCCAACAAGTTCTGTGTTATTAATTCTAATGCGGACAATTTTGAAAGTTCAAGTTAAATTTCGTCTTGGACCGTTTCATCATTCCTCCAGTCATAATCAACCGGAAAAAAGGCAAGGACTTATTCAACTTGTATGTTAAAATCGGCCCGGTTATTTCGAGAAAAACGCGTTTAAAGTTTACGCTTTCTCACTGACAGCTGCGCGAGCATCTTGATAGAGCCGAAAACGCACACGCCCTTAAGACCGATATGGTTGGTTGGTTGAAGCGTTGCCTAGTCCTTTAGTGACAAGGGCCCAATTAGCGCTGGAAGCACCATTATGCTACGCTATTTTCGTGGAACCTCTGGTATGTCCTACGGTCTTTAATTTTCGAACCACTTTGATTTGTGGATGAAGCTTTTTAAACAGTTTATATTACACTTAGAGATCTCCCTTAGCCCTCTTGGAATAAACCCAAGTGTTTCTTGTCGAAGGCGTGCCAGAGCTGGGCACTCACACAGATAGTGAAAAATGGTTTCTCTGCTGTCTGCGTGTTTACAGCTCCTGCAGTGATTATTGAAAGGAAAGCCTATCTTGGCCGCATGCTCACCATGTGGCCAATGGCCCGTGATTGTAGCTGTTAGGCGGAATATTTCTTTCCTTGATCAATTAAGGAGGTCTACCGTTTTTGGTCGATCATAGGTAGGCCAAATTTCTCTCGCGATTTTGCACGTCTTTAACCTACCCCATCTCAATCATGCTGTTCGCACAAACTTCAAATGTAGTTCTCACTTGCAGTCATGGACTATTCTGGAATTGGTTCTCGGTGATTCTAGTGCCAAGAGAGCTGCTTGACTATCTGAGAAGATGTATGCTTTCCGTACCCCTTCGCTTCTATCTTTCAGTACCTGACAGGCCCTCTCAATTCCCATCACTTCTGCCTGGAAGATACTGGCAAAGTTAGGTAGACGGAACGAGAGCGACACTTCTAGCTTCTGTAAGAACACCCCAGCACCCACACCGCAGTTCATTTTTGACCCGTCCGTGTAGAGAGAGGTGGTGTTCTCGTCCGGCAGTCTGCGCTTGCTCCAGTCCCGCCTAGATGGAAATACTACCTGGAAGCTTTTCCTGAAGTCCAGCGAAGGAGGTAGATAATCTGATTGTTCGTTTGCTCCTAAGAGCCGATTGAGAACTCTGCTGTGACCGTACTGCTTTGGCCTCCAGCATCCTGGCTCTTGGAGTCTGACTGCAGAGTTCGCCGCAGCTTCTTTTATTTGGAGCTCAATTGGCAGCTGATGTAGGATCGCTTTAAGTGCGTCCTTGGGACATAATCTAATGGCC
This sequence comes from Philophylla caesio, assembly GCA_963971545.1. NCBI lineage: Eukaryota > Metazoa > Arthropoda > Insecta > Diptera > Tephritidae > Philophylla > Philophylla caesio. The sequence continues at coordinate 27,062,471 of OZ020605.1, forward strand.
CCTGTTACACTCGCGCAAGCTGCACGTTGTATGCTGCTTAGCTTCTTGATATTATATTGCCTGTCTAGAGCTGGCCACCACACCAGTACTCCGTAGGTAAGTATCGGCCTTATGATGGCCGTGAACAACCACAGAACAAGCTTTGGTTTTAATCCCCAGTTTTTACTAATGATTCGTTTGCTGGAGTAATAGGCTATGTATGCTTTCTCAACACGCCTCTCAACGTTTCTCTTCCAGCTAAGTTTTGGGTCCAATGTGACACCCAAGTACTTTGCTTCAGAGGATAGAGTTTTTTTTAATAGCGTTCACCCCTCGGCAGGCAATGGCAAACCTCCGAGGGTATTTCTGCCTTGAAAAAGCTTCTCATTTAATACATCTGCCGTTCGGAGTCGGCACAAAACGGTAGGTCCCTCCATTTGTGGTATAATATAAACTTAATGATTACACGACATATGTCAAGGAGTTCTTTTACGGAGAGAAATTTTTCAGCAATGCTTTTGTTGTTCACTAATACCAAAATATTTCCGTCGCGGAGTACTGATACTGTTTTGGAATTCTTCACTGACAGCGCGAATGGATTTATAAACCGCACAGCCAGAGTAGTGGGACAGTGGCTTATTTTTGTCGACAAGATTTCAAGACAATGAACTTAGGATTTACTTTTTTGGTACATCTGATTTGACAAACGAAATCGAGCTCAAAATTAAAAGTAGGGAAAATAAGATTGGTAGCTAAATAAATGGCAAAAAAATCATAACGAATTAAAGAAAGCTTAAAATTATTAACTTAAAGTTGTTTAATAAAATCAAAATAAGCAATGCATTGGCACACACGTAATTCTTAGCAGGATGCCAAAGCCTCGTGTGGTTACACTTCTCGACTTTAGAGAAAGGAAGTTGTGCAAATGTGTGAGTATATTTTATTTGCGGTAACGATATAAATATTTTATGCACATGTATGCTATTCCATGAATGATCGCTATAGCTACTTTGGAAACGAGACGAGCCTTCAAAGGACGAAAACCGTTTCAAAGAAAATTTTAATTTCAAGACAAATGCATTTGGCAGAACTTGTGGAAAAGTTGTGGGCATTGAAAAGGTGAACAACAATATGAGCCGATGTATTCCACTTCATAAAAGAGTGGCTATCTCATTGTGCGCTTTTGAATATAGAAATTGTGCAAGTCTATAGGATGCAGTACTGTTGGTGAAATTGTTGTGGATTTTAGCGAAAATCTTACGGACTGCATAAATTCCTATCCTCTAAAGCCAAAACAAATCTAAAAAATCGCATTTTAATTTATAATTTGGTTTAATTGGCTAATATTTGCAGCTATTTATTAATAATTAACACTTTTGACAACAGCTGTAACATTTTGGTCGTTCACAATAGTAATTTTCTGTCAAAAGTGGCAGTATTGCCATATTGAATTCACAATTTTCAGTACTTATGCACATAATTTTCGAGTGCTTATGCGCATATAGAAGAGGAGTATGCATGAGTTAATGCAGATCAAGGCTACTTATATCGATTACATAGCCCGTCTGTCAGCAGTATTAGGTATCGTCAGTAAATTTGGTAAACATATTCTCCTTTACATTACTACTTAAACGAATCGTTCAAAATTGTTGTAATCGGAAAGTAACCACCCGCACCATATAACGGTACTTTACTACCAATTTTTTTCAAATTGGCTATTTTTACATATTTGGAAATGAGCGTCTCACCGCCCATACAAAAATACATCGCGATGGTATATAAAATTCGTTTCCTACCGAATCTAGCATTTCTTCCTTGTTTTATTTTAAATTTAAACACAACATGCTTTGTTATCACTTTTTATCCAATTAAAAACTTACTGATTCTTAAGCTATTTTGGCGGTTGCTTTAGTTTCTCTAATACAAGTTGATGCGAAGGGAAGATGCCGACAATCAGGATTCAGCTACTTTGGTTTTGGCGAACTTGACTGAAGCAGCTCTTTACGTGGAGACTATTGATCTTGAAAGCAATACATTTCCATGTATACATATATTGTTAATCACAATTCTTGCTAATTTATTTTTGTCTGTTTTCGCTTGTATTTGCTGTTTTATGACCACAAATATTAATAAACAAAACATAGAAATGTCGTACATAACGAAGAAGCTCATGGAACGGAATTTGCACCTTCTTTGTAATATAAATCCTTTGGGTCGTAATAAAACGAAGAAACTCCACTTCTCCGCTCCGTTATCTACGCTGTTTATATGTATACTAAATAGACGTCACGACTTTATTATTGGCGCAATCTTGTCCTTTATTATTCTTGTCTTTAATATACTTCGGACAAATATGTACATACATATATCTGCATGCGTACATATTTACGTCTAACTTGTCGATCAATCTTCATTTGTGTTTTTGCCAGGGACCGAAATAAGAGTTGCCTCCAATCTGAATCGCAGGGGCACCTTATACTCGTATAACAAAAGCCTACAGGTACTACTTTGGGTTCGGTAGGCAATTGAAAAGCTGAGCCCTCGACGAACATCGACGCAGACGATGTTGATCAGCGATGAAAAGGTTTTGGAGACTTTAAAAATAAATGCTCTTAGTAAGATTTATGGCCCTGTTCGCGTGGACGACGGGTAGCGAAGAAGATGAAATAATGAACTGTAAAAGCTGTAAAATGATATGAACGCATAAGAATTCAACGACTTCGATGGCTTGAGCATGTCGTTCGTATGGATGATGATGCTCTGGTAAAAAATCCTTCGAATCGGAACCCATGGGTGTGCAACGAGGTCAAGGGCGCCCACAAAAATACTGGAAGGACTAAGTAGAGACGGTTCGTCTTCGCTTGGAGAAGAATAAAATAACAGTTATAAAAGTCCGGGGGAAATTTTTGTTGTAGAAGAAGGTTATCAATGTTGCTTTGAACCTAGGACCTCCTTGCAAAAAATCCTGGATTCTTTATATTTTCCCAACTTTTTGGAGAAAAGTCCAATAATAACTGAAATATCCAAACTTTTATCTTTTCAGTCCAGTAATATCAGTTAAACTTATTTTTTAAGGTCGATATAAAAAATCTTTCAAAATAATAAACAATGATAACAAATTTGTTTAATTTGTATAAGCTGGTAATTTATTATTTAGCAAAGTTTAACTGCTATTACTGGTAAAAAAAAATAAAAGTCCGTGTTGACCGATAATTTTATTGGAAATAAAATAAAAGTCCAACAATAATAGTTTTTTTTAGTTCTAAATAGTTGTCGATTTTTGTCTTCATTTCCATGTTTATAATTATTGTAATGTAATAGATTAGTAAATTAAGTATCATCCCTTTAACGTACTAGATTATTTAGTACGATTAAATGTCATTCAACATTTCTTTATTTTGACGTTTAGCATTGTAATACGATTATCATCATACGATTGCACTTTTAGTATATATGTACATACATAAGTCTTTTGTACAATAAATTCATTATGTTTATTACTACTGAACAACTGGGTCAAAGACATCTCATTGGCGACGAGGTGGTCATTTTACAAGTAACAAAATATAATATTTTGCAATACTTTGAAATAATATTTCACGAAGCCGGACAATACTGAAATTAAAATGGTACACTCTTCGCAAATGCCGTACTAAAATTGGGAAGTTGGGAGCGAGCGGTTAGAATTGCATTTTTTGGAGTGGAGATCAAATGCACTGACGAAAAGGTGAAAATGTCGATTTTATGCCCCCTGTTATTTTATTTCAAGAGCGTAAAAATTTTTATGATTTAAAGAAATCAACTGAAGACAGTGTATCAACATGGTTTGCCAAAGTAAAAAAGTTTGCGTTAAAGTGTAAGTTTGGCACTGCATTGGGGTTATGTACATCCGTCCACGTGGTAGGCAAAACAAGAGCGATAGCGGCAAATCAAAGAGACACAACAGCAATCAAAAGAAGAAAGCATACAATCATTGCGGATGGAAAAACCACGAGTCAAAGAATTCCAAATTCAAGAACAGTCGTTGTCATTCATGTGGACTTTAAGGTCATCTAAAAAGCATCTGTAAAAACAAAAGGGAAGACACAAACTTTATTAACATATGTAGATAATTCTCAAAATTCGAATAGCTTTTGTAATGATATTTATTCTTCTGTATTCAGTGTCGATATTGTGGCCGGTTGGGACTTCTCCATTTTTCCAATTAACAGTAGCATTGACCGACCTAAAGTTTACGAGCTTCATTTGGAAATATATGGAAAACGCTGTTTTGTCCTCTGCGATACCGGTGCTCCATGTTCATTGATGTCTATACACAGTTTTCGAAAAGATTTTGCGAACGAAAAATTGGAACCGTACACACTTCCATTGTCAGGCTATGGTGGTGAAGAATTAAATACATTCGGTGAGTTTAAAGCAACTTGCAAATGCAACGGCCAAATAGCTTTTGGAAAAATAATCGTAACAGATGCAGACAGGCCGACCTCGCTAGGCCGAGATTTGTTGCGTGTATTTGGATTCGAGTTAGTTCAAAATAAATCTTTTTTAATGAGGGACGTTAATTTTATGAATTCATATGATGAAATAGTAACTCAAGTTAAAAATGAATTTTCCGAAATTTTCAAACCTGGTTTGGGACGATATAAATTAGGAACCGTAAGTCTCAAATCAAAAAAGGAAGCGACTCCAATTTTTGGCAAACCACGTGCTGTCCCCTTAGCTTTTAAAAAAGAGTTAGAGCTTCAAATAAGTGAACTCGTGAAGAGTGGTATTTTAATTTCCGTTGACCATTCTGATTGAGGTACTCCTTTGGTTCCAATAATCAAACCTAATTGTCAATAACGGGTGTGCGGCGATTACAAAACTACAATTTATTGATTCTTATCTGATTTCAAATATCCGCTACCTAAATTTGATCAAATTTTTGCTTCTATGCAGGGCGGGCAAATCTTCACCAAACTCGATCTGTCCAATGCATACAACCAACTTGTTTTAGATGAAGAGTCCCAAAAGCTTTGCGCATGGAGCACGCACAAAGGAATTTTCAAAATGACTCGGTTGCCTTTCGGAGTAAAACCAGCCGCTTCAATATTTCAAAAAACTGTTGATTGTCTATTAAGTAAATTTTGAAAAAGTATTCCCATATCAGGACGATATAGTCGTCACTGGTTCAAACTTTGAAGAACATTTAAAATTACTTAAGAAAGTTTTATGTAAGCTTGAAGATGCAGGCCTTAAATTAAATGTCGATAAGTGCGAATTTTTTTAAAAATAAGATTTCCTACTTAGGATTCGATATCGACAAAAATGGTTTAAAAAAAAATAAAGAAAGGATTAAGAGTTTGTTAGATTCACCAACTCCCACGAATGTTAGTGAGTTGAAAGCATTCATAGGCATGGCTAATTATCATTCGAAGTTTATACAAAATTTTGCAAAAACAATGGAACCTTTATATAAATTGTTAAAAAAAAATTTAAAATTCGGATGGAATAGGGAATGTGAAGAAACTTTTGGTAAAATAAAACAAGAAATATGTTTGGATCATGTTTTAATACATTTGGATCCTAAATTACCAATAGTTTTATCAACCGTTGCTAGCAATTCAGCAGTAGCTGGTGTACTTTCTCATATTTGTTCAGACGGCAATTTGCGGCCACTAGCCTTCATTTCCAGAGCGTTGAACGATACCGAAGAAAGATATAGCACGATAGAAAAAGAGGCTTTAGCTATTGTATATAGCGTGACGAAGTTGAAACAATATCTTTTGGGCACTTCTTTCATTTTACGCACTGATTACAAGCCCTTGCTTACTATATTTGGTGAATACAAAGGTATTCCTGTCATGGCTGCGTCTCGGATGCAAAGGTGGGCGTTAATCTTGTCAGGCTTTAAATATAGAATAGAGCATGTAAAAGGGACATTAAATAATGCCGCCGGTTTATCACACGTCACAGTCAACAATTGGTGTAACTGAGCAAGATCCTAGTTATATAAATTACGTAGGTTTTGTAAATGTTTTACAATTAGATTATAAAGATATAGCAAGAGAATCTCATAGAGATCCGATACTGTCGAAGGTAATTGATGGCGTTCAAATGGGCACAGTATCTCAGTTAATAGGTAAAGAGTTTGAACACTTTCGTTCAAAAGCACTTGAGCTTACCGTAGAATTGGGTTGTCTTTTGTGGGGATACAATTGCAAGAAACTGTTTTGGGTATTCTACACGAATCTCATTTAGGCATTGTAAAGACAAAAATGTTAGCGCGATCATATATATGGTGGCCGAATGTTGATAAGGATATAGAGGCCTTAGTGAAGGAGTGTATTTCTTGTCAAAAGACCCAGGCCAATCTTGAAAAAAGCCCACTGATAATACTGTATCAGCGCAGGTAAAAGAAGCCTGTCTGATTCAACTGCGGTCTTCCATTGACCCTTTAATAAAATCGACACAACGGCATTGGTGCTTCCGCAACTAACAGGGAATCTGCCAACATGCAAGATAGATGCAATACATAAGCAAGCATTGCCTGACTTAGAATTGGCGGATAAGAGATTCTTCATTAATGAGCAAGTTGATCTTGTCCTGGGTGGCGACATATACGCGCAAATTATTTTAGGTGGAATAAAAAAGAATGTCTTGAGCACTCTTTTAGCTCAAGAAACTGTATTCGGTTGGATACTAACCGGCCAAACAGAGACGGCTGCTCCAACTAGTAGATGTGTTTCATTTTTCAATGAGGTTTCTCTAGACAGATGCTTAACGTCCTTCTGGGAACTGGAAGATGTTCCGAAAACTAGAATATATACAGAAGATGAAATATTTTGCGAAAATTTTTACAAAAGCACTACGAAAAGGAACTTAGATGGCAAATATACTGTATCATTGCCATTCAATCAAGATTTTCAAAAGAACGTTCACCTGGGACCTTCACTAAAAATCGCCTGCTCACAGTTCTTTAGAAACGAAACGCGTTTAGTAAAGGATCCACCATTCCAGACGAAATACAACAGAGTTTTGTCGGAATATGAAATTTTAGGACATATGATTCGGATTGTAGAACATATTCCAGGCGACAATTGTGCGAATTATTTCCTACCGCATCATGCCGTAAAGAAGGAGGAAAGTACTACCACCAAAGTACGAGTCGTCTTCAACGCATCGTTTCCGACTACAAATGAAACTAGCCTCAATGATGTCATCCATCCTGGTCCAGTACTTCAAAGCGATCTGACGATGGTAATACTAAGGTGGAGGCTGTTTAAATATGTTTTCAATAGCGACATCGAAAAGACGTATCGCCAAATTCTGTTAGACCCAAAGGACAAAAAGTACCAACGCATAGTTTTTCGAAATAGTCCGAGGGAACCGATATGCCTGTACGAATTAATCACAGTCACATTCGGTGTTAATTGCGCCCCATATCTCGCAATTCGAACCCTGCTTCAATTCGCTGTCGATGTGGAGGACTCTTACTCATTGGCTTCTGACATCTTAAGAAAATACATGTATGTTGACGATGTTTTGGCTGGAGTACATACCATCGACTCAACCATCAGAGCTAAGGAAGAGATAGTAAAGGTGCTACAGTCAGCTGGTTTTCCACTACGAAAATGGACTTCAAATTGTGAGAAAATACTGGACGGAATACCCAAAGCCCACCTTCTGAACGAAAATTTTCTGGAATTTGAGGACACCAGCACAGTCAAAGCTCTGGGAATCAGATGGAACGCCCATTCTGATAACTTTTATTTTATAGCTAAAACATTCGAAACTCAAGCACGATTCACTAAGAGGATAATACTGTCCGAGATTGCCAAATTGTTCGACCCACTAGGATGGTTCGCACCATTCGTGGTTACTGCAAAAATTTTAATGCAGAATATTTGGCTAGAAGGAACAGATTGGGATGAAACGGTGTCCCCTACATCAATAAAACGGTGGCAAAGCTTTGAAGAGAACTACAGTCATATCGGCACAATTCGTATTCCTCGTTGGGTGCATTTTTCCCCAACGGATAAAATAGAACTACATGGATTCTGCGACGCCTCGGAAAAGGCATATGCTGCTACCGTCTTCCTTCGCGTTCAAAAGGCTGACACAGTTTATGTTATTCTACCGCTTGCTAAGTCCAAAGTAGCGCCTGTCAAAACAATTTCGTTACCACGCTTGGAACTCTGTGGTGCTGTGTTGCTGGCTGAACTAATGGAGTCAGTCACTAACAATCTAAACTTAGGCCAGTTTACGAGGCATCTTTGGACAGATTCGACTTGTCCTTGCCTGGATTCAAAAACTTCCCTTCTCGTGGTCAACCTTTGTTGCCCATCGAGTTACAAAGATCGTAGAGAAAGTTGGAAGCCAGAATTGGCTTCACGTAGAATCAGCTGCAAATCCATCGGATTTGGCTAGTAGAGGAATTACTGTGCAGGAATTGGCAAACAGTTCCTTGTGGTGGCAGGGTCCTTCTTGGTTGCAAGAAGATAGAGAAAACTGGCCCATACAGGAAACGAACTATAGCACTGAAGTAGAACAAAAAAGGGTTCAAGTCTGTGCATCAACTACACTCGATACTTATGTTGATATTCTTGGTAGGTTTTCTGATCTATCGAGAGCTTTGAGAGTTTTATCATATGTGTTAAGATTTTCTCAAAGAACTCGTCCAAGCACGAGAGCTTCGTTTAAAGCGAAGTCTTGCTCAATTTCATCGGATGAAATTAAAGCAACGACACGGCGCTTAATAATAGTCTGTCAGAAGAAGCATTACAGTAGGGAATATTCGGCATTGGAATCCGGACAAACAATAAATTCAAGAAGTGAAATCTTGCCCCTTAACCCCTACATCGACAAAGAGAACAGGATTAGGACGGGTGGTCGCCTCGGTAAATCTCTGGATCTTTCCTTTAATGAACGCCATCCAATCATTCTTCCGTACAACTGCAGCTCGTCTCGTCTCATGGTCCAGTTCGTCCACAAAGTGTCACTGCACGGTGAGAATCAGCTAATGTTGCGTTTGATTCGAACGCAATATTGGATACCTCGAGTCCAAAATATGATTATGTCAACGATTCACAACTGCAAGATCTGCACGATCTACCGAAAACGCTCGCAGTCTCAACTAATGGGTATACTACCTACAGAACGTACCACATTCTCACGTGCATTTACTAATACGGGGGTTGACTTCACAGGTCCATTCGATATAAAGAACTACAATGGACGAGGTTGTCGAGTATCCAAGGGCTACGTCTGCCTGTTTGTGTGTTTTGCAACGAAGGCAATCCATTTGGAAGCCACCTCCGATTTAAGCACACAATCATTTCTGGCAGCATTTTCGAGATTTGTAGGAAGACGAGGCTGCCCGATGAACATGTATTCTGATAATGGAACGAACTTCGTCGGCGCCTATCGAACATTAAAAACAGAAATAAAAGCTTTTATATCTGATGCTCGCAATAGCACCTTGTCAAAATATACCCAACAAACGCTTGCGTGGCATTTTATCCCCGCCGCAGCACCCCATATGGGTGGACTGTGGGAGGCGGGAGTTAAAAGTTTTAAAAGCCACCTTAAAAAATCGCTTCCAACCACAAATATACGTTTGAAGAGTTTACGACCTTACTTTGCAGAGTTGAGTCCTGTCTCAACTCTCGACCACTAAGTCCCTCATCAAATGAACCGACGGACTTGGAACCATTCACACCAGGTCATTTTTTAGTGGGCGGACACCTTCTTGCTCAGCCTGAAGTAGACGCTGACGAAAACCGCGCCTCGATTTTAAATCGGTGGCAAAGACTGAAGGCTTTACACCACAAGTTTTGCAAGACAGAATACCTGTCTGAACTTCAAAAACGCAATAAGTGGAAATATCCGCAATCTAACATAAAGAAAGGCGACCTTGTCGTTATCAAAGAAGACAACATGCCACCTAATGAGTGGAGATTAGGCAGAGTCGCCAAATTGCACCCAGGCTCGGATAGCAAGGTAAGAGTAGTGGATGTTATAACCGAAAGAGGACAAGTCACCAGGCCAATTAGTGAAATTAGTCCTACTACCCGCTAATGATGAACAGGAGGAGGAGCAGCGACATTCTGACGAAACCGATTCCCCTCTGGCAACACCTACATCGATGGTAAAACCCAACGGGGATTCCACTTCCCATATAATCGCAGGATTCCACTCTAGTTTTAATTGACCGCGTCTCCCATAAGACCATCATACTCAAGCTTATGTACATCTACATATACATAAGCCGTTAAAAACAAAAAAAGAAGAATGAGCCCGGTATAAATATGAAGCAAACTAAAACAGATTTATGCCAATAATAAGGTGGGAAAATACATAAATGTATACAAAAAAAAAAAAAAAAAAAAAGGGGGGTTAATATAAACATGGTTACATAAGATTTGCATATTTATATATATATATTGAATATGTATGTATTGTGTTTTAGCTTCTATTGAGGCATAACTACCATTTCTCATGATGTAGTCACCTACGTAATTTTTTTTATCAACCGTTAAACAAGGTGAGGTAATAGCTAAATTGTTTTGCTATTTACTATCATTAATCAACTATGGGAAAGGCACTTTGATGAATTTTTCAAAAACCATTTAAAACTTTATCACTAAACTTTATTATCCTGCTAAGGGGAAAATATAAGAGTTCACTCTTTTCGTTCTGTATCTCAGTTAAATTTTTTATTATTGATTTTAAAACTTCAATGATCACTTTTGCAAGTGAACAGGAAAACTAAGCGGTTTTTTTAAATAATGATTGCGGGTCCTTTGCATTTTCATCCCGAATATAGAAACATAAACACACCAAAATGGACTGTGGCACATCACTAGCTAAATATATGCTATTCATATTCAACTCCATAGTGTCGATAATTGGCATTTTTAGCCATCGTTTTGGTGTATTAAATCTGAGAAGAAAGGAGAGAAAAGCCAGCCGGGTGTCTTGGATGCCACACAGCGTTCGTTGAAATGTTGCGGCGTGGATGGCATAACCGATTATGTACCTCTCGGCAGAGCTCCATATTCAAGCTGCTGCGATAACGACAACTGCCTGAATCCATTGAATATTAATAGTGGGTGCCGTAGTAAATTCCAGCAATTCATGTCCTTCAGCACGGACAAAGCCAAATATGTCGGCTTAGGAGTAATTGTTGTAGAGTTGATCGGAGTTATCTTCGCCTGCTGCTTGGCCAACAACGTACGCAACTATAAGCGACGAAATGCCCACTAAGCAAAGATCGCTCATCTGCGTCCATGTTTAACACATTTCATTTCATTTAATTTGATTACGAACATATATAAAATTTAAGTAATCCATTGATTTATATCAGAACATACAAACATAAGTATGTACATTTTACTTATGTTCGTAAACATATGTTTGTATGTACATCCAGCCAATTTCAAGAAAGCGATTTTTATATGAAATGATTTAAAAAAAAAAAAAAGAAACAACTTACAAATGTTATATGCCTACATCAACATATTAACAAGAAAATGCAGTTAAATATAAATATATATATACATACATATGTACATATATAATATATTATATATACATATGTATGTTTGTGGCCGCTGTGGTCGAGTTGGTAGCGGTGCGTGCTATAACTTGATATGCCGGTGAGTTCGAGGTTCGAATCTCAGTCAGGGCAAGCAAAATCTTAATAATAGAAAAAGTTTTTTCTAATAGCGGTCACCCCTCGGCAGGCAATGGCAAACCTCCGAGGGTATTTCTGCCATGAAAAAGCTTCTCATTAAGTACATCTGCCGTTCGGAGTCGGCACAAAACTGTAGGTCCCTCCATTTGTGGTATAATATAAAGACGCACCCCACAAGTGGTAGGAGAAGCTCGGCCAAACACTGAGCTATATAGTGTACGCGCCAAAATTATATTATATTATTATGTTTGTGCATACAATGTACTACCAAAAAGTAAATAAAGGAAATAAAATGTGCCCAGCTTGAAAGAGATAGCAGAATACAAAGGTCAAGCAACAAGTAACCTCAAGAGTATTTACGACGGGTTTGTTTTTTGTTCTCAGTAAATAGAATATATATATTTAAAACTTACCTGAACTGCTTCCGACGTTACTTCAGCTGCGGCAGCCACTGAATATGATTTTTTTCGTCACGTCCATTGCGCTCATATTGAAAAATGTAGTAGGATTTAATTGAGGACTATCGCCATCAGGACAACCAATATTACTGCCGTTAATGTTGTTATGTAGTCAGTTGTCGAATATTGGGCAATAGCAGGCTCTGCTAAATTGGAGGATTCGCTGATAACAAAATTCCTTCAATGTTGATACATGCCATGATAAACACGCTTGCTAAGTGCTCATTGTCAGCAACTGGCAGTCGGGTGGCGAAATTTAGTTAATGCTTGTTAATATCTATATTTAAAACTTACCTGCACTACTTCCGACGTTACTCCAGCTGGGGCAGCCACTGAATATGATTTTTTCCGTCATGTCCATTGCGCTCATATTGAAAAATGTAGTAGGGTTTAATTGAAGAACTATTGCGATCGGGACACTCAATATTACTGCCGGTAATGCTGTTATGTGGCCAGTTGTCGCATATTAAGCAAAGGTAGACTCGGCGAAGTGAGTGGATTCGCTGATAACAAGGTACTTTCAAAGTTTGATACAAGCAATGATAAAACGCTTGATGAGTGCTTGTTGTCAGCCATTAACGGTCATCCGAGTTGACCGCAACTAGGGCCTTCCGGCCACGCGTTCCCAAAAGGTTACGTTGCTGTTATTTGTCCAAGTTCGCGGGTAAGCAAAACCCTGTAACCGCCATGTAATCTGATACATCCGTCGCGTTTTTTCCGTCATATCCAACACGCTATTGTAATTTTACATAATTTCGCAAAAGAAAGAAAGGTTAACAATGGAAAAAGCAAAATATATTTAAAGAAACACTACTCACCCCGTTTTTACCTCGTGCGAAAAAAGAAATGACAGGTCATTCAGGAAATTGCATATCAGCTGCGATTTCCCATCAATGACATTTCAACAGAGATCGTAAAACCTATTACGTTCTGGCCCTTTTTACAAAGGCGCCCTCTAACGGGTATAGATCGAGTTCGCCCATTAATGAATAATTTAGCCGGGTCGCGAACACCCATTGGCATTAATACTGGGAAATTTTTCCTTTTGGGATGGGAGCCTAAGGTGCAAAACACACCACTAACTTGTCCTTACGATATTGTGGTATTATTCACCAAAATACACTGCGTGACACAAGAATAGCCTCAAGAAGGAAGTTATAATATATTAAACTGCTTAAAAACATTTTTTCATGTCGATTTGATATGAATATGAGTACGATGCAACAAAAGAGTTACTTATAAGAAAAAGTAATTACTTATATTAAAAAAAAAAACAAAATTTTTTTTTTTACGATTAATAAAATTATAATTAGTAATCATAAAATTATTCGTCTCGCCACCCAACCAGCTACATATATGTATAGATACAACAGAAATTATAAATATTTGCAATAAACGACCTTTTAGAAAATGACTCGCTACGCCGCATTACTAAAAAGAGCTGGACAACAGGCTGACCGCTACCCTCAACCATGTCACCTGTGCGAGGGCAAGCACCCAATCCGCCTCTGTCCCGCATTTCGTAGAAAACCAGTAGAAGAGAGGCTACGCGAGTCTCTTCTGGGCAAATACTGCTCCAACTGTCTTTCGGTAGCGCATAAGGCCGAGGTATGCACAAGCTCTTCAAGGTGCCACCGCTGCAACGGAAGCATCATATTTTGCTGCACCTTGAAGAGGATTGCCATCCGCCCATCGACACCAGACCTTGGAGCGAGCAAGTGGCGAGCGAGATAGACTCGGACACCGAGCTTTCACTCCATGCCTCCGACTCGGGAATGGAGACGCGGTCATCTCGCCCGGAACCACAAGAAACCGAAACGGTAACCAAAGCGGATTCGCGGTCTTTCCGACCATTCATAGCGCACGAAAGGCGCCGTCAGAGCGGAGCGGAATCTAGGCCTTTCCGCCAACTCCTACCAGCAGAGCGACATGGAGCGGAATCTAGGACTTTCCGCCCAGTCCGAACAATCGAACGTCGACGCGGAGCGAAATCTCGGACGTTCCGCCCGGTCCACACCCGTATTCAGCGACGTGGAGCGGAATCACGTACTTTCCGCCCACCGCTATCAGCACAACGTCATCGTGGAGTGGAATCTCGGACTTTCCGTCGTTAAAATAGAAGCACGAGGACGACTGCATCTCGTCCGTGCGCTCATCGACGTCTGCGCACCGACGTCGATTATCTCCGATGACTTAGCGCGCGACTACCACCTGGAGGAGACTACCGTCGGTAACGAACAGGGGTGCATCTTACGTTTGCGGGGAAAGTACGGTATAAACACCCAAATAGGAACTCATGCCGTTGTGAAGCAACGCTTCTTGCGCATGTGCCCTAACAGTAGCATAGACCCGTCCAGTGCCGCGAACTACACACACATACGGCTAGCGGATCCGAATTTCCACACCGCGGCCCCTGTTCGCTTGGTACTCGGCGCGGACGTGTACCAACAAGTCATGCTACCAGGCATCTTACCTGGTTCTTTTGGCCCGCTTGTCGCCCAGAGTACTATCTTTGGGTGGATATTATCGGGCTCATCCCGCATCTGACGAACCATGAATATACTATATATTAGAATCCAATTATGAATTAATAATAAAAATGTGCATAGAAATGTTCAACCACGCGTGTTTCATTAACCAGTAATTCTATTCTTCCCAACAGCTAGGTACCTCCACGACGGGACTAGATTATTGCGGAACCCGAATTTTGCATAACTCAATATTGTAAAATCGTATTTATCCCATGTAACATGGTGTGGTGGCTGAGTCAATAAACAGATGTTGCTTATCGCAAGGGGGCCGGTATGTTTAGGCCTCCAAGCTAAATCGCTTTCTCTTGGGATGGGGTACCACCCTAATGTCAAGCAGCACTCACATACACATGCACATGTAAAGTATCTTACTGTAGTCTCACTCGCATGTGTGTGTGCAAGGTGAACTGCATGCATGTGTGTGCCCATGCATGCGTATACGCGGATAAATCAATTCGGGCAGTTTTTCCCCTAAAAACGGTAGAAACATTAGGCCGGTTTCTAGAAAAATATTGTTTTTCCTGTTCTGCGTTTTTTTGTCACTTTTGAACAACCGGAGCAACAGCATCTCGCATTTGCCTCAGCCACCACAACAGGTAGTATCACCATATTTTGTATATAGAACGATAAAATTTAATCACCGCACAATAAAATTCATATAAGAAAATATATACAAAAACACTAACGTCGTTTTGAATTTTCATTTTTCATATCAAAAATACACCGGTGCCATTACGGACAAACTGTCTAATCGCAACGATGATTTTCAATAAATGTAAGGAGAAATCTATATTTCTTTGGAAGCTTTGTTTATTCAGTCCTTTACAAAAATCAGGCAATCGCAGCAATATATGTATATCAACCTGCACAAATCTAGCTTTGATTTCAAATAGAATAATTAATAATTTTTCCTATAGAGCTCAACTTGACGTCATCTAAACTGATTTTTCAAAATCGTCCGATAAAGTAAATCACGTAATTCTTTTAAACAAACTTTCATCAATTTGGTATAAAAGATAATCTTCTTTCTTTTATACAACTTGTAACTGCTTCAAATCACCACGTTTTCAGCAGGCTGCTTCAAGTTTTGCCTCAATATACATATGTATATTCAAGTAAATATCCTTCAACTCATAATTGTGCCGATAAAAACTAGATTTCCGGCTTCTTTGGACGACAAAAACCCCCAAACCATTAAGTTTCCACCTCCGTGATTTATTGTAGGTTTCAGTTGCTTTGGCTTTAGGGCCTCATTAGGTTTCCGCCAGACCGTGATTTTCGAAAAATGCCAATTTAAAAAAAAACCGGTTCTTAATTTTTAAATCAAGAATAATACACGGTTTATTATTCCAAGTAAAAAAAATCTACATCAATGAGCATACATGTTACTAAATACTATTATTTTAATGAATGTAATCTTTGGAAAATTAAATGTAGTTTAAAATCCGAGTTAAGTAAGCAGTATCAGTCTCTAATAGACAAAAGTCACAATTTTAGACCAGTTGGCATTAATTGGTCTCAAAATAAAGCCTCTAGTCTCATAATAAAGTCTCTCAATTATGACCGGGTAATAAGCAGGTCACAAAAATTAAGACAAAAGAAAAAAAATAGAAACGTTAAAGCGAGGAGAGGCAATAACCTGCAACTCGTCCCTAGTGTCAAATTTTAAAACTTGAGATTATACCAAATTGCTTAGTTACACATTGAGCAAATTTACATGGGGCATCCTAACAGGGACTTGCTCGCGTTGGAGGCGCCGCCCAGGCCCATCAGGGGGCACCTGTTCCGACTGACGGAAGAGGTTCAAACATACATAAGCCAACCACTGGACCCGACGATGTCTAGGCGATATTCACGTGGAATCCGTCTCCAACTACATGGATTACCGACCTGTGAATGCCGTCCTAGGAGTCCCACCACCACCGGTAGCGGTTGAAGAGCTCCGTCTGCCTCGTGAGTCACGTGTCAGTCTGGCCCACTTAAGATATGAATATTGTAGCAGGTTAAACTTACACTCATCCAGGATCAACCCCGACTACCCTAACACCTGCCCAGCATGTGGAGAGTCCCCGCACGTCACCAAACACCTATTCACATGCTAAACACCAACTCTGCTTTCACCCCTCTCCCTATGGTCCATTCCTGTCGAAAGCGCACGTTTCCTGAAATTTCCGTTAGTTGAGCTCGATGATAACGATTAGTGGCTCGATCGCCCCGGACAGGCTCTACAACAACAAGGTTTATTTAGTCGATGTGTTGCCATATATCTATCAAACTTTATGTCTTCACAACTACAAAAAAAAACAGGTTTTGGAGATTAAAAAACTGATTTATTCGATACTCGAAAAATCAAGGTTTCAAAAAAACCGTACAATAATTTATGAGAAACCGGAGAAAACCGGTTTGAAAAAACCGAGTCAAACACCCTACTATCTATCCGCTAATAAGACGTTAGCTACTAATTTTGGTGCACTTAACCGCGGCTGACACTAGATTTCACTTTTTTATTCTCGTGAAGACAATTTATCTGGTTTTCATTTTTGTTTTTTATACTCTATCCTGCTTTCATCTCAGTATTGCCTCACAACCAACTTCATGCTCGGCTTTATACTCAAAATACGGCTCAAAATACAGAGAAAAAAAAACAAAAATTTTAAACTGTAATTCCAAGTCTCTGAAAAATTTTATTTGAATTTTATCTAGCACTGAGCTCGGGGAAAATAAACTTATTGTTCATAGAAAGTAAAATGCTTTTTGTGCTCTTTGTGTCTTTTTTAGTCATTGTGTATAAAAAAGATTCACGAACCTTTTTTTCTTCTAGTTTTTTTATATTTGTTACAACCTTTAATTTTCAAATGGACGAACTAATTTCAAAACATTGCTTGCGAGTTTATTTACGGAACCAGAGTAATTTCTTGAAATCAGCTGAGTCACAGCTCCGATAGCATTAAAAAAAAATAACTAGACTCATATTGGACATTTTTAATATTTTTAATATTTCCTGTTACAATTGAAAAGTTTTTATCTACTTTTCCTTTTCTTGATTCACTTCAGTTCTTACCTCTGGTGGGGGATAGTGAATAGCTCGAATATTCGTAAAAATCTCACTAATAGCACGTCTACTTTAGGTTTACTTGCTCTAAGCGAGGATGATATTTTTGAAGGTATCAAGAATATAAAAAGCTCGTCGCAGATGGACGCAGATAGTTTTTCCGCCATACTGTTTAAAAAGTGTACTTCCCTAGTGAAGCCTCTGCTATGAATCTTCAATAAATCTCTTTCTGAGGGTCTGTTTATTGATGATTGGCAGAGATCATCAATCACGCCAATTTTCAAAACTGGTAACAAATGCGACGTTAAAAATTAAAGACTGATTAGCAAATTATCCACAATTGCCAAAATTTTCGAAAGTATAATTAAAACAAAACTTTACTTTAATGTCAAGCACTTGATCTGTCCAAATCAGCATGGCTTTGTACCTGACAGATCCACAGTAACCAACCTTGCAGTCTTTACGGAAGATTGTTTCTCAACTTTTCGTAACGGCTCTCAATTAGATGTGATTTACACCGATTTTTCGAAGGCTTTCGACAAGATTTCCCACAATATTTTATTGACCAAATTAGAATGTATAGGAATCCATTCGCGTTTATTGGATTGGATCAGGTCCTATATATGCTTGAGAACCAGTAAGGTGGTTATTGATGGTATTTCATCTAAGCCATTTACTGCTCTTTCAGAGGTTCCACAGGGAAGTATCTTAGGCCCATTATTTTTCTTACTCTTTATTAATGACATCAGTTCCTGCTTTTCTAATGCCAAGTTTCTTCTGTTTGCCGATGACTTGAAAATGTACTCGGAGATAAGATGCGCTAATGACTCGGCCGAGCTTCAATCGCAGCTTGACAAGCTTCATATATGCTGTGTTAAAAATCGGCTTTTACTTAACATCAAGAAATGCCATAAAGTGTCTTTTTCCAAATCAAGATTACCACTTGAAACATCTTATTCAATTGCGAATATCTGCCTTGACTCGAAAAGTGAGACCAAAGATCTTGGAGTACATTTTGACTCAAAACTCACTTTCACGTCGCACTTAAATAAAACTATCGCCGACTCTTTTGCCATGCTAGCATTTGTTAGACGTCACTCTTCTGAGTTCACCGATCCTTATACTCTTAAAATGCTTTATACCGCGTTTGTACGTTCTAAACTCGAATATGCTGCTTTTGTATGGAGACCGAGTCACACAGTTCATATAAATCGTCTAGAAAAGGTACAAAAGGTATTTATACGCTTTGCTCTACGTTCATTAAACTTTGTTGAACCATGGCCACCATATGGCCCCCGCTGTCGGTTAATTAGCCTACCAACTCTGCAAAACAGAAGAACATCGCAGTCTATCTCTTTTCTATTGGGTATCATTTCGGGAAAAGTTGACTGTCAGCTCCTACTTGCAAAAATCAATTTCTATGTTCCCAGCCGGAATTCGCGTCGGTTTGGCGCTTTTAGGGTTGGGCTGAGCAGAACGGTTTATGGTGCGAATGCGCCAATCAACAGAACCTTGTGAGATTTCAACTATTTCTCAAGTTTTTTGGATGTAGACTTTACTAATCCAAGTGCAACCAAGTTGGAACTGGAAAGTTACCTTATGTCTAATCAATAATATTTTAAACTCTTTTATTTGAATTTATTGTAATTTATCGGAAATTTTTAGTAATCTTTAAGTTGGAAACTAAGTGCTAAGAAGAATGTATAATATTTAATTATCTATCCGCCAAATGTCTGTTATTTCTATACCGTTGCTAGACATAAATAAATAAATAAATAAATAAGTCACATACGGTGAGAGTTCTGTAATGAATCTGAATCTTTATTTACAAAATCTTTCTTATATACAATTTTCTTAACCTAAGTATGATTTCATCTTAAATATATGTATGTAAATTGATGTTTTTACGTGTGTAAACATTTGAAGATAGTGTTTGGATATACAAAAGTATTCAGTAAATCTTCATAGGCGATAAAAGACCCATGCATTGGTCCTGTATGTATATTTATCTTCAGTGTTGACTTATTTATGAGCATTAATTATAATTATAATTATCAGCTACATTTTATTGCTTGTGTGAATTAGCGTTGATCCATTCACATCTTTGTTTTGTTAAGATAAACACTATCTTCACATATTTATCAGAAAAGAGACAATAATAAAATTGTACTAATTTACTTTTTATGATACTTAATAATTAGTGGACTGTATTTATTATTTATTGCTTATTCTAGATGTTTACATAAATGTATTTATGCATAAATGTTCATATATTATTTCTTCAATCTTATCTCTATGACAGCAAGATTTTTATGTTCATTCTTTATGAACATCCTACCAGGGGCCAAGATTATGTTGTTTAACAAAATTAGCTAACTATGCTAGTTCTTAAAATTTTCTTGAATTATTTTTACAATTTTATTGAGCTCAAGGCCAGTTTATAGAAGATTTTTTTGTGAAAAAAAATAAAATTGTAAAAATATTAACATTTACTAGGCTAACAGAAAAATTAACAAACATTTGTATTTTCTTGAATTATGATCTTACAGAATAGAAATGCTACAGTTTTGTTTTACATTGCCATCTTATATATATATCAAATTATGATGATTAATGCTATTATGAAAACTAACGGTAATGAAATATGACCATTTAAGTTATGAAAAGTAATACCTTTCAATTTAATATTTTCTTTTTTGAGAATTCGAGTTATTCCTTCATGTAGCGATGTACCTCCTTCTTTTATTTTGATTATACATACCTTGACTGGGAATTTCCATTCGATTTTGATGGTTATTACCACATTCTAGATGTATAATTGACTTGCTAAATATTTTGTTAAGCCAACGATTTGGAGAAGCCAATTTAATCTAAACATTTTCGTTCGTAGTAGGTTTGAATCTGCACATTTCATTCTCCAATTGTTTCAAGGCTGCTACTTCACAAGATTTGTCCGCAGCTGACTTCAAAGCCAAGTTCCCTCATCCAGAAAATGTGTCTCTTATGATGTTGAGACATGGGCTGTATCGATTTTAATGCTACCCTGTGTTGGCCATTTGGGGCCTTTCCACCATAGTTCGTGTTCCACTAGCCTGTTCGCTAATACCCCTCTGGATGCTACATCAGCTGGATTATCCTTCGTTCCAACGTGTTGCCATTTCGCAGCTGAAGCTAATAACTTAATGTCGTCTGTTCTTGTTCTGATGAACTTATCTTTACTTCGGCAATTACTCGTATTTATCCATGCTGATGTAATAGATGAGCCGCTCCAATCAAATATTTTAACTTCTCCAATGATGATTGTTTCTATCCTTTGCAGTAACTTCGCAAGTAAATGAGCCGCGCATAGTTCCAGTTTTGGCAACGTCTTCTTATTTTTAATTGGGTTGACTTTAGTTTTACCAGCAACTATCGTTTTCACTGATCTAACTTTAGCATACGCAACTGCTGCGTAAGCTTTTTCTGATGCATCTGCGAATCCATGTAGCTCAAATTTTAGTGTAATTATTATTTTTTGTTTCTAACCATCTTGGAATTTTTATTCGGTTAATCGCCTATATCTGTTGCATAAATTCTTGCCATACTTTTGTTAGGTTTGCATCAAATAATTCATACAGTTAATTCATTACAGCCATCCCTTCGGAACAAAAATTTTCGCCAAATTAGATAATGCTTGTCTTTTTTTCACAGTTCTGTCCATTGAAATCTTTTTAATTAAATCCAAACATGTCTTTGACAGGGTTCCATTGTATACCCAATGTCTTTATTGTTTCGTATTCTGCTATTTTTATTACCTTCTTTAAGTCATTTGTTGGAATTGTTGCTAAAACCTCATTGTTATTAGACGTCCACTTTCTTAAGTGAAATCCATATTTGTCCAGCTCTTTTGAAATTTTACACTGAATGACCTTACATTCTTCTATCGAATCTGATCCAGTCATCAAATCATCCATTTAGAAGTGATTTTGGATGATATTTGAAATCAAATGATTGTTCGGCTTGCAGATCTTGACAATATCTTGTAGTGTTCTCGTTGCAAGGAAAGGACGTTGATATTTTTTGATCACTTTATGCCATTTTAATTTGCCGATATTTCTTTTCAATATCACTTATTAACACATACTTCCAACGTCTCCATTTGATAATAATATGAAATATATGTTTTTGAAGTCTCGGTCCTATTAAAAGGAAGTCATTTAAACTATTTCTATTTGTAGTTTTTGTAGACGCGTCGAAAACTATTCTTAATTACTGCTTGATGTGGCAAATAATATTTTCCGCTTTCTTTTTTACATTTGCTTTTACCACATATTGTTCTTTAATACCAATATTCATAGCGAAACTTTTTTCAAGATTAAGAAACCTGGCCATTGCTTGTTTACGAGTCTCCCAATTGTCTTTCTTTTTTAAATGGCAGGCTGACTATAAATCGATTATTTGCATAACTCGTAGTAGTGAACCTAGGTTACCTAGCTGTTGGGAAAAAGATAGAACGGGTTAATATTATTTTAATTATTTCTTTTGCACTTCATTCTGGGTTTTATTTTATTTGTTTGTTTTAAAATTTTGTCTTAAGTGTAGGTGTATCGTAATTTTTTTTTTTACAGCGATTAATTTCTCGCAGATCCCGACAAGATACATCCAAAGATCGTGCATGGGGCGACAAGTAGCCTGAAGGTGCAAAGTAGCGTGCCTGGTAACATGACGTTTTGGTACACGTCAACGCCAAGAACCAAACGAACTGGGCCGCGGTGTACAAATTTAGATCCGCTAGCTGTATATGGGTGTAGCTCGTAGCACATGCGCATGAAGCGTTTGCTTTTTTAGGCATGCGTTCCTATTTGGATGTTTATTCTATACTTCCCACGCAGACGCAGAATGCAACCACGCTCGTTCCTGAAGGTAATTTCTTCGAGGTTAAAGTCTCGCGCCAAGTCAGCGGAGACAATCGACGTAGGTGCGTAGACGTCGGTGAGTGCGCGAACGAGGGGCAGTCGTGCTTGTGCTTCAATCTTGACTACTTTAGTTTTATAAAGTTGTGGCCCACGCCTGTGCATTCCAGTCCATGTGGGGAAGGAGGTGAAGGGAGCGTCCTTAATTTGGCATATGGGGAAAATGCTCCCGGTCCAATGCTGTTTATAAGTTACGTAGATCTACAAATGTCTGACTACCCTAGTAACTTGTTTGGCCATTACCGGCGTTTGTGCTGATGTTTTATCCAAATCAATATCATTTTTAATTGCCGCACTATCTAGGCGATATTAAGTAATCGGTGCTCCATTACTGGCTGGTTCTTGCCAATTCACAAGCAGATGTCTTGCCGACATAACTAACACTTTTAGATTGTTAGGAACGCTTGGATGTGCAGCAGCTGCTGAGAAACGGAACCATGATGACCAAGCGACTGCATCAACGCGATTTATTCCACGCACCTGTACTTCGTAAGAGCAACCCGACTGTAAATCCTTGACCACGCAGTACGAGTCTCGTCCGAGGTATACAATTGCATAGTTATATGATTTGTTGGCAATGTCGAATTGCGCGTCTAAAGGGCGCCTCATTTGAACCTCAAATTCTTGCACTGGCGCTCCACCACTATAGTCTGGTTTATCGAGCCTCTAAACGGCTGCGTATGGACCGGGTGGATTGTCATAATAAGGGGCTGACGGAGGCGCGGGTACCACGGCTTCGGACGTTATATGCGCCACATCGGAATAAGGACTCAGTCCTCCTGGACCTTCTCTAGAGGTACGCAATTGGTATGCTGTACCTGGTTGTAAACGATCACATGTGGTTTCTGTATCAGCGCCACTTTAAATACGTTCGAATTTGGAGCCAGATTTTATTTCGAGGTAAAAACGAAGTATCTCGGCGACTCCAGTATCTGTGGGTGGGTCCCATTTCGTTCGAAAATGTAGTCCATGTATTTCCCTTTTACATGCGGCTTACCCGGTTTTCCTGGTCTTTTAGGTGATGTTTGGAAACTGACATCGTTAGACCAAGGAGAGCAGCTCGGCACGAAGGCGAAAATGGTAAATTGAGGCACGCCGTAGCTGACAGCATTCGCGAACACAGTCTGGACCATTGTAAGCATTAAAGTAACCGTGCCCTGACTCACGATCAAGTATTTGCAACACATAATCGCCATCCTGTTGTCGTCGTTCCCACCAAAGGCAAAGCGAATTAGAGCTACTGTTTTGAGGTTTCTAAGACTTCAGTAGTATTTTCTATCCCTTGTAGTTCAGTTACTTCTCTTTTCTTTGGTAACTGTAGTATTTCTGCGGCTTCTTCAGAAATGGTTGTATTCTGTGATCCTTGGTCAATTAGTGCTCGCAATGTCACGTACTCACCATTTGCTCCATTCATTCTTATTTGGGCTGTTGCCAAGAGTATGGTGTTATTGGTGTTTTTTGTCATCATTGTAGATGATTTCTTTATAACATTTTCTTCACCTGCTCCTTTTTTTGAAACTCATTGAAGTGCAGTAAATTCTAATGATTTCTTCCACACTTGCTGCATTTATTTTTCTTATTTATGCAGTTGCCATCATATACGAGGTCGAGGCAATTATAGCACAGTTTATGATTTACAATGAAACTCCTCCTGTTCATCGTGGTCAATGCCTGGAACTTTCTGCAATCAAAAATTTTATGCCCAGGTATCTTGCAATAAACACATATTTTTTGTGTTGATGTAAAAAATTTTGTTGTTTTTGACTGTTCCATTTAGTAGTTTTCCTCTCTTGTATTGCTTCTAGCGCTTGGTATTTCTGCTCCAGAAATTGGAAAACATCATCTAGGTTCTGGATATCTCTAGTTTTCTTCACATTTTGCTCAAATTTCCTCACTACTTTTCGAGCTATGATAGATTGTTCGTCATTTAACATCACATTTCGTACTTTTAGAGCATAAATGCACTCTGTGGTTGTATCTAAAAGCTGTTTCATGCTTGCTGCGCTTTCACCATTTGCTGACGGTTGTTCAGGAAGTCTGTCTACTTGTGTTATAAATTGTAACCTCTTGTTTTCATATCTTTGTTGGAGAATTTGCCAAGATGCTTGATAGTTGGATTCGGTTACGATTAAATGTTGAATTAATCTTTCAGCTACACCTCCCAACAATGATTTCAAACGGAACATTTTCTCTACTTCAGTAAAGTTCTTCAAATTGTGGACTAAACTTTTGATAAGATCGCGAAATGATGACCATTGCTTCATATCTCCATAAAATACCGGAATTTTAATTTTCTGTAATTTCATAGTTGCAGATGCCACATTTTGGTCTGGATGGGATATTTTTAACTTTTGCTGGCTCGAACTCGCTGTCTTCTCCCATCGGTACCTCTTCTATTTCTTGACCGCTTAAAGATGCTGAATCTTCGGCTGGTTCTAGTAATTGTTGAAGTGATCTTTCCATAATTAGAACTACATGCTCATAGCATTTTTTGGCACTGTAATATTTAGCTTCGTGGCTGTGTTTCGCAATAATTCTTCCGTGGTTCTCCTTGAATACCGCCATCATCGTTTAAATATGTTGAATATGTTCGGAACATGATGTTTTTCGTATTTTACCGCTTAAAATTGTTTGTTCCTCCAGTACAGCAACATCGCCCAACTCCTTCTGCCTTTTTAATAAATTATCCGTGATGATGATGATGATTATTATTTTTTACTTTTATATATATTTTTTTTTTAATTCACAATTTTATTGAGCTCAAGGCCAGTTTATGGAAGATTTTTGTGAAAAAACAAAAACAGTTTTTAATGGTAGAAGTTATAGTACTATTTCGGAAATCACCACATTATCTCATCAGACTTCTATTTATTAAATTAATTAAATTTATTTTTCATAACCACTTCTCCCAGGCTTTGAACCGGGAACTCGGAGTTGCAGATCCAATACGCTACATATTGTGCTACGCTAGCCAAGTTGGCTGTTGTGTTTATTTCATCATCCTTAAACAAACCAACTACAAACAAGAGCAACTGATCTGCCGCTATTTAACTTGTTTGGGTGGTTGTTGTTTGTGTTTTATTTGCAAATTCTGTATTTAAGTTATTAACTTTATATTAGAATGCAGTTCAGGCGTGCTCATCCTTGCATATAAATATTTGTTATTTTTCTGTTGGCCTAGTAAATGTTAATAATTTACAATTTTATTTAGCTCAAGGCCAGTTTATGGAAGATTTTTGTGAAAAAACAACAACAGTTTTTAATGGTAGAAGTTATAGTACTATTTCGGAAATCACCACATTATCTCATCAGACTCCTTTTTTTTAAATGAATTAAATTTATTTTTTATAACCACTTCTCCCAGGCTTTGAACCCGGGAGCTCGGAATTGCAGAGCCAATACGCTACATATTGTGCTACGCTAGCCAAGTTAACTGTTGTGTTTATTTCATCATCCTTAAACAAACCAACTACAAACAAGAGCAACTGATCTGCCGCTATTTAACTTGTTTGTGTGGTTGTCGTTTGTGTTTTATTTGCAAATTCTGTATTTAAGTTATTAACTTTATATTAGAATGCAGTTCAGGCGTGCTCATCCTTGCATATAAATGTTTGTTATTTTTCTGTTGGCCTAGTAAATGTTAATAATTTACAATTTTATTTAGCTCAAGGCCAGTTTATGGAAGATTTTTGTGAAAAACAACAACAGTTTTAAGTGGTAGAAGTTATAGTACTATTTCGGAAATCACCACATTTCCTCATCAGGCTTCTTTTTATTAAATTAATTAAATTGCCGCTTGGCTATCACTAAATATAAAGATATCCTTGCAATCCAGTACACTCTTTGATTTAATTGTAGCGGAGCTCACAGCTCTGATTGCCGCTTGGCTATCACTAAATATAAAGATATCTTTGCCTTTTAAAGCGGTCTGTAACAAGTCTATAGCCTCCTTTATGGCTAGAACATCAGCCTGGAAAACACTACAGTGATCCGGCAGCCGAAAAGAACAGTGCCCACGCAAGCTGGACTCCCATTGACATATCTCTCGTAACCGAAGCGCGGCAAGAGCCGCCATTTGCTGACCCACTAAGTCTAAGGGTAAAAGGTCCAGAAAGCCATTCAAGGTGTCGCTTGGTGTTGTTCGCAACGCTCCGCTAATGCAGATCATACTGACTCTTTGCACTTTGCTAAGTAGATTGAGATTAGCAGCTCTTCTTAATGCAGGCCAGCAAACGCTTGTATTCAGACCTCATCTCTTCCCAATGGCTCATTTACAACAGTATAGGGCCACAGAAGGCTTCTGGTATCTGGTATTCCATAGAAAAGGTGAAAGTACACCACCCTGTGGCGTTCCTCGAGACAACTGTCTCGAAACACGGTTTGCACCTACCTCTGCTATAATCTTTCTTCCCAAGAGCATTTGCTCTATAAATTCAACCAGGGAGCTTTCTACACAGAGCCTTCTTAAGGCATGTGTTATGGCCTCAGGACTAATGTTATTAAAAGTACCCTCAATGTCAAGAAAACCTACAAGGCAAAATTGCTTGTAACTGAAGGACCTTTCGATATAGCTTATTAGGGAATGCAATGCAGTGTCCGTGGACCTTCCCTTAAGGTTGTAAGAGAGAGAAAGTTGTTTATAAGCCTTTATTATGTTTTAAGATTAAAGGATGATAGACTTATATGTAGGTCTAAGATCCTTTGGGTTCGCATGTGATGCCTTTCCAGCCTTGGGTATGAAGACTACAGAAACAGATCTCCATACCGTCGGTTCGTAGTTTAGCTTGCATCATGCTCTAAACATACTTAGTTGCCAATTTATAGAAATATCAATCGTTGCAACCAGTAGAGCAGGTATAATGCTTTTAGCTTCACGAAGGGCTTTTTTGTAGGACCGCAAGATTTATTTATAGGTCTGCCATTCAGATTCCTGACTCAGCCTCTTCGCCCTGTTGAACTGTCTCCTGCAATCTCTCTGCAGAGAGTCCAGCGCATGGGACCACCAGTGGGGCCTGCGCTTTCCGCACGGTTTAGGATCAGGACAGGCTTTGGCCAGTGCCCGCGAGCAGATCTTGGTAAAACAGTTTGCCATGTCTCCAATTTGCCATCAGTACTGGGCTGGTACCGGACGTGGTATTCTCAAAAGCTTACCTGTAAAGAGTCCAGTCAGTATTTCTCAGGTTCTTACGAACCTTTAGAGCACCCATGGACATATCTAGAATTGTCTCAATATACCTATGGTCTGAAAAAGAGTGTTCGTCGGAGAACCTGTGTAATGGCGAAGAAAGATTTAAACATTTTTCTTTTACCTTTTATAGTGATGGAGACATTACGACAAAGCTGCTGGAGATTGGAGGGAAGTCTTTGCTGATAGCCTCAACATACATGGCTTACGAGGCTGAGGATCCCCCTCAAAGTCAACTCCGCAGGCTAATGAGCGACCACACGGAGAGCTTAGTTCTCATCGGTTGCAATGCTAACGCCCACCATGTACAGTGGGGAAGCACCAACGTAAACAATCGGGGTGAGTATCTTTTCAACTATCTCCTAACTACTAACCTAGTCATTTGCAATAGGGGCGCAGTAGCCCACATTTATTGTCAAAAACCATCGGGAGGTCATAGACCTCACGCTATGTAGTGAAAATCTGTATGATATGGTAATGAACTGGAAGGTTCCTAGTATAATAGAACTTCTAAGGCGCACAGAGATGCACAGGCTTTTTAATGTGGAGTTACTAACTAAAGCGTTCAGCATAATATGCAACTAAATTTGCACTCAAATTTGCCCTTTTTAAACAAAAATCGTTTTTTTTTTTCAGAAGTATTCTTTTCACCAACAATCGGACAGAGGGCGCAGTTAAACAACATGTTTTGCAAAAATTTGGCGATAACCTCCTAAATAAAATATCATAGAACAAATTACACTATGAGAATGCTTGCTCTTGACTAAAACGAAAGTTGGCGACAGAACTTGCGAAAGAACACAGGAACTCGTTGCCTTTGCTTGCTCATACTGATGTTATTGCTGCAGACGAAGAATATTTAGGGAGTTCACAAGCACTGTCGTATTTCGTATTTCGTCGTATCGCTTATTAGAATAAACTAATTTAAACTTGTTGTTATTGTTTCACATGTTAAATTTTCGTATTTCAATACAACTCTGAAAGGTATGTTTAGTGTGTCATTTGTGTGTGTTATTCGATCAGCTATTTCTGTTTATCTTCATTTTAGGCTTACTTTTGTTCAAAAAAATGTTAAATTAAGGCAAATAGTGATGTAAATATACATATTTTAAAGAAACCGGCCGTTTAAGTTTATTAAAAGTGATTTTTTGCTGATTAATTGCTTGAATACCACATACAATAGTGAGCGAAATAACACGGTGCGTTCACAAGCACCTCTGTTATTTAAATAACGCACTAAAGACGACCATTAACAAGCTTGTAAACTCCCTAATTATAAAATAGAAGAAAATTAAGTTCATGTTGGTATTAAGTAGCTTAACTAAGCTGTTTTACTATAACCTAATATATGTATATCGTTGCTTTAGAACACATATAAAACCTTAAAAATCATGAAATTTAATACAAAAAAAATAAAACATTTCGTTTTCAATGAATTTTTAAAATGTTTAAGTTAACATTAATAAATTTGACACAAATCGGTCATATCGTTTATATATAACTAAATACTTAAGTCATTTTTGGAGCGCATTTAAAATATTCTTATCTAAGACTAATTGTTTAAAAAATATATGGAAAAAGGAGTTTACTCTGAATTTTTCAAATTATTTTCAAGGTCGTGTTCAAAGGCGACGCGTGTAGGAGTAGTCAAACAAAAAAAAACAAAAACTAAAATTCTACTTTAATCTAAGTAATATGTGGGCAAAAATTGCATTTATGACAAAAAAAATTAGAAAAAATCCCATAGTGCACTAGTGTCAATATGTGTTTGTGAACAGGGTGTATGTACATACATACATACGTGTATAAGTATTTACGTAACGTGTGGTTTAATGTTTTTTTTTCGTTCTTTGTTTAGCCACACCCTTGTTTTTGATTTCAGACAAATGTGCATGCATACATATGTAGGAATATACATATACATATGTATATACAAATGTTTACATACCGGAAAATATATTCGTATACAAATATGTATGTATGTATGAATGTATGTATATGTTCTTGCAGCATACGTTCTCTACCTAGTGCGCTTCATTTACGATAATTGAGCTGTTAGGTTTGGGTATTTTTTTGTGCGTTTGCTGATTTAATACGTTCACATATCATTGTTGTACGCAAGTCATTTGTAAACAATTTGACACAATGTCATTTGATGGGTAATGAAGCATAAAATTGCGCGTGCTGCTCATTGCGTTATGTACTCTGTCCTATTATATTTATACACAGTCTATATATGTACGTATGTACATACATAGGTACTTACATACATAAGTATACTAAAATGTACCAGCTTTCACTGTGACCAAATGGCTTACAAGCCGATGAACGGATTTCTACCAAGTTTGATTAATGTATTCCTTAGACCCGTGGCGAAGTCATAGGTTAGGTGGCGCAAAATTGGCGATATTCAAAAAATCTGTATAAATGTTGCGCTTTTGATGAAATTAGAAACGTTTACTTGGAGTGTAATGGGATATTTGTACTTTTACCTCAGATGGAACCGCTAGATGGCGCAAGGATCATATTATTTAACTTTTCTCAATGATAACAGTGCCTTCTATTTGCTCTTTATCTTTTGTTATCTTGTTCTCTTTTTAGTGCTTCTTTAGTCTTGCCAAAAAAAGTTCAAGCACCGTTAGTTCTCTCTGCATAATTTCTACATTTGTCGTTTAGGAGTGAGTTTTGCAAGTATTTAGTGGCGAAATTCAATTAAAAGCAGTCATTTCTGTGTATTTTACGCATATGTTGAAAGTCTCGATTGAATATCCTTGTTAAATATTATGCTACAACAACATAAAGCAAGAAAAAGTTAGTATGGGAAAGGGTAAAACGCTTACACCGTAGAAGTAGCTCAGTTCAATAACTACACGGGTACTGGCATGATTAATAGACAAATCGCCATTAAATTGAATCATTCAGCATCATCAATCGATAAAGTGATTAAATTAAAAGATAATTATAACACAAAATTTTATCCGTGAGTGAGCGACTAGTTTAGAAAAATATTAAATCAAAACCAACTTTAACGGAGCCCCACAAACGTGCAAGACTAAAATTTGCAAAACAGCACATGTCGTTTACCGATGAATGGAAAAATTATACATTTTCGGACGAAAAAAAATTAAATCTCGATGGCCCAGGCGGTTTTAATTACTAAATCTTTTGGACGAAGTCATATTTCTGCACGATAACGCTGCCGAACATTCCTCACGCGCTACCAACAGCTGGCTTCAAAAGAAGCAAATTAAATTTTTAGAGTGGCCATCACGTTAAAAAAAAATTGTGTTTCAAGTTTAAATTTCGTTTAAATAAAAAAATATTTATTTATTTGACTCCTAAAAACGTATCAATAAAATTAAAAAGAAACATCATTTATTTCTCCGTTTGTACTCAAAATTGCTTAAGGGGGTATTTTGTTGCAGAGGTATGAATTTCAAGTAATTTTTGAAGAGTCGTAAAAAAAAGGCAATCACTATTTTTACTATAAAATTTTTTATTAGCTATTTATTAATTAATAACAGAAAAAATTTAAAAAAGTTGAAAATTTCAATAAACTAACAGTTGATGAAGTGGAGGTCTCAAAAAATTGGCACGTGACCATACCTACGATTTCAACCCTCCTAGCAATCTGAAAAGAAAAAACAAAAAAGGTTATTAATCTAGAATAACGTCGCAATGTCTGGAACTACGGAAAAGTTGGAAAAAATTTGTTTCACGAAATGGCAACTGCCTGAAAAAAAAACAATTTTTGTACCACTTTATTGACTTTTTAAATTTTTTTAAAAATAGTAAAAATTTTTAATTTGTGGATGGTGATAGTTCCAGAAAAGTATATAGTTATAGAAAAGTCTATAAAGAAGACTCTCTAAAAATTTCAGGGAAATCGGTCCAGTGGAACCTGAGAAATCGTGGGTATCGTTTTGAAAAAGACAGTTTCGAGAAAAACGCGTTTAAAGTTTCACGTAAAGTTTTTCGCATTCTAAGTCATGAAATTTAGACTTAACTAGCAAAAACCTATATCTCCGAAAATAATTTGAATTTTAAAAAATTCTCTTGTAGACATATTCTTAAAAAGTTAGACTTTGAAAATATAAAAAAGAACCATTTTTTATTTCTAGACCTGAATACCCCCTTGAGGTAGCACAGGTGCCTTTAATTGAATTTCGCAGATTGTATGTATGTACATATACTCTATTTCAGAACTTTCAGAGAACTTCCTTCAATAATAAAAAGTATCTAGAATATTTTAATTGCGTCAAACAATTATTCACATTGTTATTAACAAGCATACATTTCAACGTTCATAAATAAAGTAAACAAATTTTTTAGCAATTATGATCCATTGATGGCTGTGAGAAATTTTAAATGTTTAGTGCTACTTAATAAGATCATTCAGTCACCGTCTAAACCTCGTACTGAGCAGATGTGTTAGCGCCTTTCTCTGAGTTTATAGCTACTTATATAGCTCTCTCTTGGTGTATTTTTTTGGCACCCTGGTCTGTTTACTTAAGTAACGCGATTAATACTTCTTTCCAGTGAGAAAAACAAGCCAATACTTATATTAGTGCACAATAATTATTCCACCATGCCCCCGGTGGGCTTCCAATTCGGGTACAACAGGTTTGCTGCGCTCGCCCAAGGTCCCCAACCAAAACGAAAAAAACCTTTTCAAAAACTACAGGAGGCTTTTCCTGATTTACCGCCAACAAAAAGTGATGACCCAAAGTATATTGTGATTAAATCCAATGAGAACACTACACCCCTATCGAAGGTTTCTTGTTTTCGCGTTTACAATGCACTACTTACCGTGAGCAAAGATATAAACAAAATTAGTGAATTACGCGACGGCAGCCTATTACTGCTAGTGAAAAATAAGCAAGTAGCAGAAAACGAAATGTCTTTTCAACATTGGCGCTGTTAGCGCTAGCTACCATCAACATCTAAATTGTAACAAAGGCACCATTTATGCACCGTTTTTAAGCGATGTACCTGAAAGCGAAATAATAGAAGGATTGAGTTCGTACGAAGTTTCCGCAGTTTACAAGTTCACTCGCAAAGTTGAAGGTGTTATAAAGCCTACTGGCGTTATGCTCCTATCATTCAACAGTTATACCCTTCCAAACAAAATAAACATCGCATGGAGGATGACCTCTGTGCGCCCGTACGTGCCTAATCCAATGCGCTGCAAGTCATGCCAGAAACTGGGTCATACGCAAAAACATTGTAAAGGTTCTCCAACATGCGAAATCTGCAATTTTCCTTCCCCCCATGATAATGACTGCATCCGAGTTATGTGTGCGAATTGCTCTGGTGAACATCGCTCTTCTGACTATACGTGTCCAAAGTATATGCAAACTAAAGAAATTTTAAAAATTAAGACACTAGAAAAGTGCAGTATGCACGAAGCCCTCAAAAAGTATAGAGAAAATATCTCCCTCCCTTCCCTCACTGCTAGCTTTGCACATGTGCTCCAACCCACAAAAGAGGTCTCCTCTTTAACCACCACACCAACAAAAATTTCAGCCATCAACAATTCCACAAAACAAAAAAACACTCAAAGAACTGCCGACAATCAAACATCAAAACACAACGCAGAGGTCACCTCTGCACCCAACTCATCAACAAACTCTTTACCTAGCAAAAACTACTCACCAAACGCCAACAATAAGCATATTTCCATCAACAAGCCTTCTTCGATAAGTTCAGACTACAACAACTTCTCACATTCAGCTACAAATATCAGCGACAACTGTACCCAACAAAACTCTTCCTTAAATACAAAACTTTTCAGTCCAACAACAGCCTCTTTCATTTCCAACTTAAACAACACCTTAAACTCACTCAATAAACACACTGACTTCAACAATACCACTACCAACACTACTGTGCAATCTGATTCACCTAATCACGAAAATCTCTTTCCAACAACAAGTATTCCCAACGATAATCAACACCTTATCTAATACAGAATATTCTGAACAAATAGATATTGACTCTGAATAAATATGCTTAAATTTTACTCTCTTTTGAACTAGTTCTCAATTGGTGACACTCAGCTTCAACTGACTGCTCATACGAGTTGAAATTCTAGCTCTCTTCTGTTTCCACCTCTTCAATTTTCTCCTACATAGCTCTTATGATTTCAATATTGCAATGGAATTTAAACGGCTACACTAATAATTACAATGAGCTTCAACTACTAATACAAGATCATGCCCCAGCTATTATACTCTTAAATGAAACTCACATCTCTTTCAACGTATCGGCTTTTACTCCTAAGCAGTACATTGGTATGTTTCACAATCTTCCACATATTAGCACAAGCAAAAGAGGCATTGCGATTCTCATAAGAAGAGATATTCCACACAAAATTAATGCCACCCAATCCAACTTGCTAGCTCTTTCCATCGAAATTATCTTAGTTAAAAAAATCACTATTATTTGCACCTATATTTCGCCAGACGAACAATTCACCAGTACAGACATCATGCAATTAATCAACCAAGCTTCTACTCCACTAATTTTCGCTGGTGATTTTAATGCATGGAGTCCGCTCTGGGGCTCCCCAATAGCCAACAAGAGGGGCAAATGCATCGAAGATGCTTTACTTTCCTCTAACTTAATATGTTTGAATAACGGATCCGAGACACACTTTTCCACTCACTCTTCTTTCTCCCATGTAGATCTCACAATGTGCACCGACACACTTGCCACAGCGTGCGAATGGAGTATACTTGACCACCTGCATGGAAGCGATCACTTCCCCATAATACTAAAATTGCACCTGGGTCCAATAACCAAAAACCACAAAATAAACAAGGTATTCAAAACTGATCATGCCGATTGGGAGAAGTTTCAGACACACTGTGAGATAAATTGCAATAATATCCCAATATCAGACAACCCAAACCAAGAAAGCGCGAATTTAACGAAAATTATTCGTTCAGCAGCGAATGTTAGCATTCCTCATTCAAAGCCAACAACAAGTTCAAAGAGTGTCCCTTGGTGGAATAAAGAAGTCGCTGAGTTGCGACCAAAAAAACAGACAGCTTGGTATGAATACAAACGGTCTCGCTCACTAGTCAACTTAATTTCTTTCAGGAAAGCCAATGCTCTTTTCCGTCGTTCCGCGAAACAGGCCAAGCGTAAATGTTTTCAGGACTTCACAAGCAAAATTAATCCTTCGTCCAGTCCTAAGTTAATATGGAACGCTTTAAAAAAACTTTCTGGAGTGCCAAAAAAACTAACCATTCAATGCGTAAAGACGCCAACAGGTTTGGTATCTAATCCATCCGAAATTTCCGAGTTATTTGCAAACCACTATTCTGAAACAAGCTCAGATCTTTCATTCAGCACACAGTTTCAAACCTCTAAAACCTCCACACTGTCCGACACTTCCCACTCTGTCTCCCCTCTTTCTTTTTCTGCTAGACAAATAGAAACCAGCATTTCACTCTCTGAGTTCGAGTTCGTTGCATCCACCGTTAAGGGTAAAACCCCGGGACAAGATAAAATTTCCTACCCAATTATCAGACATATGCCGAAAAGTCTCAAGCTCCGATTGGTAAAGCTTTATAACAAAATTTTCAACACTGGTTTCTACCCCCAATTTTGGAAAACGTCCTGCGTTATACCAATACTTAAACCACACAAATCCTCCGATGAACTTGCCAACTATAGGCCGATCTCCCTCCTCCCATGTATGGGCAACATTTTGGAAAAGATCGTGGCAAACCGCTTGATGTGGTATGCCCAGCGAAACAAGTTCATATCTCCGAATCAAGTCGCCTACAAAAAAGGTCAAGGCACGTTAGATGCTTTAATCCAACTCGACTATTTCATTAGTAACTCTTTGTCCAGCAAAAACCACGTGTCCGTACTATCTCTCGACTTTCACAGAGCTTTCGACAAAATTGGAGCCCATATTATCATTCGACAACTTAGAAAATGGAAAATAGGCCAGAATATGATACGATTTATTACCAACTTTCTTACAAACAGAAAACTCAAAGTTAACGTAAATGGCTGCCTTTCTTCAACACTCCCGCTTTCTAATGGTACGCCGCAAGGCTCACCTCTTTCAGCCTTTCTTTTTATCATTGCTTTCGATGAGATTAGTAGGATAATAACAAATTACACAGGAGTTAAGCACCAGATTTATGCTGACGATGTTCTAATCTACACAAAAGTTTCCGACGTTAATTTAGCTCAATCCTTATTTACTAATTTACTTGCCGGAATTGAGACATGGTCACTGGAGTCTGGTGCTTCACTTTCCTTAGACAAAACACATATCCTTCATATATGTAGGAAGCATAACTGCAACGGTATATCACTAACACACAACCAAAATAACATCGAATGTAAAACACAGTTGAAAGTTCTAGGATTAATTTTTTACGCTAAGTACAACTTTAATGCTCACTGTAAATATGTCAGAAACTCGTTAATGACACGATTTAATATTGTTAAATACCTCTCGTCTAAGCAATCATTTATTCATCCGAACACACTCGTCGATGTTGTCGGAACATCCAAATTCATCAAACGACATCCTCCCTGGCTGATCAATGATAAAATCATACAGAATAAGCTTTTGTTTTTGTCCAAGGAAAACACACCAAACGTAGTGTTTCAACAAACCTTTGCTGAACTGGAATCTAATTATACAAAGAATGGCTGGAAGTTATTGTTTACGGATGGTTCTAAGTCCATCGATTCCACCTCGTTTGCAGTTGTCACTGGCACTGGAGAAATTATCTGCAATTGGCTTCTCCCCTCAACGTGTTCTGTATTTACCGCTGAAGGATCTGCTATCCTTCATGCAGTTAATCACGCAAAAAAGACTAAAGGAAAGTTCCTCATCTGTACAGACAGCAAATCGTGCATGTCTGCAATAATATCGCCTTCCAATTGCAATCCCATAATAGAAGTTATCAGGGACGCTGTCATTGGTGCCCCCCAGAAAATCCAAGTAATGTGGATCCCTGGCCATGCTGGTATTACAGGCAACCACTATGCAGACCTTGCAGCGAAAAATGTAGCCACGACTCCTGCCTTAACCTACTATGTCGCAACCAAGCAAGACATTTCTAACCTTATTAAGCACAAAAGGCATAAAGAAAACGCAAGCGAATGGAAAACATTTAAACATCACTACGCGGACATAAACCCAGCCAGAAATCGAATAATCTACTCGTCAACAGTTCCAACTAGCGCAATGAAGACATATACTCGATTAAGGATTGGACACACTATCATAACACACGCCCACTTACTATCGGGTAAAAGCCCATCCACTTGCCCCCTCTGCGATGGCATCGCTTCCATCAAACACTTACTCACACTCTGCCCGAGGCTTCACTCAACAGCCCACAGCTCTGGCAACATTGATCTCATAAAACTACTAAGTGAACCTTCAGAAAAAAACGCAATGATTGTATATACATTCTTAAAAAACAATGATTTGTTAAAACATATTTAAGCAATTTACATCTTTACTAACCCTCAGCAAATAGAATTTTTACCTAGTTATAATAACAAGGCGGCTGAAGGCCTCGTAGCCAGTGCTGCGTTTATGTATTTATATAATAAAACTCCTTTGGTTATATGAATTATTATAAATAAATAAATAAATAAATAAATAAGATCATTACTACTCAGGAGCCCCGATATCTCAAAGATCGACTTAAATTTTTAAAATCCTATCGCTCGCAACTTAGTTCCAATGAAATACAGTAGTTTGGTAACTGAACGTTAATACCTTGTGTTCTTTGTCCGTCATTGGAATGCTTTACCACTAAAAATTAGAAGCATTAAAGGGAATTTGCACTTTAGACATGAATTGCAGCGCAACCTTGTGGAACATTGCTGAACGTACTCGAGACATTGGTTCTTGTCTCTTCTTATTTTTCTCTGAACTTAATATTTGTATTCCACTATCTCTATATTTACTATTCCCTCCCTACTACTTCCACTACTTTAACTCCGTTCTTATACATATATTTCTTCACCACTTCCATTTATTAATAGCTAACTATTAATATAAGGTAAATTTGTTACGGTGAGTTTTACATGTTACTTTAAGTTTTAACATATTTGTGGCGACAGCCTTACGTTAATGCGGCGACATCTTTACGTACACAAACCTTGTGGCATCTATCTGATTTTCGCTTTTAGAAATATACAACGCTGCGTTAATTTCTGAAGTACAAAATAGACAACCTGGTATCACAAAAATGATGCACGGTCTCTTTCGTTTTTGGATGCTGCCCGGATAAAGACGCTCCAACTAGAAGATCTCCTCAACTAAAGAATAAAATAGTTTACTTATTATAACTGCGTTATAATTTAATAATAAAGGCTGCTTTATTATTTAGACGAGTTCTTTGAGAGGTACAACTTAACAAAACCTCCAAACTGGTGACCCCGACGTGATCGGCAATCACGTGCGCGCAAGCAGCCACTTAAAGGTTATCAGAATAAAATGGAGGACAACGGCTTACCACCAGGAGCATCTCAAACTTCTTTGCCCAATCTTGGAGAAACAATTTCACCGCCTAACTCTATTGCATAAGTGTATGCCAGACTACCAATACCACCAATGGCAAGCACTAACATAGAGGCATGGTTTACCTCTATGGATATTTGGTTCACCGCTTCGGGTATTACGGGTGATAAGCAGAAAACTGCAACTGTGTTAGCAGCTCTCGACCCAAATCTTTTAAGCCAATTGGGCGATGTCATCGCAGCGCTTCCACAAAACGATAGATTCGAATACGTCAAGCAAAAAATAAAAGAGCACTTTGCCGATAGCGAACAACGGCGGCTCAACCGGGTACTCTTTTAGCTTCCTTTTTGCGACAAGAAGCCATCCGAGCTATTTTGCGAGATGTTCGCGTCGCTGGCAACACACTTGGCGACGCTGCTCTCAAAAGTCTCTGGATTAAGCGTTTACCAGAGTTCGCGCAACCAGTAGTTACAGCTACGTCCGGTTCAGCCACAGAGTACACGAAAATAGCTGACACCATCATAGATGCCATCACGCCGCAGCAGCTCAATTACTTTAAGTCAGCACCCTCTAGCGAAGTTCACGAACTGCGTGCCTTAGTAATGGAACTGGGCAAAAAATTCGATAAGTTTACAATACGCTCACGCTCGCATAGTCGTAGTCGGTCAAATCCACAAAATATTTCAAACGCATGACTGTTGGTATCACCAAAAATATGGTCGTAACGCTAAGAAATGCCGCCAAAGCAATCACGCGCTTCGAGCGGTATCATCCGAACAATCATCAATCAATCCCGTTGCAGAGCGTAAAGTTAGGTTAGGTTAGGTTGGAATGGCTGGGAAGAGAACCCTCCCTTGCACTTAGGCCTAGCGTGGCCCATTGTACCGCCATATGCGAGTTCGCTTCTCAATTCTCCTGCACATCGGGTTCAAACCATTTTGTTGACTTGATAAATTTCGACAGTGTTTTTGGGTTTATTAGCGCTATCTCCGCGAGGCTTTGTAGAGTTGGTCTGCCAAGCGTGCGAAGTCTTCTTCTGCTTAAAGCTGGACATTGGCAAAGTAGGTGTTCCACGTTTTCTTCTTCTTCGTCGCAACTTCGACAGTGTTCCGGAGCATTTACTCCTAGTCTTTTCGCATGAGTACCAATTAGACAGTGCCCTGTGAGGGTTCTTGTTAAGGCAGAGACTTCGCTTCTCTTTAGCCCCAGAAGGTTTGATGTGCGCCTTTTATCGTAAGACGGCCACGTGAGTTTGGAGATTTCGCAGTGTGGGTGACTACCCCAACGTTCATTCGCCACCTTTATGGTGTTATGCTTGATTTGTAGTTTAAAAGTGGCAAGTGGTATACCTAACCTGTTCCTACTCGGAAGGATCGGGGTGGTCGTACCATTCCTAGCCAGTTCGTCCGCTTTGCAGTTGCCCTCGATATCGCGGTGTCCAGGCACCCATATGAGTTGAATTCTATAATGCTGAGCCATCTCGTTTAGAGATCTGCGGCATTCAGTGAGAGACTTCGTATTGTCTATACAGGAGTCTAGCACCTTCAGTGCAGCTTGGCTGTCAGAAAAGATAAAGACCTGTTTGCTTTCTTTAGGGTTTTTGATTAGGTGCTGTGTAGCCTCCTGGATGGCCAGCACTTCCGCTTGGTACACGCTACAGTGGTCGGGGAGTCTGAACGATGTTTCAAGTTTTAGTTCTGGGGAGAATACACCTCCCCCGAATTTTCCGTTGAGTTTGGAGCCATCAGTGTAAATGTTGATGGCCTTAGGCATATGGTGTGGTCTTGTGTACCAATCCTGTCGGGTTGGTACGATGACTTCATAGTCCTTTTTAAAGGAAGCTGATGGTGTACAGTAGTCCGTATTTGTTGGTATTTGAATTGGAGCCATTTTTCTTAGAATTTCTGTGTGGCCAAGTGTGCTCTGGGTCCAGAACCCAGCTTCTCTAAGTCTTAAAGCTGTGATAGCGGCTACCTCTTGAGCTACTACGTCAAGAGGTGGCAGGTGTAGTATGGCGTTTAGAGCCTCAGTGGGTGAGGAGCTTAGGGCTCCACTTATGCAGAGCTCCGCGCTTCTTTGTACTCTCTGCAGTTGTTTAAGCGTTGTTGATTTTACTAGAGTGGGCCACCAGACCAAGGCTCCGTATAATAGGATTGGGCGGACGATGGCTGTATAGATCCAGTGTACTATCTTAGGGGAGAAACCCCATTTTACACCAATAGCTTTTTTGCAAGTGAAAAGCGCCGTAGTGGCTTTCCTTATTCGCTCCCTTGTGTTGTCTTTCCAGTACAGCTTATTGTCTAAAATCAGATTCAGGTACTTCGCGGTACTTTTAAGAATTAGGCTTTTGCCATCAAGTTTCGGTAGTGTGAGAGTGGGTATCTTATACCTTCTGGTGAATAGCACTAGTTCTGTTTTATCAGGATTCACTTCTAGACCACAGTCTTTGGTCCACGTGACAAGTGAAGTGAGAGCTGTTTCCATGAGTTCGCATAGCGTCTGAGGAAATTTTCCTCTCACAATTACCGCGACATCGTCGGCGTACGCGATCACCTCGTAACCATTTCCTTCCATGCGTCGCAAGAGCTTATTTACAGTTACCACCCATAAAAGTGGAGATAGAACTCCTCCTTGTGGAGTGCCTCTGTTTACGGGTCTGCGAACGGTGCTTTCCCCCAGCTGCGAACACACTACCCTGCTGGTGAGCATTTGGTGAATGAGTCCAACTAGAGAGCTGTCCATTCGCAGATCCCTGAGAGCCGAGGTAATCGCTCGAGGGGTTACATTGTTGAATGCCCCCGCAATGTCGAGAAATGCAACAAGTGCGAATTCTTTTTCTTCTAGGGATTTTTCAAGCTTGGAAACCAGTGAGTGGAGTGCTGTCTCCGTGGACTTGCCTTTGGTATAGGCATGTTGCGCATTAGACAATAGGGATGGACTAATCGAGCTCCTAATATACATCTCAATTAGTCTTTCGAAAGTTTTGAGTAGAAAAGAGGAAAGGCTTATAGGCCTAAAGTCATTTGGTTTGGTGTGTGAGGCTTTACCTGCTTTTGGTATAAACACCACCTTAACTTCTCTCCATAAAATGGGTATATAGGCGAGTCTTAAGCAGCTGGTAAAGATTGTTTTTAACCAAGGTTTGGTGCGCTCCATGGTATGTTGTAGCTGAGCTGGGTAAAACCGTCTGGCCCCGGACTTTTGTAGGGTTCGAATTTGTCAATGGCCCAGCATATACTTCTGTCACTTATTATCTCGTTTATAAGCTGCGGTCTGACATTCCTTTGTTCTGACTCATTTCCAAGATCATTGGTGTACTCGGAGAAATGGTTGTCTAGAAGCAGGTTAACTGTTTCAACGCTAGATTCGGTCCAGGTTCCATCTTGCTTTTGAAGAAAACTGGGTGCTGTCGGTGATTTTGCCAGAACTTTTCGAAGTCTTGAGGCTTCGGTTGTGGTCTCTATTGCGCTGCAGAAATTATTCCATGAATTTCGCTTTGCATTCCGTGTGTCTTTTTATAGAGTCTTAGTATTGCTTTATAATGCGCCCAGGAAGACTCCTGGGCATCATGCTTAGCAGCATTAAATGCTTTCCTACATTCTTTACGTAGTCTATTTAGGTCTGAGGTCCACCAGGGGGGCCTGTATGTTTCTTTTACTTTCTTAATAGGGCATGCTTTTTGCAGTGCTGCGTTGCAGTTCTCAACAAAGACACCTACTAAATGGTCGAGTTCCTCTGGCGCCTTTGGCTTAGTGGGTGGTTCCGAAGGGAGTCTCTTGAGTAGCAGTTTTCTATAATAACCCCAGTTTGTTTTTTTGATATTCTGCGTCACCTTAGGGGTGGGTGGCGAGTCTGATATACTGAATTCTATAAACCTATGGTCCGAGAATGAGTGCTCTTTCAGGACCTTCCAGTTTATTATGTGGTTACTAAACTTATCAGTACAAAGGGTAATATCTAGGACTTCTTTACGATTGGCTGTTATAAATGTTGGGTCAGTGCCTTTATTGCATAAGGCTAGATTTGTATTAAGTAAGTAGTTATTGTTTACGCCAGCTGTTTACATCAGCATTCACAAGGGGATCTGCCATTGTGAATTACTATAATTCCACTTGCAGATGTCGCTGTGATAGTACGGGAACAGGGACTCGTTACTTTCTCTCCCTTTTCTCGAGTCCTGTTACCCGTCCCGTTTGATGGGTTTCGCCTTCTGCGAAACTCCTGCACTCTTTCACTTTGTGAAGAGACGCCCCCAACGCTACACGTAAGGTTATCTGAAATTTTGTATATTTTAACCCCACTTTTTTCCAGCAGTGTTATATATATTATAAAATAAATTGCTTGTCGATGACAAGCCCCCTTTTTGCCTTTATAAATTTAATATAACGTGTGTTTTTACCTGCGAGTGCAATACGGCAATCGGCTTATTAATTTAACGATCATAAATATTCAGAAGATCGGCCTCCTATTTTTTCGAACCCCGTTGCCGTGGAATTCATGAGGAATTCCCGGCCCCTAACTCCTCCCCGCTCGAACATGGTCCTTCGAGCCGGATCATTCTGATTTTTTTTGTTAATATTTTTGTGGCTGAATTGCTGTACTCGCAAATAAAAATCGAAAACACAAGGTAAAAACATAACCCCAAAACTGCCAAGTTGCCCACTTATCCCCCATTTTAAATATCCCGTAAAGGTGTGTTTAATTAATTTTGGATAAAGAAATATATTAATATCCAATTAAACACACCTTAAAAAATTGCTTTAATATTTTCACAATCTGCTATTGTGAACGAGCAGTGGATTCCGAATTGCAATCCACAATTTGGCAGCTGCCAAAGATAGAAAAAAAAATAATAATAATAAAAGATAACTAACCTGCAAGTCGCCATTTGCACGTGTGCATAAGTTTTTTTAAATAAATTTAAATAAGCCCTAAATTGGCGACCGCGACAACTCCGGCGACAACGAGGGATATTAGAAGGGCACGGCGGCCCCAGCGATTGGAGCATCCTTACTCATAAAAGGTAATCCTTTAAAATTTACAATTTTATTGATTCGTGTGTTTACAGCACCCGAGTTGCCCGCACTGAAGAAGTAGCGGGTGCTCCAGCAGACGGCAAAACAACTGCCGGCGTTGTTAGCTGGAAAATTGTGCTACGTCAGTGCTGATTGATTCTTACATCAGCACTGGCACAATTATACATCCGTGCAGACGAAGTTATACGTCAGTGCTGAAAG
Organism: Philophylla caesio; assembly: GCA_963971545.1. Classification (NCBI taxonomy): domain Eukaryota; kingdom Metazoa; phylum Arthropoda; class Insecta; order Diptera; family Tephritidae; genus Philophylla; species Philophylla caesio. Next base: position 27,106,055 of record OZ020605.1, read on the forward strand.
AATTGTACACCGGTGCTCCGGCGGGAGCAACAACTAATTGAGTAACGGCCCAACGAATTTGCTGCAAGGCCCCCACCAGTGGCCCATCGTGCAGCAAGGCCCACACCAACGGCCCAACGAGTTGCTGCAAGGCCCCCACCAGCGGCCCAACGAATTTGCAGCAAGGCCCCCACCAACGGCCCAACGAATTTGCTGCAAGGCCCCCACCAGTGGCCCATCGTGCAGCAAGGCCCACACCAACGGCCCAACGAGTTGCTGCAAGGCCCCCACCAGCGGCCCAACGAATTTGCAGCAAGGCCCCCACCAACGGCCCAACGAATTTGCTGCAAGGCCCCCACCAGTGGTCCAACGTGCTGCAAGGCCCCTACCAACGGCCCAACGAATTTGCAGCAAGGCCCCTACCAACGGCCCAACGAATTTGCTGCAAGGCCCCCACCAGTGGTCCAACGTGCAGCAAGGCCCACACCAACGGCCCAACGAGTTGCTGCAAGGCCCCTACGAACGGCCCAACGTGCAAGAAAGGCCCACACCAACGGCCCAACGATCAGCAAGGCCCCCACCAGTGGCCCAACGAATTTGCAGCAAGGCCCCCACCAGTGGCCCATCGTGCAGCAAGGCCCACACCAACGGCCCAACGAGTTGCTGCAAGGCCCCCACCAGCGGCCCAACGAATTTGCAGCAAGGCCCCCACCAACGGCCCAACGAATTTGCTGCAAGGCCCCCACCAGTGGTCCAACGTGCTGCAAGGCCCCTACCAACGGCCCAACGAATTTGCAGCAAGGCCCCTACCAACGGCCCAACGAATTTGCTGCAAGGCCCCCACCAGTGGTCCAACGTGCAGCAAGGCCCACACCAACGGCCCAACGAGTTGCTGCAAGGCCCCCACCAGCGGCCCAACGAATTTGCAGCAAGGCCCCCACCAACGGCCCAACGAATTTGCTGCAAGGCCCCCACCAGTGGTCCAACGTGCAGCAAGGCCCCCACCAACGGCCCAACGAATTTGCTGCAAGGCCCCTACCAACGGCCCAACGAATTTGCAGCAAGGCCCCCACCAGCGGCCCAACGAATTTGCAGCAAGGCCCCCACCAACGGCCCAACGAATTTGCTGCAAGGCCCCCACCAGTGGCCCATCGTGCAGCAAGGCCCACACCAACGGCCCAACGAGTTGCTGCAAGGCCCCCACCAGCGGCCCAACGAATTTGCAGCAAGGCCCCCACCAACGGCCCAACGAATTTGCTGCAAGGCCCCCACCAGTGGTCCAACGTGCTGCAAGGCCCCTACCAACGGCCCAACGAATTTGCAGCAAGGCCCCTACCAACGGCCCAACGAATTTGCTGCAAGGCCCCCACCAGTGGTCCAACGTGCAGCAAGGCCCACACCAACGGCCCAACGAGTTGCTGCAAGGCCCCTACGAACGGCCCAACGTGCAAGAAAGGCCCACACCAACGGCCCAACGATCAGCAAGGCCCCCACCAGTGGCCCACCGTTCAACGAAGGCCCACATCAACGGCCCAACGGTTCAACAAGGCCCATACCAACGGCCCAACGGTGCAGCAAGGCCCCCACCAGTGGCCCATCATTTCCACAACAACAACAGTAAGCAGTAATACAAGGTAAGCCGTTGACATTCAACACGTATATTCGTGAGTGACGAAAGTACGAAATTTTTTGTGAGACTAGTACGGGCCTTTGCCCGTCGAAATCGTAATCAATAAAGACCATTACGGGTATTTTCCCGTCGACGTTTCGAATTACTGAATACATAAAAAATATAAAAACTTTTCAAAAAATTTAAATTATTTTTTTGGTGTAAATTGAATTTATTTTGTTTTTGACATTTTTTTTTTTGCCATCCATATAAGGTGGTGTGGCTGGTTTAAAACCATTGGATTTCGGTACCTTTTTTCGCTTTTTGGAAAATTGGTTGGTTTTTCTTCAAGTTATTTTATTGATTAGTGGTATTTGAAATTTTCGTTTCCTTTCCTAGGACACGTTATTAAACGAATTTTGCAATTTTTATTCGGTTTGATAAGAAACTTTGGTTTCCACTAGTAGGTTTTTTTTTTTTTTTGCTTTATATAAAATTAATTGGTTTTTTCCGGTTGTGCGATACACGGAAATAAATCAAGCCAATTAATTTTCTGGATTATCGTTTTGTCGAACGTGGATTTTTCCCTCGTTAGCATCTTTACAATTAACGATTTTAAATAATTTTATTTTTTATTCGTGCGAGCTATTTAGAAGGCCTTCGAAGAAATTAAGTTATCGCCAGTGGATCATAACACTGAGGGAAATAAATTCGATTTTTTTGGATTTTTATTTCCGGCTTTTCCGTGATTTTCCCCAGTGGTGCCTAACACTGAGGGAAATAAATTCGATTTGTTTTTTGGATTTTAATTTCCGGTTTTTTCCGTGATTTTCCCCAGTGGTGCCTAACACTGAGGGAAATAAATTCGACTTTTTTTTGGATTTTCGGAATTTTAATTCCCGGCCTTTTTTTTCGTGATTTTCCCGAGCGAAGCGTTACACTGAGAAAAATAAATTTACTTTAGTCTCTGACTTATTTTTTCTCGTGATTCAATCGGGATTTCATTCAGTGGTGCGATACACTGAAACAATCTTTACAACGTCTTGTTTTTCGAAACATTTTTCAAACGTTGGAGTTTGAAAACTTGAAACTTTTTTTTCGTGGATTAGTCTTTACGACATTATCTTTAAATCGTTTGCTTTTTTCGAGAGATTTTCAAGAAAAAATTTCGTAAGCTTTTTCGTGACATGGCCACACTCAACGATTTTTCGCGCGCATGCGATGCGCTGCTTGAGTTTGAGTCGGGCTATAACACGATGCCCAGTAACTGCCATTCTATCTTCTCTCTGGAAATACAGAGAGAAGAGCTTAAGACGTTGTGGGTCAAGGTTAAAGACGAATTTGATAAGTACTCAAAGACCTTGTCCGACAACGAAAGCGATCAGTCCGCTCTTCGGTTGGCCAAGTGCCGATACCAGGACTGCTACACCGCATACTTGACTTGCGGTGCGCTTATAGGTGAGACTGCTCATGGTCTCACTTTTGCTCAACAAAGCAGTTCAACGGTCAATCACGGGCTTCATGAAGTTGAACTGCCTGCGCATTCAAATATCCGTTTACCTCCATGTGATACGGAGATATTCTACGGTGACTACATGTCGTGGCCATCGTTTCGAGATTTATTCACTGCGATTTACGTGAACAATTCGCGCTTAACCCCGGTCGAAAAGCTGTATCATTTGAATCAGAAGACCCGGGGTGAAGCAAAGGATATAGTTAAAAAATCCCCTCTGACTAATGACGGCTTCGCCACAGCGTGGCAAAATCTATCGGAACGATATGAGAATAAGCGGATAATGGTCAATAGTCAGCTGAAGATCTTATTTAATTTACCATCGGTCACGGTAGAACGCGGAACCGATATTAAGAATTTACAACGATCGGTCAACAATTGCATCTCAGTGTTAGAAATGTACGGTATTGACATTGAGAACTGGGATGCAATTTTCGTGTTTTTGGTGTCGAGTCGGTTGCCAGATACCACCCTAGCGCTATGGGAACAAGGGATTGTGAGGAAGGCGGAAATTCCGAGGTGGGAGGAATTAGACAGCTTTCTTACAAGCCGGTTCCAAACGTTGGAAACTGTTTCCGACATTCGGGGTGCTAGAGCGGTAAAGCCGACCGTCAGTCGAACACCCGCCGCAAGCTATGAGAGGCGAGTGTCGGCACACCATGGGCAGTTTTCTCAACCTACCTGTAGGTTATGCCCTGAGCAAACCCATGTATTGAAGGGTTGCCCCAAATTTTTGGCAATGAAAGTTGATGATCGCGTCACTGTTGCCAGAAAACATAACTTGTGCATGAATTGCCTTGCACATTCCCATATGGCAAAAGATTGCAAGAGCCCTTTCTCTTGTTGGAGTTGTCACCAAAGACATCACTCCCTTCTACATCGACCTCCTGCGTTACAGTTGCCCAGCACGTCTGCACCACAACCGTCACCCCGAAGTAAGGTGCCCCGACCCCCACAACCACGATCAGCACAACCCAGAACGACACAACCCCGACCAAGCACGAGCAATGTGCAATCCCTACATGCTGCAAGCAATTGCAATATATTGCTAGGAACTGCCATGGTCAACATCTACCATCTAGGAGTCACCTACCAAGTCAGGGCTTTACTTGATTCGGGATCGGAGGGTACATTCATCACTGACCGGCTCCGGAAGCGCATCGGGCTGCCAACGAAAGTTGCTGATACTCAGGTAACAGGGATAAGTGCCACGGTATCGGCAAATGTGCGAAAAGTAGCGCATCTGGTCATAGGTTCTCCTGTAAACCCCCAGTTTAAAATGGAGGCAAGAGGCCTCGTTTTACCCCAATTGACAGGAGACCTCCCCAAGTTTTCATTGGACCGGGTGCATCTTGGATCACTCCCCCCTCTTAGGTTGGCCGATGTAAACTTCTATAGGAGTCAGCAGGTGGATGTCATCTTGGGTGCGGATGTATACCCGGCTGTTATCATGGACAACGTAGAGCGAAACGTGCTGGGATCACTTCTGGCGCAGGAGACGGTGTTCGGGTGGATCCTTACAGGGCCAGTTCCTCGGACGGTCACAACAAGCTGTTTTTCGTCATGTGTGTCGTACTGCACACAGATGACGAACCCCCAACTGACACGTTTTTGGGAGTTGGAAGAAGTTTCACCCAAAAGGAAGATCACCCCCGAAGATGCATTTTGCGAGGAGCTCTATAAGAGAACGACGGTAAGGGATGAATGCGGACGATATGTAGTATCGCTACCCTTTCGACGGGAGTTCCCAGAAAGCATCAACCTCGGCTATTCTCGGACTGGAGCGGTACGGCAATTTCTTCGAAGCGAGGCCAGTTATCTGCGCAGGCCTGACTTGAAGAAGGAATATGATCGAGTCTTAAAGGAGTACATCGATCTCAACCATATGGTCCCGGTTGGAAACACAGGGAATCGAACGTTTTACCTGCCACATCACGCCGTCGTCAAACCAGAGAGCACTACGACCAAGGTTCGAGTAGTGTTCAACGCGTCGTGCCCGTCTTCAAATGCAGTCAGTTTAAACGACGTCCTCTACCCCGGTCCAATCATGCAGGCAGATTTAGTTTGTCTTCTATTGAAGTGGCGTTTATTTAAATACGTCTTTAATGCAGACATTGAAAAAATGTATAGACAAATCTTGCTTCAGCCAGATCAAACTGCATTTCAAAGAATTCTTTTCAGAGAGTCCCAGGACGCTGAATTGCAAGACTTTGAACTAAAAACCGTAACGTTCGGAGTAAATTGCGCTCCTTATCTGGCGATACGAACGCTACATCAACTCGCTGAAGATGTTAAAACGAAATATCCGCTAGCATCAAGAGTTTTAAAGCAACACATGTATGTGGATGATGTGTTGGCTGGAGCTCATGATTGCACAACAGCAATAAAAATGCGTGATGAGCTACTCGAAGCTCTCAAAAGTGCAAGTTTTCCTCTACGGAAATGGACGTCGAATTCGAAAACAATTTTAGCAGGTTTACCAAAAGACCACATCTACAAGGAAAACTTCTTGGAAATTGACGACATGAGCGAGACGAAGATGTTGGGAATCCGGTGGAATGCAATACATGATATGTTCCATTTCACAGTGCAGCCGATACCCGTGAAGCAGGATTACACCAAGCGAGAGGTATTATCGTGTGTAGCAAAGTTGTTCGATCCAGCAGGATGGCTCGGACCAATTGTTGTTGTAGCCAAAATACTGATGCAGGATATCTGGCTATCCAAAATAGACTGGGACGACAGTCTACCCCGAAATTTGCTACTGCGATGGGAATCATTTCTGGATAACTACGATAATATTCAGAAAATAAAAATTCCTCGTTGGATCCGGTTTTCACCATGGAATGAAGTAGAATTCCACGGATTTTGTGATGCCTCCGAAAAGGCATATGCGGCGGCTTTATATATTAGAGTCCGCGAACGCACTTCCCAAAAAACACCCCATATTTATTTGCTGGTAGGTAAAACAAAGGTAGCCCCAGTAAAAACGGTGTCTCTCCCCCGATTGGAGCTGTGCGGAGCATTGTTGTTAGCGGAATTAATTAATGCCTTCCTTCCACAGCTTGAAATTTTGCAGCCAACTATCCATAAATGGACTGACTCTACGATTGTTCTCTCATGGCTCAAGAAACCAGCGTGTTCATGGACAACCTTTGTGGCAAACCGAGTCTCAAAAATAGACGAGCTTGTTGGAGTGACTGGATGGAATCACGTGGATTCTGCAGATAATCCAGCAGATCTCGGAAGTCGAGGCGTCACACCACAGGATTTAGAAGCCAACGCGTTATGGTGGCACGGACCAAAGTGGTTACAGAAAGAGCCATCAGCTTGGCCCCAAGCGAGTAGTTGCAACGACACGTTGGAAACAGATGTAGAGCAGAGGAAAGTACGAGTTCACGCGACAGGTGTCTCAGGAGAAGGAGATATCCTGGAGCGTTTTTCGGACTTCTCTCGAGCCTTGAGAGTGATAGCGCGAATTTTTCGATTTTATCGTAGAGTTCACCCTGTCCATAAGTTGGTGATAAGCGACCAGAGAGACGAAATAACATCCGAGGAAATCAAGGAGGTAAAGCGTCGCCTTATTCTTGTAGCACAGAGGCGACACTATCCAGAGGAGTACAGGGCTGGCGGCGCTTCCGCGCCCCTTAATGCGAAAAGTCCAATAGCCACTCTTAATCCGTTTCTCGACAGAAACGGAGTTATGAGAGTGGGGGGGCGACTCGCGTTGTCGAGTTTACCATATAACGAACGGTACCCTATAATTCTTCCTTATGATTGCCAGTTTTCAAGACTGCTCGTAAAATTCTCACATCTGATTTCCCTACACGGTGAAAATCAGCTAATGTTGAGACTTTTGCGGTCTGAATACTGGATAATACGTATGAAAAATTTAATCAAAAATACTGTACACAATTCCAAAGTATGTATTATTTACAGGAAGACTAAGGCAATACATTTGGAGGCAACCAGCGATTTGTCAACCCCGACGTTCCTAGCAGCCTTTTCGCGATTCGTATCCCGACGCGGGTGCCCTCTAAATGTATACTCGGACAACGGCACCAATTTTGTAGGGGCGAACAAAGCACTGAGGCAGGATTTCAAGGCATTCGTCTCTACGGTGGCCAGTCGGACAACGCAGACATACGCTCATCAAGGTATCTCGTGGCACTTTATACCTCCAGGAGCCCCTCATATGGGAGGGCTCTGGGAAGCAGGTGTAAAAAGCTTCAAGATACATTTCAGGAAAGTCGCTCATTCAATGCGTTTCACCATAGAGGAGCTTTCCACACTGTTGGCAAGGATCGAGTCGTGCTTGAATTCTCGACCAATCAGCCCCATCTCTGAGAACTCTGAGGCAATGGAACCCCTAACACCAGGACATTTCCTAATTGGAACCCCGATACTCGCGATTCCAGAGCCCGAAGTCACGGAGAATCCGATGTCCATCGTCAATCGATGGCAAAAGATTAAAGCCATCCAGCAGACGTTCTGCCAAAGGTGGAAGGCGGAGTACCTGAAGGAGTTGCAGAAACGAACCAAATGGAGGCTCCCCCAACGTAACATCGAGACAGATGACCTGGTGGTTATTAAAGAGGACAATCTGCCTCCAAATGAATGGCGACTTGGCAGAGTAGTTAGAGTTTTTTCAGGTCCTGATAGCCGCGTCCGTGTCGTAGAACTACGAACGGCGCGGGGAAACATAACTCGGCCAATTGTGAAATTGGTTCTTTTACCACGATTGTAAACAAAATTTCTAACTCTAATTCTCTTTCCAGACCAAAAGTACCTAAATTTTGAAAATGGAGACCACCAGCAAATCTGGCCTGAGGAAATGCCCCGTGTGCGCAAAGAACCACCCGTTGTTATACTGCCGGGTGATGCGTAGGATGGAGCCAGCCGAGAGACTGCGTGCTGTCCTCGTGCATCGGCACTGCGCCAATTGCATGTCGCCGCACCATATGGCAAAAACGTGTCCGTCGCCCCGAAACTGCGACCAATGCAGCGAGAGGCACCACAGTCTCCTTCACCTCCACGAGAAGGCAAGAGGGAAGGAAGACAGGACTCTGCCTGCTCTTGAGCCTGAAGAGCTCCGTCGACGACGCTACAGTGCGTATAACGCTCAACCTCTGAGCGAGTCGAGCGACGAAGAGGTGTTGGAGATCAACGCCGAAGATGATGAGATGGAGGAAGAAGCGGTATCACCAGCATCCAACGTGCCACCGGTAGCCAGACCTCGACTGTCGGTTATGCGGTCGGCAGTCCAGTTGCCCCCTCCCGTTGCCGCGAAGCGCCAGGCACCGCACGCACCACCCAGAAAGTCGCAGCTGAAACCGCAACAGATCCGAACGCGCCGTGGTGTGAGAGACGCCCGAGAGCGTATTACGGGCACAGCCCGTACCGCTTCAGGGCTATCTGTCCTCACGCCAACGGTAGCGGTCCGGATCATGACTAGAGGAAGACCGCAATTGGTGAGAGCGATCGTAGACCCAGGGCAGCCGCAGTCATCGATTTCGCAGCAGCTGGCGCGAAGGCTGCAGTTGGTGCACGGTCGTGAGAATTCATGCCAGTTCACGCTAAAAGGGTGGAATGAGCGGCTCCAGGTGACCGCGAATGTGGAGACCCATCTGTCCCGCATTACACCCCAGCGCACACTCGACGCACGCGTAGTCAGCGAATTCGACAATTTCCGGCTGGCGGACCCGAATTTCCACCGCTCGAGCGCGGTATCGCTGATCCTGGGAGCTGAGGTCTACGCGATGATGCTGCGTCCGGGACTGATGGCAGCGACTCCCACTCGACCAGCCGCGCAGAACACGATGTTCGGGTGGATGATATCTGGCGGCACCATGTATTAGAATATAGTAGCTCGTAGCTTACAATTTCCTTTTAATTTATTTCTTTTGTAACCTCAGATTTTTGAATTTTTAAATGAACTGTTATACATATAGGTTATTCAATGAAATAGCAATATTATTTATGTTTATAATCTAAACAAATTTTGTAGTAACTTATTGCAGCGATACTGCAAGGCGGGCGGCATGTTTACGCCAGCTGTTTACATCAGCATTCACAAGGGGATCTGCCATTGTGAATTACTATAATTCCACTTGCAGATGTCGCTGTGATAGTACGGGAACAGGGACTCGTTACTTTCTCTCCCTTTTCTCGAGTCCTGTTACCCGTCCCGTTTGATGGGTTTCGCCTTCTGCGAAACTCCTGCACTCTTTCACTTTGTGAAGAGACGCCCCCAACGCTACACGTAAGGTTATCTGAAATTTTGTATATTTTAACCCCACTTTTTTCCAGCAGTGTTATATATATTATAAAATAAATTGCTTGTCGATGACAAGCCCCCTTTTTGCCTTTATAAATTTAATATAACGTGTGTTTTTACTTGCGAGTGCAATACGGCAATCGGCTTATTAATTTAACGATCATAAATATTCAGAAGATCGGCCTCCTATTTTTTCGAACCCCGTTGCCGTGGAATTCATGAGGAATTCCCGGCCCCTAACTCCTCCCCGCTCGAACAGTTATAGAGTGACTCACCTCGTTCGTTGATGTTGGAGCTACCCCATTGCGTGTGATGGGCGTTAGCGTCTCCTCCCATAATTAGCGTTGCACTTAGTGGGTTTGTGTCCCTCACTAGTTCCCTCATAAGTTTTAGCGGCAGAGGCCCCTCGTGGTCATGAGCCAGATAAAAGGAGGCCACCCTGAGCCTTTTCTGCGCCAGTTCAATGCTGACTGTGGTTATGTCTCCATTGCTATACTGTGGTAGAATAAAAGAGTTTATAATGGTTTTAACTAGAATACAGGTACGGGGCTTCCCTTTACCTTGAGCTCCGAACAGAGCATATTTCGGAGTCTTCAGGCCACGGATCCTATCACCAGTGATCCATGGCTCCTGGACCAGAGCTATGTCTACTTCTCCTGACGCCAGTTGAAGTAGAAGCGCAGCGGACGCTGCTTTACTGTGATGAAGGTTTATCTGAACAACCTTCATCACACGGTACCACCTTCTCCACGATTGTCGTGTCCGCTTCCTCATCACTGAGTAGCTCGCACTCCGCATATAGCCTACTTAGGACCGCGCCTCCTTCCGATCCGGATGAGGTGTATCCGCTAAGATCTTCCTTCATCTTCTCTTCTGTCTCTATCTCGTGGTCGCTTGGTGGTTCCTCCGCTTCCACACAATTTGCCAGGTTCACTAGGGCTTCGGTGTCGGTTTTGTAAACCTTAAGGGTAATCTTCCCGAAGCCATAGTTTATCCTGTTTTCGCATTTAGCCAGGATTTCTATGCTCTCATTATTTAGCAGGAGAACCACCTGCATCGTCGCCCGGTCTGTCGGTTCGGTGTTTACCACTCTCCAATTTTGTGTAGGTAGGTTTGGGTTGAATAGTTGCACCATCTCCAGGATCTCCACTGGGTCCGATGGTGTAACTGGTACCCAGGCTCTTGCTCTTGGGCGTGACGGTATATCCTTCGCATCCACTACTTTGAGGCAGGCTCCGGGGTACACTTTGCCAACCTTGTCGATGGCCGCTTTGTACATCTCGACCGATCTGTTATCGTCACAGGCGACTAGCTTCACGTTCCCCTGTAACCATCCAGCATCAGAGCATGATGGCGGCGGTCCAGGGTTCTCTTTCAGCACTGCTAGTGCAACTTTGGCTAGGGCGGCATTTACCCATTTCCATTGGTGTCTGGGTATCCTACCTTCCTCGTTATTGCTATCGATGACGCCAATAACTTTTCGATCTTTAGCAATTTCTGCGAAGGATCGAGTCCATGCGCCCTGCGTTTTGGCCCTTTTTGGTGCTAGCGGTTGCAGTTCCTCTACGGATCGTTGTCGCTTGGTAGCCGCTGACTTGCCGTATAATTTGACATCGAAGTCTGGAATAACCAGCCTAGCCCACTCGATATCCTCTTGAACCTTCACGAAGTCCTCCCTCGATACCTGATCCTCCCTGATCGGTGAGGTGGCTTGACGACGGAGAAGCCGTGAGGCTTTTCGTCTATCTTGGTGGGTGGCCTTCGACGGGTTTGGACGTGCGAATTCCTTGGCCCTATTGCTCGTCAACGGGCCTTGCCTGGGTCTCACTACAGTCTCCCCGCCAGCCGCTGGTCGCTGAGTGACGAGATTGCTGCAGGAAGGCGCAGGGTGCCCGCTGTCGACAGTTTGGGCCTCCTGGCTCGTACCACTCTTGCGAGTGGCATTAGCCTTCGGGCTTCTCGGACCAGGGGGTACCTTTGTCCTAGTTAGCCTTTGTTGAGGGTTGTGTGCTCTTAAGCTCGGTGGTCCCGTAGCTTTATGAGTTGCGGAGGTTGTAGCTCCTGTCGGCCTTTGCTTGGGAGCGCCGCACTCCCTTGTTGGTGTTGTGTTTTTGTTTTTAGAATCCATAGTAATGTCCCACGAGTGGCGGAGAAAGGGAAACGTCCACCCGGGCAGAGATCCGCTGTACCCGGGTAAGGCTAGTTAGCTCCGAAGGTTGCCCGGTATCCGGAGCACTCCGTTTGAGACTGGGCTTTGTAAGGGCCCCCAGCCAGGCTGATCCTCGGCACGGGTCGTATGACACCTTGATCCGGCCCTGTAAATAGATAAAAAGGGAGGGGAAGTTTGGTATTGGAGTAGGCCTGAGTAGGAATTGCGGGTTTGAGGGGGTTTTGGAGGGGTCGCCGCTCGAATTAGCCGCCAAAGCGTTACCGGGTGTCACCACGGGGAGGCCCCTAGTACAAGGGGGGTGTCAGCCACCGAGTGACTGAGCACCTACGAGTCGACGATTTGGAGTGTCGCGTGTGTGCAAGTCGATCAACCCCATCAAAGACACCCCGACGCGTAAAGTACTTCGTCTGCAAGTGTACGAACGGCAAACAGGTAAAAGATTCCTCGTCGACACCGGTGCCGATGTATCCGTACTTCCTGTTACCGCCAAGCCCAATGACATTCGACCAACTGCAACAAAATTGTACGCTGCCAATGGTTCCGCCATTAAAGTCGTCGGGGAGAAACGCATCCACCTGGACCTGGGCCTTCGTCGCGATTTCTCGTGAACATTTACTGTCGCCGACGTCACAATCCCGATCATCGGTACCGACTTCATACGCTTTTACGATTTGTTCATTGACTTGCGACGCAACCGACCCATCGACAACCTCACAAAACTTCAATCATCATTAAAAAAGACAACGCTGTGCAAAGCAATCGAAATCAAAACATTCGACACGAACGATCCATTCACCGATCTGATGGGCGAGTATCCGGAGATCACGAAGCTGGCACCTCATGGTTACCTATCGAAATCAACGGTTGTCCATCGCATTTTAACAACTGGTCAACCAGTGTTTTCACGACCACGACGTCTCGCGCCCGAGATACTGACAGCTGCTCGTAACGAGTTCAATTTTTTACTTAAGGCAGGCATATGCCGACCGTCCAGTAGCAACTTGTCAAGCCCATTACATATGGTGACGAAAACCGATGGCACCTGGAGACAATGGGGGTATTACCGCGCGCTCAATGCGCAATCTTTGCCTTATCTAACCGACTTCACGTCCAATCTACGAGACAAAACAGTGTTTTCAAAAATAGACCTGCAACGTGCCTTCCACCAGGTATCCATCCTCGAGGATGATATAGCCAAAACGGCAATTACGACGCCGTTCGGAATGTTTTATTTATTTATTTTATTTATTTATTTATTTGATTATTAAGGTACATGCACAACAACCAGAGGTTTTAAATTACAGTGCATGTACTCGTAGATACCTAATTATAACATAAAATTTGTCTTAAATTTAGACTTAGATTTAGACTTAACAAAAAATACAAATATATGAATTTAAATAGATATTAAGATAGAAGATATAATAAGATTAGTAAGAAGGTTTAGTAGAGGAAAAAAGGGACAGAAGAGATCAATAGATTCAAAAAGAAGAGTTAATGGTATCCATATCAATTATTTAGTAAAGTGACACATGAGTTCACCTTTGAATCGCAGCGTGGTTTTATTATTCCTAATCGCTGGTGGTAAACAATTCCAAAGACGGACCGAGTACACAAGGAATTGACGTTCAGAGGTCAGGCAACTCGATTTCAAAGACGAAATAGTCGGAAACCGGGAAGATCTGGTCCATGACAGTCGTTCCTTCAGATAACTCGGCTCCTTAGTTGTCATGACTTTATGCAATAACGCTGTTGAGTACCAGTCCAACTTACAACAACTAATTACGGGCAATAAAAAACGACCGTACAATTGTGGCAATGCGGAAAACGCCTTCGAACGTTGCAAGTCCGAATTGGCGAAAGCAACATTACTCGTGCATCCAGCATCCGGCGCTGAGTTAGCGTTATATGTTGATGCTTCGGACACAGCTGTTGGAGCCGCCTTGCACAAAATCCTTGACGGAGAACTTTAGCCACTCGGCTTTTATTCGAAAAAGCTGACCAGCGCCCAACGTCAATATAGTACGTACGATCGCGAGCTGACCGCGGTATACCAAGGCGTTTGTCACTTCCGGTACCTGATTGAGGATCGTAAATTTCATATTGTCACTGACCATCGGCCGATAGTATACGCTTTTCGTCAGAAGCTAGAAAAAGCTTCAGCTCGCCGAGTACGACAGTTGGACTTTATCGCTCAGTTCACGACCGACATTCGACACATACCCGGTGTAAAAAATTCCACGGCTGAAATGCTTTCACGCATGTAAGCAATCTAACCAATTCTAGACTACGTGTAGATCGCAGCGGCATAGCAAGCTGCTACTCATCTACAATCACTACTATGCGAATCATGTACGCGAAGCAATTCACTGATACTAAAATATTTTGATATTCCTAATAGCACGGTGCAACATCGATCTGCTAAAACCTGCGTTCTTAGCCAGCGACGACTTCGAAATTACGATCAATATTCCTTGATCTGAATTGCCAGCGAATGCACCTGCACCAGTTTCGACGACGAGCCACACTCCTCACGGAGACGAACAACCACAAACGTTACGAATACCGACGAAATCTAAGCGTTCTGGTAGGCACGTAAGCTTCCCTTTACGATATCGATAGTTTCGCCTAGGAGGGGATAATGTGGCGACAGCCTTACGTTAATGCAGCGTCATCTTTACGTACACAAACCTTGAGGCAATTATCTGATTTTCGCTTTTAAAAAAATACAACGCTGCGTTTATTTCTGAAGTACAAAATAGACAAGCTGGCATCACAAAAATGATGCACGGTCTCTTTTATTTTTGGATACTGCCCGGATAAAGACGCTCCAATTAGAAGATCTCCTCAACTATAGAATAAAATAGTTTACTTTTAAACATCAAACGGCTGCTTCATTATTTAGACCAGTTCTTTAAGAGGTACAACTCAACAAAACCTGAATTTAAGATGCGTAATATCGTTTAAGGTCAAACATTGTAAAATAACTTATGGTTGTGTGTTTGAATAAAATAAATAAATACGAATATATATATTTTCCGTTTATTAAAAAGTTTGGCTTCTCTGTCAGTGTCCTCAGATTGTCTAAACATTTTACTTTTCTGTCAAAACAGCTGATTAGTTGACATATGTGTTGTGTTTTATATTTGTGCTTATTAAATTAAATGCAAAATATTCTGGTGTGTGAATTTGTAAGAGTGTAAATAAGTCAAAAAATAAAAATTAAAATCTAAAGGAAACCTTTAACATTGGCTTATTCAATGTAATCAGCAATGAAATAGACTTGCAAAATGTATGGGCATTGGTATGTAATAGGAATAACAATCCCGGGATACTGAAGTTTTTGTCATAGGGTGAATGCATCAGTCCCGGAACATTTAAGCGCGGGGAAATGTTTGATTTATTGTCTTTTACGGCTGTCACACGTTACTTTTATCAATAATACTGATTTGATAGAAAATGTACTACTATTTTTAGAATATGTGCTCATTTTATAAATGAAAACAGTGTTAAAGTCATTACTAACGAACATGTGCTAAATACTCGGTTTCGCCAGTAACGGAACGGACGCGCGTCAGTGCCGGAATCGTGACTGAAGAAGCGTGGATTATAATATGATATATGTAAATATAGATGTATTTCTTATCACTTGAGGCAATAAATATTTATTGTGTACTTGGAAACTGTTTTGAATGTTAAGAGAGATGAATTTTTATTGCGCAAACAATTATCAAATTATCAAAAGTATACACGCTGGATGGCCTGGTAATTATTAGTTCTCAGCTGATTTAAAGTAAACACGTCTTTTCTGTCAACTTACCAGAACGGAAGTGGTCATTATCCTTTTATTTCTTTGTTTCTTTTCCATTCCCATATTGTTACCACATTTATATATTACATATTTTACTCAAGATTGATAAATAAGAGATTGCGCTTTGCGATATTGGCATTCAGCTGCTCAAAATTACGTCAGATCGGCAAGGTTTCTTTAAAATTTAAACACGAGTGAAGTGAATATTTGTTCTATAATTTTAAAGGTTTAATTCAAGTTTTTTGTGAAGTGCAACGCGATTTTATTATATTATTTGAACTTATAAAGCAATTTTCCAATCAAAATGAGAATACGTTATTGCAGGTGTGGCGTACATGCGCAGATCGTAAATTACACTAGCTGTGGGCGCAGTCTCTTCTATATCAATCTTGTATTTTACTTAAAGACTAATATAAGAGTTGCCACTTTAGCATTCCTTACAATTACATCTTTTACTTACAGACTAATATAGGAGTTGCCACAAAAGCATTCATTCAATTTACATTTCAATTTACCAATACACTCACATTTTTCGAACTTGAACATGAACTTGAATTCACTTTTCCTTTCAATTCGCCTTTCAACTTAATGGTCAAGTTAAACAGCTGATCACAAATTTTGCATATATTTTGTCGTGTCTTGTTTTGCATATATTTTACCGCAATTTACAAATAAATAAAATTGATAAAAATTTCGAAGTGTTGCGATTCATAGAACTATACAAAATCCATGAAGTTCTATGGAATATGAATCTTCCGTCATATCGACGGAACGACTTAAAAATAAAGTCCTACAAATCAATTTTCGCTGATATGAAAATGTCTGTGGAAGATGTGAAAAAAAAAAATAAAATCCCTTCGAACAGCCTACTTCAGTGCACCTTCAGTGAGCCAAGAATTGTAAGTTGTTTCCTTGACAACGGCATCTTGAAAATAAAATTGACTATCAAGTTGCGTGTAGCTTACGTCACGGCTTTCAAGTCAGGTCAATTTGACAAACAGTATGTTTGTTCAACTTGCTTTCAAGTCCTTGATCGTGTACCTGCAGAGTTACTTTACAGGCTAATATAAGAGTTGCCACATTAACATTCCTTACAAAAGCTAGAAAACAATTACTTTGTCATCATGTTTACCAATATTGTGTCGATATATTAATATATGTATTACTGATTGTTTTATAATAATCTTTTACTATTATTAAGTTGGTGCGGCGATTAATAATATGCAATAATCGAATGGATTGCAAAAAAAAAATGTCACTTCTAGTGATGGTAGAAACGAGTTCCGGCACTGACGAATTCCTTTATAACTCGACTTAATGGCGGAACTCATATTATCAATTCTTCTTTTCTTGATGCATGTTTGGTCAATAAAAAACAAAAACACTGATAACAAGTCGCTTATTAGTAACAAAATAACATTGTTAGTAACATTTGTTCCATGTTCGGTACTAACTTTTGCGAACGTAATCCGAATACTTCACGATGTTAATATTTATTTCGCACTTATAACCATAACAGTGGAAACAGCTGTTAGGCACAACGACACTTACTATCGACACGCTTACTACTTATAGCAGGAAACCCGCGAATTTTTTAATTGCGTAACTTCTTTATTCGAAAATGTTTGTTCGATTCCGGCACTGACGTCGATTCCAGGATTGATGCATTCACCCTTAGTATATTCCTTTCAAGGGCGAAACAAAGCATTATTTGTAACACTATTTGATAAAACAGCTCCGCCTAGTCAAAGTTACTCTTGAAGCTTAATGTGCTCGCTACTTGGACTTATTGCTGCTAAGATTTTATACATTATATGGATTAATTAAAAAGTGTACACATCTGAGGAAATAAAAATTAAGAAATCTACTTTAAGTAATAAATTTTTTATCGAACTCGTTTCAAGAACAAACAACAGAGAACAATCCTGTCAGATGTGTACACTTTTTAATTAATCCATATAATGTATAAAATCTTAGCAGCAATTCTTGGGGGGCGAAATATTTTTACAATATATATCGTAAATAACAAACTAAAATAGTACGAACTGAGGTAGAAAGAGCACAAAATAAACATCAGTAAAAACCATTTCTCGATAAGAAAACTATGTACTTCATAAATAAAACAGTACATTTTCAATAATGTAGAATAAGTGTAATATATTTCATTACAGTCAGGAATTATTCTGTGCAGAATATGCGAAGAGAAGTGTGAATTGTCGAGTGTATGTCTACATCGCATTGCTCCAATGTTTCCAATGCAGAGGTCGGTAACTTATTTGTTTTCAACTTCTGCTGGTGCTGCCAATGACTTTACCAGGGATTTGATTCGCCTTTGAGCCTTTAACGTTGAACGACGTTGTCATTATTCAGAAGACCACTGAATCTTGTAATCAAACAGTTGATTAATTTTCCATTTCATTTTTCTTCAAGGTACAGACTTTTCCCGGAAGCAGCAAACTTAATTGGAATCAATCCAAAACTTCTTTTGAAAATCGTGTCTCCAGAACTTCGCTGATACTGTCCAACAAAGGAATATACACCGTGACCCTGTAGTAATCTTCGCAAGTTGACGTGCAGTAATTGTCGCGTCTTGTTGGTCGGCCGCATGTTCTTGATTTTCCCTCGTTAACATCAAGTTATTCTGCCAATTTTTTTGCATCTGAATAAATATTCTTGAAGTTTTCATCAGGCGTATTCCTCTGATTTTGGAACGATGCAAGCACCGTATTAATCATATTCGATACTTTAGCCAAATCGATATCCTCTTTTTGGAGTAAGACGCAAATCATAATAGACCCCCAGAAAAGTATAATAATTCGTAATAAAACTTTTTTATGCCCTGTAAACACGAATCGCGCAAATGGGAAGTTTCAATCAATAGCAATTTACTATGATTTTAGTCAATTGGCAAAGTCACACAATGAGATATCAACAATTTGGTTTATACGAAATACTATCATAAATTTATGAATATTTTCACGATTTACCCACTAAGTCGCGCATATTTCAAAATTCAACGCTTCTAGATGAAGGCCAACTCAAAGAACATAATATATACTGCAAGCATAGCACACAGCTAAAATTTTAAACTCAAATGAAATTTTACACACTTTTTCCATGAATTAAAATTTTCAAAAGCATCCATTCATTGAATATTCTTGCAATTATATTTCACGATATTTAGGGAAATTGAAATATTTTCGGATTTAAAATATCTCACTCAACATTTTTTACAGTTTCAAATTATGAAAATACATGTTACACAGCTCTTTGATCCGCCATTGACGGAATGCATAAAAAAAATTGTCAAGGTTTTATAGTGGAACAAAAGAAAATTATAACCCAGTAGCCAAACAGTGTTACAATGCACAATAAAAACATGGTTGGCGCAGATAACATGGACTTTCTGTTCACGCTTTACATAATTTAAATTCGTTCAAGCAAATGGACTCTCAAAGTTTTCGACCATTTAATTGACCTTGCCGTTTGAAATGCTTGGCGAGGGCAAAATGGATAGTGGAAATAACATTGATTGGATTAGAAGAGTGGATGGACCTTTCGACATTTTACAATGACATCACAGATGGACTTTTAACACGATCAGCTCAGCAAATCGGCATCAACGAAAGCGCGGTCGTCCCGTAACAACTCTTGCAGAGGATAATGTAGTCCGTCTATGTCGACAACAAGCACTCGGAATGACTTCCAGACAAAAATATTAAACAGCTCCATCTGTTCATCTA
The DNA here is from genome assembly GCA_963971545.1 of Philophylla caesio. Lineage (NCBI taxonomy): Eukaryota > Metazoa > Arthropoda > Insecta > Diptera > Tephritidae > Philophylla > Philophylla caesio. Next base: position 27,125,157 of record OZ020605.1, read on the forward strand.
TGTTTTGATGGATTTCAGCCTTGCCCGGAGCATACAATGGACGAGCGAAAGTTTGTGGGCGCTGTGGTCGAGTTGGTAGCGGTGCGTGCTATAACTTGATATGCCGGAGAGTTCGAGGTTCGAATCTCAGTCAGGGCAAGCAATATCTTAATAATAGAAAAAGTTTTTTCTAATAGCGGTCACCCCACGGCAGGCAATGGCAAACCTCCGAGGGTATTTCTGCCATGAAAAAGCTTCACATTAAATACATCTGCCGTTCGGAGTCGGTACAAAACTGTAGGTCCCTCCATTTGTGGTATAATATAAAGACGCACACCACAAATGGTAAGAGAAGCTCGGCCAAACACTGAGCTATATAGTGTACGCGCCAAAATTATATATATATAGTGCTTTATGTTATATCTACATATTTATTTTATACTAGCTGACCCAGCGAACATCGTACCGTCTTATTTTTTTCCGTGAATATTATCTAAATTTCTGAAAGACTTTCTACTGTTTATGCCTGCTTCGGCATCACACAGGTGGTGTACAGTCGTGGACTAAAGAAATGTAACACTTCCGGTAAATGAATATCAGTTGTATTCCGTCAAACAATAAAGTACCGTAAATGTTACACGTTACGTTTTTAATGAGAAAAAAGAGACAAAATCTTTCGTGTATAATATAACCGTATAATAAAATAAAACTACAATTTAATACTTCGAGCATAGCTATTGAAATGCTTTGTAATGTAAATACAATATTTTTCGTTTTTCCTTCTGGAGAGAAAACAAATAATGCCGATGGTTTCCCGACTCTTGAACACGCATCGTACAACAGGCCATGCGAAAAACACGACAATTCAAGATTTATTTCACACACTTCTAACGATTGGCTTTGGGATTTATTAATTGTAATTGCGAATGCAAGGCACACTGTAAACTGGACACCTTTAAATTCAAAACGATAGTCAATTGGCATTAGTGGTATTCTCGGAATGAGCAAATATGGTTTTTAAGAAAAAATAAAACGCATATAATTTAATGCTATAGCGAAGAATTTAACTTTATAATAAAGATAAGGGTTTGCCATCATGTTTTAAAAATGGTTTGGGGCAAGTGACCGCCGCGGCTGGATCGAATAAACTCCACGCGAGAGGCCCAATTTTCGGCCACTTTTTGCAGCAATTGGGGCCGTATGTCAGCAATAACGCACCGAATATTCTATTCCGAGGCTTCTTGAAATGACAAACTAAACTGAGTATAAATCAAGTAACAGCTGTCAAAAAGACCAACTCCGAAAAAAGTATTGCCCTGGCAATTCCAATAAATTTAATAATTCAATTGGATAATTGACTACTTTATTTGGATCGATAATGGAATCGATTGATATATGTAATTGAATGCATATGTCCATAATTTGAGTCTGAATTTTTATATTTAGATCAGAGGTGGGTACAAGTTGATTTTCGTATGCACGCGAGTTACGTCAACTCCACCGCCGACTTACATTCCGACTATTAACTGGGCAAGGTAACAACAAGATAATATTGCTTACCTTGCTCTTTTCCAAATTTAACATATGCAATTGCAAGAGGTAAACGAACCAATGATTTCGCAATTATCCAGTTGCGAAATCAATGGATAAGCAATAATAAATAGAATACATAATAAGCAGAATATTTAAGAAATACATAATAATCAGAATAAACGTAGAATAAGCATAATATTGTTATAAATAATACTGTTAGCTTGTAAGTAAGTCAGTTCTGAAGAACCAATAAATTGGTAAATAACAAATCAAAACTTTGTTTTTTTTAGTCAAGTTAAGCTTGACTTCCGTAATTGGCGCAGTCGACAGTCGCGAAATCTAAAGATTTTAGTGAAAAAACCTACCCCGGCTAAAGTAAAGGACTCTTCAAAACAAATCCTCAAGTGAACAATAAAAAATTTGTGAACTATAAAGTAAAGGACTCTTCAAAAAGAATCCTCAAATGAACAATAAAAATTTGTGAACTATAAAGTAAAGGACTCTTCAAAAAGAATCCTCAAGTGAACAATAAAAATTTGTGAACTATAATGTAAAGGACTCTTCAAAAAGAATCCTCAAATGAACAATAAAAATTTGTGAACTATAAAGTGAAGGACTCTTCAAAAAGAATCCTCAAGTGGACGATAAAAATTTGTGAACCATAAAGGAAAGGACTCTTCAAAAAGAATCCTCAAGTCAACAATAAAAATTGTGCACCTTAGAAGAAAGGACTCTTTGAAAAGAATCCTCAAGTCAACAATAAAAATCGTAAACACAGAAATAAAAACAAAAACTTCAAAGTTAATATACAAAAACTGTGATCAAAAACAAAGTCAACATGGAAGGAGCCAACAGTACAACCAACGTCACAATCCCCGTATCAGAGCTATTAAAGGAGGCCAGCAGGATAAAAGAGTATAGAGGAAACAGGGAATATGACCTCACATCTTTCATAAGAGAGGTCAAAATATTCCTACCGCTGTTCGAAAACACGCCAATGAAAGACTATGTTTTCCAAAGATGTATTATGAACAATCTACAAGGCGAGGCACTGAATGTTGTCAGAGGACTAGGATCTCACCCAACGTGGCAAGCCATCAAAAAGGAACTCACAAAGAACTTTGGAGTGAGAGAATCATTTCATCAACTGTACTTTCGGGCCATCAGCGCAAAGAATAGCAACGTAAGTTATTACTACAACTATCTTAAGAATGTATTAGATAATCTAAACACCAAATATGAACAGGACGATCACAAGCCTACGGAATTTTGTCCGGCTGTGAACGAATCAATGATTTTAAAAACCTTTCTCAACAATATACCCGCACATTTAGCAAGTATAATATGTAGCAGGAGTATAGGGACACTCAGGGAAGCATATTATACTTTAGAGAAAACAGGGCTAGTGAAACCAGCTAGAAAATCTGAAAATATAGGAACAAAAAATATAACACAGAATCTAGGGCAATCAAATCGCAGCACTAATACTCATTCCTCAGAAAGTAGGCAAGACCAACCAAAGTCAACAGCCTCAGGAATAAATAGACAAACTCAATCTGGACAGTCAAGGCAAAATTATTCTAATCAAAAATCCACCTAATCCCGCCGATACGAACCGATGGAAGTAGACCATTTACAGGAAGAAAAAGAACCAGAAGAACAGGAGGTAAATTTTCTATCGGCTACGAGCAGGGAAATATTCCGTTAGTTGAATTAAGTATAGGCAAAAAAAAATTAATATGCCTAATTCACACAGGATCCTCAACAACACTCTTAGGCAAAGACGCACTCCCGAACTATAAAAGGATCAAACTAAACAAACCAATACTATTTAATACATTAAGCGGACGAAGTCACACAGAGTATGAGGTTATTTCTGAAATACCTCAAGAATTTAACAATCCAAATTTAATGGCTTGGAAGGTCACCACATTTAAAAATAAAAATTTTCAGGGACTTATTGGCTAAAACATTTTATCAAGGTTGGGAGCAATAATTAACTTAGAGGAAAACTACCTCGAAGTAAATAAAAATAAAATAAGCTTCCTAGGTGTTTGTCCTTACAAGTACGAAAATGTTCACATCTTGGAAAGCCAAGAAAATAGCAAGGAAGTACTAAACAAACTTATAATGACTGACATAAACAAAGAGGAGCAGAGAGAACTAGAAAAAATTATCGAAAATAATAGTGATCTATTTTTTAAAGAAGGCGAACCTCTAAGCCATACCCATGAGGTGCAACACGAGATTGTCACCACAACTAATAATGCCGTATATTCTAAAATATACAGGTACCCAAAGATTCACGAAGAGGAAATCAACAAACAAATTGACGATATGTTAAGACAGAATATAATCGTTGCAAGTACGTCCCCATATAACTCACCATTATGGATTGTACCAAAGAAAATGGACAATTCAGATAAGAGGAAGTGGAGGATCGTAATTGACTACAGAAAATTAAACGAAATCACAGTAAATGATAAGTTCCCAATCCCAAATATAGAAGATATTTTGGATAAACTGGGCAAAGCCCAATACTTCACAACCCTTGACCTGGCCAAAGGTTTCCATCAAGTGCTAGTCAGGGAAGAAGACAGAAAAAAAACTGCATTCTCTACACCTTTAGGCCATTACGAGTTTGTTCGAATGCCCTTCGGACTGAAAAACTCACCTGCCACATTCCAAAGGCTGATAAACTCAGTTTTAAGAGAATACATAAACAAAATATGCGTTGTCTATCTTGACGACATATTGATTTTTAGCACAAGTTTAAAGGAACACATCAGTAGTGTGAGTAAAGTGTTAACCAAACTGAGGGAACACAACCTCAAATGTAATTTCTTTTCAAAAGAAACCGAGTACTTGGGCCATATCCTCTCTCCAGAAGGTATTAGACCCAACCCAAAGAAAATTGAAACAATTCAACATTTAAAATTACCAAAAACACAGAAACAAATCAAGCAGTTCCTAGGAATAACGGGGTACTACAGAAAGTTCATAAAAGACTACGCTAAAGTAGCCCACGGACTTACAAAATATCTAAGGAAGAACACAAAAGTTAATAAAAACGACCCACTTTATATGGACTCATTTCTAAAATTAAAAAGATTTCTTACAAACCCTCCAATTCTTAACTACGCAGATTTTTCAAAAAGATTTAAATTAGTAACAGATGCAAGCGACTTTGCGATAGGAGCAGCGCTCATGCAGAATGACCGCCCTATTAGCTATGCAAGCAGAACCCTAAACGACCATGAAAAAAAATATGCAACAGTAGAAAAAGAACTACTCGCCATAGTTTGGGGAATCACCTACTACAGACCGTACCTTTATGGAAAAGAGTTTGACCTTTCAACAGACCACCAGCCACTAGTCTGGCTATATCATGAGCACAAAGGAAAGGATATTAACCCAAGGCTACAACGTTGGCTACTAGAACTAGGCGAATATAATATAAATATAAATTACATAAAGGGAAAGGAAAATAAAGTTGCAGACTTCCTTAGCAGGATTAATAACGAGTCAGGAGAGATCTACATGACAGAAGAAAATGATGAGAACATGAGCACATGTGCAACAATTCACTCACAACAAGAGGAACAGAATGACCACTTCCCAATACTAGAAACAGTAGTGAACCGATTTTCAACACAAATTATCATAACTGACCATAAAACGAGGGAAATTGAAATAGTTAATAACAAAAGGAAAATCTATATTAACAGAGACGACATATCCTCAAATTTTATGACTGATATATTCAGAAGGTATCTGAAAAGCGGAAAGATCGGATTTTCTGAACTTCCAGACACTATATATAACAAAATACAGCTAAAACTTATAGAACTTTTTGGATCTAGCTTGAAATTCGTTAAATGCAGCTACCACGCCAAAGACATGACCAATATAGACGAGACATACAAACAAATACACAAATACCACAAATTCGAGACTGGACATAGTGGTATAACCGAAACTTATGACGGCATTAAGAAAAAAATATATTTCAATAACCTCAAAGAGGTAGTGCAAAAATATTTTAACAACTGTGACATTTGCAACAAAGCAAAATACGACAGAAGTCCACCAAAACCCAAATATCATATCACAGAAACGCCAACAGATGTAAATCAAATTATACACATAGACGTCTATACAATTAAAAAACATAGCTTCTTAACATTTATTGATAAATTTTCCAAACAAGCAACAGCTTTATTTCTAGAGGACAGAAACAGTCTGACTATTATCGAAAAACTTAGGCTCTTCTTCTCAACAAGAAACAAACCCACCAAAATTATAACCGACAACGAACTCAACTCGATAAACGTCAAAGACTTCCTAAGACAAGAAAATATCGACATACATTTTACCAAACTAAACAGCCACACAGGCAACTCAGATATAGAAAGACTTCGTAGCACAATCTCTGAGAAATTTAGGGTGTTAGAAGCTGAAAAATCCGAGTTGTCAACTCAGGAAAAAGTTTTCAAAAGCATAGAATTTTACAACAAATCTATACATAGCTCAACCAAGGAGAAACCTCAGGACATAGCAGAAGGCAAAATTAATAAGGATACCATTAGCGACAGACTAAATCAACTAAAGAACAAAATTATAAGTAAGAGAAACGAGAAAAGAGAAACATATATACAAGACCAACAGGAAGGTTACATCAAGAACTATAAAGCACTAAGACATAAGCATGAACCTAGATACAAAAAATCTAAAATAGAAAATATCCATCCAACAAACACTAAGCGAAAAAATAAATTTTCAGGTGCAACTTATACTGACGCTGTTGCTGCTAACATTAACGATAACAACGGCAACGCTAAAGGGGGAAACACATGTGCGTAGAAACGCTTGCGTCAAAATTTAAACACACTGGTTTCTTTGAGATCGAACACATGAATTGACGAACGCGTTTAACGCAACGCAAGTTATCTCCAAATTAAAATTTTACGTGCGTCCCCAGTGCTGCCAAGTTTCAAATGGTGAAATTGGCAGTACTTTGTGAAACAGCTGTGCTGAAATTAGACAGCTGCATACATTTTATAAACAATGGAGCAAATCATAGAATTTATCAAAGGAAACCAGTTTTTGTATGACAAAAGCCACCAATCATACAAAAACATATACCTTCGAAATAAAAAATTTGAAGAACTGGCTGCAATTTTGGGCGAGACATGTAAGTTGATGATTTAAGTAATTACAATATGAATAATGTAACTATTTGCGTTCTCTTGAATATAGCAACTACAATTAAAGAAAAGTGGCGGTCCTTGCGCGACAAATACGTGCGAGAAAAGAAGAAGTTGTTGCAACCGTAAGGGAGTGCTGCGGCATATACCAAGCCCTGGAAGTACAAAGAGGCAATGTCGTTTCTGGACGACGTTGATAACGTCAATCATAGGTAAATCTACTTTAAATTATTTCACAAAAACATAAATTATATTTTTTCAACTTATTTATAGCACAACAAGTAATTTTGATTCCACTATGCAGGAGGAAGACCATCGCTCTGGCTACCATATGCTCCAACATCTATGGCTGTAAAAGTGTAATCGCAGTCACAGGCTGCTAACAAAACAATACTGAAATACTGCTTGTAGTTAAAGTATTTCGATCCAGAGTTTGGAGGCTTTTTGATATTGACGTGCTTCCCGTCAATAGCACCAAGAACGTGTGTCATGCCGGTGCGCTGATAGAATCTGTCAGCGATTCTACGCCATTCTGACTCATTTGGGGGCGCCAAATAAATAACTCGCAGCTCATCCCAAATTGCATCACACGTTTCGTACACTATTTTGGCTACAGTTGACACTCCTACGCGAAATGACCAAGCCAACATTTGACGACAAGGCGCTTGTCCTAAATATCTGTTTAGTAAATTAATTTTATCATTGTTTATTGCCGTACCACACATATACATACATATACTTACACCAATGTTAGTGCCAGTCGGCATTCCGCAGCAATGCTCTTCCTAAGCTTCCTCTTCAATAAACCTAAAAGCAAATTGAATGAAGTGACCCCCATCCGTGTGGCCTTCCTGAATTCAGTTTAATTTTTTGTTTTCATGTAATGAAACAGCTTTGAAAAAAACCCATGTAGGTGACGCTCGTTTTCTGTGTATATACACTGTCTCCAAATCCTGGCTTTGCGTTGTTTCCGACGCTGTTCATTAATTAAAATTGCCACTTTTGCAAATTTTTCTGCAACACTTGGAAGAACTATAATTTTCTTTAACTTTTCACGTCTTGATACATCCATGGTTTTTGTATTTATAAACAACATAAAGTTGCGCAACCATCTGTCAAAACAGAAAAAAACGCTCAAGTGTTTCACCTTGCGTTTTACGCGCGTAAAGCCTGCGTCAACGCATGCCTTTTTTACGCACATATATTTCCCGCATAACCCTACAACCAATTGATAGTACAGACGGATATGCCGAAATCCAACTCGACAAAGTAGACTTTATTCAAAATTACTGTAAAATCATCCATGTAATAGAAATCAATAAAATTCTCGAAATTGTAAATACCTTACAACAAAATATAAGAGCAACAAAAGTAGACAATAGGTTACTTTTAGAAAATGAATTAAACAGAGTGAGAACAAAACTTTTAGCAATTTTACCCCACAGACATAAGAGAGCATTACTAAATGTATTAGGTACTGGACTAAAACTTTTAACAGGAACAATGGACGACAATGACAGAAGAGAAATAGAAACACATCTAAAAATAATTGACGAAAACAACCATAACGCAATAGAAAACTTAAATAAAAATATTAGAATTAATAACCATTTTAGCAAAACATTTAAGGAACTCAAATTAGCAGTAGAAAATGACAGACGAAATGTCATACAGTAGTTTGATGACTTAAATATAGAAAACGATAAGATATTCAAACAACTTTCGTATATAGACCTTCTTTTAAAAATTAAAATTTTAGAGAACAACATAGAACATATAATTAATAATATAGCATCCTCAAAACTTAACGTAATGACTAGCAACATCCTTACAGAACAAGAAATAAAATAATTAGAAATAGACCTTTTTAAACTACAAAACATTGAATTAACAACCGCAGAATACCAGGAAAATAAATTACTGTTTATAATAAAAGTCCCAACAGAAATAACCCCATTAGAAAGATCTTTAGTCACCCCAATAAACAATAATAACTATGTTACACTAAAATTCAAACCACAAGAAATAAAATATTATAAAAATAGGACATTTGATTATACACATGATTTAAATATAAAAAATTTACAAGAAAGCAAATTATGTATTTATATGTAGTAATACTTGCAAAAGTACAAACAAAAATGTAACAGAAATAGTAGAAATCGAAAATGGTTTGATTTTATTGAAAAACTCACCAGGCTATAATCTAACTAGCAATTGCGACAATAGAAACATATTGCTAAAAAGAAACTATTTGCTCACTTTCCATAACTGTACAATAAATCTAAATAATCAAACTTTTAAAAATACAAACAAAGAATTCAAAGATAATTTTGTATTACCAAATAGCATAAAAGTCAACAACACCAAAGTTGAACCAACTTTCGAAGAAATTATATTAAATAACATCCAAAATGTAGAGAAAATAAAAGAACTGAAGTATCATAAAGTAAGTCATTCACAATTCGCTGTTGTAATATTTTTAATAATTTTAATAACTATCATATTACTGATTATGGCCGTTGCCCTTGCATATACCAAATATAAAAACATTAAAATAAAAATCCAGGAGTATTTTCAAACAAAGAGGGGAGAAGTTACGTCAACTCCACCGCCGACTTACATTCCGACTATTAACTGGGCAAGGTAACAACAAGATAATATTGCTTACCTTGCTATTTTCCAAATTTAACATATGCAATTGCAAGAGGTAAACGAACCAATGATTTCGCAGTTATCCAGTTGCGAAATCAATGGATAAGCAATAATAAATAGAATACATAATAAGCAGAATATTTAAGAAATACATAATAATCAGAATAAACGTAGAATAAGCATAATATTGTTATAAATAATACTGTTAGTTTGTAAGTAAGTCAGTTCTGAAGAACCAATAAATTGGTAAATAACAAATCAAAACTTTGTTTTTTTTAGTCAAGTTAAGCTTGACTTCCGTAATTCGCGTGCATAGGGCCTCTGCTGCGACGAGCAGCACAAAATATTACGCTATTTATAGAATACGAACGATCGGTAGCCCTCGGCACAATGAAGACTGAATGCAATCATACCAGTTGATATGGGAAAGCAAAACAGTCGCATGCAAACACTTGTTCAAGCAACACCACGCTGCGCTATTTCAAATATATGTACAGTGAGAGCTAACAATGTTTATGCGCGAATGGGAAGAAGATTTTTTCTTTATAGAAAATTTAGATGGAAGAGCACAATGTCTTATTTGTAACGACATTGTTGGTCGCAATGCTTAATTTTGTTTAAGCCGACATTATTTCTCTTGCCATAAAAATTTTAAATTTTTTACTGGAGGTGAGCGGAAGCTAATGCTTTTGCAATTGCAAGCAGAATTTTTTTTTAAATTCATTGCAAATGATCATGATACTGAAACTAATAATGGTAATAATAATAATAATGATAATGTTTAATAATAATAATAACAATAAATAAATAATAATAATGAAAAATAATAATAAAATAAATATTAATAATGAAAATAAATAATAAAAAATAATGAATAATAATACTAATAAAAAGTAAAAATAACGTATTATTATAAATAATAATAATAATAAATGTTTGTTCATTTTTCTGTTGGCCTAGTAAAATGTTAATATTTTATAATTTTATTGAGCTCAAGGCCAGTTTATGGAAGATTTGTTTGTCAAAAAACAACAACAGTTTTTAATGGTTGAAGTTATAGTACTATTTCGGAAATGACCACATTTCCTCATCAGACTTCTTTTTATTGAATTAATTAAATCTTCCATAAACTTGACTTGAGCTCAATTAAATTGTAAATTATTAATATTTACTAGGCCAACAGAAAAATAACAAACATTTATATGCAAGGATGCAAGGTAAATAACTTGAATACAGAATTTGCAAATAAAACACAAACAACAACCACACAAACAAGTTAAATAGCGGCAGATCAGTTGCTCTTGTTTGTAGTTGGTTTGTTTAAGGAAGATGAAATAAACACAACAGCCAACTCGGCTAGCGTAGCACAATAGGTAGCATATTAGCTCTGCAACTCCGAGCTCCCGGGTTCAAAGCCTGAGAGAAGTGGTTATGAAAAATTAAATTAAAAATAATTTAATTTAATTAATAATCAAAAAGAAGTCTGATGAGGAAATGTGGTGATTTCCGAAATAGTACTATAACTTCAACCATTAAAAACTGTTGTTGTTTTTTCACAAACAAATCTTCCATAAACTGGCCTTGAAATTATAAAATATTAATAATAATAAAAAGTAATAACAATAAATAATAATAATGAATAGCACATTTGTACGTTAACTAGCAAGACTCAGTGTACACTGTTGTTGTACCGAACGACATGCTCAAATTCGTGCTTTCGCTGCTTTACACACAAATAGTAATAGTATGCGTGTAAAAATGTAACAATATGTGTGAGTGCTCACCTCTGATTTAGATCATCTAGGTCCTTATTTTTTGCTGCTAAAATTGCTCGTTCGCTTAATTAAGCATAATTTTTATAATTCACATCAATATTTTGGCGCACTTTCGATATTAGTTCTTCCTTTGACGTTATGAAGTGACAAAAATTTCGTGGTAACGAAATCAGGCCAGTAGAAGGGTCAACAGGAATTTTTCCTATGGCCAATGTCTAATAATGCATTTGAAAACACTTCCGCTGATATGTCATTTTAACGCCACTGGCATATTCACAGTTAACTTAAAATATTTCACGTTTCTCCATAAATTCGATGCCTTCAAGCAAGCATTTATTTCATCAGCGGTTGTTGATCTGGGAATGACTGGCAGGGCAATTGGCAAAAGTCACACAATTAGATATCAACAATTTGGTTTATACGAAATACTATCATAAATTCATGAATATGGAATAGATACTTACCATCGCAGACTGCAGCGTCTTTTGCTTACAGGAGTTGTTTCTCGATAATAAACTTCCACAGCACGAAATAAATCACAAAATAAAATGAGAATCTAAATAGTTTTTTAATCAGCTGTAAGTTTTCCCATATCTGGGGAAACTTTGGGAATAAACTGTGTGGAATGTCCTAATTGATTTGCCCACAAATGGAGCTGAATGTGTTTTCAAGATTTACCCACTGAGTCGCGCATCTTTCAAAATTCAACGCTTCTTGATGAAGGTCAACTCAAAGAACATAATATATACTGCAAGCATAGCACACTGCTAAAATTTTAAACTCAAATGAAATTTTACACACTTTTTCCATGAATTAAAATTTTCAAAAGCATCCATTCATTGAATATTCTTGCAATTATATTTCACGATATTCATGTATTATGAAAAAGAGCTGTGTAAGCTCTTTGATCCGCCATTGACGGAATGCATAAAAAAAGTTTCAAGATTTTATAGTGGAACAAAAGAATATTATAACTCAGCAGCCAAACATTGTTACAATGTACAATAAAAACATGGTTGGCGCAGATAAGATGAACTTTCTGCTCACGCTTTATATAATTTAAATTCGTTCAAGCAAATGGACTCTCAAAGTTTTCGACCATTTTATTGACCTTGCCGTTTGAAATACTTGGCGAGGGCAAAATGGATAGTGGAAATAACATTGATTGCATTAGAAGAGTGGATGGACCTTTCGGCATTTCACAATGACATCACAGATGGACTTTTAACACGATCAGCTCAGAAAATCGGCATCAACGAAAGTGCGGTCGTCCCGTAACAACTCTTGCCGAGGATAATGTACTCCGTCTATGTCGGCAACAAGCACTCGGAATGACTTCCAGACAAAAATATGAAACAGCTCCATCTGTTTATCTACGTTTTGATGGATTTCAGCCTTGGCCGGAGCATACAATGGACGAGCGAATGTTGAAAATCTAAGAGTGTACAGAATATTCGAGATATTTGTATTCAAAATACAACGTTCCCTTATGCATGACCAACGGAACATGAAATTGCATATCACACAACCTTTATAATTAAGTAACAGAAACATGCGAGGTATAATAAGTTTTTCAACACTTTGTATTTTAATTTTGTATTGCTTTATGTTATATCTACATATTTATTTTATACTAGCTGACCCAGCGAACATCGTACCGTCTTATTTTTTTCCGTGAATATTATCTAAATTTCTGAAAGACTTTCACCTGTTTATGCCTGCCTCGGCATCACACAGGTGGTGTACAGTCGTGGACTAAAGAAATGTAACACTTCCGGTAAATGAATATCAGTTGTATTCCGTCAAACAATAAAGTACCGTAAATGTTACACGTTACGTTTTTAATGAGAAAAAAGAGACAAAATATTTCATGTATAATATAACCGTATAATAAAATAAAACTACAATTTAATACTTGTAGCATAGCTATTGAAATGCTTTGTAATGTAAATACAATATTTTTCGTTTTTCCTTCTGGAGAGAAAACAAATAATGCCGATGGTTTCCCGACTCTTGAACACGCAACGTACAACAGGCCATGCGAAAAACACGACAATTCAAGATTTATTTCACACACTTCTAACGATTGGCCTAGGGATTTATTAATTGTAATTGCAAATGCAAGGCACACTGTAAACTGGACACCTTTAAATTCAAAAGGAAAGTCAATTGGCATTAGTGGTATTCTTGGAATAAGCAAATATGGTTTTTAAGAAGAAATAAAACGCATATAATTTAATGCTATAGCCAAGAGTTTAACTTTAATATAAAGATAAGGGTTTGCCATTATGTTTAAAAATGGTTTGGGGCAAGTGACCGCCGCGGCTGGATCAAATAAACTCAACCCGAGAGGCCCAATTTTCGGCCACTTTTTGCAGCAATTGGGGCCGTATGTCAGCAATAACGCACCGAATATTCTCTTCCAAGGCTTCTTGAAATGACAAACTAAACTGAGTATAAATCAAGTAACAGCTGTCAAAAAGACCAACTCCGAAAAAAGTATTGCCCTGGCAATTCCAATGAATTTAATAATTCAATTGGATAATTGACTACTTTATTGGGATCGACAATGGAATCGATTGATTTATGTAATTGAATGCATTTGTCCATAATTTGAGTCTGAATTTTTATATTTAGATCATCTAGCTCCTTATTTTTTGCTGCTAAAATCGCTCGTTCGCTTAATTAAGCATAATTTTTATAATTCACATCAATATTTTGGCGCACTTTCGATATTAGTTCTTCCTTTGACGTTATGAAGTGACAAAAATTTCGTGGTAACGAAATCAGGCCAGTAGAAGGGTCAACAGGAATTTTTCCTATGGCCAATGTCTAATAATGCATTTGAAAACACTTCCGCTGATATGTCATTTTAACGCCACTGGCATATTCACAGTTAACTTAAAATATTTCACGTTTCTCCATAAATTTGATGCCTTCAAGCAAGCATTTATTTCATCAGCGGTTGTTGATCTGGGAATGACTGGCAGGGCAATTGGCAAAAGTCACACAATTAGATATCAACAATTTGGTTTATACGAAATACTATCATAAATTCATGAATATGGAATAGATACTTACCATCGCAGACTGCAGCGTCTTTTGCTTACAGGAGTTGTTTCTCGATAATAAACTTCCACAGCACGAAATAAATCACAAAATAAAATGAGAATCTAAATAGTTTTTTAATCAGCTGTAAGTTTTCCCATATCTGGGGAAACTTTGGGAATAAACTGTGTGGAATGTCCTAATTGATTTGCCCACAAATGGAGCTGAATGTGTTTTCAAGATTTACCCACTGAGTCGCGCATCTTTCAAAATTCAACGCTTCTTGATGAAGGTCAACTCAAAGAACATAATATATACTGCAAGCATAGCACACTGCTAAAATTTTAAACTCAAATGAAATTTTACACACTTTTTCCATGAATTAAAATTTTCAAAAGCATCCATTCATTGAATATTCTTGCAATTATATTTCACGATATTCATGTATTATAAAAAAGAGCTGTGTAAGCTCTTTGATCCGCCATTGACGGAATGCATAAAAAAAGTTTCAAGATTTTATAGTGGAACAAAAGAATATTATAACCCAGCAGCCAAACATTGTTACAATGTACAATAAAAACATGGTTGGCTCACGCTTTACATAATTTAAATTCGTTCAAGCAAATGGACCCTCAAAGTTTTCGTCCATTTAATTGACCTTGCCGTTTGAAATGCTTGGCGAAGGCAAAATGGATAGTGGAAATAACATTGATTGCATTAGAAGAGTGGATGGACCTTTCGACATTTCACAATGACATCACAGATGGACTTTTAACACGATCAGCTCAAAAAATCGGCCTCAACGAAAGCGCGGTCGTCCCGTAACAACTCTTGCAGAGGATAATGTACTCCGTCTCCGGCAACAAGCACTCGGAATGACTTCCAGACAAAAATATGAAACAGCTCCATCTGTTTATCTACGTTTTGATGGATTTCAGCCTTGGCCGGAGCATACAATGGACGAGCGAATGTTTAAAATCTAAGAGTGTACAGAATATTCGAGATATTTGTATTCAAAATACAACGTTCACTTATGCATGACCAACGGAACATGAAATTGCATATCACACAACCTTTATAATTAAGTAACAGAAACATGCGAGGTATGATAAGTTTTTCAACAGTTTGTATTTTAATTTTGTATTGCTTTATGTTATATCTACATATTTATTTTATACTAGCTGACCCAGCGAACATCGTACCGTCTTATTTTTTTCCGTGAATATTATCTAAATTTCTGAAAGACTTTCACCTGTTTATGCCTGCCTCGGCATCACACAGGTGGTGTACAGTCGTGGACTAAAGAAATGTAACACTTCCGGTAAATGAATATCAGTTGTATTCCGTCAAACAATAAAGTACCGTAAATGTTACACGTTACGTTTTTAATGAGAAAAAAGAGACAAAATATTTCATGTATAATATAACCGTATAATAAAATAAAACTACAATTTAATACTTCGAGCATAGCTATTGAAATGCTTTGTAATGTAAATACAATATTTTTCGTTTTTCCTTCTGGAGAGAAAACAAATAATGCCGATGGTTTCCCGACTCTTGAACACGCAACGTACAACAGGCCATGCGAAAAACACGACAATTCAAGATTTATTTCACACACTTCTAACGATTGGCCTAGGGATTTATTAATTGTAATTGCAAATGCAAGGCACACTGTAAACTGGACACCTTTAAATTCAAAAGGAAAGTCAATTGGCATTAGTGGTATTCTTGGAATGAGGAAATATGGTTTTTAAGAAGAAATAAAACGCATATAATTTAATGCTATAGCCAAGAGTTTAACTTTAATATAAAGATAAGGGTTTGCCATTATGTTTAAAAATGGTTTGGGGCAAGTGACCGCCGCGGCTGGATCAAATAAACTCAACCCGAGAGGCCCAATTTTCGGCCACTTTTTGCAGCAATTGGGGCCGTATGTCAGCAATAACGCACCGAATATTCTCTTCCAAGGCTTCTTGAAATGACAAACTAAACTGAGTATAAATCAAGTAACAGCTGTCAAAAAGACCAACTCCGAAAAAAGTATTGCCCTGGCAATTCTAATGAATTTAATAATTCAATTGGATAATTGACTACTTTATTTGGATCGACAATGGAATCGATTGATTTATGTAATTGAATGCATTTGTCCATAATTTGAGTCTGAATTTTTATATTTAGATCATCTAGCTCCTTATTTTTTGCTGCTAAAATCGCTCGTTCGCTTAATTAAGCATAATTTTTATAATTCACATCAATATTTTGGCGCACTTTCGATATTAGTTCTTCCTTTGACGTTATGAAGTGACAAAAATTTCGTGGTAATGAAATCAGGCCAGTAGAAGGGTCAACAGGAATTTTTCCTATGGCCAATGTCTAATAATGCATTTGAAAACACTTCCGCCGATATGTCATTTTAACGCCACTGGCATATTCACAGTTAACTTAAAATATTTCACGTTTCTCCATAAATTCGATGCCTTCAAGCAAGCATTTATTTCATCAGCGGTTGTTGATCTGGGAATGACTGGCAGGGCAATTGGCAAAAGTCACACAATTAGATATCAACAATTTGGTTTATACGAAATACTATCATAAATTCATGAATATGGAATAGATACTTACCATCGCAGACTGCAGCGTCTTTTGCTTACAGGAGTTGTTTCTCGATGATAAACTTCCACAGCACGAAATAAATCACAAAATAAAATGAGAATCTAAATAGTTTTTTAATCAGCTGTAAGTTTTCCCATATCTGGGGAAACTTTGGGAATAAACTGTGTGGAATGTCCTAATTGATTTGCCCACAAATGGAGCTGAATGTGTTTTCAAGATTTACCCACTGAGTCGCGCATCTTTCAAAATTCAACGCTTCTTGATGAAGGTCAACTCAAAGAACATAATATATACTGCAAGCATAGCACACTGCTAAAATTTTAAACTCAAATGAAATTTTACACACTTTTTCCATGAATTAAAATTTTCAAAAGCATCCATTCATTGAATATTCTTGCAATTATATTTCACCATATTCATGTATTATGAAAAAGAGCTGTATAAGCTCTTTGATCCGCCATTGACGGAATGCATAAAAAAAGTTTCAAGATTTTATAGTGGAACAAAAGAATATTATAACCCAGCAGCCAAACATTGTTACAATGTACAATAAAAACATGGTTGGCGTAGATAAGATGAACTTTCTGCTCACGCTTTACATAATTTAAATTCGTTCAAGCAAATGGACTCTCAAAGTTTTCGTCCATTTAATTGACCTTGCCGTTTGAAATGCTTGGCGAAGGCAAAATGGATAGTGGAAATAACATTGATTGCATTAGAAGAGTGGATGGACCTTTCGACATTTCACAATGACATCACACGATCAGCTCAAAAAATCGGCCTCAACGAAAGCGCGGTCGTCCCGTAACAACTCTTGCAGAGGATAATGTACTCCGTCTATGTCGGCAACAAGCACTCGGAATGACTTCCAGACAAAAATATGAAACAGCTCCATCTGTTTATCTACGTTTTGATGGATTTCAGCCTTGGCCGGAGCATACAATGGACGAGCGAATGTTTAAAATCTAAGAGTGTACAGAATATTCGAGATATTTGTATTCAAAATACAACGTTCACTTATGCATGACCAACGGAACATGAAATTGCATATCACACAACCTTTATAATTAAGTAACAGAAACATGCGAGGTATGATAAGTTTTTCAACAGTTTGTATTTTAATTTTGTATTGCTTTATGTTATATCTACATATTTATTTTATACTAGCTGACCCAGCGAACATCGTACCGTCTTATTTTTTTCCGTGAATATTATCTAAATTTCTGAAAGACTTTCACCTGTTTATGCCTGCCTCGGCATCACACAGGTGGTGTACAGTCGTGGACTAAAGAAATGTAACACTTCCGGTAAATGAATATCAGTTGTATTCCGTCAAACAATAAAGTACCGTAAATGTTACACGTTACGTTTTTAATGAGAAAAAAGAGACAAAATATTTCATGTATAATATAACCGTATAATAAAATAAAACTACAATTTAATACTTCGAGCATAGCTATTGAAATGCTTTGTAATGTAAATACAATATTTTTCGTTTTTCCTTCTGGAGAGAAAACAAATAATGCCGATGGTTTCCCGACTCTTGAACACGCAACGTACAACAGGCCATGCGAAAAACACGACAATTCAAGATTTATTTCACACACTTCTAACGATTGGCCTAGGGATTTATTAATTGTAATTGCAAATGCAAGGCACACTGTAAACTGGACACCTTTAAATTCAAAAGGAAAGTCAATTGGCATTAGTGGTATTCTTGGAATGAGCAAATATGGTTTTTAAGAAGAAATAAAACGCATATAATTTAATGCTATAGCCAAGAGTTTAACTTTAATATAAAGATAAGGGTTTGCCATTATGTTTAATAATGGTTTGGGGCAAGTGACCGCCGCGGCTCGATCAAATAAACTCAACCCGAGAGGCCCAATTTTCGGCCACTTTTTGCAGCAATTGGGGCCGTATGTCAGCAATAACGCACCGAATATTCTCTTCCAAGGCTTCTTGAAATGACAAACTAAACTGAGTATAAATCAAGTAACAGCTGTCAAAAAGACCAACTCCGAAAAAAGTATTGCCCTGGCAATTCCAATGAATTTAATAATTCAATTGGATAATTGACTACTTTATTGGGATCGACAATGGAATCGATTGATTTATGTAATTGAATGCATTTGTCCATAATTTGAGTCTGAATTTTTATATTTAGATCATCTAGCTCCTTATTTTTTGCTGCTAAAATCGCTCGTTCGCTTAATTAAGCATAATTTTTATAATTCACATCAATATTTTGGCGCACTTTCGATATTAGTTCTTCCTTTGACGTTATGAAGTGACAAAAATTTCGTGGTAACGAAATCAGGCCAGTAGAAGGGTCAACAGGAATTTTTCCTATGGCCAATGTCTAATAATGCATTTGAAAACACTTCCGCTGATATGTCATTTTAACGCCACTGGCATATTCACAGTTAACTTAAAATATTTCACGTTTCTCCATAAATTTGATGCCTTCAAGCAAGCATTTATTTCATCAGCGGTTGTTGATCTGGGAATGACTGGCAGGGCAATTGGCAAAAGTCACACAATTAGATATCAACAATTTGGTTTATACGAAATACTATCATAAATTCATGAATATGGAATAGATACTTACCATCGCAGACTGCAGCGTCTTTTGCTTACAGGAGTTGTTTCTCGATAATAAACTTCCACAGCACGAAATAAATCACAAAATAAAATGAGAATCTAAATAGTTTTTTAATCAGCTGTAAGTTTTCCCATATCTGGGGAAACTTTGGGAATAAACTGTGTGGAATGTCCTAATTGATTTGCCCACAAATGGAGCTGAATGTGTTTTCAAGATTTACCCACTGAGTCGCGCATCTTTCAAAATTCAACGCTTCTTGATGAAGGTCAACTCAAAGAACATAATATATACTGCAAGCATAGCACACTGCTAAAATTTTAAACTCAAATGAAATTTTACACACTTTTTCCATGAATTAAAATTTTCAAAAGCATCCATTCATTGAATATTCTTGCAATTATATTTCACGATATTCATGTATTATGAAAAAGAGCTGTGTAAGCTCTTTGATCCGCCATTGACGGAATGCATAAAAAAAGTTTCAAGATTTTATAGTGGAACAAAAGAATATTATAACCCAGCAGCCAAACATTGTTACAATGTACAATAAAAACATGGTTGGCGCAGATAAGATGAACTTTCTGCTCACGCTTTACATAATTTAAATTCGTTCAAGCAAATGGACCCTCAAAGTTTTCGTCCATTTAATTGACCTTGCCGTTTGAAATGCTTGGCGAAGGCAAAATGGATAGTGGAAATAACATTGATTGCATTAGAAGAGTGGATGGACCTTTCGACATTTCACAATGACATCACAGATGGACTTTTAACACGATCAGCTCAAAAAATCGGCCTCAACGAAAGCGCGGTCGTCCCGTAACAACTCTTGCAGAGGATAATGTACTCCGTCTATGTCGGCAACAAGCACTCGGAATGACTTCCAGACAAAAATATGAAACAGCTCCATCTGTTTATCTACGTTTTGATGGATTTCAGCCTTGGCCGGAGCATACAATGGACGAGCGAATGTTTAAAATCTAAGAGTGTACAGAATATTCGAGATATTTGTATTCAAAATACAACGTTCACTTATGCATGACCAACGGAACATGAAATTGCATATCACACATCACACAACCTTTATAATTAAGTAACAGAAACATGCGAGGTATGATAAGTTTTTCAACAGTTTGTATTTTAATTTTGTATTGCTTTATGTTATATCTACATATTTATTTTATACTAGCTGACCCAGCGAACATCGTACCGTCTTATTTTTTTCCGTGAATATTATCTAAATTTCTGAAAGACTTTCACCTGTTTATGCCTGCCTCGGCATCACACAGGTGGTGTACAGTCGTGGACTAAAGAAATGTAACACTTCCGGTAAATGAATATCAGTTGTATTCCGTCAAACAATAAAGTACCGTAAATGTTACACGTTACGTTTTTAATGAGAAAAAAGAGACAAAATATTTCATGTATAATATAACCGTATAATAAAATAAAACTACAATTTAATACTTCGAGCATAGCTATTGAAATGCTTTGTAATGTAAATACAATATTTTTCGTTTTTCCTTCTGGAGAGAAAACAAATAATGCCGATGGTTTCCCGACTCTTGAACACGCAACGTACAACAGGCCATGCGAAAAACACGACAATTCAAGATTTATTTCACACACTTCTAACGATTGGCCTAGGGATTTATTAATTGTAATTGCAAATGCAAGGCACACTGTAAACTGGACACCTTTAAATTCAAAAGGAAAGTCAATTGGCATTAGTGGTATTCTTGGAATGAGCAAATATGGTTTTTAAGAAGAAATAAAACGCATATAATTTAATGCTATAGCCAAGAGTTTAACTTTAATATAAAGATAAGGGTTTGCCATTATGTTTAAAAATGGTTTGGGGCAAGTGACCGCCGCGGCTGGATCAAATAAACTCAACCCGAGAGGCCCAATTTTCGGCCACTTTTTGCAGCAATTGGGGCCGTATGTCAGCAATAACGCACCGAATATTCTCTTCCAAGGCTTCTTGAAATGACAAACTAAACTGAGTATAAATCAAGTAACAGCTGTCAAAAAGACCAACTCCGAAAAAAGTATTGCCCTGGAAATTCCAATGCATTTAATAATTCAATTGGATAATTGACTACTTTATTTGGATCGACAATGGAATCGATTGATTTATGTAATTGAATGCATTTGTCCATAATTTGAGTCTGAATTTTTATATTTAGATCATCTAGCTCCTTATTTTTTGCTGCTAAAATCGCTCGTTCGCTTAATTAAGCATAATTTTTATAATTCACATCAATATTTTGGCGCACTTTCGATATTAGTTCTTCCTTTGACGTTATGAAGTGACAAAAATTTCGTGGTAACGAAATCAGGCCAGTAGAAGGGCCAACAGGAATTTTTCCTATGGCCAATGTCTAATAATGCATTTGAAAACACTTCCGCTGATATGTCATTTTAACGCCACTGGCATATTCACAGTTAACTTAAAATATTTCACGTTTCTCCATAAATTCGATGCCTTCAAGCAAGCATTTATTTCATCAGCGGTTGTTGATCTGGGAATGACTGGCAGGGCAATTGGCAAAAGTCACACAATTAGATATCAACAATTTGGTTTATACGAAATACTATCATAAATTCATGAATATGGAATAGATACTTACCATCGCAGACTGCAGCGTCTTTTGCTTACAGGAGTTGTTTCTCGATAATAAACTTCCACAGCACGAAATAAATCACAAAATAAAATGAGAATCTAAATAGTTTTTTAATCAGCTGTAAGTTTTCCCATATCTGGGGAAACTTTGGGAATAAACTGTGTGGAATGTCCTAATTGATTTGCCCACAAATGGAGCTGAATGTGTTTTCAAGATTTACCCACTGAGTCGCGCATCTTTCAAAATTCAACGCTTCTTGATGAAGGTCAACTCAAAGAACATAATATATACTGCAAGCATAGCACACTGCTAAAATTTTAAACTCAAATGAAATTTTACACACTTTTTCCATGAATTAAAATTTTCAAAAGCATCCATTCATTGAATATTCTTGCAATTATATTTCACGATATTCATGTATTATGAAAAAGAGCTGTGTAAGCTCTTTGATCCGCCATTGACGGAATGCATAAAAAAAGTTTCAAGATTTTATAGTGGAACAAAAGAATATTATAACCCAGCAGCCAAACATTGTTACAATGTACAATAAAAACATGGTTCGCGCAGATAAGATGAACTTTCTGCTCACGCTTTACATAATTTAAATTCGTTCAAGCAAATGGACTCTCAAAGTTTTCGTCCATTTAATTGACCTTGCCGTTTGAAATGCTTGGCGAAGGCAAAATGGATAGTGGAAATAACATTGATTGCATTAGAAGAGTGGATGGACCTTTCGACATTTCACAATGACATCACACGATCAGCTCAAAAAATCGGCCTCAACGAAAGCGCGGTCGTCCCGTAACAACTCTTGCAGAGGATAATGTACTCCGTCTATGTCGGCAACAAGCACTCGGAATGACTTCCAGACAAAAATATGAAACAGCTCCATCTGTTTATCTACGTTTTGATGGATTTCAGCCTTGGCCGGAGCATACAATGGACGAGCGAATGTTTAAAATCTAAGAGTGTACAGAATATTCGAGATATTTGTATTCAAAATACAACGTTCACTTATGCATGACCAACGGAACATGAAATTGCATATCACACAACCTTTATAATTAAGTAACAGAAACATGCGAGGTATGATAAGTTTTTCAACAGTTTGTATTTTAATTTTGTATTGCTTTATGTTATATCTACATATTTATTTTATACTAGCTGACCCAGCGAACATCGTACCGTCTTATTTTTTTCCGTGAATATTATCTAAATTTCTGAAAGACTTTCACCTGTTTATGCCTGCCTCGGCATCACACAGGTGGTGTACAGTCGTGGACTAAAGAAATGTAACACTTCCGGTAAATGAATATCAGTTGTATTCCGTCAAACAATAAAGTACCGTAAATGTTACACGTTACGTTTTTAATGAGAAAAAAGAGACAAAATATTTCATGTATAATATAACCGTATAATAAAATAAAACTACAATTTAATACTTCGAGCATAGCTATTGAAATGCTTTGTAATGTAAATACAATATTTTTCGTTTTTCCTTCTGGAGAGAAAACAAATAATGCCGATGGTTTCCCGACTCTTGAACACGCAACGTACAACAGGCCATGCGAAAAACACGACATTTCACGATTTATTTCACACACTTCTAACGATTGGCCTAGGGATTTATTAATTGTAATTGCAAATGCAAGGCACACTGTAAACTGGACACCTTTAAATTCAAAAGGAAAGTCAATTGGCATTAGTGGTATTCTTGGAATGAGCAAATATGGTTTTTAAGAAGAAATAAAACGCATATAATTTAATGCTATAGCCAAGAGTTTAACTTTAATATAAAGATAAGGGTTTGCCATTATGTTTAAAAATGGTTTGGGGCAAGTGACCGCCGCGGCTGGATCAAATAAACTCAACCCGAGAGGCCCAATTTTCGGCCACTTTTTGCAGCAATTGGGGCCGTATGTCAGCAATAACGCACCGAATATTCTCTTCCAAGGCTTCTTGAAATGACAAACTAAACTGAGTATAAATCAAGTAACAGCTGTCAAAAAGACCAACTCCGAAAAAAGTATTGCCCTGGCAATTCCAATGAATTTAATAATTCAATTGGATAATTGACTACTTTATTTGGATCGACAATGGAATCGATTGATTTATGTAATTGAATGCATTTGTCCATAATTTGAGTCTGAATTTTTATATTTAGATCATCTAGCTCCTTATTTTTTGCTGCTAAAATCGCTCGTTCGCTTAATTAAGCATAATTTTTATAATTCACATCAATATTTTGGCGCACTTTCGATATTAGTTCTTCCTTTGACGTTATGAAGTGACAAAAATTTCGTGGTAACGAAATCAGGCCAGTAGAAGGGTCAACAGGAATTTTTCCTATGGCCAATGTCTAATAATGCATTTGAAAACACTTCCGCTGATATGTCATTTTAACGCCACTGGCATATTCACAGTTAACTTAAAATATTTCACGTTTCTCCATAAATTCGATGCCTTCAAGCAAGCATTTATTTCATCAGCGGTTGTTGATCTGGGAATGACTGGCAGGGCAATTGGCAAAAGTCACACAATTAGATATCAACAATTTGGTTTATACGAAATACTATCATAAATTCATGAATATGGAATAGATACTTACCATCGCAGACTGCAGCGTCTTTTGCTTACAGGAGTTGTTTCGCGATAATAAACTTCCACAGCACGAAATAAATCACAAAATAAAATGAGAATCTAAATAGTTTTTTAATCAGCTGTAAGTTTTCCCATATCTGGGGAAACTTTGGGAATAAACTGTGTGGAATGTCCTAATTGATTTGCCCACAAATGGAGCTGAATGTGTTTTCAAGATTTACCCACTGAGTCGCGCATCTTTCAAAATTCAACGCTTCTTGATGAAGGTCAACTCAAAGAACATAATATATACTGCAAGCATAGCACACTGCTAAAATTTTAAACTCAAATGAAATTTTACACACTTTTTCCATGAATTAAAATTTTCAAAAGCATCCATTCATTGAATATTCTTGCAATTATATTTCACGATATTCATGTATTATGAAAAAGAGCTGTGTAAGCTCTTTGATCCGCCATTGACGGAATGCATAAAAAAAGTTTCAAGATTTTATAGTGGAACAAAAGAATATTATAACCCAGCAGCCAAACATTGTTACAATGTACAATAAAAACATGGTTGGCGCAGATAAGATGAACTTTCTGCTCACGCTTTACATAATTTAAATTCGTTCAAGCAAATGGACTCTCAAAGTTTTCGTCCATTTAATTGACCTTGCCGTTTGAAATGCTTGGCGAAGGCAAAATGGATAGTGGAAATAACATTGATTGCATTAGAAGAGTGGATGGACCTTTCGACATTTCACAATGACATCACACGATCAGCTCAAAAAATCGGCCTCAACGAAAGCGCGGTCGTCCCGTAACAGCTCTTGCAGAGGATAATGTACTCCGTCTATGTCGGCAACAAGCACTCGGAATGACTTCCAGACAAAAATATGAAACAGCTCCATCTGTTTATCTACGTTTTGATGGATTTCAGCCTTGGCCGGAGCATACAATGGACGAGCGAATGTTTAAAATCTAAGAGTGTACAGAATATTCGAGATATTTGTATTCAAAATACAACGTTCACTTATGCATGACCAACGGAACATGAAATTGCATATCACACAACCTTTATAATTAAGTAACAGAAACATGCGAGGTATGAAAAGTTTTTCAACAGTTTGTATTTTAATTTTGTATTGCTTTATGTTATATCTACATATTTATTTTATACTAGCTGACCCAGCGAACATCGTACCGTCTTATTTTTTTCCGTGAATATTATCTAAATTTCTGAAAGACTTTCACCTGTTTATGCCTGCCTCGGCATCACACAGGTGGTGTACAGTCGTGGACTAAAGAAATGTAACACTTCCGGTAAATGAATATCAGTTGTATTCCGTCAAACAATAAAGTACCGTAAATGTTACACGTTACGTTTTTAATGAGAAAAAAGAGACAAAATATTTCATGTATAATATAACCGTATAATAAAATAAAACTACAATTTAATACTTCGAGCATATTATTGAAATGCTTTGTAATGTAAATACAATATTTTTCGTTTTTCCTTCTGGAGAGAAAACAAATAATGCCGATGGTTTCCCGACTCTTGAACACGCAACGTACAACAGGCCATGCGAAAAACACGACATTTCAAGATTTATTTCACACACTTCTAACGATTGGCCTAGGGATTTATTAATTGTAATTGCAAATGCAAGGCACACTGTAAACTGGACACCTTTAAATTCAAAAGGAAAGTCAATTGGCATTAGTGGTATTCTTGGAATGAGCAAATATGGTTTTTAAGAAGAAATAAAACGCATATAATTTAATGCTATAGCCAAGAGTTTAACTTTAATATAAAGATAAGGGTTTGCCATTATGTTTAAAAATGGTTTGGGGCAAGTGACCGCCGCGGCTGGATCAAATAAACTCAACCCGAGATGCCCAATTTTCGGCCACTTTTTGCAGCAATTGGGGCCGTATGTCAGCAATAACGCACCGAATATTCTCTTCCAAGGCTTCTTGAAATGACAAACTAAACTGAGTATAAATCAAGTAACAGCTGTCAAAAAGACCAACTCCGAAAAAAGTATTGCCCTGGCAATTCCAATGAATTTAATAATTTAATTGGATAATTGACTACTTTATTTGGATCGACAATGGAATCGATTGATTTATGTAATTGAATGCATTTGTCCATAATTTGAGTCTGAATTTTTATATTTAGATCATCTAGCTCCTTATTTTTTGCTGCTAAAATCGCTCGTTCGCTTAATTAAGCATAATTTTTATAATTCACATCAATATTTTGGCGCACTTTCGATATTAGTTCGTCCTTTGACGTTATGAAGTGACAAAAATTTCGTGGTAACGAAATCAGGCCAGTAGAAGGGTCAACAGGAATTTTTCCTATGGCCAATGTCTAATAATGCATTTGAAAACACTTCCGCTGATATGTCATTTTAACGCCACTGGCATATTCACAGTTAACTTAAAATATTTCACGTTTCTCCATAAATTCGTTGCCTTCAAGCAAGCATTTATTTCATCAGCGGTTGTTGATCTGGGAATGACTGGCAGGGCAATTGGCAAAAGTCACACAATTAGATATCAACAATTTGGTTTATACGAAATACTATCATAAATTAATGAATATGGAATAGATACTTACCATCGCAGACTGCAGCGTCTTTTGCTTACAGGAGTTGTTTCTCGATAATAAACTTCCACAGCACGAAATAAATCACAAAATAAAATGAGAATCTAAATAGTTTTTTAATCAGCTGTAAGTTTTCCCATATCTGGGGAAACTTTGGGAATAAACTGTGTGGAATGTCCTAATTGATTTGCCCACAAATGGAGCTGAATGTGTTTTCAAGATTTACCCACTGAGTCGCGCATCTTTCAAAATTCAACGCTTCTTGATGCAGGTCAACTCAAAGA
The DNA here is from genome assembly GCA_963971545.1 of Philophylla caesio. Classification (NCBI taxonomy): domain Eukaryota; kingdom Metazoa; phylum Arthropoda; class Insecta; order Diptera; family Tephritidae; genus Philophylla; species Philophylla caesio. The sequence goes on from OZ020605.1 coordinate 27,152,680, forward strand.
ACATAATATATACTGCAAGCATAGCACACTGCTAAAATTTTAAACTCAAATGAAATTTTACACACTTTTTCCATGAATTAAAATTTTCAAAAGCATCCATTCATTGAATATTCTTGCAATTATATTTCACGATATTCATGTATTATGAAAAAGAGCTGTGTAAGCTCTTTGATCCGCCATTGACGGAATGCATAAAAAAAGTTTCAAGATTTTATAGTGGAACAAAAGAATATTATAACCCAGCAGCCAAACATTGTTACAATGTACAATAAAAACATGGTTGGCGCAGATAAGATGAACTTTCTGCTCACGCTTTACATAATTTAAATTCGTTCAAGCAAATGGACTCTCAAAGTTTTCGTCCATTTAATTGACCTTGCCGTTTGAAATGCTTGGCGAAGGCAAAATGGATAGTGGAAATAACATTGATTGCATTAGAAGAGTGGATGGACCTTTCGACATTTCACAATGACATCACACGATCAGCTCAAAAAATCGGCCTCAACGAAAGCGCGGTCGTCCCGTAACAACTCTTGCAGAGGATAATGTACTCCGTCTATGTCGGCAACAAGCACTCGGAATGACTTCCAGACAAAAATATGAAACAGCTCCATCTGTTTATCTACGTTTTGATGGATTTCAGCCTTGGCCGGAGCATACAATGGACGAGCGCATGTTTAAAATCTAAGAGTGTACAGAATATTCGAGATATTTGTATTCAAAATACAACGTTCACTTATGCATGACCAACGGAACATGAAATTGCATATCACACAACCTTTATAATTAAGTAACAGAAACATGCGAGGTATGATAAGTTTTTCAAGAGTTTGTATTTTAATTTTGTATTGCTTTATGTTATATCTACATATTTATTTTATACTAGCTGACCTAGCGAACATCGTACCGTCTTATTTTTTTCCGTGAATATTATATAAATTTCTGAAAGACTTTCTACTGTTTATGCCTGCCGCGGCATCACACAGGTGGTGTACAGTCGTGGACTAAAGAAATGTAACACTTCCGGTAAATGAATATTAGTTGTATTCCGTCAAACAATAAAGTACCGTAAATGTTACACGTTACGTTTTTAATGAGAAAAAAGAGACAAAATCTTTCGTGTATAATATAACTGTATAATAAAATAAATCTACAATTTAATACTTCGAGCATAGCTATTGAAATGCTTTTTAATGTAAATACAATATTTTTCGTTCTTCCTTCTGGAGAGAAAACAAATAATGCCGATGGTTTCCCGACTCTTAAACACGCATGCGAAAAACACGACAATTCAAGATTTATTTCACACACTTCTAACGATTGGCCTTGGGATTTATTAATTGTAATTGCGAATGCAAGGCACACTGTAAACTGGACACCTTTAAATTCAAAAGGAAAGTCGATTGGCATTAGTGGTATTCTTGGAATGAGCAAATATGGTTTTTAAGAAGAAATAGAACGCATATAATTTAATGCTATAGCCAAGAGTTTAACTTTAATATAAAGATAAGGGTTTGCCATTATGTTTAAAAATCGTTTGGGGCAAGTGACCGCGGCGGCTGGATCAAATAAACTCCACCCGAGAGGCCCAATTTTCGGCCACTTTTTGCAGCAATTGGGGCCGTATGTCAGCAATAACGCACCGAATATTCTCTTCCAAGGCTTCTTGAAATGACAAACTAAACTGAGTATAAATCAAGTAACAGCTGTCAAAAAGACCAACTCCGAAAAAAGTATTGCCCTGGCAATTCCAATGAATTTAATAATTCAATTGGATAATTGACTACTTTATTTGGATCGACAATGGAATCGATTGATTTATGTAATTGAATGCATTTGTCCATAATTTGAGTCTGAATTTTTATATTTAGATCATCTAGCTCCTTATTTTTTGCTGCTAAAATCGCTCGTTCGCTTAATTAAGCATAATTTTTATAATTTACATCAATATTTTGCCGCACTTTCGATATTAGTTCTTCCTTTGACGTTATGAAGTGACAAAAATTTCGTGGTGACGAAATCAGGCCAGTAGAAGGGTCAACAGGAATTTTTCCTATGGCCAATATCTAATAATTCACAGTTAACTTGAGATATTTCACGTATCTCCATAAATTCGATGCCTTCAAGCAAGCATTTATTTCATCAGCGGTTGTTGATCTGGGAATGACTGGCAGGGCAATTGGCAAAAGTCACACAATGAGATATCAACAATTTGGTTTATACGAAATACTATCATAAATTCATGAATATGGAATAGATACTTACCATCGCAGACTGCAGCGTCTTTTGCTTACAGGAATTGTTTCTCGATAATAAACTTCCACAGCACGAAATAAATCACAAAATAAAATGACAATCTAAAGTGTTTTTTAATAAGTTGTAAGTTTTCCCATATCTGGAGAAAGTTTGCGGATAAACTGTGTGGAATGTACTAATTGATTTGCTCACAAATGGAGCTGAATGTATTTTCAAGATTTACCCAATGAGTCGCGCATCTTTCAAAATTCAACGCTTCTAGATGAAGGCCAACTCAAAGAACATAATATATACTGCAAGCATAGCACACAGCTAAAGTTTTAAACTCAAATGAAATTTTACACACTTTTTCCATGAATTAAAATTTGCAAAAGCATCCATTCATTGAATATTCTTGCAATTATATTTCACGATATTCAGGGAAATTGAAATATTTTCGGATTTAAAATATCTCACTCAACATTTTTTACAGTTTCAAATTATGAAAATACATGTTACACAGCTCTTTGATCCGCCATTGACGGAATGCATAAAAAAGTTTCAAGATTTTATAGTGGAACAAAAGAATATTATAACCCAGCAGCCAAACAGTGTTACAATGTACAATAAAAACATGGTTGGCGCAGATAAGATGGACTTTCTGCTCACGCTTTACATAATTTAAATTCATTCAAGCAAATGGACTCTCAAAGTTTTCGACCATTTAATTGACCTTGCCGTTTGAAATGCTTGGCGAGGGCAAAATGGATAGTGGAAATAACATTGATTGCATTAGAAGAGTGGATGGACCTTTCGACATTTCACAATGACATCACAGATGGACTTTTAACACGATCAGCTCAGCAAATCGGCATCAACGAAAGCGCGGTCGTCCCGTAACAACTCTTGCAGACATTGGCCGTCATAGTGATGAGCGAATATACGTCAACGAAGGCCTTACGAAAAATAACCGCAAACTACTGCAGTTTGCATTACAGCTAAAGAAGCAGAAGCGTCTGTTGTCTGCATTTTCTATTCGTGGTAATATCTTCGTGCGAGCTCAACAACATGGTGAAGCACTAATGGCTACAACCAGAAGTGAGTTAGAACGTGTTGCGGCTAAATGTACATGACTACTATGCCTACATGAATTATTTTTATATTTATTATTAATTATAATGTTAACATTTACTTTTAATTATCATAAGTTAAAAACTTCCCCCTTCTCAACTTTCTATCAGCTCTCTCTATACTCGTTTATCTCGATTTTCAAGAATGTCATAAGTTAAAAACTTCCCCCTTCTCAACTTTCTATCATCTCTCTCTATACTCGTTTATCTCGATTTTCAATAATGTCATAAGTTAAAAACTTCCCCCTTCTCATTTTTCTATCATCTCTCTCTATACTCGTTTACCTCGATTTTCAAGAATGTCTTTATTTTGACGCAAATTGTTTTAATTGCACTCATCTAAATCTTAAATGTATTAAGGTTATTGTAGTTACCTTCTTTCTAACTCGCCTTAATGGTAGTAAACGCAGTTAATGAAATGGTCTGCGGTGTTGGTGAAAATCAAAAAATATTAATCGATATTTTGTGTAAGCAGTCTTTAGGCCTTAACCTAGTACATTTTAATGCCCGAAGCCTTAGTGGTGACAAACTAGACTACGTTAGAAACATATTTGAGGAATCTTCAGTTGATATAATTTGTGTCACCGAAACCTGGTTTAGCCCCACAGTTTCAGATTTTAGTTTAGGATTCAGAGTTATATCTTCTTCGCAATGACCGGAAAAACCAACGTGGTGGAGGCGTTGCAATATATTACAAATCATCCTCAAAGATGCATTGTTTAGCTAAATCTTCTAGCTCAGATACTGAGTTCATTATAGCTGAAGTTTCTGATGGCGTAACAAGCATTTTGGTGGCATGTGTATATAATCCTCGCAAGTGTTGTATGTTGAACTGTCTAATTTTCTGATTGACTATGAAATTTATGTAATTTGTGGTGATTTTAATGTAAACCTCCTCCTAAATGACACCTATGTCTAACGATAGTAAATAAATATGTACCGACGCGATTTGCCAATAACTCAAATCCTAGCCTTTTGGACTATTTTATTACTTTTAGACTCAATCATATTCTCGAATATGACTAAATGTTTTTTATTCCTGACCATGAATTAATTTTTTGTACAGTACATCTTATGTTTAATCGTCCTTATGTTAGAAATACATTTATGTATCGTGATTTTAAGTCTGTAAATGTGAATGAGTTATACCAAAGTCTGTCCAGTGTGAGTTGGAATGACTGTTGGTTTTGTGATTCTGTAGAAGAAAAACTGCTCTTTTTTAAGGAAAATTTGACCAACGTATTTGATAAACATGTTCCTCTTCGTCTGGCTAGTGCAATAAATCCGTCTTGTCCTTGGTTCAATAAGAAAGTGCACATGGCTATAAAATTTCGTAATAGATTATATAACAAATGGAGGGCGACAATGACTGATTTTGCCTGGTATCGATATAAAATTGCTCGAAATAAAACGACATTAATTATTAAGCAAGCGAAAAAAAGATATTGTAGTGCTAAACTGGACTCGTCACTTTCTCCTCAGGAACTGTGGCGGAACTAAAAAATTTAAAATTCATGGAACTTGACGCCGGAATGTAATATAGACCCTAACCTATTAAATGAGCTATTTACAGCTGTGAGTAGCAAGGAAAGTGCTCCTCACATATTGAATATACTTTGGGCTAATACCAATTTTGAAAAAAAATTTCAATTTATGGGAGTAAGTGAAGGAGACGTAATGAAAGCTATATGTAACATTAAATCAAATGCTGTTGGGGACGATGGAATTTCTTTGAAATTTGTTAAACTTGTGCTGCAATTCGTTTTGGGTACAATTACCCACATAATCAACCACTGCTTTACGACATCAACTTTTCCTGCTGAGTGAAAAAAGGCCGTCATACTCCCAGTAGCCAAAAAGAGTACGCCTATTGATCCAAGTGATTATAGGCGGATTAGCATATTAGCAGCGCTAGCAAAAGTATGTGAATCCTTCATGGCAACGCAAATTTCACTGTTTGCTCAAAATAATAAATTATTGTCTCCGCTACAGTCGGGGTTTAGACCAAAGCATAGTTGCTCCACTGCAATGACTAAAATACTTGACGACATAAGAATACAATTTGACAACAGTGACTTAACTCTATTATGCCTTTTAGACTTCTCAAAGGCATTTGATATGGTTAATCATGATATATTATGTAAGAAACTTAAATATTTTTTTGGCTTTTCGGACAACTCCTTAAAATTTGTGACGAGCTACCTTGACGGCAGGGTGCAAAAAGTGAAGGGGAAAAGTGCGTCCTCAAGTTTTAAAACTGTCTCAGCTGGTGTCTCACAGGGATCTGTCCTAGGTCCTCTCTTGTTTAGTATTTTCGTCAATGATGTGTTTTCTGTGTCTAGTTATGTTAATCTTCATGCGTATGCCGATGATATACAAGTATATTTGTCTAGTCGTATTGGTCTTGTCGAGGATTTGTGTTACAAAATAAATAGTGATTTGTCGGCCATATCGAAATGGGCTAGTGATAACTGTTCATGCTTAAATGCTTCTAAGTCCTTTGTGCTGCCCATATGTAATAATGTAGTGTTCGTTGAGAATATTCCAGACTTGTTTATTGATGATTGTCCTCTTAAGTTTACTAACAAATAAAAAATTTAGGCTTTGTCATTAACTCTAAGTTGACCTGTTCCGACCACGTCAATAGTGTTGTCAGTAGTGTGTATTCTGTTTTGCGTAGGCTAAAAACCTCTGCTTCATTTACGCCATTGGAAACTAGGCGGAAGTTAGCTGAACAACTCATCATTCCCCGTACAGCGTACTCTGAAGTTGTCTACAGCAAGTTTGACTCAATTTCTTTCCACAAAATCAACGTCCTATTCAACAATGTTACCCGTTACGTTTATGGTCTGAAAAAGTTTGACCACATATCCTTATGGAAGAATGAGATATTAGGGTGTAGCATTATGGATTATCTTGCTGCCAGAAACTGCATATTTATGTATAAATTATTAGAATGTAAATCACCAACGTATTTATACGAGAAGCTCAATCCAACTAAATCCATTAGATGCCACAACTTAATACCTACCTTAATTTCGTCCAGATTGTTTTTCAACAACGCTGTTAGACTTTGGAACAACATCCCTCAGTCCATTAAAAATCTAATAAATAGGAGTAACTACAAAGTGTTGATATATGATTACTTTAAGTCTATATAGTTGGTGCGATTGTGATTAAGTTATTTTTCATTTTCTTTCTCTCTTCTATCCATTTCCTTTTATCTTCTTTGGCAGCCTTATTGCATTGTCTTATTGGATATATCTTATTAATTAATATATTCAATATAAGTTTTCCTGTTATCTAGTCTTAAGCTCACTTATTTTAATGATAATAACAACATTATCAAGTTGATGTACTCTTAAAAGACCAATGTCTTACACGTACAACCATTGTTAAATAAATAAATAAATAAAATAATGTAGTCCGTCTATGTCGACAACAAGCACTCGGAATGACTTCCAGACAAAATATTAAACAGCTCCATCTGTTTATCTACGTTTTGATGGCTTTCAGCCTTGGCTGGAGCATACAATGGACGAGCGAAAGTTTGTGGCCGCTGTGGTCGAGTTGGTAGCGGTGCGTGGTATAACTTGATATGCCGGTGAGTTCGAGGTTCGAATCTCAGTCAGGGCAAGCAATATCTTAATAATAGAAAACGTTTTTTCTAATAGCGGTCACCCCACGGCAGGCAATGGCAAACCTCCGAGGGTATTTCTGCCATGAAAAAGCTTCTCATTAAATACATCTGCCGTTCGGAGTCGGTACAAAACTGTTGGTCCCTTCATTTGTGGTATAATATAAAGACGCACACCACAAATGGTAGGAGAAGCTCGGTCAAACACTGGGCTATATAGTGTACGCGCCAAAATTATATATATACATATATATTGCTTTATGCTATATCTACATGTTTATTTTATACTAGCTGACCTAGCGAACATCGTACCGTCTTATTTTTTTCCGTGAATATTATCTAAATTTCTGAAAGACTTTCTACTGTTTATGCCTGCCTCGGCATCACACTGGTGGTGTACAGTCGTGGACTAAAGAAATGTAACACTTCCGGTAAATGAATATCAGTTTTATTCCGTCAAACAATAAAGTACCGTAAATGTTACACGTTACGTTTTTAATGAGAAAAAAGAGACAAAATATTTCATGTATAATATAACCGTATAATAAAATAAAACTACAATTTAATACTTCGAGCATAGCTATTGAAATGCTTTGTAATGTAAATACAATATTTTTCGTTTTTCCTTCTGGAGCGAAAACAAATAATGCCGATGGTTTTCCGACTCTTGAACACGCAACGAACAACAGGCCATGCGAAAAACACGACAATTCAAGATTTATTTCACACACTTCTAACGATTGGCCTAGGGATTTATTAATTGTAATTGCAAATGCAAGGCACACTGTAAACTGGACACCTTTAAATTCAAAAGGAAAGTCAATTGGCATTAGTGGTATTCTTGGAATGAGCAAATATGGTTTTTAAGAAGAAATAAAACGCATATAATTTAATGCTATAGCCAAGAGTTTAACTTTAATATAAAGATAAGGGTTTGCCATTATGTTTAAAAATGGTTTGGGGCAAGTGACCGCCGCGGCTGGATCGAATAAACTCCACCCGAGAGGCCCAATTTTCGGCCACTTTTTGCAGCAATTGGGGCCGTATGTCAGCAATAACGCACCGAATATTCTCTTCCAAGGCTTCTTGAAATGACAAACTAAACTGAGTATAAATCAAGTAACAGCTGTCAAAAAGACCAACTCCGAAAAAGGTATTACCCTGGCAATTCCAAGGAATTTAATAATTCAATTGGATAATTGACTACTTTATTTGGATCGATAATGGAATCGATTGATTTATGTAATTGAATGCATTTGTCCATAATTTGAGTCTGAATTTTTATATTTAGATCATCTAGCTCCTTATTTTTTGCTGCTAAAATCGCTCGTTCGCTTAATTAAGCATAATTTTTATAATTCACATCAATATTTTGGCGCACTTTCGATATTAGTTCTTCCTTTGACGTTATGAATTGACAAAAATATCGTGGTGACGAAATCAGGCCAGTAGAAAGGTCAACAGGAATATTTCCTATGGCCAATATCTAATAATGCATTTGAAAACACTTCCGCTGATATGTCATTTTAACGCCACTCGCATATTCACAGTTAACTTGAGATATTTCACGTATCTCCATAAATTCGATGCCTTCAAGCAAGCATTTATTTCATCAGCGGTTGTTGATCTGGGAATGACTGGCAGGGCAATTGGCAAAAGTCACACAATGAGATATCAACAATTTGGTTTATACGAAATACTATCATAAATTCACGAATATGGAATAGATACTTACCATCGCAGACTGCAGCGTCTTTTGCTTACAGGAATTGTTTCTCGATAATAAACTTCCACAGCACGAAATAAATCACAAAATAAAATGACAATCTAAAGTGCTTTTTAATCAGCTGTAAGTTTTCCCATATCTGGGGAAACTTTGCGGATAAACTGTGTGGAATGTACTAATTGATTTGCTCACAAATGGAGCTGAATGTATTTTCAAGATTTACCCAATGAGTCGCGCATCTTTCAAAATTCAACGCTTCTAGATGAAGGCCATCTCAAAGAACATAATATATACTGCAAGCATAGCACACAGCTAAAGTTTTAAACTCAAATGAAATTTTACACACTTTTTCCATGAATTAAAATTTGCAAAAGCATCCATTCATTGAATATTCTTGCAATTATATTTCACGATATTCAGGGAAATTGAAATATTTTCGGATTTAAAATATCTCACTCAACATTTTTTACAGTTTCAAATTATGAAAATACATGTTACACAGCTCTTTGATCCGCCATTGACGGAATGCATAAAAAAGTTTCAAGATTTTATAGTGGAACAAAAGAATATTATAACCCAGCAGCCAAACAGTGTTACAATGTACAATAAAAACATGGTTGGCGCAGATAAGATGGACTTTCTGCTCACGCCTTACATAATTTAAATTCGTTCAACCAAATGGACTCTCAAAGTTTTCGACCATTTAATTGACCTTGCCGTTTGAAATGCTTGGCGAGGGCAAAATGGATAGTGGAAATAACATTGATTGCATTAGAAAAGTGGATGGACCTTTCGACATTTCACAATGACATCACAGATGGACTTTTAACACGATCAACTCAGCAAATCGGCATCAACGAAAGCGCGGTCGTCCCGTAACAACTCTTGCAGACATTGGCCGTCATAGTGATGAGCGAATATACGTCAACGAAGGCCTTACGAAAAATAACCGCGAACTACTGCAGTTTGCATTACAGCTAAAGAAGCAGAAGCGTCTGTTGTCTGCATTTTCTATTCGTGGTAATATCTTCGTGCGAGCTGAACAACATGGTGAAGCACTAATGGCTAAAACCAGAAGTGAGTTAGAACGTGTTGTGGCTAAATGTACATGACTGCTATGCCTACATGAATTATTTTTATATTTATTATTAATTATAATGTTAACATTTACTTTTAATTATCATAAGTTAAAAACTTCCCCCTTCTCAACTTTCTATCATCTCTCTCTATACTCGTTTATTTCGATTTTCAATAATATCATAAGTTAAAAACTTCCCCCTTCTCAACTTTCTATCATCTCTCTCTATACTCGTTTACCTCTATTTTTAAGAATGTCTTTATTTTGACGTAAATTGTTATAATTGCACTCATCTAAATCTTAAATGTTTTAAGGTTATTGTAGTTACCTTCTTTCTTACTCGCCTTAATGTTAGTAAACGCAGTTAATGAAATGGTCTGCGGTGTTGGTGAAAATCAAAAAATATTAATAGATATTTTGTGTAAGCAGTCTTTAGGCCTTGACGTAGTACATTTTAATGCCCGAAGCCTTAGTGGTAACAAACTAGACTACGTTAGAAACATATTTGAGGAATCTTCAGTTGATATAATTTGTGTCACCGAAACCTGGTTTAGCCCCACAGTTTCAGATTTTTTCTATAGTATTCAGAGTTATAATCTTCTTCGCAATGACCGGAAAAACCAACGTGGTGGAGGCGTTGCAATATATTACAAATCATCCTCAAAGATGCATTGTTTAGCTAAATCTTCTAGCTCAGATACTGAGTTCATTATAGCTGAAGTTTCTGATGGCGTAACAAGGCGAATTCATTAAAGGTGGTGGTAGGAAAAATCCCGTGTATTTTGTTTTTATAATTTTGTGGGTGTATTGTCAAAATCTGAATTCGCCATTGGTGTAAACGTCAAAATCTGACATTTCTCCTGCAAATAAATAAAAAATAACAAAAAGATAGGAAGGTTTGCCGTTCACATAATTGTGTTAAATAAACCTAATTTTATTAAAAATACAAGGTACGTAATGTTAAAAGTGTATAGTATATACGTAAGCACAAGTAAATGCTTATGGTATTTATATCATTGCAGATAAGCTGGTGGAAAACAGCGGACTGGTGGACTGGTAAACAAACGGCAAAGGAAATGGATACGAAGTATAAAGGTGCCTTAATATTATATTTATTTATTATAATCAAGGCTATAGTCAAATCTCATTGCTATTACAATTAGAACTAATACATATTAATTTTCCATTGCAGCGCTTCATTGCATGGCGATTGAATTGAATCAGGTGCTTCTACTCATAGTTTGCTTCTACTCAAGCCGGCTTATTTCTCGACACCAACTCCAGAGAATTATGCCAGAATATGGAAAATATATGCGATGGGATAATACTGTAAGAATTGTGGCAGGACAAGTTCTACGAAAATTGGTTTGAAAAGATCCGCTCGCAAAAAGTATGTTAATCAGAACTTAATATATTGGCACTATTCATTGGAAGTTATCACTACTCGCTTGGCAGCATTTGGGCAGACTTAAAAAGGTAGTACGATGGTTTTTGTTGATACTCAACTCTCATAACGAGCATGATCTGCAGGTTTTATCTAGAAAAACAGATGTAATATACGTGGCTTATTGTGTGATCATGTGGCTGCAAAAGGCAATCGAACAAATGTGTATATATGTACATAAATCCTTGATATCGTCGGAACTGTTTGGACAGTTACCAACATACATATATACTTACATAAATACCAACATGAAGTTTTACTAGAAAAATTCCAAATTTAACAAGAATATGTATGTACAACAATTCAAGTATTTATTATTTTTTTCATTGTTCAATTTTTAAAGAAAATGTGTACTGCATGTCGACAATATGTTTAAAAGTAATTATACATATGTATGTATTATCAAAACAGACATATTATTAACACATATACTTATATGTATGTATATAAAAATGCAATATAAACGTAAAACTTAAAATTCGAAAACAACAATAACAATAGTTTAGCAAACGCTTGGCGTAAAAATGTCATTGAAAATTAAAATTGTTAATAAATTAATTAATGTATTAATTTATGTTTTTGATTAATAATTGATGAAAATGCACATATTCATGAAAACGCACATATTGATGAAAATGGAACATATTGATGTTGCTTTCATTGTTACGCATACATACATATGTAACATTGTAACTTACGTCGCGCATACATATGTACATATATATGTACATACGTACAGTGCCTGTAGTTAAACGCTGCAACAAAACGTCCGCGTAGGTTCTCGGCTGTTTGTTCACGCCCAAAAGTGGACATCAGCTCCGCACGAAACATCTGCGAATTATAATAAGGCTTAATAGCACCAAATAATAATAAATGAAAATAATTTTAAATAAATAAAATTAAATATAAATTAATAAAATATAAATATTATTGTTATATATAAACATGTTAAAAATCAGATTATATCTTTTGCTTACTGCGCTCATAGGTTTATTTTCAGAAATTTTTTGTACCCCATTATCCTTTGCTTTGCTTTTTTAATTTTGAGGCGTTTATTCAAGCTCCGGACACGGAAATGTATCCGGCATTTGAAAAATAATAGCTTAACGCTTTCGGGTAAATTTACTTCCGCGCTGCTACTTACTAGTTGTTTGTGAATATTTTTACAATGGGATATTTCCAACGCATTAAGGCTCATAAAAATTTGCTCGAGAGCTTTCACACATTTCAGGAATCGCGGAGATGGCTTATTTAAATAGCCTTTGGATACTTGATCCACCCAGGTGAACGAAGCTTCAGTACTCTTATATTCTTCAAGATTCAGCTTTTTGATAATATATCCAGAGATATACTCTAAGGCGTCCTCCTGAAGAATACCACAGTCATCTGGGTGGGAAGTATCGAGCGCCTTGAACACGTCCAAATCTTCCTCCAACTCACGCATGTAGTCAACATCATGACCGCCATCAGGATCGCTTTCATTGCAGCAGGGTGAAACATTTGCTATTGTTTCATTTAAATCGGCGGGTTTAGACAAAACTGGCGGTTCCATTGAGGCCAGCCACTCAGTGTTTTCTGTCGAAACATTACCTCTACCTTGTAAACATTCTGTATTTCTAGCTAAAAAGAGAAAATTATAAAAGAGGCAAATATTATATTATTAGTATGTGATAATTTTTTTTATACCCAAAATGTATTTTCGCAGCCTATATTGAAATTCCTTTGGTGTCGGATGGTCGTTCAGCCCACCTTTACTACGTATTGCACCAAAGAAATGTTCTAAGACATCCTGATTAAGGCGGTTTGTGAGTATGTATTCCACATTCGAATATTGCTTAGTATAATTAAATAATCCTATTAATGCGCTATTTGTCATAAGTATTCCCTTCTGAAAAATTTCTAATCCGGTTTTTCGCGGAATAATTGGAGACGACATGAACTCGTTCATATGATTTAGCACTTCCATTTGTTTTGGAAGCGCTGTTCCGAATGGTTCCTTGAGTTTTTAAACCGTAATCATAAAAAGCTAAATTTAAAGTAACAAGAGATACCTTTCCCGGATATCCGAAAGTTCCAATGTTCGAGTTTAAGACATCGAACCAGTCGTTTATTAGCTGAATAAAATCAGCGGTCTCCGCAGCCTGAAAAATCTCAAGCCCTACCGAATAACACCGTCTTATAGCATTGGCAGTTGTGTTTGAAAACAACTGCGCTGCTAACTTTACTTTTTGGCGTCCTGAAATGTTATGCTCTTTGTATGAAATAAAGTTAATGCAATTTTTTTATACCTATTCCTTTCACTGATATGTGCTCATCAGTGAGCTTAAAAGCTATTGAGACATCAGATTTTGTGGTATATTTCAGCACATCGCAAATCGTTTTTGTCGTCAGAATCAGTCCATTCCACACAACGCCGCTGTCCAAAAAATGGTTTCTTACAAGTTTCAGCAGATGCGGTGCGTCAGCGAATGCGAAAACTTTTACGATTTCATCTGTTGGATGTACAAACCATGGCTCATCTGAAAACATAATTAATAGTTCATTTTGATTTGCTCCTTGCATTCAATGGTAAGAATAAGGTTATATAATAACACTTTATACCTATTGTAACATTCAACTCCTTCCATAACTTGCGATTGGTGGAACCCATGTCACACACAACTGCAACTACTGTGATGCTTACTTTTTTTAGAGCCGTTATAATTGAAAATAAAATTTCTTTTGTCATTTGACAATCAAACGCGAAGAAAACAGGCTGCTTCCACGATTTACGCAAACCACGGGCCATTACCACTTGCACATAGTTGGCGGGTTTTCGAACATAGTCTCCTGCCTGATCATATTCAAAAGCTTCGACGACTTTCATTTCGTCGAATGCAAGTACACATATTTTGTCGTCATCGCAAAGCTCAGACATGTATTGCATGCAATCAATGGATGCAGTCAGGAGACCCTCGCTTATATCGCTTTTCCGATACCAACGCTGCAGTGTTGAAATATGAGGCAGTGGGAAGCCTTTTTCGTACAAGTGACCGTACGCTCTCGGTCCAGCCGCGTGCAAACAAATTGCGTTGGAAATGTCTTTCCACGACCATTTAATATTTCTGTCTCCATATATATGTATAATTTGTTAAACATATTCACAATCTTATATTACAAGAAAATTTAAAACATACCTGGCAGACGCAACTTACGAACTTGTCCTTCAGTGAAAATTCGATTTAGGTTATTCACAACGGAGTTGGATTCATCCAGCTGACGGCGTAAATCTTTATTCTGTTCTTTTAACTTTTTAATCTCCTTCTTGAGGTTTGCAATATCTGGCTCCATTAAGGCCTCGAAAATTATACAGCTGGAAATAGGTTGCAAAATATTGAAACATTGAGACATTGTATTTTTTATCTAAAGCACTTACTCTGTTTGCGTTTGAGAGTCATGCGTCTGAGGACCTTCAGTGGCAACCGAAAATCTTTTCTCCGACCTTTATTAAAGTTTAACAATAATTTTCTATAAACTACCAATGTGTTAACTTACTCTATTTCAACAAAACACGAATCCGTAGTGACGGATTTTGGGCCAGTTGGCATGCAATCTGTAGTGCGTTTCTGTAAGGAATCGACAATATACTCGATTATAGTGACGTCATTTCGATTCGATCCAAATTAGTCGATTGATCGAGAACGAGTGTTTCTGTAAGCATAAGTCGACAAAATATGAAACAGTGGGAGAAATGGAACGCCAATCGACAAGAAATCTATCGAATCGGACTGACAACTTCATGTTTGAGAAACTATTATTGAGAAAAGTAAGCATTATAGAAATGTGTGCACAAATATCTAATTCTTATTAATAAATAAAAATTGATTGTGTTTCAGCTATGAGTTTATTGGTAATAACGCTCGCCATACGGCATGACAGAAGGAATATGTTGCGAATACAAAGGCGCACTTTAAGGGACTCGACAGATCCATTCAGCATTCCCGAGCCGCGTTTTCTTGAGTTATTCCGCTTCAGCAGAACTGCAGTACGGGCACTCCTTGTGGAAATCGACCCTTTTATGGACACAGCAGTAAGAAGTACATTTATTCCAAACTCCACTAGGTTGTGTGTAGCGCTGCATTACTATGCTACAGGATCATTTCTTAGGGACGTAGGTCAGGATTTTGTTTGCCCTATAAGTAAGACCATGGTAAGCCGCATAGTGCATCAAACTACAGAGATTTTGCAAAATCATATGGCGCAACGTTACATAATTTTTCCAACTACCTTAGAGCAGCAGAATATTGTGAAGCAACGGCAAGTGAAGTGTTATAATCTTGAAGATTAATGGTTATTTATAGCTGGCTTAAGTTTATGTTCACTTCCAGGTTCTTCACTGCTACTGGATTTCCTGGCATCTTAGGAGCGATTGACTGCACTCACGTCAAAATTAAGAAACCATCACTTGCAGTAGAACACTGCTACATTAATCGAAAAGGATACTTTTCCAAAAATGTGCAATTAGTGTGCGACTTTGATTTAAATATCCTGGCGTGCTTTGCAAGATATGGGGGAAGTACGCACGACGCCTACATATGGGAAAGCAGTACACTAAAGTCCCATATGCTGAATGAGTACACTGCCAATGGGTCCACAGGATGGTTGCTTGGAGACTCTGGATATCCGTTGCAGCCGTGGCTAATGACTCCATTCAGAAATGTAGAGAGTATTAGTCAGCAAAGCTACAACGATTCTCACGCACGAGCTCGAAATTGTGTGGAACGCCTTAATGGAGTTTTAAAAAAATTATTTGGGTGCCTTTCCCAAGACCCCTCATTTGCAGGATCAATAATTAATGCATGCTGTACGCTACATAATATTCGAAAGAGATATAATTTTCCACTTCCTGAAGTTGATCCACTTGAAAATTCTGCGCATGGAGACAATGGTTCATTACTTAACATTTTAAATGAAGGAAGAGCTATACGAAATACTATTTTAAGAAACCACTTTTGTAGTTAATTCACATACAGGTGCATCGGTAAAAAGTGAAACATTTATTTCCAACACTCGTAATTGATGCATACAAATGCTTCCACAGTCGATTGTAGTGAACATTACTGTCCTTCCGGGAATAGATTTCAATGCAACAACAATTGGAGCGTAACTATGTAACCCCGTTTGAAGCAGCTACTGCTATTGGTGTACATACGCAAAGCCTTGGCCCTAACCCGATATATGTATATACATATTTACAAGTTATGTACATACATATTATACATGCCAATCTAATATTATGTAAATCACTTTTGCATACATAATTTTATATCCAATGGTCTATGTTCTACAAAGTAGAAAATATAGGCGTTAATAATACTAATGAAAGTTTTTTAAAACCATTCTTAATTCATTTATTCTATAAATAAAGAAGCTTTACTTCACAGCCTTAAAAAAATGCTTATATCTATTTTTTTATTAGGACTATATATACACTGCATTATTAAAAATGACATTGACATTAATTTTGTATTAATGGGCATTTTGTTACTATTTTTTAATATTATGAATATATAACAGAAATAACAACTATTTAAAAAAAAAAGAAATCCTTTTCCTAACAAGAAAATAGTGTGAAAAAATAGACAATTGTTTTTGAATACATTAATGAAAGGAAAATAGTGTGAACAATATAGAGAAATTACAATATTTTGGAAAACAACGAATGGAAAGATTTAAAAAGTGTAAATAATGTAAAAAAGTGTGCAATTTATGTGACTACGGCTGTAGATGTTTTAAAAAATAATAACAAAATGCCCATTAATATAAAAGTAATGTCAATATCATTTTAAATTAAAAATTAAGTTATAAAACTAAAAAATAACGATTATATTCAGAGATGAATATAATATTTAGAAAATATGAATATTTTGCTGTGCCTACTCCTTATGCAACAGTCGCTAGAAGAAAAGGAATATTTATGAGATTTCCAGCTTGGCTCTCATCTTCATGGTTTCCAGCAGAGCTCTTAGTGTATCGTGAATTCCATTTAAAACACCCATGTGCTCCTTGTGTTGTCTCTCCAAAATCTCTTTCAGCTGCGCATGGTGATTTTCAATGAGACTGCTCGCCTCTTCCACACAGCTTTGGTTTGTGCGCTGTTTGGGTTGCTGTTTGTTTGGCACAACCTCAAGCACCTGACCCATTGCAACCTCTTCAAGTGCCTCCACTTCGAAGGTGTCCAAACTGTCCGCGTTTGCCTAGAATTCCGAACGGATCACTAAATAGCTTAGTTTTTAGTTTTGTAATATGTTACTTACGTCCAACCCAATGTTGGCAGTAGCATCACCCTCATCCTCAATGGTAACATCGACCATTTCAGCAGTTGTCTGCAATATACACCAATTTTATTATCACATTTATAATCACAACTTTAAATTTTGACAGACGTTACTCACCGACAAACCAATTTCGGGAGTGAGCCCATCACCGTCCACCATGTCGCTGGAAAAAAACTCCAGAATTTCCCGGTCCATGGCATTCAACGGTTTTGGACCGTCCTGCAACGGCAGGTTTCCAGTTCGTCTGGCGAACGCTCTGTGGACATTGTGCAGCTTCTTGACTGCCGATTTCCAGTCTATCCAACACTAAAAAAAACCAACACACATATGTAAATTGTAATGCTATACACAAGAATATTTTAGTTTTACCTTTTTCCACTGATTAGGGGACTTGTGGGACCCTCCCAATGCATTTAATTCAGCAGCGACGGCAGCCCAAACCTCTTCGTGCTCCTTCCTCGCGTTTGGTTTCATAAATTGGCCCCTTCCAACGCTGCGGTGCTGCTGCATTAAGTGCAGTAACCGCCTCTTTTGGCCATTCGTAACACGCCCCGACGTACTTCTCTGTAAAGAAAATGCATTAAATCTTTTTTAACTATTCATATATAATATATTAACAAAAATATACTTACATTTGCTTTAAATTCAACTAATTCCATTTTGAATTTAACGAAAAATTTTTTTGTCATCACCTCAAATGGAAGTGAGAAAACCAATCGACAGTATTTCATTCAATTTGGTTACAGAAACACATTCAATCGAGCATTCCTACTGAAATGGAATGGAACATATCAGCTGACTATCGATTGAATCGAGTAATTATTTTACAGAAACACATTGAGTGAGAGTGACGTCAAATCGAGAATTTGAGTCGAGAACATCGATCGAAATGGGTTACAGAAACGCACTACAGACCTGCTTACATCGAACGATGGAGGATGTGGAATTGCTTTTGGCAGCAATCTTGCCTTATTTCCACCGCAAATCATTACTTCGCGCGAAAAGTGGTCGCCACAAACGACGTCCCTGGGTCGGAATTGCATCCGGCAATGGGTACCCCACAACAAGCGCTTGTAATCTTCGCTTGGCACCTGGAAGAACGGTCCCGTTCCTCGTTCCACTTTTTTGAAGCAAATACCACACTTTCCCATATCTTTTTATATTAATTATAGCATAATATTCAAAGAAAACCGCAAAAATTCTGAAAAACACCGCAAAGCACCACAAAACGTAAAAATATTGCTAATCAGAATGTAAACATAAACAACGAGTTTGACATTAGACCCACTTCGATTCGGAAAAAAGTTTATAGTCAGCTGTTTTTTAACACCACCTTTAATGAATTCGCCTTGTGGCGTAACAAGCATTTTGGTGTCATGTGTATATAATCCTCGCAAGTGTTGTATGTTGGAATCATTTTTTGTTGAACTGTCTAAATTCTAAATCCGTCTTGTCCTTGTTTCAATAAGAAAGTGCACATGGCTATAAAATTTCGTAATAGATTATATAACAAATGGAGGGCGACAATGACTGATTTTGCCTGGTATCGATATAAAATTGCTCGAAATAAAACGACATTAATTATTAAGCAAGCGAAAAAAGATATTGTAGTGCTAAACTGGACTCGTCACTTTCTCCTCAGGAACTGTGGCGGAACTTAAAAAATTTTAAATTCATGGAACTTGACGCCGGAATGTAATATAGACCCTAACCTATTAAATGAGCTTTTTACAGCTGTGAGTAGCAAGGAAGTGCTCCTCACATATTTAATATACTTTGGGCTAATACCAATTTTGAAGAAAAATTTCAATTTATGGGAGTAAGTGAAGGAGACGTAATGAAAGCTATATGTAATATTAAATCAAATGCTGTTGGGGACGATGGAATTTCTTTGAAATTTGTTAAACTTGCGCTGCCATTCGTTTTGGGGACAATTACCCACATAATCAACCACTGCTTTACGACATCAACTTTTCCTGCTGAGTGGAAAAAGGCCGTCATACTCCCAGTAGCCAAAAAGAGTACGCCTATTGATCCAAGTGATTATAGGCCGATTAGCATATTAGCAGCGCTAGCGAAAGTATGTGAATCCTTGAGGGCATCGCAAATTTCACTGTTTGTTCAAAATAATAAATTATTGTCTCCGCTACAGTCGGGGTTTAGACCAAAGCATAGTTGCTCCACTGCAATGACTAAAATACTTGACGACATAAGAATACAATTTGACAACAGTGACTTAACTCTATTATGCCTTTTAGACTTCTCAAAGGCATTTGATATGGTTAATCATGATATATTATGTAAGAAACTTAAACATTTTTTTGGCTTTTCGGACAACTCCTTAAAATTTGTGACGAGCTACCTTGACGGCAGGGTGCAAAAAGTGAAGGGGAAAAGTGCGTCCTCAAGTTTTAAAACTGTCTCAGCTGGTGTCCCACAGGGATCTGTCCTAGGTCCTCTCTTGTTTACTATTTTCGTCAATGATGTGTTTTCTGTGTCTAGTTATGTTAATCTTCATGCGTATGCCCATGATATACAAGTATATTTGTCTAGTCGTATTGGTCTTGTCGAGGATTTGTGTTACAAAATAAATAGTGATTTGTCGGCCATATCGAAATGGGCTAGTGATAACTGTTCATGCTTAAATGCTTCTAAGTCCTTTGTGCTGCCCATATGTAATAATGTAGTGTTCGTTGAGAATATTCCAGACTTGTTTATTGATGATTGTCCTCTTAAGTTTACTAACAAATAAAAAATTTAGGCTTTGTCATTAACTCTAAGTTGACCTGTTCCGACCACGTCAATAGTGTTGTCAGTAGTGTGTATTCTGTTTTGCGTAGGCTAAAAACCTCTGCTTCATTTACGCCATTGGAAACTAGGCGGAAGTTAGCTAAAAAACTCATCATTGCCCGTACAGCGTACTCTGAAGTTGTCTACAGCAAGTTTGACTCTATTTCTTCCCACAAAATCAACGTCCTATTCAACAATGTTACCCGTTACGTTTATGGTCTGAAAAAGTTTGACCACATATCCTTATGGAAGAATGAGATATTAGGGTGTAGCATTATGGATTATCTTGCAGCCAGAAACTGCATATTTATGTATAAATTATTAGAATGTAAATCACCAACGTATTTATACGAGAAGCTCAATCCAACTAAATCCATTAGATGTCACAACTTGATAGTTCCGAAATATTCCTACTTAAATTCGTCGAGATTGTTTTTCAACAACGCTGTTAGACTTTGGAACAACATCCCTCAGTCCATTAAAAATCTAATAAATAGGAGTAACTACAAAGTGTTGATATATGATTACTTTAAGTCTATATAGTTGGTGCGATTGTGATTAAGTTATTTTTCATTTTCTTTCTCTCTTCCTCTCTTCTATCCATTTCCTTTTATCTTCTTGCAGCCTTATTATTATTATTATTATTATTATTATTATTTATTTCTTACAGCTCTTTAGAGCCTAATTCTTTACAATAGTGGTAGACTTAACCTAAATATTTAATAATATATATCTTAAGTCTAATAAGGTCATTTTATTGATCATTCATTAATGCAATTGGAATTTAAAAATACGGAACGGTAGTCAACGGAAAACAAATATTATAATAGATATTATAATATAATTAAGGGCATATGTACATTACTTTATAATGGGATGGATTTACAATATTCAAACAATTTTCTTTTAAACTCTGTAATGGTCGTACATTGCTTCACAGTATTTGGTAACTCATCATAACATTTAAGACCTTTATAGTATAGATTACATTTATCAGATTCACTTTTTAGCATAGGTAACTTGAAATCATTTTTTTTACGAGTATCTTTATTGTGTATATTAACGCCATACTTTAAGTTAGTGTTTAGGTAATCTGGTAAATTATTATCTATAATATTTTTGACAAATTTCATTGTGTAATAAAAGTGCTGTTGTTTAACACTTAGCCAATTAAGGGCTGACAGCATATCTCTAATTGGTGTGTCGTATCGTCTCCGAAGAATAAACCTCATTGCTTGATTTTGCTGTTTTTGCAGTTTATAAATCTGGCTGTCATTCATTATGAAAAAAATCGTGGGACAGTAATTGAGGAGCGGCTCGATGGTGGATCTATAGACCATGATTTTATATTTTCTTTTCAAGAGTTTGCAAGTACGTCGCATAAAGAACATTTTTTTTGCAATTTTGTTCACCGTATGGTTAATATGTTCATTGAATTGCAGTTTTTCATCAATTTTTACGCCCAAATATGTTATATATTGTACTCTTTCAATTTTTTGATGGTTTATATTAATGTTACTAAACTCGCCTATATCAAGATTTCTTCTGGATATGACCATATACTTGGTTTTATTAACATTTAATTTAAGCTTGTTTTCACAAAGCCAATTATAAATATCATTTAAATCATGTTGTAGTTTTGACATAATATCGGGAATATTGTCGCCACTGATCATGATTAACGTGTCATCCGCAAAAAGATTAATGTCACTGTACTTTACACAGGTCGAGATGTCATTTATATATATATTAAACAGTATAGGTGCCAGAACTGAACCTTGAGGCAGACCAACCGTTATAATTCTTTTTTCGGATACCGACGATGCAATCATAGTCTTTTGGGTACGATTCGTAATAAGACTTTCAAACCACTTTAGCTCTACATCGTGTATTCCTATTTTATTTAACTTCTGTAAAAGTAAATCTTGGTCTATAGTCTCAAAGGCTCGTTTGAGATCTAGAAAAACGGCAATTATGTATTTGCTTTTGCTTAGTTCTTCTTTCCAACGAGCTATCACCAAATTTAAAGCAGTCTCACAAGAGTGTTTTTCCCTAAATCCAGACTGTTGTGGTATCAGTATATTGTTCGTTTCTAGGAAATTTACTAGTTGATTCTTTACCACGGTTTCTAGTATTTTTTCATCATTTGGCAGTGTATTAATTGGTCTCATTTCTTCCGCTTTAATTGTATTCATTACCTTCTGAATTGGCACTATAATTGACATTTTCCAGTGATCAGGAACTATACCATTCCTTAAACTTTCATTAATGAGTTGCTTGTAGAAATACCCTGTATATGTTATTGAGTCTTTTATTACTCCTTCTGATAGGAGCTTTTTTCCACCTATTTTATTCTTGAAACCGCTGACAATTTCGATCACTTCGTCGGTTGTGATTTCTTGGAATATAAATGTATGAGCACAATGCGATGTTAATGGAAGTCCATTATTATCAGATTCTATATTTGATCTGATTTCAACAATACTGTCTATAAAATAATTATTTAGGGATTGCGCGATTTCTTTTTCAGTCGTGTAAACAGTATCATGAACAAATACTCTATTAATTGTATTTGTTTCTTTTGACATACTTATACAATTTTTTAAATGCTTCCACATTGATTTACTATCTCCAAGATTTGATGTTATTTTATGTTGCAAATATTTAGCCTTTTTAACTTTTACAAGCTGTTTGTACCTATGTTTAATTTGATTATACTCTGTCCAATCTCTTGTTTCTAATGCTATATTATAAACATTATATTTTTGTTTATTAAGGTGCGCTAACTCGTGATCGTACCACTTGTTTATTAGCTTAACGGTTATTTCTTTAGTGCATGTTAAAGCGTTCATTGAGATTGTCAAAACTTCAGTTAAGAATTTCGCTTTATTTTCAATACTTAACCTTGAAAAATCACTGTAATCGAATTGTCTTAGGAGATAGATAAGATTCTCATTTGAATAATTTTTCCAAGAAGTAATTATTTTCTTTGTTCTCATTTTATATATTTTTTTTAAATCAATTTTAAAGTGCAATGTTTCATGGTCAGAGATCCTATGCATTTCCATCCTTTGGCAAGAGATATTATTGCTATTAGTAAATAGTAAATCTATCATGGTTTCCGTCTGTTCTGTTTTTCTAGTATAAAAGTCTATCTTCTGAATCATTGAGAAAGATTGAAATAAATCTAACAGTTGTTTACTATAGGTAGTGTTTTTATATAGGTTTATATTAAAGTCTCCAATAAATATAGTGTTATCATCAAGATTAGTATTGTTTAAAATTTCAGTAAGGTAACTAATAAAGTCAGAATCGCTAGCATTCGGTGAATGATATATTACTCCTATTTGGTATTTTGGAGTAATATTTCCAATTTTTACGAGTAGACACCAAATGTTTTTATCACGAGCATAGTTAACGACAGTTTCGTATTTAATTGAATTATGCACATAAATTAAAACACCTCCTGTGTGTCTACTATGCGAGTTGCATCTAACTAGGTTATATGTATCTATCTTTACTTCTTGGTTTGTAATATCTTCTGTCAGACAAGTTTCTGAACATAATAACAATTGGGGTTTACAAGTTTCAACTAATTTCTCTAGTTCACATTTATTAGCTGTAATGCTGTTAATGTTCAGATAAATATTGCTTAGTTCATTGACCGTTGGTTGCTAAATTTTGGCTTTATTTTTCGCTTGGACATATTTTTTGTAGGCAGGACAATCCAAACTGAAAGCTGAGTGATTAACATTGACATCAATTACTTTCTTCTGAACAAGTTCACAGCAATTTACACACTTCGTTATATCAGAGCTGCATTCTTTGACATCGTGACTTCCAGCACATCTACTACATGCTTTTTTATTTGTGCATTCACTTGCCTTGTGCTTATAACCCAGGCATTTAAAGCATCTCATAATATTAACATGTTCAAATACCATACATGTGTCCCATTCGATGTTAACTTTTTTTCGGTTTAAAATATTTGCATAGGTTAGAGAGTCTGTTTCGACTAGAATGTTGAAGCTTTCTTCCCTTCTCGTTTTATTTTCATAAACCTTAACTATTTTTATCTCCTTGCCAATGAGCTCATCGTTTTGTTTTGTTAAACATTCTATGATTCTTTCATTGCTTATTTTTTCTGTTAATCCAATAACTTTAAATATCTTTTTTGTTTCATTCTTTCCTTTAGTTTTTTGAGCTTCAAATTCCGTTCCAATATTCTCTTTAATTTTTTGATGTACTTTTTCACAAGTGTCTTTATTTTTGCATTCTAGAATTATTCCGCCTCTATTAATTTCTTTAACAGTTTTAACGAGCCCATCTGTTGGCTCGAGTACTTTTTTCAAAGCTTCTTTTGTTTCTTTAACCTTTTTATTTTTGTTTAACGGTTTTATTACTATTTTATTTTCATTTGTCTTCGCAGCCTGGGCATAAGATAATGGAACACTTTTATTTATATATACTGGCTGAATGTTCTTAACCAATTCATTACATTTTTTTAGCTCATTTGATATTTCATTTATAATTTCATTTTTCATTTCATTTATTTTGATTCCAATATTATGTTCTAAAAACGTATTGAATTCTGAAACAATACTTGTTTTTATTTGGGTACATTTGTTGCTAATCAGTTGCTCAACTATTTGTTTTACGTCAGCTGCATTCAATTTGGTTTGTTCACATTTACTGATTAAGTGTTTAATTTCAATGAATTTTGTATTCGTATCCGATAAAGTACATTGATTACAAAACCATCTCAAATTAATATTTTCCATTATCAATTTGATTTCAGCCCTTTTAATATTGCTGCATTTTAAACAATAATTATAACCACACCCACCAGAGCATGCTATCATTTCATCTAATTGAAGCAGTTTTGAAGTACATTCCTTATTGCATTGTCTTATTGGATATATCTTATTAATTAAAATATTCAATATAAGTTTTCCTGTTAGTCTTAAGCTCACTTATTTTAATTTATTTTAATAATTTGATGTAACTTAATATAAAGATAATAACAACATTATCAAGTTGATGTACTCTTAAAAGACCAATGTCTTACATGTACAACCATTGTTAAATAAATAAATAAATAAATAAATAAAATAATGTAGTCCGTCTATGTCGACAACAAGCACTCGGAATGACTTCCAGACAAAATATTAAACAGCTCCATCTCTTTATCTACGTTTTGATGGCTTTCAGCCTTGGCCGGAGCATACAATGGACGAGCGAAAGTTTGTGGCCGCTGTGGTCGAGTTGGTAGCGGTGCGTGCTATAACTTGATATGCCGGTGAGTTCGAGGTTCGAATCTCAGTCAGGGCAAGCAATATCTTAATAATAGAAAAAGTTTTTTCTAATAGCGGTCACCCCACGGCAGGCAATGGCAAACCTCCGAGGGTATTTCTGCCATGAAAAAGCTTCTCATTAAATACATCTGCCGTTCGGAGTCGGTACAAAACTGTAGGTCCCTCCATTTGTGGTATAATATAAAGACGCACACCACAAATGGTAGGAGAAGCTCGGTCAAACACTGGGCTATATAGTGTACGCGCCAAAATTATATATATACATATATATTGCTTTATGCTATATCTTCATATTTATTTTATACTAGCTGACCTAGCGAACATCGTACCGTCTTATTTTTTTCCGTGAATATTATCTAAATTTCTGAAAGAGTTTCTACTGTTTATGCCTGCCTCGGCATCACACTGGTGGTGTACAGTCGTAGACTAAAGAAATGTAACACTTCCGGTTAATGAATATCAGTTGTATTCCGTCAAACAATAAAGTACCGTAAATGTTACACGTTACGTTTTTAATGAGAAAAAAGAGACAAAATATTTCATGTATAATATAACCGTATAATAAAATAAAACTACAATTTAATACTTCGAGCATAGCTATTGAAATGCTTTGTAATGTAAATACAATATTTTTCGTTTTTCCTTCTGGAGAGAAAACAAATAATGCCGATGGTTTCCCGACTCTTGAACACGCAACGAACAACAGGCCATGCGAAAAACACGACAATTCAAGATTTATTTCACACACTTCTAACGATTGGCCTTGGGATTTATTATTTGTAATTGCAAATGCAAGGCTCACTGTTAACTGGACACCTTTAAATTCAAAAGGAAAGTCAATTGGCATTAGTGGTATTCTTGGAATGAGCAAATATGGTTTTTAATAAAAAATAAAACGCATATAATTTAATGCTATAGCCAAGAGTTTAACTTTAATAAAAAGATAAGGGTTTGCCATTATGTTTAAAAATGGTTTGGGGCAAGTGACCGCCGCGGCTGGATCAAATAAACTCAACCCGAGAGGCCCAATTTTCGGCCACTTTTTGCAGCAATTGGGGCCGTATGTCAGCAATAACGCACCGAATATTCTCTTCCAAGGCTTCTTGAAATGACAAACTAAACTGAGTATAAATCAAGTAACAGCTGTCAAAAAGACCAACTCCGAAAAAAGTATTGCCCTGGCAATTCCAATGAATTTAATAATTCAATTGGATAATTGACTACTTTATTTGGGTCGATAATGGAATCGATTGATTTATGTAATTGAATGCATTTGTCCATAATTTGAGTCTGAATTTTTATATTTAGATCATCTAGCTCCTTATTTTTTGCTGCTAAAATCGCTCGTTCGCTTAATTAAGCATAATTTTTATAATTCACATCAATATTTTGCCGCACTTTCGATATTAGTTCTTCCTTTGACGTTATGAAGTGACAAAAATTTCGTGGTGACGAAATCAGGCCAGTAGAAAGGTCAACAGGAATTTTTCCTATGGCCAATATCTAATAATGCATTTGAAAACACATCCGCTGATATGTCATTTTAACGCCACTCGCATATTCACAGTTAACTTGAGATATTTCACGTATCTCCATAAATTCGATGCCTTCAAGCAAGCATTTATTTCATCAGCGGTTGTTGACAATGAGATATCAACAATTTGGTTTATACGAAATACTATCATAAATTCATGAATATGGAATAGATACTTACCATCGCAGACTGTAGAGTCTTTTGCTTACAGGAATTGTTTCTCGATAATAAACTTCCACAGCACGAAATAAATCACAAAATAAAATGACAATCTAAAGTGTTTTTTAATCAGCTGTAAGTTTTCCCATATCTGGGGAAAATTTGCGAATAAACTGTGAGGAATGTACTAATTGATTTGCTCACAAATAGAGCTGAATGTATTTTCAAGATTTACCCAATGAGTCGCGCATCTTTTAAAATTCAACGCTTCTAGATGAAGGCCAACTCAAAGAACATAATATATACTGCAAGCATAGCACACAGCTAAAATTTTAAACTCAAATGAAATTTTACACACTTTTTCCATGAATTAAAATTTTCAAAAGCATCCATTCATTGAATATTCTTGCAATTATATTTCACGAAATTTAGGGAAATTGAAATATTTTCGGATTTAAAATATCTAACTCAACATTTTTTACATTTTCAAATTATGAAAATACATGTTACACAGCTCTTTGATCCGCCATTGACGGAATGCATAAAAAAGTTTCAAGATTTTATAGTGGAACAAACGAATATTATAACCCAGCAGCCCAACAGTGTTACAATGTACAATAAAAACATGGTTGGCGCAGATAAGATGGACTTTCTGCTCACGCTTTACATAATTTAAATTCATTCAAGCAAATGGACTCTCAAAGTTTTCGACCATTTAATTGACCTTGCCGTTTGAAATGCTTGGCGAGGGCAAAATGGATAGTGGAAATAACATTGATTGCATTAGAAGAGTGGATGGACCTTTCGACATTTCACAATGACATCACAGATGGACTTTTAACACGATCAGCTCAGCAAATCGGCATCAACGAAAGCGCGGTCATCCCGTAACAACTCTTGCAGACATTGGCCGTCATAGTGATGAGCGAATATACGTCAACGAAGGCCTTACGAAAAATAACCGCGAACTACTGCAGTTTGCATTACAGCTAATGAAGCAGAAGCGTCTGTTGTTTGCATTTTCTATTCGTGGTAATATCTTCGTGCGAGCTCAACAACATGGTGAAGCACTAATGGCTACAACCAGAAGTGAGTTAGAACGTGTTGCGGCTAAATGTACATGACTGCTATGCCTACATGAATTATTTTTATATTTATTATTAATTATAATGTTAACATTTACTTTTAATTATCATAAGTTAAAAACTTCCCCCTTCTCAACTTTCTATCATCTCTCTCTATACTCGTTTATCTCGATTTTCAAGAATGTCTTTATTTTGACGTAAATTGTTATAATTGCACTCATCTAAATCTTAAATGTATTAAGGTTATTGTAGTTACCTTCTTTCTTACTGGCCTTAATGGTAGTAAACGCAGTTAATGAAATGGTCTGCGGTGTTAAAATCAAAAAATATTTATAGATATTTTGTGTAAGCAGTCTTTAGGCCTTAACGTAGTACATTTTAATGCCCGAAGCCTTAGTGGTGACAAACTAGACTACGTTAGAAACATATTTGAGGAATCTTCAGTTGATATAATTTGTGTCACCGAAACCTGGTTTAGCCCCACAGTTTCAGATTTTTTCTATAGTATTCAGCGTTATAATCTTCTTCGTGGTGGAGGGGTTGCAATATATTACAAATCATCCTCAAAGATGCATTGTTTAGCTAAATCTTCTAGCTCAGATACTGAGTTCATTATAGCTGAAGTTTCCGATGGCGTAACAAGCATTTTGGTGTCATGTGTATATAATCCTCGCAAGTGTTGTATGTTGGAATCATTTTTTGTTGAACTGTCTAATTTTCTGATTGACTATGAAATGTATGTAATTTGTGGTGATTTTAATGTAAACCTCCTCCTAAATGACACCTATACCAGTAAATTACACGATCATGTAGCAGCAGCTGGTCTAACGATAGTAAATAAATATGTACCGACGCGATTTGCAAATAACTCAAATCCTAGCCTTTTGGACTATTTTATTACTTTTAGACTCAATCATATTCTCAAATATGACCAAATGTTTTTTATTCCTGACCATGAATTAATTTTTTGTACAGTACATGTTATGTTTAATAGTCCTTCTGTTAGAAATACATTTATGTATCGTGATTTTAAGTCTGTAAATGTGAATGAGTTATACCAAAGTCTGTCCAGTGTGAGTTGGAATGACTGTTGGTTTTGTGATTCTGTAGAAGAAAAACTGCTCTTTTTTAAGGAAAATTTGACCAACGTATTTGATAAACATGTTCCTCTTCGTCTCGCTAGTGCAATAAATCCGTCTTGTCCTTGGTTCAATAAGAAAGTGCACATGGCTATAAAATTTCGTAATAGATTATATAACAAATGGAGGGCGACAATGACTGATTTTGCCTGGTATCGATATAAAATTGCTCGAAATAAAACGACATTAATTATTAAGCAAGCGAAAAAAAGATATTGTAGTGCTAAACTGGACTCGTCACTTTCTCCTCAGGAACTGTGGCGGAACTTAAAAAATTTAAAATTCATGGAACTTGACGCCGGAATGTAATATATTTTTTATTGCGCTAGCAAAAGTATGTGAACCCTTGATGGCAACGCAAATTTCACTGTTTGTTCAAAATAATAATTTATTGTCTCCGCTACAGTCGGGGTTTAGACCAAAGCATAGTTGCTCCACTGCAATGACTAAAATACTTGACGACAAAAGAATACAATTTGACAACAGTGACTTAACTCTATTATGCCTTTTAGACTTTTCAAAGGCATTTGATATGGTTAATCATGATATATTATGTAAGAAACTTAAACATTTTTTTGGCTTTTCGGACAACTCCTTAAAATTTGTGACGAGCTACCATGACGGCAGGGTGCAAAAAGTGAAGGGGAAAAGTGCGTCCTCAAGTTTTAAAACTGTCTCAGCTGGTGTCCCACAGGGATCTGTCCTAGGTCCTCTCTTGTTTAGTATTTTCGTCAATGATGTTTTTTCTGTGTCTAGTTATGTTAATCTTCATGCGTATGCCCATGATATACAAGTATATTTGTCTAGTCGTATTGGTCTTGTCGAGGATTTGTGTTCCAAATAAATAGTGATTTGTCGGCCATATCGAAATGGGCTAGTGATAACTGTTCATGCTTAAATGCTTCTAAGTCCTTTGTGCTGCCCATATGTAATAATGTAGTGTTCGTTGAAAATATTCCAGACTTGTTTATTGATGATTGTCCTCTTAAGTTTACTAACAAATAAAAAATTTAGGCTTTGTCATTAACTCTAAGTTGACCTGTTCCGACCACGTCAATAGTGTTGTCAGTAGTGTGTATTCTGTTTTGCGTAGGCTAAAAACCTCTGCTTCATTTACGCCATTGGAAACTAGGCGGAAGTTAGCTAAACAACTCATCATTCCCCGTACAGCGTACTCTCAAGTTGTCTACAGCAAGTTTGACTCAATTTCTTCCCACAAAATCAACGTCCTATTCAACAATGTTACCCGTTACGTTTATGGTCTGAAAAAGTTTGACCACATATCCTTATGGAAGAATGAGATATTAGGGTGTAGCATTATGGATTATCTTGCAGCCAGAAACTGCATATTTATGTATAAATTATTAGAATGTAAATCACCAACGTATTTATACGAGAAGCTCAATCCAACTAAATCCATTAGATGTCACAACTTGATAGTTCCGAAATATACCTACTTAAATTCGTCGAGATTGTTTTTCAACAACGCTGTTAGACTTTAGAACAACATCCCTCAGTCCATTTAAAATCTAATAAATAGGAGTAACTACAAAGTGTTGATATATGATTACTTTAAGTCTATATAGTTGGTGCGATTGTGATTAAGTTATTTTTCATTTTCTTTCTCTCTTCCTCTCTTCTATCCATTTCCTTTTATCTTCTTTGGCAGCCTTATTGCATTGTCTTATTGGATATATCTTATTACTTAAAATATTCAATATAAGTTTTCCTGTTAGTCTTAAGCTCACTTATTTTAATTTATTTTAATAATTTGATGTAACTTAATATAATGATAATAACAACATTATCAAGTTGATGTACTCTTAAAAGACCAATGTCTTACATGTACAACCATTGTTAAATAAATAAATAAATAAATAAATAAAATAATGTAGTCCGTCTATGTCGACAACAAGCACTCGGAATGACTTCCAGACAAAATATTAAACAGCTCCATCTGTTTATCTACGTTTTGATGGCTTTCAGCCTTGGCCGGAGCATACAATGGACGAGCGAAAGTTTGTGGCCGCTGTGGTCGAGTTGGTAGCGGTGCGTGGTATAACTTGATATGCCGGTGAGTTCGAGGTTCGAATCTCAGTCAGGGCAAGCAATATCTTAATAATAGAAAACGTTTTTTCTAATAGCGGTCACCCCACGGCAGGCAATGGCAAACCTCCGAGGGTATTTCTGCCATGAAAAAGCTTCTCATTAAATACATCTGCCGTTCGGAGTCGGTACAAAACTGTAGGTCCCTCCATTTGTGGTATAATATAAAGACGCACACCACAAATGGTAGGAGAAGCTTGGTCAAACACTGGGCTATATAGTGTACGCGCCAAAATTATATATATATATATTGCTTTATGCTATATCTACATATTTATTTTACACTAGCTGACCTAGCGAACATCGAACCGTCTTATTTTTTTCCGTGAATATTATCTAAATTTCTGAAAGACTTTCTACTGTTTATGCCTGCCTCGGCATCACACAGGTGGTGTACAGTCGTGGACTAAAGAAGTGTAACACTTCCGGTAAATGAATATCAGTTTTATTCCGTCAAACAATAAAGTACCGTAAATGTTACACGTTACGTTTTTAATGAGAAAAAAGAGACAAAATATTTCATGTATAATATAACCGTATAATAAAATAAAACTACAATTTAATACTTCGAGCATAGCTATTAAAATGGTTTGTAATGTAAATACAATATTTTTCGTTTTTCCTTCTGGAGAGAAAACAAATAATGCCGATGGTTTCCCGACTCTTGAACACGCAACGAACAACAGGCCATGCGAAAAACACGACAATTCAAGATTTATTTCACACACTTCTAACGATTGGCCTTGGGATTTATTATTTGTAATTGCAAATGCAAGGCTCACTGTTAACTGGACACCTTTAAATTCAAAAGGAAAGTCAATTGGCATTAGTGGTATTCTTGGAATGAGCAAATATGGTTTTTAATAAAAAATAAAACGCATATAATTTAATGCTATAGCCAAGAGTTTAACTTTAATAAAAAGATAAGGGTTTGCCATTATGTTTAAAAATGGTTTGGGGCAAGTGACCGCCGCGGCTGGATCAAATAAACTCAACCCGAGAGGCCCAATTTTCGGCCACTTTTTGCAGCAATTGGGGCCGTATGTCAGCAATAACGCACCGAATATTCTCTTCCAAGGCTTCTTGAAATGACAAACTAAACTGAGTATAAATCAAGTAACAGCTGTCAAAAAGACCAACTCCGAAAAAAGTATTGCCCTGGCAATTCCAATGAATTTAATAATTCAATTGGATAATTGACTACTTTATTTGGGTCGATAATGGAATCGATTGATTTATGTAATTGAATGCATTTGTCCATAATTTGAGTCTGAATTTTTATATTTAGATCATCTAGCTCCTTATTTTTTGCTGCTAAAATCGCTCGTTCGCTTAATTAAGCATAATTTTTATAATTCACATCAATATTTTGCCGCACTTTCGATATTAGTTCTTCCTTTGACGTTATGAAGTGACAAAAATTTCGTGGTGACGAAATCAGGCCAGTAGAAGGGTCAACAGGAATTTTTCCTATGGCCAATATCTAATAATGCATTTGAAGACACTTCCGCTGATATGTCATTTTAACGCCACTCGCATATTCACAGTTAACTTGAGATATTTCACGTATCTCCATAAATTCGATGCCTTCAAGCAAGCATTTATTTCATCATGGTAAATTCATGAATATGGAATAGATACTTACCATCGCAGACTGCAGCGTCTTTTGCTTACAGGAATTGTTTCTAGATAATAAACTTCTACAGCACGAAATAAATCACAAAATAAAATGACAATCTAAAGTGTTTTTTAATCAGCTGTAAGTTTTCCCATATCTGGGGAAACTTTGCCGATAAACTGCGTGGAATGTACTAATTGATTTGCTCACAAATGGAGCTGAATGTATTTTCAAGATTTACCCAATGAGTCGCGCATCTTTCAAAATTCAACGCTTCAACAAAAGAATATTATAACCCAGCAGCCAAACAGTGTTACAATGTACAATAAAAACATGGTTGGCGCAGATAAGATGGACTTTCTGCTCATGCTTTACATAATTTAAATTCATTCAAGCAAATGGACTCTCAAAGTTTTCGACCATTTAATTGACCTTGCCGTTTGAAATGCTTGGCGAGGGCAATATGGATAGTGGAAATAACATTGATTGCATTAGAAGAGTGGATGGACCTTTCGACATTTCACAATGACATCACAGATGGACTTTTAACACGATCAGCTCAGCAAATCGGCATCAACGAAAGCGCGGTCGTCCCGTAACAACTCTTGCAGACATTGGCCGTCATAGTGATGAGCGAATATACGTCAACGAAGGCCTTACGAAAAATAACCGCGAACTACTGCAGTTTGCATTACAGCTAAAGAAGCAGAAGCGTCTGTTGTCTGCATTTTCTATTCGTGGTAATATCTTCGTGCGAGCTGAACAACATGGTGAAGCACTAATGGCTACAACCAGAAGTGAGTTAGAACGTGTTGCGGCTAAATGTACATGACTGCTATGCGTACATGAATTATTTTTATATTTATTATTAATTATAATGTTAACATTTACTTTTAATTATCATAAGTTAAAAACTTCCCCCTTCTCAACTTTCTATCAGCTCTCTCTATACTCGTTTATCTCGATTTTCAAGAATGTCATAAGTTAAAAACTTCCCCCTTCTCAACTTTCTATCATCTCTCTCTATACTCGTTTATCTCGATTTTCAAGAATGTCTTTATTTTGACGTAAATTGTTATAATTGCACTCATCTAAATCTTAAATGTATTAAGGTTATTGTAGTTACCTTCTTTCTAACTCGCCTTAATGGTAGTAAACGCAGTTAATGAAATGGTCTGCGGTGTTGGTGAAAATCAAAAAATATTAATAGATATTTTGTGTAAGCAGTCTTTAGGCCTTAACGTAGTACATTTTAATGCCCAAAGCCTTAGTGGTGACAAACTAGACTACGTTAGAAACATATTTGAGGAATCTTTAGTTGATATAATTTGTGTCACCGAAACCTGGTTTAGCCCCACAGTTTCAGATTTTTTCTATAGTATTCAGAGTTATAATCTTCTTCGCAATGACCGGAAAAACCAACGTGGTGGAGGCGTTGCAATATATTACAAATCATCCTCAAAGATGCATTGTTTAGCTAAATCTTCTAGCTCAGATACTGAGTTCATTATAGCTGAAGTTTCTGATGGCGTAACAAGCATTTTGGTGTCATGTGTATATAATCCTCGCAAGTGTTGTATGTTGGAATCATTTTTTGTTGAACTGTTGACTATGAAATTTATGTAATTTGTGGTGATTTTAATGTAAACCTCCTCCTAAATGACACCTATACCAGTAAATTACACGATCATGTAGCAGCAGCTGGTCTAACGATAGTAAATAAATATGTACCGACGCGATTTGCAAATAACTCAAATCCTAGCCTCTTGGACTATTTTATTACTTTTAGACTCAATCATATTCTCAAATATGACCAAATGTTTTTTATTCCTGACCATGAATTAATTTTTTGTACAGTACATGTTATGTTTAATCGTCCTTCTGTTAGAAATACATTTATGTATCGTGATTTTAAGTCTGTAAATGTGAATGAGTTTTACCAAAGTCTGTCCAGTGTGAGTTGGAATGACTGTTGGTTTTGTGATTCTGTAGAAGAAAAACTGCTCTTTTTTAAGGAAAATTTGACCAACGTATTTGATAAACATGTTCCTCTTCGTCTGGCTAGTGCAATAAATCCGTCTTGTCCTTGGTTCAATAAGAAAGTGCACATGGCTATAAAATTTCGTAATAGATTATATAACAAATGGAGGGCGACAATGACTGATTTTGCCTGGTATCGATATAAAATTGCTCGAAATAAAACGACATTAATTATTAAGCAAGCGAAAAAAAGATATTGTAGTGCTAAACTGGACTCGTCACTTTCTCCTCAGGAACTGTGGCGGAACTAAAAAATTTAAAATTCATGGAACTTGACGCCGGAATGTAATATAGACCCTAACCTATTAAATGAGCTATTTACAGCTGTGAATAGCACGGAAAGTGCTCCTCACATATTGAATATACTTTGGGCTAATACCAATTTTGAAAAAAAATTTCAATTTATGGGAGTAAGTGAAGGAGACGTAATGAAAGCTATATGTAATATTAAATCAAATGCTGTTGGGGACGATGGAATTTCTTTGAAATTTGTTAAACTTGTGCTGCCATTCGTTTTGGGTACAATTACCCACATAATCAACCACTGCTTTACGACATCAACTTTTCCTGCTGAGTGAAAAAAGGCCGTCATACTCCCAGTAGCCAAAAAGAGTACGCCTATTGATCCAAGTGATTATAGGCGGATTAGCATATTAGCAGCGCTAGCAAAAGTATGTGAATCCTTGATGGCAACGCAAATTTCACTGTTTGTTCAAAATAATAAATTATTGTCTCCGCTACAGTCGGGGTTTAGACCAAAGCATAGTTGCTCCACTGCAATGACTAAAATACTTGACGACATAAGAATACAATTTGACAACAGTGACTTAACTCTTTTATGCCTTTTAGACTTCTCAAAGGCATTTGATATGGTTAATCATGATATATTATGTAAGAAACTTAAATATTTTTTTGGCTTTTCGGACAACTCCTTAAAATTTGTGACGAGCTACCTTGACGGCAGGGTGCAAAAAGTGAAGGGGAAAAGTGCGTCCTCAAGTTTTAAAACTGTCTCAGCTGGTGTCCCACAGGGATCTGTCCTAGGTCCTCTCTTGTTTAGTATTTTCGTCAATGATGTGTTTTCTGTGTCTAGTTATGTTAATCTTCATGCGTATGCCGATGATATACAAGTATATTTGTTTAGTCGTATTGGTCTTGTCGAGGATTTGTGTTACAAAATAAATAGTAACTTGTCGGCCATATCGAAATGGGCTAGTGATAACTGTTCATGCTTAAATGCTTCTAAGTCCTTTGTGCTGCCCATATGTAATAATGTAGTGTTCGTTGAGAATATTCCAGACTTGTTTATTGATGATTGTCCTCTTAAGTTTACTAACAAATAAAAAATTTAGGCTTCGTCATTAACTCTAAGTTGACCTGTTCCGACCACGTCAATAGTGTTGTCAGTAGTGTGTATTCTGTTTTGCGTAGGCTAAAAACCTCTGCTTCATTTACGCCATTGGAAACTAGGCGGAAGTTAGCTGAACAACTCATCATTCCCCGTACAGCGTACTCTGAAGTTGTCTACAGCAAGTTTGACTCAATTTCTTTCCACAAAATCAACGTCCTATTCAACAATGTTACCCGTTACGTTTATGGTCTGAAAAAGTTTGACCACATATCCTTATGGAAGAATTTGATATTAGGGTGTAGCATTATGGATTATCTTGCTGCCAGAAACTGCATATTTATGTATAAATTATTAGAATGTAAATCACCAACGTATTTATACGAGAAGCTCAATCCAACTAAATCCATTAGATGCCACAACTTAATACCTACCTTAATTTCGTCCAGATTGTTTTTCAACAACGCTGTTAGACTTTGGAACAACATCCCTCAGTCCATTAAAAATCTAATAAATAGGAGTAACTACAAAGTGTTGATATATGATTACTTTAAGTCTATATAGTTGGTGCGATTGTGATTAAGTTATTTTTCATTTTCTTTCTCTCTTCCTCTCTTCTATCCATTTCCTTTTATCTTCTTTGGCAGCCTTATTGCATTGTCTTATTGGATATATCTTATTAATTAAAATATTCAATATAAGTTTTCCTGTTATCTAGTCTTAAGCTCACTTATTTTAATTTATTTTAATAATTTGATGTAACTTAATATAACAACATTATCAAGTTGATGTACTCTTAAAAGACCACTGTCTTACACGTACAACCATTGTTAAATAAATAAATAAATAAAATAATGTAGTCCGTCTATGTCGACAACAAGCACTCGGAATGACTTCCAGACAAAATATTAAACAGCTCCATCTGTTTATCTACGTTTTGATGGCTTTCAGCCTTGGCCGGAGCATACAATGGACGAGCGAAAGTTTGTGGCCGCTGTGGTCGAGTTGGTAGCGGTGCGTGGTATAACTTGATATGCCGGTGAGTTCGAGGTTCGAATCTCAGTCAGGGCAAGCAATATCTTAATAATAGAAAACGTTTTTTCTAATAGCGGTCACCCCACGGCAGGCAATGGCAAACCTCCGAGGGTATTTCTGCCATGAAAAAGCTTCTCATTAAATACATCTGCCGTTCGGAGTCGGTACAAAACTGTAGGTCCCTTCATTTGTGGTATAATATAAAGACGCACACCACAAATGGTAGGAGAAGCTCGGTCAAACACTGGGCTATATAGTGTACGCGCCAAAATTATATATATACATATATATTGCTTTATGCTATATCTACATATTTATTTTATACTAGCTGACCTAGCGAACATCGTACCGTCTTATTTTTTTCCGTGAATATTATCTAAATTTCTGAAAGACTTTCTACTGTTTATGCCTGCCTCGGCATCACACTGGTGGTGTACAGTCGTGGACTAAAGAAATGTAACACTTCCGGTAAATGAATATCAGTTTTATTCCGTCAAACAATAAAGTACCGTAAATGTTACACGTTACGTTTTTAATGAGAAAAAAGAGACAAAATATTTCATGTATAATATAACCGTATAATAAAATAAAACTACAATTTAATACTTCGAGCATAGCTATTGAAATGCTTTGTAATGTAAATACAATATTTTTCGTTTTTCCTTCTGGAGCGAAAACAAATAATGCCGATGGTTTTCCAACTCTTGAACACGCAACGTACAACAGGCCATGCAAAAAACACGACAATTCAAGATTTATTTCACACACTTCTAACGATTGGCCTTGGGATTTATTAATTGTAATTGCAAATGCAAGGCACACTGTAAACTGGACACCTTTAAATTCAAAAGGAAAGTCAATTGGCATTAGTGGTATTCTTGGAATGAGCAAATATGGGTTTTAAGAAGTAATAAAACGCATATAATTTAATGCTATACACAAGAATTTAACTTTATTGTAAAGATAAGGGTTTGCCATTATGTTTTAAAAATGGTTTGGGGCAAGTGGCCGCCGCGGCTGGATCGAATAAACTCCACCCGAGAGGCCCAATTTTCGGCCACTTTTTGCAGCAATTGGGGCCGTATGTCAGCAATAACGCACCGAATATTCTCTTCCAAGGCTTCTTGAAATGACAAACTAAACTGAGTATAAATCAAGTAACAGCTGTCAAAAAGACCAACTCCGAAAAAGGTATTACCCTGGCAATTCCAAGGAATTTAATAATTCAATTGGATAATTGACTACCTTATTTGGATCGATAATGGAATCGATTGATTTATGTAATTGAATGCATTTGTCCATAATTTGAGTCTGAATTTTTATATTTAGATCATCTAGCTCCTTATTTTTTGCTGCTAAAATCGCTCGTTCGCTTAATTAAGCATAATTTTTATAATTCACATCAATATTTTGGCGCACTTTCGATATTAGTTCTTCCTTTGACGTTATGAATTGACAAAAATATCGTGGTGACGAAATCAGGCCAGTAGAAAGGTCAACAGGAATATTTCCTATGGCCAATATCTAATAATGCATTTGAAAACACTTCCGCTGATATGCCATTTTAACGCCACTCGCATATTCACAGTTAACTTGAGATATTTCACGTATCTCCATAAATTCGATGCCTTCAAGCAAGCATTTATTTCATCAGCGGTTGTTGATCTGGGAATGACTGGCAGGGCAATTGGCAAAAGTCACACAATGAGATATCAACAATTTGGTTTATCCGAAATACTATCATAAATTCACGAATATGGAATAGATACTTACCATCGCAGACTGCAGCGTCTTTTGCTTACAGTAATTGTTTCTCGATAATAAACTTCCACAGCACGAAATAAATCACAAAATAAAATGAGAATCTAAAGTGTTTTTTAATCAGCTGTAAGTTTTCCCATATCTGGGGAAACTTTGCGGATAAACTGTGTGGAATGTACTAATTGATTTGCTCACAAATGGAGCTGAATGTATTTTCAAGATTTACCCAATGAGTCGCGCATCTTTCAAAATTCAACGCTTCTAGATGAAGGCCAACTCAAAGAACATAATATATACTGCAAGCATAGCACACAGCTAAAGTTTTAAACTCAAATGAAATTTTACACACTTTTTCCATGAATTAAAATTTGCAAAAGCATCCATTCATTGAATATTCTTGCAATTATATTTCACGATATTCAGGGAAATTGAAATATTTTCGGATTTAAAATATCTCACTCAACATTTTTTACAGTTTCAAATTATGAAAATACATGTTACACAGCTCTTTGATCCGCCATTGACGGAATGCATAAAAAAGTTTCAAGATTTTATAGTGGAACAAAAGAATATTATAACCCAGCAGCCAAACAGTGTTACAATGTACAATAAAAACATGGTTGGCGCAGATAAGATGGACTTTCTGCTCACGCCTTACATAATTTAAATTCGTTCAACCAAATGGACTCTCAAAGTTTTCGACCATTTAATTGACCTTGCCGTTTGAAATGCTTGGCGAGGGCAAAATGGATAGTGGAAATAACATTGATTGCATTAGAAAAGTGGATGGACCTTTCGACATTTCACAATGACATCACAGATGGACTTTTAACACGATCAACTCAGCAAATCGGCATCAACGAAAGCGCGGTCGTCCCGTAACAACTCTTGCAGACATTGGCCGTCATAGTGATGAGCGAATATATGTACGTCAACGAAGGCCTTACGAAAAATAACCGCGAACTACTGCAGTTTGCATTACAGCTAAAGAAGCAGAAGCGTCTGTTGTCTGCATTTTCTATTCGTGGTAATATCTTCGTGCGAGCTGAACAACATGGTGAAGCACTAATGGCTACAACCAGAAGTGAGTTAGAACGTGTTGTGGCTAAATGTACATGACTGCTATGCCTACATGAATTATTTTTATATTTATTATTAATTATAATGTTAACATTTACTTTTAATTATCATAAGTTAAAAACTTCCCCCTTCTCAACTTTCTATCATCTCTCTCTATACTCGTTTATTTCGATTTTCAATAATATCATAAGTTAAAAACTTCCCCCTTCTCAACTTTCTATCATCTCTCTCTATACTCGTTTACCTCGATTTTCAAGAATGTCTTTATTTTGACGTAAATTGTTATAATTGCACTCATCTAAATCTTAAATGTTTTAAGGTTATTGTAGTTACCTTCTTTCTTACTCGCCTTAATGGTAGTAAACGCAGTTAATGAAATGGTCTGCGGTGTTGGTGAAAATCAAAAAATATTAATAGATATTTTGTGTAAGCAGTCTTTAGGCCTTGACGTAGTACATTTTAATGCCCGAAGCCTTAGTGGTAACAAACTAGACTACGTTAGAAACATATTTGAGGAATCTTCAGTTGATATAATTTGTGTCACCGAAACCTGGTTTAGCCCCACAGTTTCAGATTTTTTCTATAGTATTCAGAGTTATAATCTTCTTCGCAATGACCGGAAAAACCAACGTGGTGGAGGCGTTGCAATATATTACAAATCATCCTCAAAGATGCATTGTTTAGCTAAATCTTCTAGCTCAGATACTGAGTTCATTATAGCTGAAGTTTCTGATGGCGTACCAAGGCGAATTCATTAAAGGTGGTGGTAGGAAAAATCCCGTGTATTTTGTTTTTGTAATTTTGTGGGTGTATTGTCAAAATCTGAATTCGCCATTGGTGTAAACGTCAAAATCTGACATTTCTCCTGCAAATAAATAAAAAATAACAAAAAGATAGGAAGGTTTGCCGTTCACATAATTGTGTTAAATAAACCTAATTTTATTAAAAATACAAGGTACGTAATGTTAAAAGTGTATAGTATATACGTAAGCACAAGTAAATGCTTATGGTATTTATATCATTGCAGATAAGCTGGTGGAAAACAGCGGACTGGTGGACTGGTAAACAAACGGCAAAGGAAATGGATACGAAGTATAAAGGTGCCTTAATATTATATTTATTTATTATAATCAAGGCTATAGTCAAATCTCATTGCTATTACAATTAGAACTAATACATATTAATTTTCCATTGCAGCGCTTCATTGCATGGCGATTGAATTGAATCAGGTGCTTCTACTCATAGTTTGCTTCTACTCAAGCCGGCTTATTTCTCGACACCAACTCCAGAGAATTATGCCAGAATATGGAAAATATATGCGATGGGATAATACTGTAAGAATTGTGGCAGGACAAGTTCTACGAAAATTGGTTTGAAAAGATCCGCTCGCAAAAAGTATGCTAATCAGAACTTAATATATTGGCACTATTCATTGGAAGTTATCACTACTCGCTTGGCAGCATTTGGGCAGACTTAAAAAGGTAGTACGATGGTTTTTGTTGATACTCAACTCTCATAACGAGCATGATCTGCAGGTTTTATCTAGAAAAACAGATGTAATATACGTGGCTTATTGTGTGATCATGTGGCTGCAAAAGGCAATCGAACAAATGTGTATATATGTACATAAATCCTTGATATCGTCGGAACTGTTTGAACAGTTACCAACATACATATATACTTACATAAATACCAACATGAAGTTTTACTAGAAAAATTCCAAATTTAACAAGAATATGTATGTACAACAATTCAAGTATTTATTATTTTTTTCATTGTTCAATTTTTAAAGAAAATGTGTACTGCATGTCGACAATATGTTTAAAAGTAATTATACATATGTATGTATTATCAAAACAGACATATTATTAACACATATACTTATATGTATGTATATAAAAATGCAATATAAACGTAAAACTTAAAATTCGAAAACAACAATAACAATAGTTTAGCAAACGCTTGGCGTAAAAATGTCATTGAAAATTAAAATTGTTAATAAATTAATTAATGTATTAATTTATGTTTTTGATTAATAATTGATGAAAATGCACATATTCATGAAAACGCACATATTGATGAAAATGGAACATATTGATGTTGCTTTCATTGTTACGCATACATACATATGTAACATTGTAACTTACGTCGCGCATACATATGTACATATATATGTACATACGTACAGTGCCTGTAGTTAAACGCTGCAACAAAACGTCCGCGTAGGTTCTCGGCTGTTTGTTCACGCCCAAAAGTGGACATCAGCTCCGCACGAAACATCTGCGAATTATAATAAGGCTTAATAGCACCAAATAATAATAAATGAAAATAATTTTAAATAAATAAAATTAAATATAAATTAATAAAATATAAATATTATTGTTATATATAAACATGTTAAAAATCAGATTATATCTTTTGCTTACTGCGCTCATAGGTTTATTTTCAGAAATTTTTTGTACCCCATTATCCTTTGCTTTGCTTTTTTAATTTTGAGGCGTTTATTCAAGCTCCGGACACGGAAATGTATCCGGCATTTGAAAAATAATAGCTTAACGCTTTCGGGTAAATTTACTTCCGCGCTGCTACTTACTAGTTGTTTGTGAATATTTTTACAATGGGATATTTCCAACGCATTAAGGCTCATAAAAATTTGCTCGAGAGCTTTCACACATTTCAGGAATCGCGGAGATGGCTTATTTAAATAGCCTTTGGATACTTGATCCACCCAGGTGAACGAAGCTTCAGTACTCTTATATTCTTCAAGATTCAGCTTTTTGATAATATATACAGAGATATACTCTAAGGCGTCCTCCTGAAGAATACCACAGTCATCTGGGTGGGAAGTATCGAGCGCCTTGAACACGTCCAAATCTTCCTCCAACTCACGCATGTAGTCAACATCATGACCGCCATCAGGATCGCTTTCATTGCAGCAGGGTGAAACATTTGCTATTGTTTCATTTAAATCGGCGGGTTTAGACAAAACTGGCGGTTCCATTGAGGCCAGCCACTCAGTGTTTTCTGTCGAAACATTACCTCTACCTTGTAAACATTCTGTATTTCTAGCTAAAAAGAGAAAATTATAAAAGAGGCAAATATTATATTATTAGTATGTGATAATTTTTTTTATACCCAAAATGTATTTTCGCAGCCTATATTGAAATTCCTTTGGTGTCGGATGGTCGTTCAGCCCACCTTTACTACGTATTGCACCAAAGAAATGTTCTAAGACATCCTGATTAAGGCGGTTTGTGAGTATGTATTCCACATTCGAATATTGCTTAGTATAATTAAATAATCCTATTAATGCGCTATTTGTCATAAGTATTCCCTTCTGAAAAATTTCTAATCCGGTTTTTCGCGGAATAATTGGAGACGACATGAACTCGTTCATATGATTTAGCACTTCCATTTGTTTTGGAAGCGCTGTTCCGAATGGTTCCTTGAGTTTTTAAACCGTAATCATAAAAAGCTAAATTTAAAGTAACAAGAGATACCTTTCCCGGATATCCGAAAGTTCCAATGTTCGAGTTTAAGACATCGAACCAGTCGTTTATTAGCTGAATAAAATCAGCGGTCTCCGCAGCCTGAAAAATCTCAAGCCCTACCGAATAACACCGTCTTATAGCATTGGCAGTTGTGTTTGAAAACAACTGCGCTGCTAACTTTACTTTTTGGCGTCCTGAAATGTTATGCTCTTTGTATGAAATAAAGTTAATGCAATTTTTTTATACCTATTCCTTTCACTGATATGTGCTCATCAGTGAGCTTAAAAGCTATTGAGACATCAGATTTTGTGGTATATTTCAGCACATCGCAAATCGTTTTTGTCGTCAGAATCAGTCCATTCCACACAACGCCGCTGTCCAAAAAATGGTTTCTTACAAGTTTCAGCAGATGCGGTGCGTCAGCGAATGCGAAAACTTTTACGTTTTCATCTGTTGGATGTACAAACCATGGCTCATCTGAAAACATAATTAATAGTTCATTTTGATTTGCTCCTTGCATTCAATGGTAAGAATAAGGTTATATAATAACACTTTATACCTATTGTAACATTCAACTCCTTCCATAACTTGCGATTGGTGGAACCCATGTCACACACAACTGCAACTACTGTGATGCTTACTTTTTTTAGAGCCGTTATAATTGAAAATAAAATTTCTTTTGTCATTTGACAATCAAACGCGAAGAAAACAGG
This sequence comes from Philophylla caesio, assembly GCA_963971545.1. Classification (NCBI taxonomy): domain Eukaryota; kingdom Metazoa; phylum Arthropoda; class Insecta; order Diptera; family Tephritidae; genus Philophylla; species Philophylla caesio. Next base: position 27,197,461 of record OZ020605.1, read on the forward strand.
CTGCTTCCACGATTTACGCAAACCACGGGCCATTACCACTTGCACATAGTTGGCGGGTTTTCGAACATAGTCTCCTGCCTGATCATATTCAAAAGCTTCGACGACTTTCATTTCGTCGAATGCAAGTACACATATTTTGTCCTCATCGCAAAGCTCAGACATGTATTGCATGCAATCAATGGATGCAGTCAGGAGACCCTCGCTTATATCGGTTTTCCGATACCAACGCTGCAGTGTTGAAATATGAGGCAGTGGGAAGCCTTTTTCGTACAAGTGACCGTACGCTCTCGGTCCAGCCGCGTGCAAACAAATTGCGTTGGAAATGTCTTTCCACGACCATTTAATATTTCTGTCTCCATATATATGTATAATTTGTTAAACATATTCACAATCTTATATTACAATAAAATTTAAAACATACCTGGCAGACTCAACTTACGAACTTGTCCTTCAGTGAAAATTCGATTTAAGTTATTCACAACGGAGTTGGATTCATCCAGCTGACGGCGTAAATCTTTATTCTGTTCTTTTAACTTTTTAATCTCCTTCTTGAGGTTTGCAATATCTGGCTCCATTAAGGCCTCGAAAATTATACAGCTGGAAATAGGTTGCAAAATATTGAAACATTGAGACATTGTATTTTTTATCTAAAGCACTTACTCTGTTTGCGTTTGAGAGTCATGCGTCTGAAGACCTTCAGTGGCAACCGAAAATCTTTTCTCCGACCTTTATTAAAGTTTAACAATAATTTTCTATAAACTACCAATGTGTTAACTTACTCTATTTCAACAAAACACGAATCCGTAGTGACGGATTTTGGGCCAGTTGGCATGCAATCTGTAGTGCGTTTCTGTAAGGAATCGACAATATACTCGATTATAGTGACGTCATTTCGATTCGATCCAAATTAGTCGATTGATCGAGAACGAGTGTTTCTGTAAGCATAAGTCGACAAAATATGAAACAGTGGGAGAAATGGAACGCCAATCGACAAGAAATCTATCGAATCGGACTGACAACTTCATGTTTGAGAAACTATTATTGAGAAAAGTAAGCATTATAGAAATGTGTGCACAAATATCTAATTCTTATTAATAAATAAAAATTGATTGTGTTTCAGCTATGAGTTTATTGGTAATAACGCTCGCCATACGGCATGACAGAAGGAATATGTTGCGAATACAAAGGCGCACTTTAAGGGACTCGACAGATCCATTCAGCATTCCCGAGCCACGTTTTCTTGAGTTATTCCGCTTCAGCAGAACTGCAGTACGGGCACTCCTTGTGGAAATCGACCCTTTTATGGACACAGCAGTAAGAAGTACATTTATTCCAAACTCCACTAGGTTGTGTGTAGCGCTGCATTACTATGCTACAGGATCATTTCTTAGGGACGTAGGTCAGGATTTTGTTTGCCCTATAAGTAAGACCATGGTAAGCCGCATAGTGCATCAAACTACAGAGATTTTGCAAAATCATATGGCGCAACGTTACATAATTTTTCCAACTACCTTAGAGCAGCAGAATATTGTGAAGCAACGGCAAGTGAAGTGTTATAATCTTGAAGATTAATGGTTATTTATAGCTGGCTTAAGTTTATGTTCACTTCCAGGTTCTTCACTGCTACTGGATTTCCTGGCATCTTAGGAGCGATTGACTGCACTCACGTCAAAATTAAGAAACCATCACTTGCAGTAGAACACTGCTACATTAATCGAAAAGGATACTTTTCCAAAGATGTGCAATTAGTGTGCGACTTTGATTTAAATATCCTGGCGTGCTTTGCAAGATATGGGGGAAGTACGCACGACGCCTACATAAGGGAAAGCAGTACACTAAAGTCCCATATGCTGAATGAGTACACTGCCAATGGGTCCACAGGATGGTTGCTTGGAGACTCTGGATATCCGTTGCAGCCGTGGCTAATGACTCCATTCAGAAATGTAGAGAGTATTAGTCAGCAAAGCTACAACGATTCTCACGCACGAGCTCGAAATTGTGTGGAACGCCTTAATGGAGTTTTAAAAAAAATATTTGGGTGCCTTTCCCAAGACCCCTCATTTGCAGGATCAATAATTAATGCATGCTGTACGCTACATAATATTCGAAAGAGATATAATTTTCCACTTCCTGAAGTTGATCCACTTGAAAATTCTGCGCATGGAGACAATGGTTCATTACTTAACATTTTAAATGAAGGAAGAGCTATACGAAATACTATTTTAAGAAACCACTTTTGTAGTTAATTCACATACAGGTGCATCGGTAAAAAGTGGAACATTTATTTCCAACACTCGTAATTGATGCATACAAATGCTTCCACAGTCGATTGTAGTGAACATTACTGTCCTTCCGGGAATAGATTTCAATGCAACAACAATTGGAGCGCGACTATGTAACCCCGTTTGAAGCAGCTACTGCTATTGGTGTACATACGCAAAGCCTTGGCCCCAACCCGATATATGTATATACATATTTACAAGTTATGTACATACATATTATACATGCCAATCTAATATTATGTAAATCACTTTTGCATACATAATTTTATATCCAATGGTCTATGTTCTACAAAGTAGAAAATATAGGCGTTAATAATACTAATGAAAGTTTTTTAAAACCATTCTTAATTCATTTATTCTATAAATAAAGAAGCTTTACTTCACAGCCTTAAAAAAATGCTTATATCTATTTTTTTATTAGGACTATATATACACTGCATTATTAAAAATGACATTGACATTAATTTTGTATTAATGGGCATTTTGTTACTATTTTTTAATATTATGAATATATAACAGAAATAACAACTATTTAAAAAAAAAAGAAATCCTTTTCCTAACAAGAAAATAGTGTGAAAAAATAGACAATTGTTTTTGAATACATTAATGAAAGGAAAATAGTGTGAACAATATAGAGAAATTACAATATTTTGGAAAACAACGAATGGAAAGATTTAAAAAGTGTAAATAATGTAAAAAAGTGTGCAATTTATGTGACTACGGCTGTAGATGTTTTAAAAAAGAATAACAAAATGCCCATTAATATAAAAGTAATGTCAATATCATTTTAAATTAAAAATTAAGTTATAAAACTAAAAAATAACGATTATATTCAGAGATGAATATAATATTTAGAAAATATGAATATTTTGCTGTGCCTACTCCTTATGCAACAGTCGCTAGAAGAAAAGGAATATTTATGAGATTTCCAGCTTGGCTCTCATCTTCATGGTTTCCAGCAGAGCTCTTAGTGTATCGTGAATTCCATTTAAAACACCCATGTGCTCCTTGTGTTGTCTCTCCAAAATCTCTTTCAGCTGCGCATGGTGATTTTCAATGAGACTTCTCGCCTCTTCCACACAGCTTTGGTTTGTGCGCTGTTTGGGTTGCTGTTTGTTTGGCACAACCTCAAGCACCTGACCCATTGCAACCTCTTCAAGTGCCTCCACTTCGAAGGTGTCCAAACTGTCCGCGTTTGCCTAGAATTCCGAACGGATCACTAAATAGCTTAGTTTTTAGTTTTGTAATATGTTACTTACGTCCAACCCAATGTTGGCAGTAGCATCACCCTCATCCTCAATGGTAACATCGACCATTTCAGCAGTTGTCTGCAATATACACCAATTTTATTATCACATTTATAATCACAACTTTAAATTTTGACAGACGTTACTCACCGACAAACCAATTTCGGGAGTGAGCCCATCACCGTCCACCATGTCGCTGGAAAAAAACTCCAGAATTTCCCGGTCCATGGCATTCAACGGTTTTGGACCGTCCTGCAACGGCAGGTTTCCAGTTCGTCTGGCGAACGCTCTGTGGACATTGTGCAGCTTCTTGACTGCCGATTTCCAGTCTATCCAACACTAAAAAAAACCAACACACATATGTAAATTGTAATGCTATACACAAGAATATTTTAGTTTTACCTTTTTCCACTGATTAGGGGACTTGTGGGACCCTCCCAATGCATTTAATTCAGCAGCGACGGCAGCCCAAACCTCTTCGTGCTCCTTCCTCGCGTTTGGTTTCATAAATTGGCCCCTTCCAACGCTGCGGTGCTGCTGCATTAAGTGCAGTAACCGCCTCTTTTGGCCATTCGTAACACGCCCCGACGTACTTCTCTGTAAAGAAAATGCATTAAATCTTTTTTAACTATTCATATATAATATATTAACAAAAATATACTTACATTTGCTTTAAATTCAACTAATTCCATTTTGAATTTAACGAAAAATTTTTTTGTCATCACCTCAAATGGAAGTGAGAAAACCAATCGACAGTATTTCATTCAATTTGGTTACAGAAACACATTCAATCGAGCATTCCTACTGAAATGGAATGGAACATATCAGCTGACTATCGATTGAATCGAGTAATTATTTTACAGAAACACATTGAGTGAGAGTGACGTCAAATCGAGAATTTGAGTTGAGAACATCGATCGAAATGGGTTACAGAAACGCACTACAGACCTGCTTACATCGAACGATGGAGGATGTGGAATTGCTTTTGGCAGCAATCTTGCCTTATTTCCACCGCAAATCATTACTTCGCGCGAAAAGTGGTCGCCACAAACGACGTCCCTGGGTCGGAATTGCATCCGGCAATGGGTACCCCACAACAAGCGCTTGTAATCTTCGCTTGGCACCTGGAAGAACGGTCCCGTTCCTCGTTCCACTTTTTTGAAGCAAATACCACACTTTCCCATATCTTTTTATATTAATTATAGCATAATATTCAAAGAAAACCGCAAAAATTCTGAAAAACACCGCAAAGCACCACAAAACGTAAAAATATTGCCAATCAGAATGTAAACATAAACAACGAGTTTGACATTAGACCCACTCCGATTCGGAAAAAAGTTTATAGTCAGCTGTTTTTTAACACCACCTTTAATGAATTCGCCTTGTGGCGTAACAAGCATTTTGGTGTCATGTGTATATAATCCTCGCAAGTGTTGTATGTTGGAATCATTTTTTGTTGAACTGTCTAAATCCTAAATCCGTCTTGTCCTTGTTTCAATAAGAAAGTGCACATGGCTATAAAATTTCGTAATAGATTATATAACAAATGGAGGGCGACAATGACTGATTTTGCCTGGTATCGATATAAAATTGCTCGAAATAAAACGACATTAATTATTAAGCAAGCGAAAAAAGATATTGTAGTGCTAAACTGGACTCGTCACTTTCTCCTCAGGAACTGTGGCGGAACTTAAAAAATTTTAAATTCATGGAACTTGACGCCGGAATGTAATATAGACCCTAACCTATTAAATGAGCTTTTTACAGCTGTGAGTAGCAAGGAAAGTGCTCCTCACATATTGAATATACTTTGGGCTAATACCAATTTTGAAGCAAAATTTATGGGAGTAAGTGAAGGAGACGTAATGAAAGCTATATGTAATATTAAATCAAATGCTGTTGGGGACGATGGAATTTCTTTGAAATTTGTTAAACTTGTGCTGCCATTCGTTTTGGGGACAATTACCCACATAATCAACCACTGCTTTACGACATCAACTTTTCCTGCTGAATGGAAAAATGCCATCATACTCCCAGTAGCCAAAAAGAGTACGCCTATTGATCCAAGCGATTATAGGCCGATTAGCATATTAGCAGCGCTAGCGAAAGTATCTGAATCCTTGAGGGCAACGCAAAATTCACTGTTTGTTCAAAATAATAAATTATTGTCTCCGCTACAGTCGGGGTTTAGACCAAAGCATAGTTGCTCCACTGCAATGACTAAAATACTTGACGACATAAGAATACTATTTGACAACAGTGACTTAACTCTATTATGCGTTTTAGACTTCTCAAAGGCATTTGATATGGTTAATCATGATATATTATGTAAGAAACTTAAACATTTTTTTGGCTTTTCGGACAACTCCTTAAAATTTGTGACGAGCTACCTTGACGGCAGGGTGCAAAAAGTGAAGGGGAAAAGTGCGTCCTCAAGTTTTAAAACTGTCTCAGCTGGTGTCCCACAGGGATCTGTCCTAGGTCCTCTCTTGTTTACTATTTTCGTCAATGATGTGTTTTCTGTGTCTAGTTATGTTAATCTTCATGCGTATGCCCATGATATACAAGTATATTTGTCTAGTCGTATTGGTCTTGTCGAGGATTTGTGTTACAAAATAAATAGTGATTTGTCGGCCATATCGAAATGGGCTAGTGATAACTGTTCATGCTTAAATGCTTCTAAGTCCTTTGTGCTGCCCATATGTAATAATGTAGTGTTCGTTGAGAATATTCCAGACTTGTTTATTGATGATTGTCCTCTTAAGTTTACTAACAAATAAAAAATTTAGGCTTTGTCATTAACTCTAAGTTGACCACGTCAATAGTGTTGTCAGTAGTGTGTATTCTGTTTTACGTAGGCTAAAAACCTCTGCTTCATTTACGCCATTGGAAACTAGGCGGAAGTTAGCTAAAAAACTCATCATTGCCCGTACAGCGTACTCTGAAGTTGTCTACATCAAGTTTGACTCTATTTCTTCCCACAAAATCAACGTCCTATTCAACAATGTTACCCGTTACGTTTATGGTCTGAAAAAGTTTGACCACATATCCTTATGGAAGAATGAGATATTAGGGTGTAGCATTATGGATTATCTTGCAGCCAGAAACTGCATATTTATGTATAAATTATTAGAATGTAAATCACCAACGTATTTATACGAGAAGCTCAATCCAACTAAATCCATTAGATGTCACAACTTGATAGTTCCGAAATATTCCTACTTAAATTCGTCGAGATTGTTTTTCAACAACGCTGTTAGACTTTGGAACAACATCCCTCAGTCCATTAAAAATCTAATAAATAGGAGTAACTACAAAGTGTTGATATATGATTACTTTAAGTCTATATAGTTGGTGCGATTGTGATTAAGTTATTTTTCATTTTCTTTCTCTCTTCCTCTCTTCTATCCATTTCCTTTTATCTTCTTGCAGCCTTATTGCATTGTCTTATTGGATATATCTTATTAATTAAAATATTCAATATAAGTTTTCCTGTTAGTCTTAAGCTCACTTATTTTAATTTATTTTAATAATTTGGTGTAACTTAATATAAAGATAATAACAACATTATCAAGTTGATGTACTCTTAAAAGACCAATGTCTTACATGTACAACCATTGTTAAATAAATAAATAAATAAATAAATAAAATAATGTAGTCCGTCTATGTCGACAACAAGCACTCGGAATGACTTCCAGACAAAATATTAAACAGCTCCATCTCTTTATCTACGTTTTGATGGCTTTCAGCCTTGGCCGGAGCATACAATGGACGAGCGAAAGTTTGTGGCCGCTGTGGTCGAGTTGGTAGCGGTGCGTGCTATAACTTGATATGCCGGTGAGTTCGAGGTTCGAATCTCAGTCAGGGCAAGCAATATCTTAATAATAGAAAAAGTTTTTTCTAATAGCGGTCACCCCACGGCAGGCAATGGCAAACCTCCGAGGGTATTTCTGCCATGAAAAAGCTTCTCATTAAATACATCTGCCGTTCGGAGTCGGTACAAAACTGTAGGTCCCTCCATTTGTGGTATAATATAAAGACGCACACCACAAATGGTAGGAGAAGCTCGGTCAAACACTGGGCTATATAGTGTACGCGCCAAAATTATATATATATATATTGCTTTATGCTATATCTACATATTTATTTTATACTAGCTGACCCAGCGAACATCGTACCGTCTTATTTTGTTCCGTGAATATTATCTAAATTTCTGAAAGACTTTCTACTGTTTATGCCTGCCTCGGCATCACACTGGTGGTGTACAGTCGTAGACTAAAGAAATGTAACACTTCCGGTAAATGAATATCAGTTGTATTCCGTCAAACAATAAAGTACCGTAAATGTTACACGTTACGTTTTTAATGAGAAAAAAGAGACAAAATATTTCATGTATAATATTGTAATGTAAATACAATATTTTTCGTTTTTCCTTCTGGAGAGAAAACAAATAATGCCGATGGTTTCCCGACTCTTGAACACGCAACGTACAACAGGCCATGCGAAAAACACGACAATTCAAGATTTATTTCACACACTTCTAACGATTGGCCTAGGGATTTATTAATTGTAATTGCAAATGCAAGGCACACTGTAAACTGGACACCTTTAAATTCAAAAGGAAAGTCAATTGGCATTAGTGGTATTCTTGGAATGAGCAAATATGGTTTTTAAGAAGAAATAAAACGCATATAATTTAATGCTATAGCCAAGAGTTTAACTTTATTGTAAAGATAAGGGTTTGCCATTATGTTTTAAAAATGGTTTCGGGCAAGTGACCGCCGCGGCTTGATCGAATAAACTCCACCCGAGAGGCCCAATTTTCGGCCACTTTTTGCAGCAATTGGGGCCGTATGTCAGCAATAACGCACCGAATATTCTCTTCCAAGGCTTCTTGAAATAACAAACTAAACTGAGTATAAATCAAGTAACAGCTGTCAAAAAGACCAACTCCGAAAAAGGTATTGCCCTGGCAATTCCAATGAATTTAATAATTCAATTTGATAATTGACCACTTTATTTGGATCGATAATGGAATCGATTGATTTATGTAATTGAATGCATTTGTCCATAATTAGAGTCTGAATTTTTATATTTAGATCATCTAGCTCCTTATTTGTTGCTGCTAAAATCGCTCGTTCGCTGATTTAAGCATAATTTTTATAATTCACATCAATATTTTGGCGCACTTTCGATATTAGTTCTTCCTTTGACGTTATGAAGTGACAAAAATTTCGTGGTGACGAAATCAGGCCAGTAGAAAGGTCAACAGGAATTTTTCCTATGGCCAATATCTAATAATGCATTTGAAAACACATCCGCTGATATGTCATTTTAACGCCACTCGCATATTCACAGTTAACTTGAGATATTTCACGTATCTCCATAAATTCGATGCCTTCAAGCAAGCATTTATTTCATCAGCGGTTGTTGACAATGAGATATCAACAATTTGGTTTATACGAAATACTATCATAAATTCATGAATATGGAATAGATACTTACCATCGCAGACTGCAGAGTCTTTTGCTTACAGGAATTGTTTCTCGATAATAAACTTCCACAGCACGAAATAAATCACAAAATAAAATGACAATCTAAAGTGTTTTTTAATCAGCTGTAAGTTTTCCCATATCTGGGGAAACTTTGCGAATAAACTGTGAGGAATGTACTAATTGATTTGCCCACAAATAGAGCTGAATGTATTTTCAAGATTTACCCAATGAGTCGCGCATCTTTTAAAATTCAACGCTTCTAGATGAAGGCCAACTCAAAGAACATAATATATACTGCAAGCATAGCACACAGCTAAAATTTTAAACTCAAATGAAATTTTACACACTTTTTCCATGAATTAAAATTTTCAAAAGCATCCATTCATTGAATATTCTTGCAATTATATTTCACGAAATTTAGGGAAATTGAAATATTTTCGGATTTAAAATATCTAACTCAACATTTTTTACATTTTCAAATTATGAAAATACATGTTACACAGCTCTTTGATCCGCCATTGACGGAATGCATAAAAAAGTTTCAAGATTTTATAGTGGAACAAACGAATATTATAACCCAGCAGCCAAACAGTGTTACAATGTACAATAAAAACATGGTTGGCGCAGATAAGATGGACTTTCTGCTCACGCTTTACATAATTTAAATTCATTCAAGCAAATGGACTCTCAAAGTTTTCGACCATTTATTTGACCTTGCCGTTTGAAATGCTTGGCGAGGGCAAAATGGATAGTGGAAATAACATTGATTGCATTAGAAGAGTGGATGGACCTTTCGACATTTCACAATGACATCACAGATGGACTTTTAACACGATCAGCTCAGCAAATCGGCATCAACGAAAGCGCGGTCATCCCGTAACAACTCTTGCAGACATTGGCCGTCATAGTGATGAGCGAATATACGTCAACGAAGGCCTTACGAAAAATAACCGCGAACTACTGCAGTTTGCATTACAGCTAATGAAGCAGAAGCGTCTGTTGTTTGCATTTTCTATTCGTGGTAATATCTTCGTGCGAGCTCAACAACATGGTGAAGCACTAATGGCTACAACCAGAAGTGAGTTAGAACGTGTTGCGGCTAAATGTACATGACTGCTATGCCTACATGAATTATTTTTATATTTATTATTAATTATAATGTTAACATTTACTTTTAATTATCATAAGTTAAAAACTTCCCCCTTCTCAACTTTCTATCATCTCTCTCTATACTCGTTTATCTCGATTTTCAAGAATGTCTTTATTTTGACGTAAATTGTTATAATTGCACTCATCTAAATCTTAAATGTATTAAGGTTATTGTAGTTACCTTCTTTCTTACTGGCCTTAATGGTAGTAAACGCAGTTAATGAAATGGTCTGCGGTGTTAAAATCAAAAAATATGTATAGATATTTTGTGTAAGCAGTCTTTAGGCCTTAACGTAGTACATTTTAATGCCCGAAGCCTTAGTGGTGACAAACTAGACTACGTTAGAAACATATTTGAGGAATCTTCAGTTGATATAATTTGTGTCACCGAAACCTGGTTTAGCCCCACAGTTTCAGATTTTTTCTATAGTATTCAGAGTTATAATCTTCTTCGTGGTGGAGGGGTTGCAATATATTACAAATCATCCTCAAAGATGCATTGTTTAGCTAAATCTTCTAGCTCAGATACTGAGTTCATTATAGCTGAAGTTTCCGATGGCGTAACAAGCATTTTGGTGTCATGTGTATATAATCCTCGCAAGTGTTGTATGTTGGAATCATTTTTTGTTGAACTGTCTAATTTTCTGATTGACTATGAAATTTATGTAATTTGTGGTGATTTTAATGTAAACCTCCTCCTAAATGACACCTATACCAGTAAATTACACGATCATGTAGCAGCAGCTGGTCTAACGATAGTAAATAAATATGTACCGACGCGATTTGCAAATAACTCAAATCCTAGCCTTTTGGACTATTTTATTACTTTTAGACTCAATCATATTCTCAAATATGACCAAATGTTTTTTATTCCTGACCATGAATTAATTTTTTGTACAGTACATGTTATGTTTAATAGTCCTTCTGTTAGAAATACATTTATGTATCGTGATTTTAAGTCTGTAAATGTGAATGAGTTATACCAAAGTCTGTCCAGTGTGAGTTGGAATGACTGTTGGTTTTGTGATTCTGTAGAAGAAAAACTGCTCTTTTTTAAGGAAAATTTGACCAACGTATTTGATAAACATGTTCCTCTTCGTCTCGCTAGTGCAATAAATCCGTCTTGTCCTTGGTTCAATAAGAAAGTGCACATGGCTATAAAATTTCGTAATAGATTATATAACAAATGGAGGGCGACAATGACTGATTTTGCCTGGTATCGATATAAAATTGCTCGAAATAAAACGACATTAATTATTAAGCAAGCGAAAAAAGATATTGTAGTGCTAAACTGGACTCGTCACTTTCTCCTCAGGAACTGTGGCGGAACTTAAAAAATTTTAAATTCATGGAACTTGACGCCGGAATGTAATATAGACCCTAACCTATTAAATGAGCTTTTTACAGCTGTGAGTAGCAAGGAAAGTGCTCCTCACATATTGAATATACTTTGGGCTAATACCAATTTTGAAGCAAAATTTATGGGAGTAAGTGAAGGAGACGTAATGAAAGCTATATGTAATATTAAATCAAATGCTGTTGGGGACGATGGAATTTCTTTGAAATTTGTTAAACTTGTGCTGCCATTCGTTTTGGGGACAATTACCCACATAATCAACCACTGCTTTACGACATCAACTTTTCCTGCTGAGTGGAAAAATGCCATCATACTCCCAGTAGCCAAAAAGAGTACGCCTATTGATCCAAGCGATTATAGGCCGATTAGCATATTAGCAGCGCTAGCGAAAGTATCTGAATCCTTGAGGGCAACGCAAATTTCACTGTTTGTTCAAAATAATAAATTATTGTCTCCGCTACAGTCGGGGTTTAGACCAAAGCATAGTTGCTCCACTGCAATGACTAAAATACTTGACGACATAAGAATACAATTTGACAACAGTGACTTAACTCTATTATGCGTTTTAGACTTCTCAAAGGCATTTGATATGGTTAATCATGATATATTATGTAAGAAACTTAAACATTTTTTTGGCTTTTCGGACAACTCCTTAAAATTTGTGACGAGCTACCTTGACGGCAGGGTGCAAAAAGTGAAGGGGAAAAGTGCGTCCTCAAGTTTTAAAACTGTCTCAGCTGTTGTCCCACAGGGATCTGTCCTAGGTCCTCTCTTGTTTACTATTTTCGTCAATGATGTGTTTTCTGTGTCTAGTTATGTTAATCTTCATGCGTATGCCCATGATATACAAGTATATTTGTCTAGTCGTATTGGTCTTGTCGAGGATTTGTGTTACAAAATAAATAGTGATTTGTCGGCCATATCGAAATGGGCTAGTGATAACTGTTCATGCTTAAATGCTTCTAAGTCCTTTGTGCTGCCCATATGTAATAATGTAGTGTTCGTTGAGAATATTCCAGACTTGTTTATTGATGATTGTCCTCTTAAGTTTACTAACAAATAAAAAATTTAGGCTTTGTCATTAACTCTAAGTTGACCACGTCAATAGTGTTGTCAGTAGTGTGTATTCTGTTTTACGTAGGCTAAAAACCTCTGCTTCATTTACGCCATTGGAAACTAGGCGGAAGTTAGCTAAAAAACTCATCATTGCCCGTACAGCGTACTCTGAAGTTGTCTACAGCAAGTTTGACTCTATTTCTTCCCACAAAATCAACGTCCTATTCAACAATGTTACCCGTTACGTTTATGGTCTGAAAAAGTTTGACCACATATCCTTATGGAAGAATGAGATATTAGGGTGTAGCATTATGGATTATCTTGCAGCCAGAAACTGCATATTTATGTATAAATTATTAGAATGTAAATCACCAACGTATTTATACGAGAAGCTCAATCCAACTAAATCCATTAGATGTCACAACTTGATAGTTCCGAAATATTCCTACTTAAATTCGTCGAGATTGTTTTTCAACAACGCTGTTAGACTTTGGAACAACATCCCTCAGTCCATTAAAAATCTAATAAATAGGAGTAACTACAAAGTGTTGATATATGATTACTTTAAGTCTATATAGTTGGTGCGATTGTGATTAAGTTATTTTTCATTTTCTTTCTCTCTTCCTCTCTTCTATCCATTTCCTTTTATCTTCTTGCAGCCTTATTGCATTGTCTTATTGGATATATCTTATTAATTAAAATATTCAATATAAGTTTTCCTGTTAGTCTTAAGCTCACTTATTTTAATTTATTTTAATAATTTGGTGTAACTTAATATAAAGATAATAACAACATTATCAAGTTGATGTACTCTTAAAAGACCAATGTCTTACATGTACAACCATTGTTAAATAAATAAATAAATAAATAAATAAAATAATGTAGTCCGTCTATGTCGACAACAAGCACTCGGAATGACTTCCAGACAAAATATTAAACAGCTCCATCTCTTTATCTACGTTTTGATGGCTTTCAGCCTTGGCCGGAGCATACAATGGACGAGCGAAAGTTTGTGGCCGCTGTGGTCGAGTTGGTAGCGGTGCGTGCTATAACTTGATATGCCGGTGAGTTCGAGGTTCGAATCTCAGTCAGGGCAAGCAATATCTTAATAATAGAAAAAGTTTTTTCTAATAGCGGTCACCCCACGGCAGGCAATGGCAAACCTCCGAGGGTATTTCTGCCATGAAAAAGCTTCTCATTAAATACATCTGCCGTTCGGAGTCGGTACAAAACTGTAGGTCCCTCCATTTGTGGTATAATATAAAGACGCACACCACAAATGGTAGGAGAAGCTCGGTCAAACACTGGGCTATATAGTGTACGCGCCAAAATTATATATATACATATATATTGCTTTATGCTATATCTACATATTTATTTTATACTAGCTGACCTAGCGAACATCGTACCGTCTTATTTTGTTCCGTGAATATTATCTAAATTTCTGAAAGACTTTCTACTGTTTATGCCTGCCTCGGCATCACACTGGTGGTGTACAGTCGTAGACTAAAGAAATGTAACACTTCCGGTAAATGAATATCAGTTGTATTCCGTCAAACAATAAAGTACCGTAAATGTTACACGTTACGTTTTTAATGAGAAAAAAGAGACAAAATATTTCATGTATAATATAACCGTATAATAAAATAAAACTACAATTTAATACTTCGAGCATAGCTATTGAAATGCTTTGTAATGTAAATACAATATTTTTCGTTTTTCCTTCTGGAGAGAAAACAAATAATGCCGATGGTTTCCCGACTCTTGAACACGCAACGTACAACAGGCCATGCGAAAAACACGACAATTCAAGATTTATTTCACACACTTCTAACGATTGGCCTAGGGATTTATTAATTGTAATTGCAAATGCAAGGCACACTGTAAACTGGACACCTTTAAATTCAAAAGGAAAGTCAATTGGCATTAGTGGTATTCTTGGAATGAGCAAATATGGTTTTTAAGAAGAAATAAAACGCATATAATTTAATGCTATAGCCAAGAGTTTAACTTTATTGTAAAGATAAGGGTTTGCCATTATGTTTTAAAAATGGTTTCGGGCAAGTGACCGCCGCGGCTTGATCGAATAAACTCCACCCGAGAGGCCCAATTTTCGGCCACTTTTTGCAGCAATTGGGGCCGTATGTCAGCAATAACGCACCGAATATTCTCTTCCAAGGCTTCTTGAAATAACAAACTAAACTGAGTATAAATCAAGTAACAGCTGTCAAAAAGACCAACTCCGAAAAAGGTATTGCCCTGGCAATTCCAATGAATTTAATAATTCAATTTGATAATTGACCACTTTATTTGGATCGATAATGGAATCGATTGATTTATGTAATTGAATGCATTTGTCCATAATTAGAGTCTGAATTTTTATATTTAGATCATCTAGCTCCTTATTTGTTGCTGCTAAAATCGCTCGTTCGCTGATTTAAGCATAATTTTTATAATTCACATCAATATTTTGGCGCACTTTCGATATTAGTTCTTCCTTTGACGTTATGAAGTGACAAAAATTTCGTGGTGACGAAATCAGGCCAGTAGAAAGGTCAACAGGAATTTTTCCTATGGCCAATATCTAATAATGCATTTGAAAACACATCCGCTGATATGTCATTTTAACGCCACTCGCATATTCACAGTTAACTTGAGATATTTCACGTATCTCCATAAATTCGATGCCTTCAAGCAAGCATTTATTTCATCAGCGGTTGTTGACAATGAGATATCAACAATTTGGTTTATACGAAATACTATCATAAATTCATGAATATGGAATAGATACTTACCATCGCAGACTGCAGAGTCTTTTGCTTACAGGAATTGTTTCTCGATAATAAACTTCCACAGCACGAAATAAATCACAAAATAAAATGACAATCTAAAGTGTTTTTTAATCAGCTGTAAGTTTTCCCATATCTGGGGAAACTTTGCGAATAAACTGTGAGGAATGTACTAATTGATTTGCCCACAAATAGAGCTGAATGTATTTTCAAGATTTACCCAATGAGTCGCGCATCTTTTAAAATTCAACGCTTCTAACGGGTGTTTTTTTAGGGGTATAGAACTTCGAATTGAAATAAAACACAAGAAAATCATTTTAAGGTCCATCAATTTGGCTTTATTGGAAGGATAATTTTATGCCATTAATGTTTAAATATGATTTCGGGCATGTGGCCGCCGCGGCTGGCTCGAATAAAGCCAATTCTACAGGTCCAATTTTCAACCACTTTTTCGAGCATATGGGGCCGTATGTCAGCAATAACGCCACGAATGTTGGCTTCCAATTCCCCTAACGTTTCTGGTTCGTTGGTGTAGACGAGCGACTTCACATATCCCCAAAGAAAATAATCCAATGGTGTCAAATCACACGATCTTGGTGGCCAATTGACAGGTCCATTCCGCGAAATTATGCGCTCAGCGAATGTTTCCTTCAATAAATCGATTGTGACGTGCGCTGTGTGGCATGTAGCGCCGTCTTGTTGGAACCACAACTCATCCACATTCATACCATCCAATTCGGGAACAAAATAGTCGGTTATCATGGCTCTATACCGGTCTCCATTAACGGTAACTGCCTCTCCAGCATTATTGCGGAAGAAGTATGGCCCAATGACTCCACCAGCCCATAGAGCACACCAAACAGTCAGTTTTTGTGGATGTAATGGCGTTTCAAGGGTCTCATGTGGATTCTCTTCACTCCAAATGCGGCAATTTTGCTTGTTGACGTAGCCATTCAACCAAAAATGAGCCTCATCACTGAACAAATATATTACAAATCATCCTCAAAGATGCATTGTTTAGCTAAATCTTCTAGCTCAGATACTGAGTTCATTATAGCTGAAGTTTCCGATGGCGTAACAAGCATTTTGGTGTCATGTGTATATAATCCTCGCAAGTGTTGTATGTTGGAATCATTTTTTGTTGAACTGTCTAATTTTCTGATTGACTATGAAATTTATGTAATTTGTGGTGATTTTAATGTAAACCTCCTCCTAAATGACACCTATACCAGTAAATTACACGATCATGTAGCAGCAGCTGGTCTAACGATAGTAAATAAATATGTACCGACGCGATTTGCCAATAACTCAAATCCTAGCCTTTTGGACTACTTTATTACTTTTAGACTCAATCATATTCTCAAATATGACCAAATGTTTTTTTATACCTGACCATGAATTAATTTTTTGTACAGTACATGTTATGTTTAATCGTCCTTCTGTTAAAAATACATTTATGTATCGTGATTTTAAGTCTGTAAATGTGAATGAGTTATAACAAAGTCTGTCCAGTGTGAGTTGGAATGACTGTTGGTTTTGTGATTCTGTAGAAGAAAAACTGCTCTTTTTTAAGGAAAATTTGACCAACGTATTTGATAAACATGTTCCTCTTCGTCTCGCTAGTGCAATAAATCCGTCTTGTCCTTGGTTCAATAAGAAAGTGCACATGGCTATAAAATTTCGTAATAGATTATATAACAAATGGAGGGCGACAATGACTGATTTTGCCTGGTATCGATATAAAATTGCTCGAAATAAAACGACATTAATTATTAAGCAAGCGAAAAAAAGATATTGTAGTGCTAAACTGGACTCGTCACTTTCTCCTCAGGAACTGTGGCGGAACTTAAAAAATTTAAAATTCATGGAACTTGACGCCGGAATGTAATATATTTTTCATTGCGCTAGCAAAAGTATGTGAACCCTTGATGGCAACGCAAATTTCACTGTTTGTTCAAAATAATAAATTATTGTCTCCGCTACAGTCGGGGTTTAGACCAAAGCATAGTTGCTCCACTGCAATGACTAAAATACTTGACGACAAAAGAATACAATTTGACAACAGTGACTTAACTCTATTATGCCTTTTAGACTTTTCAAAGGCATTTGATATGGTTAATCATGATATATTATGTAAGAAACTTAAACATTTTTTTGGCTTTTCGGACAACTCCTTAAAATTTGTGACGAGCTACCATGACGGCAGGGTGCAAAAAGTGAAGGGGAAAAGTGCGTCCTCAAGTTTTAAAACTGTCTCAGCTGGTGTCCCACAGGGATCTGTCCTAGGTCCTCTCTTGTTTAGTATTTTCGTCAATGATGTTTTTTCTGTGTCTAGTTATGTTAATCTTCATGCGTATGCCGATGATATACAAGTATATTTGTCTAGTCGTATTGGTCTTGTCGAGGATTTGTGTTCCAAATAAATAGTGATTTGTCGGCCATATCGAAATGGGCTAGTGATAACTGTTCATGCTTAAATGCTTCTAAGTCCTTTGTGCTGCCCATATGTAATAATGTAGTGTTCGTTGAGAATATTCCAGACTTGTTTATTGATGATTGTCCTCTTAAGTTTACTAACAAATAAAAAATTTAGGCTTTGTCATTAACTCTAAGTTGACCTGTTCCGACCACGTCAATAGTGTTGTCAGTAGTGTGTATTCTGTTTTGCGTAGGCTAAAAACCTCTGCTTCATTTACGCCATTGGAAACTAGGCGGAAGTTAGCTAAACAACTCATCATTCCCCGTACAGCGTACTCTGAAGTTGTCTACAGCAAGTTTGACTCAATTTCTTCCCACAAAATCAACGTCCTATTCAACAATGTTACCCGTTACGTTTATGGTCTGAAAAAGTTTGACCACATATCCTTATGGAAGAATGAGATATTAGGGTGTAGCATTATGGATTATCTTGCAGCCAGAAACTGCATATTTATGTATAAATTATTAGAATGTAAATCACCAACGTATTTATACGAGAAGCTCAATCCAACTAAATCCATTAGATGTCACAACTTGATAGTTCCGAAATATACCTACTTAAATTCGTCGAGATTGTTTTTCAACAACGCTGTTAGACTTTAGAACAACATCCCTCAGTCCATTTAAAATCTAATAAATAGGAGTAACTACAAAGTGTTGATATATGATTACTTTAAGTCTATATAGTTGGTGCGATTGTGATTAAGTTATTTTTCATTTTCTTTCTCTCTTCCTCTCTTCTATCCATTTCCTTTTATCTTCTTTGGCAGCCTTATTGCATTGTCTTATTGGATATATCTTATTACTTAAAATATTCAATATAAGTTTTCCTGTTAGTCTTAAGCTCACTTATTTTAATTTATTTTAATAATTTGATGTAGCTTAATATAACAACATTATCAAGTTGATGTACTCTTAAAAGACCAATGTCTTACATGTACAACCATTGTTAAATAAATAAATAAATAAATAAAATAATGTAGTCCGTCTATGTCGACAACAAGCACTCGGAATGACTTCCAGACAAAATATTAAACAGCTCCATCTGTTTATCTACGTTTTGATGGCTTTCAGCCTTGGCCGGAGCATACAATGGACGAGCGAAAGTTTGTGGCCGCTGTGGTCGAGTTGGTAGCGGTGCGTGCTATAACTTGGTATGCCGGTGAGTTCGAGGTTCGAATCTCAGTCAGGGCAAGCAATATCTTAATAATAGAAAAAGTTTTTTCTAATAGCGGTCACCCCACGGCAGGCAATGGCAAACCTCCGAGGGTATTTCTGCCATGAAAAAGCTTCTCATTAAATACATCTGCCGTTCGGAGTCGGTACAAAACTGTAGGTCCCTCCATTTGTGGTATAATATAAAGACGCACACCACAAATGGTAGGAGAAGCTCGGTCAAACACTGGGCTATATAGTGTACGCGCCAAAATTATATATATATATATTGCTTTATGCTATATCTACATATTTATTTTACACTAGCTGACCTAGCGAACATCGAACCATCTTATTTTTTTCCGTGAATATTATCTAAATTTCTGAAAGACTTTCTACTGTTTATGCCTGCCTCGGCATCACACAGGTGGTGTACAGTCGTGGACTAAAGAAGTGTAACACTTCCGGTAAATGAATATCAGTTGTATTCCGTCAAACAATAAAGTACCGTAAATGTTACACGTTACGTTTTTAATGAGAAAAAAGAGACAAAATATTTCATGTATAATATAACCGTATAATAAAATAAAACTACAATTTAATACTTCGAGCATAGCTATTAAAATGGTTTGTAATGTAAATACAATATTTTTCGTTTTTCCTTCTGGAGAGAAAACAAATAATGCCGATGGTTTCCCGACTCTTGAACACGCAACGAACAACAGGCCATGCGAAAAACACGACAATTCAAGATTTATTTCACACACTTCTAACGATTGGCCTTGGGATTTATTATTTGTAATTGCAAATGCAAGGCTCACTGTTAACTGGACACCTTTAAATTCAAAAGGAAAGTCAATTGGCATTAGTGGTATTCTTGGAATGAGCAAATATGGTTTTTAATAAAAAATAAAACGCATATAATTTAATGCTATAGCCAAGAGTTTAACTTTAATAAAAAGATAAGGGTTTGCCATTATGTTTAAAAATGGTTTGGGGCAAGTGACCGCCGCGGCTGGATCGAATAAACTCCACCCGAGAGGCCCAATTTTCGGCCACTTTTTGCAGCAATTGGGGCCGTATGTCAGCAATAACGCACCGAATATTCTCTTCCAAGGCTTCTTGAAATGACAAACTAAACTGAGTATAAATCAAGTAACAGCTGTCAAAAAGACCAACTCCGAAAAAGGTATTACCCTGGCAATTCCAAGGAATTTAATAATTCAATTGGATAATTGACTACCTTATTTGGATCGATAATGGAATCGATTGATTTATGTAATTGAATGCATTTGTCCATAATTTGAGTCTGAATTTTTATATTTAGATCATCTAGCTCCTTATTTTTTGCTGCTAAAATCGCTCGTTCGCTTAATTAAGCATAATTTTTATAATTCACATCAATATTTTGCCGCACTTTCGATATTAGTTCTTCCTTTGACGTTATGAAGTGACAAAAATTTCGTCGTGACGAAATCAGGCCAGTAGAAGGGTCAACAGGAATTTTTCCTATGGCCAATATCTAATAATGCATTTGAAGACACTTCCGCTGATATGTCATTTTAACGCCACTCGCATATTCACAGTTAACTTGAGATATTTCACGTATCTCCATAAATTCGATGCCTTCAAGCAAGCATTTATTTCATCATGGTAAATTCATGAATATGGAATAGATACTTACCATCGCAGACTGCAGCGTCTTTTGCTTACAGGAATTGTTTCTAGATAATAAACTTCTACAGCACGAAATAAATCACAAAATAAAATGACAATCTAAAGTGTTTTTTAATCAGCTGTAAGTTTTCCCATATCTGGGGAAACTTTGCCGATAAACTGTGTGGAATGTACTAATTGATTTGCTCACAAATGGAGCTGAATGTATTTTCAAGATTTACCCAATGAGTCGCGCATCTTTCAAAATTCAACGCTTCAACAAAAGAATATTATAACTCAGCAGCAAACAGTGTTACAATGTACAATAAAAACATGGTTGGCGCAGATAAGATGGACTTTCTGCTCATGCTTTACATAATTTAAATTCATTCAAGCAAATGGACTCTCAAAGTTTTCGACCATTTAATTGACCTTGCCGTTTGAAATGCTTGGCGAGGGCAAAATGGATAGTGGAAATAACATTGATTGCATTAGAAGAGTGGATGGACCTTTCGACATTTCACAATGACATCACAGATGGACTTTTAACACGATCAGCTCAGCAAATCGGCATCAACGAAAGCGCGGTCGTCCCGTAACAACTCTTGCAGACATTGGCCGTCATAGTGATGAGCGAATATACGTCAACGAAGGCCTTACGAAAAATAACCGCGAACTACTGCAGTTTGCATTACAGCTAAAGAAGCAGAAGCGTCTGTTGTCTGCATTTTCTATTCGTGGTAATATCTTCGTGCGAGCTGAACAACATGGTGAAGCACTAATGGCTACAACCAGAAGTGAGTTAGAACGTGTTGCGGCTAAATGTACATGACTGCTATGCGTACATGAATTATTTTTATATTTATTATTAATTATAATGTTAACATTTACTTTTAATTATCATAAGTTAAAAACTTCCCCCTTCTCAACTTTCTATCAGCTCTCTCTATACTCGTTTATCTCGATTTTCAAGAATGTCATAAGTTAAAAACTTCCCCCTTCTCAACTTTCTATCATCTCTCTCTATACTCGTTTATCTCGATTTTCAAGAATGTCTTTATTTTGACGTAAATTGTTATAATTGCACTCATCTAAATCTTAAATGTATTAAGGTTATTGTAGTTACCTTCTTTCTAACTCGCCTTAATGGTAGTAAACGCAGTTAATGAAATGGTCTGCGGTGTTGGTGAAAATCAAAAAATATTAATAGATATTTTGTGTAAGCAGTCTTTAGGCCTTAACGTAGTACATTTTAATGCCCAAAGCCTTAGTGGTGACAAACTAGACTACGTTAGAAACATATTTGAGGAATCTTCAGTTGATATAATTTGTGTCACCGAAACCTGGTTTAGCCCCACAGTTTCAGATTTTTTCTATAGTATTCAGAGTTATAATCTTCTTCGCAATGACCGGAAAAACCAACGTGGTGGAGGCGTTGCAATATATTACAAATCATCCTCAAAGATGCATTGTTTAGCTAAATCTTCTAGCTCAGATACTGAGTTCATTATAGCTGAAGTTTCTGATGGCGTAACAAGCATTTTGGTGTCATGTGTATATAATCCTCACAAGTGTTGTATGTTGGAATCATTTTTTGTTGAACTGTTGACTATGAAATTTATGTAATTTGTTTTGATTTTAATGTAAACCTCCTCCTAAATGACACCTATACCAGTAAATTACACGATCATGTAGCAGCAGCTGGTCTAACGATAGTAAATAAATATGTACCGACGCGATTTGCAAATAACTCAAATCCTAGCCTTTTGGACTATTTTATTACTTTTAGACTCAATCATATTCTCAAATATGACCAAATGTTTTTTATTCCTGACCATGAATTAATTTTTTGTACAGTACATGTTATGTTTAATCGTCCTTCTGTTAGAAATACATTTATGTATCGTGATTTTAAGTCTGTAAATGTGAATGAGTTTTACCAAAGTCTGTCCAGTGTGAGTTGGAATGACTGTTGGTTTTGTGATTCTGTAGAAGAAAAACTGCTATTTTTTAAGGAAAATTTGACCAACGTATTTGATAAACATGTTCCTCTTCGTCTGGCTAGTGCAATAAATCCGTCTTGTCCTTGGTTCAATAAGAAGAGGGCGACAATGACTGATTTTGCCTGGTATCGATATAAAATTGCTCGAAATAAAACGACATTGTAGTGCTAAACGGGACTCGTCACTTTCTCCTCAGGAACTGTGGCGGAACTTAAAAAATTTAAAATTCATGGAACTTGACGCCGGAATGTAATATAGACCCTAACCTATTAAATGAGCTTTTTACAGCTGTGAGTAGCAAGGAAAGTGCTCCTCACATATTGAATATACTTTGGGCTAATACCAATTTTGAAGAAAAATTTCAATTTATGGGAGTAAGTGAAGGAGACGTAATGAAAGCTATATGTAATATTAAACCAAATGCTGTTGGGGACGATAGAATTTCTTTGATATTTGTTAAACTTGTGCTGCCATTCGTTTTGGGTACAATTACCCACATAAGCAACCACTGCTTTACGACATCAACTTTTCCTGCTGAGTGGAAAAAGGCCGTCATACTCCCAGTAGCCAAAAAGAGTACGCCTATTGATGCAAGTGATTATAGGCCGATTAGCATATTAGCAGCGCTAGCGAAAGTATGTGAATTCTTGATGGCAACGCAAATTTCACTGTTTGTTCAAAATAATAAATTATTGTCTCCGCTACAGTCGGGGTTTAGACCAAAGCAAAGTTGCTCCACTGCAATGACTAAAATACTTGACGACATAAGAATACAATTTGACAACAGTGACTTAACTCTATTATGCCTTTTAGACTTCTCAAAGGCATTTGATATGGTTAATCATGATATATTATGTAAGAAACTTAAACATTTTTTTGGCTTTTCGGACAACTCCTTAAAATTTGTGACGAGCTACCTTGACGGCAGGGTGCAAAAAGTGAAGGGGAAAAGTGCGTCCTCAAGTTTTAAAACTGTCTCAGCTGGTGTCCCACAGGGATCTGTCCAAGGTCCTCTCTTGTTTCGTATTTTCGTCAATGATGTGTTTTCTGTGTCTAGTTATGTTAATCTTCATGCGTATGCCGATGATATACAAGTATATTTGTCTAGTCGTATTGGTCTTGTCGAGGATTTGTGTTACAAAATAAATAGTGATTTGTCGGCCATATCGAAATGGGCTAGTGATAGCTGTTTATGCTTAAATGCTTCTAAGTCCTTTGTGCTGCCCATATGTAATAATGTAGTGTTCGTTGAGAATATTCCAGACTTGTTTATTGATGATTGTCCTCTTAAGTTTACTAACAAATAAAAAATTTAGGCTTTGTCATTAACTCTAAGTTGACCTGTTCCGACCACGTCAATAGTGTTGTCAGTAGTGTGTATTCTGTTTTGCGTAGGCTAAAAACCTCTGCTTCATTTACGCCGTTGGAAACTAGGCGGAAGTTAGCTGAACAACTCATCATTCCCCGTACAGCGTACTCTGAAGTTGTCTACAGCAAGTTTGACTCAATTTCTTTCCACAAAATCAACGTCCTATTCAACAATGTTACCCGTTACGTTTATGGTCTGAAAAAGTTTGACCACATATCCTTATGGAAGAATGAGATATTAGGGTGTAGCATTATGGATTATCTTGCAGCCAGAAACTGCATATTTATGTATAAATTATTAGAATGTAAATCACCAACGTATTTATACGAGAAGCTCAATCCAACTAAATCCATTAGATGTCACAACTTGATAGTTCCGAAATATACCTACTTAAATTCGTCGAGATTGTTTTTCTACAACGCTGTTAGACTTTGGAACAACATCCCTCACTCCATTAAAAATCTAATAAATAGGAGTAACTACAAAGTGTTGATATATGATTACTTTAAGTCTATATAGTTGGTGCGATTGTGATTAAGTAATTTTTAATTTTCTTTTTCTCTTCCTCTCTTCGATCCATTCTTTTATCTTCTTTGGCAGCCTTATTGGACATATCTTATTAATTAAAATATTCAATATAAGTTTTCCTAATATCTAGTCTTAAGCTCACTTATTTTAATTTGTTTTAATAATTTGATGTAACTTAATATAATGATAATAACAACATTATCAAGTTGATGTACTCTTAAAAGACCAATGTCTTACACGTACAACCATTGTTAAATAAATAAATAAATAAAATAATGTAGTCCGTCTATGTAGACAACAAGCACTCGGAATGACTTCCAGACAAAATATTAAACAGCTCCATCTGTTTATCTACGTTTTGATGGCTTTCAGCCTTGGCCGGAGCATACAATGGACGAGCGAAAGTTTGTGGCCGCTGTGGTCGAGTTGGTAGCGGTGCGTGCTATAACTTGATATGCCGGTGAGTTCGAGGTTCGAATCTCAGTCAGGGCAAGCAATATCTTAATAATAGAAAAAGTTTTTTCTAATAGCGGTCACCCCACGGCAGGCAATGGCAAACCTCCGAGGGTATTTCTGCCATGGAAAAGCTTCTCATTAAATACATCTGCCGTTCGGAGTCGGTACAAAACTGTAGGTCCCTCCATTTGTGGTATAATATAAAGACGCACACCACAAATGGTAGGAGAAGCTCGGTCAAACACTGGGCTATATAGTGTATGCGCCAAAATTATATATATGTATATATATTGCTTTATGCTATATCTACATATTTATTTTATACTAGCTGACCCAGCGAACATCGTACCGTCTTATTTTTTTCCGTGAATATTATCTTAATTTCTGAAAGACTTTCTACTGTTTATGCCTGCCTCGGCATCACACAGGTGGTGTACAGTCGTGGACTAAAGAAATGTAACACTTCCGGTAAATGGAATATCAGTTGTATTCCGTCAAACAATAAAGTACCGTAAATGTTACACGTTACGTTTTTAATGAGAAAAAAGAGACAAAATATTTCATGTATAATATAACCGTATAATAAAATAAAACTACAATTTAATACTTCGAGCATAGCTATTGAAATGCTTTGTAATGTAAATACAATATTTTTCGTTTTTCCTTCTGGAGAGAAAACAAATAATGCCGATGGTTTCCCGACTCTTGAACACGCAACGTACAACAGGCCATGCGAAAAACACGACAATTCAAGATTTATTTCACACACTTCTAACGATTGGCCTAGGGATTTATTAATTGTAATTGCAAATGCAAGGCACACTGTAAACTGGACACCTTTAAATTCAAAAGGAAAGTCAATTGGCATTAGTGGTATTCTTGGAATGAGCAAATATGGTTTTTAAGAAGAAATAAAACGCATATAATTTAATGCTATACCCAAGAATTTAACTTTATTGTAAAGATAAGGGTTTGCCATTATGTTTTAAAAATGGTTTGGGGCAAGTGGCCGCCGCGGCTGGATCGAATAAACTCCACCCGAGAGGCCCAATTTTCGGCCACTTTTTGCAGCAATTGGGGCCTTATGTCAGCAATAACGCACCGAATATTCTCTTCCAAGGCTTCTTGAAATGACAAACTAAACTGAGTATAAATCAAGTAACAGCTGTCAAAAAGACCAACTCCGAAAAAGGTATTGCCCTGGCAATTCCAATGAATTTAATAATTCAATTGGATAATTGACTACTTTATTTGGGTCGATAATGGAATCGATTGATTTATGTAATTGAATGCATTTGTCCATAATTTGAGTCTGAATTTTTATATTTAGATCATCTAGCTCCTTATTTTTTGCTGCTAAAATCGCTCGTTCGCTTAATTAAGCATAATTTTTATAATTCACATCAATATTTTGCCGCACTTTCGATATTAGTTCTTCCTTTGACGTTATGAAGTGACAAAAATTTCGTGGTGACGAAATCAGGCCAGTAGAAGGCTCAACAGGAATTTTTTCTATGGCCAATATCTAATAATGCATTTGAAAACACTTCCGCGGATATGTCATTTTAACGCCACTCGCATATTCACAGTTAACTTGAGATAATTCACGTATCTCCATAAATTCGATGCCTTCAAGCAAGCATTTATTTCATCAGCGGTTGTTGATCTGGGAATGACTGGCAGGGCAATTGGCAAAAGTCACACAATGAGTTATCAACAATTTGGTTTATACGAAATACTACCATAAATTCATGAATATGGAATAGATACTTACCATCGCAGACTGCAGCGTCTTTTGCTTACAGGAATTATTTTTCGATAATAAACTTCCACAGCACGAAATAAATCACAAAATAAAATGACAATCTAAAGTGTTTTTTAATCAGCTGTAAGTTTTCCCATATCTGGGGAAACTTTGCCGATAAACTGTGTGGAATGTACTAATTGATTTGCTCACAAATGGAGCTGAATGTATTTTCAAGATTTACCCAATGAGTCGCGCATCTTTCAAAATTCAACGCTTCTAGATGAAGGCCAACTCAAAGAACATAATATATACTGCAAGCTTAGCACACAGCTAAAATTTTAAACTCAAATGAAATTTTACACACTTTTTCCATGAATTAAAATTTGCAAAAGCATCCATTCATTGAATATTCTTGCAATTATATTTCACGATATTCAGGGAAATTGAAATATTTTCGGATTTAAAATATCTCACTCAACATATTTTACAGTTTCAAATTATGAAAATACATGTTACACAGCTCTTTGATCCGCCATTGACGGAATGCATAAAAGAGTTTCAAGATTTTATAATGGAACAAAAGAATATTATAACCCAGCAGCCAAACAGTGTTGCAGTGTTACAATGTACAATAAAAACATGGTTGGCGCAGATAAGATGGACTTTCTGCTCACGCTTTACATAATTTAAATTCATTCAAGCAAATGGACTCTCAAAGTTTTCGACCATTTAATTGACCTTGCCGTTTGAAATGCTTCTCGAGGCAAAATGGATAGTGGAAATAACATTGATTGCATTAGAAGAGTGGATGGACCTTTCGACATTTCACAATGACATCACAGATGGACTTTTAACACGATCAGCTCAGCAAATCGGCATCAACGAAATCGCGGTCGTCCCGTAACAACTCTTGCAGACATTGGCCGTCATAGTGATGAGCGAATATACGTCAACGAAGGCCTTACGAAAAATAACCGCGAACTACTGCAGTTTGCATTACAGCTAAAGAAGCAGAAGCGTCTGTTGTCTGCATTTTCTATTCGTGGTAATATCTTCGTGCGAGCTGAACAACATGGCGAAGCACTAATGGCTACAACCAGAAGTGAGTTAGAACGTGTTGCGGCTAAATGTACATGACTACTATGCCTACATGAATTATTTTTATATTTATTATTAATTATAATGTTAACATTTACTTTTAATTATCATAAGTTAAAAACTTCCCCCTTCTCAACTTTCTATCAGCTCTCTCTATACTCGTTTATCTCGATTTTCAAGAATGTCATGAGTTAAAAACTTCCCCCTTCTCAACTTTCTATCATCTCTCTCTATACTCGTTTATCTCGATTTTCAAGAATGTCTTTATTTTGACGTAAATTGTTATAATTGCACTCATCTAAATCTTAAATGTATTAAGGTTATTGTAGTTACCTTCTTTCTAACTCGCCTTAATGGTAGTAACCGCAGTTAATGAAATGGTCTGCGGTGTTGGTAAAAATCAAAAAATATCAATAGATATTTTGTGTAAGCAGTCTTTAGGCCTTAACGTAGTACATTTTAATGCCCAAAGCCTTAGTGGTGACAAACTAGACTACGTTAGAAACATATTTGAGGAATCTTCAGTTGATATAATTTGTGTCACCGAAACCTGGTTTAGCCCCACAGTTTCAGATTTTTTCTATAGTATTCAGAGTTATAATCTTCTTCGCAATGACCGGAAAAACCAACGTGGTGGAGGCGTTGCAATATATTACAAATCATCCTCAAAGATGCATTGTTTAGCTGAATCTTCTAGCTCAGATACTGAGTTCATTATAGCTGAAGTTTCTGATGGCGTAACAAGCATTTTGGTGTCATGTGTATATAATCCTCGCAAGTGTTGTATGTTGGAATCCTTTTTTGTTGAACTGTTGACTATGAAATTTATGTAATTTGTGGTGATTTTAATGTAAACCACCTGCTAAATGACTCCTATACCAGTAAATTACACGATCATATAGCAGCAGCTGGTCTAACGATAGTAAATAAATATGTACCGACGCGATTTGCAAATAACTCAAATCCTAGCCTTTTGGACTATTTTATTACTTTTAGACTCAATCATATTCTCAAATATGACTAAATGTTTTTTATTCCTGACCATGAATTAATTTTTTGTACAGTACATGTTATGTTTAATCGTCCTTCTGTTAGAAATACATTTATGTATCGTGATTTTAAGTCTGTAAATGTGAATGAGTTATACCAAAGTCTGTCCAGTGTGAGTTGGAATGACTGTTGGTTTTGTGATTCTGTAGAAGAAAAACTGCTCTTTTTTAAGGAAAATTTGACCAACGTATTTGATAAACATGTTCCTCTTCGTCTGGCTAGTGCAATAAATCCGCCTTGTCCTTGGTTCAATAAGAAAGTGCACATGGCTATAAAATTTCGTAATAGATTATATAACAAATGGAGGGCGACAATGACTGATTTTGCCTGGTATCGATATAAAATTGCTCCAAATAAAACGACATTAATTATTAAGCAAACGAAAAAAAGATATTGTAGTGCTAAACTGGACTCGTCACTTTCTCCTCAGGAACTGTGGCGGAACTTAAAAAATTTTAAATTCATGGAACTTGACGCCGGAATGTAATGTAGACCCTAACCTATTAAATGAGCTTTTTACAGCTGTGAGTAGCAAGGAAAGTGCTCCTCACATATTGAATATACTTTGGGCTAATACCAATTTTGAAGAAAAATTTCAATTTATGGGAGTAAGTGAAGGAGACGTAATGAAAGCTATATGTAATATTAAACCAAATGCTGTTGGGGACGATAGAATTTCTTTGATATTTGTTAAACTTGTGCTGCCATTCGTTTTGGGTACAATTACCCACATAAGCAACCACTGCTTTACGACATCAACTTTTCCTGCTGAGTGGAAAAAGGCCGTCATACTCCCAGTAGCCAAAAAGAGTACGCCTATTGATCCAAGTGATTATAGGCCGATTAGCATATTAGCAGCGCTAGCGAAAGTATGTGAATCCTTGATGGCAACGCAAATTTCACTGTTTGTTCAAAATAATAAATTATTGTCTCCGCTACAGTCGGGGTTTAGACCAAAGCATAGTTGCTCCACTGCAATGACTAAAATACTTGACGACATAAGAATACAATTTGACAACAGTGACTTAACTCTATTATGCCTTTTAGACTTCTCAAAGGCATTTGATATGGTTAATCATGATATATTATGTAAGAAACTTAAACATTTTTTTGGCTTTTCGGACAACTCCTTAAAATTTGTGACGAGCTACCTTGACGGCAGGGTGCAAAAAGTGAAGGGGAAAAGTGCGTCCTCAAGTTTTAAAACTGTCTCAGCTGGTGTCTCACAGGGATCTGTCCTAGGTCCTCTCTTGTTTAGTATTTTCGTCAATGATGTGTTTTCTGTGTCTAGTTATGTTAATCTTCATGCGTATGCCGATGATATACAAGTATATTTGTCTAGTCGTATTGGTCTTGTCGAGGATTTGTGTTACAAAATAAATAGTGATTTGTCGGCCATATCGAAATGGGCTAGTGATAACTGTTCATGCTTAAATGCTTCTAAGTCCTTTGTGCTGCCCATATGTAATAATGTAGTGTTCGTTGAGAATATTCCAGACTTGTTTATTGATGATTGTCCTCTTAAGTTTACTAACAAATAAAAAATTTAGGCTTTGTCATTAACTCTAAGTTGACCTGTTCCGACCACGTCAATAGTGTTGTCAGTAGTGTGTATTCTGTTTTGCGTAGGCTAAAAACCTCTGCTTCATTTACGCCATTGGAAACTAGGCGGAAGTTAGCTGAACAACTCATCATTCCCCGTACAGCGTACTCTGAAGTTGTCTACAGCAAGTTTGACTCAATTTCTTTCCACAAAATCAACGTCCTATTCAACAATGTTACCCGTTACGTTTATGGTCTGAAAAAGTTTGACCACATATCCTTATGGAAGAATGAGATATTAGGGTGTAGCATTATGGATTATCTTGCAGCCAGAAACTGCATATTTATGTATAAATTATTAGAATGTAAATCACCAACGTATTTATACGAGAAGCTCAATCCAACTAAATCCATTAGATGTCACAACTTGATAGTTCCGAAATATACCTACTTAAATTCGTCGAGATTGTTTTTCAACAACGCTGTTAGACTTTGGAACAACATCCCTCAGTCCATTAAAAATCTAATAAATAGGAGTAACTACATAGTGTTGATATATGATTACTTTAAGTCTATATAGTTGGTGCAATTGTGATTAAGTTATTTTTCATTTTCTTTCTCTCTTCCTCTCTTCTATCCATTCTTTTATCTTCTTTGGCAGCCTTATTGCATTGTCTTATTGGACATATCTTATTAATTAAAATATTCAATATAAGTTTTCCTGTTATCTAGTCTTAAGCTCACTTATTTTAATTTATTTTAATAATTTGATGTAACTTAATATAATGATAATAACAACATTATCAAGTTGATGTACTCTTAAAAGACCAATGTCTTACACGTACAACCATTGTTAAATAAATAAATAAATAAAATAATGTAGTCCGTCTATGTCGACAACAAGCACTCGGAATGACTTTCAGACAAAATATTAAACAGCTCCATCTGTTTATCTACGTTTTGATGGCTTTCAGCCACGGCCGGAGCATACAATGGACGAGCGAAAGTTTGTGGCCGCTGTGGTCGAGTTGGTAGCGGTGCGTGCTATAACTTGATATGCCGGTGAGTTCGAGGTTCGAATCTCAGTCAGGGCAAGCAATATCTTAATAATAGAAAAAGTTTTTTCTAATAGCGGTCACCCCACGGCAGGCAATGGCAAACCTCCGAGGGTATTTCTGCCATGAAAAAGCTTCTCATTAAATACATCTGCCGTTCGGAGTCGGTACAAAACTGTAGGTCCCTCCATTTGTGGTATAATATAAAGACGCACACCACAAATGGTAGGAGAAGCTCGGTCAAACACTGGGCTATATAGTGTACGCGCCAAAATTATATATATATATATTGCTTTATGCTATATCTACATATTTATTTTATACTAGCTGACCCAGCGAACATCGTACCGTCTTATTTTTTTCCGTGAATATTATCTAAATTTCTGAAAGACTTTCTACTGTTTATGCCTGCCTCGGCATCACACAGGTGGTGTACAGTCGTGGACTAAAGAAATCTAACACTTCCGGTAAATGAATATCAGTTGTATTCCGTCAAACAATAAAGTACCGTAAATGTTACACGTTACGTTTTTAATGAGAAAAAAGAGACAAAATATTTCATGTATAATATAATCGTATAATAAAATAAAACTACAATTTAATACTTCGAGCATAGCTATTGAAATGCTTTGTAATGTAAATACAATATTTTTCGTTTTTCCTTCTGGAGAGAAAACAAATAATGCCGATGGTTTTCCGACTCTTGAACACGCAACGTGCAACAGGCCATGCGAAAAACACGACAATTCAAGATTTATTTCACACACTTCTAACGATTGGCCTTGGGATTTATTAATTGTAATTGCAAATGCAAGGCACACTGTAAACTGGACACCTTTAAATTCAAAAGGAAAGTCAATTGGCATTAGTGGTATTCTTGGAATGAGCAAATATGGTTTTTAATAAAAAATAAAACGCATACAATTTAATGCTATACCCAAGAATTTAACTTTATTGTAAAGATAAAGGTTTGCCATTGCCATTATGTTTTAAAAATGGTTTGGGGCAAGTGGCCGCCGCGGCTGGATCGAATAAACTCCACCCGAGAGGCCCAATTTTCGGCCACTTTTTGCAGCAATTGGGGCCGTATGTCAGCAATAACGCACCGAATATTCTCTTTCAAGGCTTCTTGAAATGACAAACTAAACTGAGTATAAATCAAGTAACAGCTGTCAAAAAGACCAACTCCGAAAAAGGTATTGCCCTGGCAATTCCAATGAATTTAATAATTCAATTGGATAATTGACTACTTTATTTGGATCGATAATGGAATCGATTGATTTATGTAATTGAATGCATTTGTCCATAATTTGAGTCTGAATTTTTATATTTAGATCATCTAGCTCCTTATTTTTTGCTGCTAAAATCGCTCGTTCGCTTAATTAAGCATAATTTTTATAATTCACATCAATATTTTGGCGCACTTTCGATATTAGTTCTTCCTTTGACGTTATGAAGTGACAAAAATTTCGTGGTGACGAAATCAGGCCAGTAGAAGGGTCAACAGGAATTTTTCCTATAGCCAATATCTAATAATGCATTTGAAAACACTTCCGCTGATATGTCATTTTAACGCCACTCGCATATTCACAGTTAACTTGAGATATTTCACGTATCTCCATAAATTCGATGCCTTCAAGCAAGCATTTATTTCACCAGCGGTTGTTGATCTGGGAATGACTGGCAGGGCAATTGGCAAAAGTCACACAATGAGTTATCAACAATTTGGTTTATACGAAATACTATCATAAATTCATGAATATGGAATAGATACTTACCATCGCAGACTGCAGCGACTTTTGCTTACAGGAATTGTTTCTAGATAATAAACTTCCACAGCACGAAATAAATCACAAAATAAAATGACAATCTAAAGTGTTTTTTAATCAGCTGTAAGTTTTCCCATACCTGGGGAAACTTTGCCGATAAACTGTGTGGAATGTACTAATTGATTTGCTCACAAATGAAGCTGAATGTATTTTCAAGATTTACCCAATGAGTCGCGCATCTTTCAAAATTCAACGCTTCTAGATGAAGGCCAACTCAAAGAACATAATATATACTGCAGGCATAGCACACAGCTAAAATTTTAAACTCAAATGAAATTTTACACACTTTTTCCATGAATTTAAATTTGCAAAAGCATCCATTCATTGAATATTCTTGCAATTATATTTCACGATATTCAGGGAAATTGAAATATTTTCGGATTTAAAATATCTCACTCAACATTTTTTACAGTTTCAAATTATGAAAATACATGTTACACAGCTCTTTGATCCGCCATTGACGGAATGCATAAAAAAGTTTCAAGATTTTATAATGGAACAAAAGAATATTATAACCCAGCAGCCAAACAGTGTTACAGTGTTACAATGTACAATAAAAACATGGTTGGCGCAGATAAGATGGACTTTCTGCTCACGCTTTACATAATTTAAATTCATTCAAGCAAATGGACTCTCAAAGTTTTCGACCATTTAATTGACCTTGCCGTTTGAAATGCTTGGCGAGGGCAAAATGGATAGTGGAAATAACATTGATTGCATTAGAAGAGTGGATGGACCTTTCGACATTTCACAATGACATCACAGATGGACTTTTAACACGATCAGCTCAGCAAATCGGCATCAACGAAAGCGCAGTCGTCCCGTAACAACTCTTGCAGACATTGGCCGTCATAGTGATGAGCGAATATACGTCAAATAACG
This sequence comes from Philophylla caesio, assembly GCA_963971545.1. NCBI lineage: Eukaryota > Metazoa > Arthropoda > Insecta > Diptera > Tephritidae > Philophylla > Philophylla caesio. Next base: position 27,231,684 of record OZ020605.1, read on the forward strand.
AAAAATAACCGCGAACTACTGCAGTTTGCATTACAGCTAAAGAAGCAGAAGCGTCTGTTGTCTGCATTTTCTATTCGTGGTAATATCTTTGTGCGAGCTGAACAACATGGTGAAGCACTAATGGCTACAACCAGAAGTGAGTTAGAACGTGTTGCGGCTAAATGTACATGACTACTATGCCTACATGAATTATTTTTATATTTATTATTAATTATAATGTTAACATTTACTTTTAATTATCATAAGTTAAAAACTTCCCCCTTCTCAACTTTCTATCAGCTCTCTCTATACTCGTTTATCTCGATTTTCAAGAATGTCATAAGTTAAAAACTTCCCCCTTCTCAACTTTCTATCATCTCTCTCTATACTCGTTTATCTCGATTTTCAAGAATGTCTTTATTTTGACGTAAATTGTTATAATTGCACTCATCTAAATCTTAAATGTATTAAGGTTATTGTAGTTACCTTCTTTCTAACTCGCCTTAATGGTAGTAAACGCAGTTAATGAAATGGTCTGCGGTGTTGGTGAAAATCAAAAAATATTAATAGATATTTTGTGTAAACAGTCTTTAGGCCTTAACGTAGTACATTTTAATGCCCAAAGCCTTAGTGGTGACAAACTAGACTACGTTAGAAACATATTTGAGGAATCTTCAGTTGATATAATTTGTGTCACCGAAACCTGGTTTAGCCCCACAGTTTCAGATTTTTTCTATAGTATTCAGAGTTATAATATTTTTCGCAATGACCGGAAAAACCAACGTGGTGGAGGCGTTGCAATATATTACAAATCATCCTCAAAGATGCATTGTTTAGCTAAATCTTCTAGCTCAGATACTGAGTTCATTATAGCTGAAGTTTCTGATGGCGTAACAAGCATTTTGGTGTCATGTGTATATAATCCTCGCAAGTGTTGTATGTTGGAATCATTTTTTGTTGAACTGTCTAATTTTCTGATTGACTATGAAATTTATAAAATTTGTGGTGATTCCAATGTAAACCTCCTCCTAAATGACACCTTAACCAGTAAATTACACGGTCATGTAGCAGCAGCTGGTCTAACGATAGTAAATAAATATGTACCGACGCGATTTGCAAATAACTCAAATCCTAGCCATTTGGACTATTTTATTACTTTTAGACTCAATCATATTCTCAAATATGACCAAATGTTTTTTATTCCTGACCATGAATTAATTTTTTGTACAGTACATGTTATGTTTAATCGTCCTTCTGTTAGAAATGCATTTATGTATCGTGATTTTAAGTCTGTAAATGTGAATGAGTTATACCAAAGTCTGTCCAGTGTGAGTTGGAATGACTGTTGGTTTTGTGATTCTGTAGAAGAAAAACTGCTATTTTTTAAGGAAAATTTGACCAACGTATTTGATAAACATGTTCCTCTTCGTCTGGCTAGTGCAATAAATCCGTCTTGTCCTTGGTTCAATAAGAAAGTGCACATGGCTATAAAATTTCGTAATAGATTATATAACAAATGGAGGGCGACAATGACTGATTTTGCCTGGTATCGATATAAAATTGCTCGAAATAAAACGACATTAATTATTAAGCAAGCGAAAAAAAGATATTGTAGTGCTAAACTGGACTCGTCACTTTATCCTCAGGAACTGTGGCGGAACTTAAAAAATTTAAAATTCATGGAACTTGACGCCGGAATGTAATATAGACCCTAACCTATTAAATGAGCTTTTTACAGCTGTGAGTAGCAAGGAAAGTGCTCCTCACATATTGAATATACTTTGGGCTAATACCAATTTTGAAGAAAAATTTCAATTTATGGGAGTAAGTGAAGGAGACGTAATGAAAGCTATATGTAATATTAAATCAAATGCTGTTGGGGACGATGGAATTTCTTTGAAATTTGTTAAACTTGTGCTGCCATTCGTTTTGGGTACAATTACCCACATAAGCAACCACTGCTTTACGACATCAACTTTTCCTGCTGAGTGGAAAAAGGCCGTCATACTCCCAGTAGCCAAAAAGAGTACGCCTATTGATCCAAGTGATTATAGGCCGATTAGCATATTAGCAGCGCTAGCGAAAGTATGTGAATCCTTGATGGCAACGCAAATTTCACTGTTTGTTCAAAATAATAAATTATTGTCTCCGCTACAGTCGGGGTTTAGACCAAAGCATAGTTGCTCCACTGCAATGACTAAAATACTTGACGACATAAGAATACAATTTGACAACAGTGACTTAACTCTATTATGCCCTTAAGACTTCTCAAAGGCATTTGATATGGTTAATCATGATATATTATGTAAGAAACTTAAACATTTTTTTGGCTTTTCGGACAACTCCTTAAAATTTGTGACGAGCTACCTTGACGGCAGGGTGCAAAAAGTGAAGGGGAAAAGTGCGTCCTCAAGTTTTAAAACTGTCTCAGCTGGTGTCTCACAGGGATCTGTCCTAGGTCCTCTCTTGTTTAGTATTTTCGTCAATGATGTGTTTTCTGTGTCTAGTTATGTTAATCTTCATGCGTATGCCGATGATATACAAGTATATTTGTCTAGTCGTATTGGTCTTGTCGAGGATTTGTGTTCCAAATAAATAGTGATTTGTCGGCCATATCGAAATGGGCTAGTGATAACTGTTCATGCTTAAATGCTTCTAAGTCCTTTGTGCTGCCCATATGTAATAATGTAGTGTTCGTTGAGAATATTCCAGACTTGTTTATTGATGATTGTCCTCTTAAGTTTACTAACAAATAAAAAATTTAGGCTTTGTCATTAACTCTAAGTTGACCTGTTCCGACCACGTCAATAGTGTTGTCAGTAGTGTGTATTCTGTTTTGCGTAGGCTAAAAACCTCTGCTTCATTTACGCCATTGGAAACTAGGTGGAAGTTAGCTAAACAACTCATCATTCCCCGTACAGCGTACTCTGAAGTTGTCTACAGCAAGTTTGACTCAATTTCTTCCCACAAAATCAACGTCCTATTCAACAATGTTACCCGTTACGTTTATGGTCTGAAAAAGTTTGACCACATATCCTTATGGAAAAATGAGATATTAGGGTGTAGCATTATGGATTATCTTGCAGCCAGAAACTGCATATTTATGTATAAATTATTAGAATGTAAATCACCAACGTATTTATACGAGAAGCTCAATCCAACTAAATCAATTAGATGTCACAACTTGATAGTTCCGAAATATACCTACTTAAATTCGTCGAGATTGTTTTTCAACAACGCTGTTAGACTTTGGAACAACATCCCTCAGTCCATTAAAAATCTAATAAATAGGAGTAACTACAAAGTGTTGATATATGATTACTTTAAGTCTATATAGTTGGTGCGATTGTGATTAAGTTATTTTTCATTTTCTTTCTCTCTTCCTCTCTTCTATCCATTCTTTTATCTTCTTTGGCAGCCTTATTGCATTGTCTTATTGGACATATCTTATTAATTAAAATATTCAATATAAGTTTTCCTGTTATCTAGTCTTAAGCTCACTTATTTTAATTTATTTTAATAATTTGATGTAACTTAATATAATGATAATAACAACATTATCAAGTTGATGTACTCTTAAAAGACCAATGTCTTACACGTACAACCATTGTTAAATAAATAAATAAATAAAATAATGTAGTCCGTCTATGTCGACAACAAGCACTCGGAATGACTTCCAGACAAAATATTAAACAGCTCCATCTGTTTATCTACGTTTTGATGGCTTTCAGCCACGGCCGGAGCATACAATGGACGAGCGAAAGTTTGTGGCCGCTGTGGTATTTCTGCCATGAAAAAGCTTCTCATTAAATACATCTGCCGTTCGGAGTCGGTACAAAACTGTAGGTCCCTCCATTTGTGGTATAATATAAAGACGCACACCACAAATGGTAGGAGAAGCTCGGTCAAACACTGGGCTATATAGTGTACGCGCCAAAATTATATATATATATATTGCTTTATGCTATATCTACATATTTATTTTATACTAGCTGACCCAGCGAACATCGTACCGTCTTATTTTTTTCCGTGAATATTATCTAAATTTCTGAAAGACTTTCTACTGTTTATGCCTGCCTCGGCATCACACAGGTGGTGTATAGTCGTGGACTAAAGAAATCTAACACTTCCGGTAAATGAATATCAGTTGTATTCCGTCAAACAATAAAGTACCGTAAATGTTACACGTTACGTTTTTAATGAGAAAAAAGAGACAAAATATTTCATGTATAATATAACCGTATAATAAAATAAAACTACAATTTAATACTTGTAGCATAGCTATTGAAATCCTTTGTAATGTAAATACAATATTTTTCGTTTTTCCTTCTGGAGCGAAAACAAATAATGCCGATGGTTTCCCGACTCTTGAACACGCAACGTACAACAGGCCATGCGAAAAACACGACAATTCAAGATTTATTTCACACACTTCTAACGATTAGCCTAGGGATTTATTAATTGTAATTGCAAATGCATGGCACACTGTAAACTGGACACCTTTAAATTCAAAAGGAAAGTCAATTGGCATTAGTGGTAATCTTGGAATGAGCAAATATGGTTTTTAAGAAGAAATAAAACGCATATAATTTAATGCTATACCCAAGAATTTAACTTTATTGTAAAGATAAGGGTTTGCCATTATGTTTTAAAAATGGTTTGGGGCAAGTGGCCGCCGCGGCTGGATCGAATAAACTCCACCCGAGAGGCCCAATTTTCGGCCACTTTTTGCAGCAATTGGGGCCTTATGTCAGCAATAACGCACCGAATATTCTCTTCCAAGGCTTCTTGAAATGACAAACTAAACTGAGTATAAATCAAGTAACAGCTGTCAAAAAGACCAACTCCGAAAAAGGTATTGCCCTGGCAATTCCAATGAATTTAATAATTCAATTGGATAATTGACTACTTTATTTGGATCGATAATGGAATCGATTGATTTATGTAATTGAATGCATTTGTCCATAATTTGAGTCTGAATTTTTATATTTAGATCATCTAGCTCCTTATTTTTTGCTGCTAAAATCGCTCGTTCGCTTAATTAAGCATAATTTTTATAATTCACATCAATATTTTGCCGCACTTTCGATATTAGTTCTTCCTTTGACGTTATGAAGTGACAAAAATTTCGTGGTGACGAAATCAGGCCAGTAGAAGGGTCAACAGGAATTTTTCCTATGGCCAATATCTAATAATGCATTTGAAAACACTTCCGCTGATATGTCATTTTAACGCCACTCGCATATTCACAGTTAACTTGAGATATTTCACGTATCTCCATAAATTCGATGCCTTCAAGCAAGCATTTATTTTATCAGCGGTTGTTGATATGGGAATGACTGGCAGGGCAATTGGCAAAAGTCACACAATGAGATATCAACAATTTGGTTTATACGAAATACTATCATAAATTCAGGAATATGGAATAAATACTTACCATCGCAGACTGCAGCGTCTTTTGCTTACAGGAATTGTTTCTCGATAATAAACTTCCACAGCACGAAATAAATCACAAAATAAAATTACAATCTAAAGTGTTTTTTAATCAGCTGTAAGTTTTCCCATATCTGGGGAAACTTTGCGGATAAACTGTGTGGAATGTACTAATTGATTTGCTCACAAATGGAGCTGAATGTATTTTCAAGATTTACCCAATGAGTCGCGCATCTTTCAAAATTCAACGCTTCTAGATGAAGGCCAAATCAAAGAACATAATATATACTGCAAGCATAGCACACAGCTAAAATTTTAAACTCAAATGAAATTTTACACACTTTTTCCATGAATTAAAATTTTCAAAAGCATCCATTCATTGAATATTCTTGCAATTATATTTCACGATATTCAGGGAAATTGAAATATTTTCGGATTTAAAATATCTCACTCAACATTTTTTACATTTTCAAATTATGAAAATACATGTTACTCAGCTCTTTGATCCGCCATTGACGGAATGCATAAAAAAGTTTCAAGATTTTATAGTGGAACAAAAGAATATTATAACCCAGCAGCCAAACAGTGTTACAATGTACAATAAAAACATGGTTGGCGCAGATAAGATGAACTTTCTGCTCACGCTTTACATAATTTAAATTCGTTCAAGCAAATGGACTCTCAAAGTTTTCGTCCATTTAATTGACCTTGCCGTTTGAAATGCTTGGCGAGGGCAAAATGGATAGTGGAAATAACATTGATTGCATTAGAAGAGTGGATGGACCTTTCGACATTTCACAATGACATCACAGATGGACTTTTAACACGATCAGCTCAGCAAATCGGCATCAACGAAAGCGCGGTCGTCCCGTAACAACTCTTGCAGACATTGGCCGTCATAGTGATGAGCGAATATACGTCAACGAAGGCCTTACGAAAAATAACCGCGAACTACTGCAGTTTGCATTACTGCTAAAGAAGCAGAAGCGTCTGTTGTCTGCATTTTCTATTCGTGGTAATATCTTCGTGCGAGCTGAACAACATGGTGAAGCACTAATGGCTACAACCAGAAGTGAGTTAGAACGTGTTGCGGCTAAATGTACATGACTATTATGCCTACATGAATTATTTTTATATTTATTATTAATTATAATGTTAACATTTACTTTTAATTATCATAAGTTAAAAACTTCCCCCTTCTCAACTTTCTATCAGCTCTCTCTATACTCGTTTATCTCGATTTTCAAGAATGTCATAAGTTAAAAACTTCCCCCTTCTCAACTTTCTATCATCTCTCTCTATACTCGTTTATCTCGATTTTCAAGAATGTCTTTATTTTGACGTAAATTGTTATAATTGCACTCATCTTATTCTTAAATGTATTAAGGTTATTGTAGTTACCTTCTTTCTAACTCGCCTTAATGGTAGTAAACGCAGTTAATGAAATGGTCTGCGGTGTTTGTGAAAATCAAAAAATATTAATAGATATTTTGTGTAAGCAGTCTTTAGGCCTTAACGTAGTACATTTTAATGCCCAAAGCCTTAGTGGTGACAAACTAGACTACGTTAGAAACATATTTGAGGAATCTTCAGTTGATATAATTTGTGTCACCGAAACCTGGTTTAGCCCCACAGTTTCAGATTTTTTCTATAGTATTCAGAGTTATAATCTTCTTCGCAATGACCGGAAAAACCAACGTGGTGGAGGCGTTGCAATATATTACAAATCATCCTCAAAGATGCATTGTTTAGCTAAATCTTCTAGCTCAGATACTGAGTTCATTATAGCTGAAGTTTCTGATGGCGTAACAAGCATTTTGGTGTCATGTGTATATAATCCTCGCAAGTGTTGTATGTTGGAATCATTTTTTGTTGAACTGTCTAAATCCTAAATCCGTCTTGTCCTTGTTTCAATAAGAAAGTGCACATGGCTATACAATTTCGTAATAGATTATATAACAAATGGAGGGCGACAATGACTGATTTTGCCTGGTATCGATATAAAATTGCTCGAAATAAAACGACATTAATTATTAAGCAAGCGAAAAAAAGATATTGTGGTGCTAAACTGTGGCGGAACTTAAAAAATTTAAAATTCATGGAACTTGACGCCGGAATGTAATATAGACCCTAACCTATTAAATGAGCTTTTTACAGCTGTGAGTAGCAAGGAAAGTGCTCCTCACATATTGAATATACTTTGGGCTAATACCAATTTTGAAAAAAAATTTCAATTTATGGGAGTAAGTGAAGGAGACGTAATGAAAGCTATATGTAATATTAAATCAAATGCTGTTGGGGACGATGGAATTTCTCTGAAATTTGTTAAACTTGTGCTGCCATTCGTTTTGGGTACAATTACCCACATAATCAACCACTGCTTTACGACATCAACTTTTCCTGTTGAGTGGAAAAAGGCCGTCATACTCCCAGTAGCCAAAAAGAGTACGCCTATTGATCCAAGTGACTATAGGCCGATTAGCATATTAGCAGCGCTAGCAAAAGTATGTGAATCCTTGATGGCAACGCAAATTTCACTGTTTGTTCAAAATAACAAATTATTGTCTCCGCTACAGTCGGGGTCTAAAACCAAAGCATAGTTGCTCCACTGCCATGACTAAAATACTTGACGACATAAGAATACAATTTGACAACAGTGACTTAACTCTATTATGCCTTTTAGACTTCTCATAGGCATTTGATATGGTTAATCATGATATATTACGTAAGAAACTTAAACATTTTTTTGGCTTTTCGGACAACTCCTTAAAATTTGTGACGAGCTACCTTGACGGCAGGGTGCAAAAAGTGAAGCGGAAAAGTGCGTCCTCAAGTTTTAAAACTGTCTCAGCTGGTGTCCCACAGGGATCTGTCCTAGGTCCTCTCTTGTTTAGTATTTTCGTCAATGATGTTTTTTCTGTGTCTAGTTATGTTAATCTTCATGCGTATGCCCATGATATACAAGTATATTTGTCTAGTCGTATTGGTCTTGTCGAGGATTTGTGTTCCAAATAAATAGTGATTTGTCGGCCATATCGAAATGGGCTAGTGATAACTGTTCATGCTTAAATGCTTCTAAGTCCTTTGTGCTGCCCATATGTAATAATGTAGTGTTCGTTGAGAATATTCCAGACTTGTTTATTGATGATTGTTCTCTTAAGTTTACTAACAAATAAAAAATTTAGGCTTTGTCATTAACTCTAAGTTGACCTGTTCCGACCACGTCAATAGTGTTGTCAGTAGTGTGTATTCTGTTTTGCGTAGGCTAAAAACCTCTGCTTCATTTACGCCATTGGAAACTAGGTGGAAGTTAGCTAAACAACTCATCATTCCCCGTACAGCGTACTCTGAAGTTGTCTACAGCAAGTTTGACTCTATTTCTTCCCACAAAATCAACGTCCTATTCAACAATGTTACCCGTTACGTTTATGGTCTGAAAAAGTTTGACCACATATCCTTATGGAAGAATGAGATATTAGGGTGTAGCATTATGGATTATCTTGCAGCCAGAAACTGCATATTTATGTATAAATTATTAATTAATTATATAAAATTATATTAATTATATAAAATATAAATTATTAGAACGTATTTATACGAGAAGCTCAATCCAACTAAATCCATTAGATGTCACAACTTGATAGTTCCGAAATATACCTACTTAAATTCGTCGAGATTGTTTTTCAACAACGCTGTTAGACTTTGGAACAACATCCCTCAGTCCATTTAAAATCTTATAAATAGGAGTAACTACAAAGTGTTGATATATGATTACTTTAAGTCCTGTTAGTCTTAAGCTCACTTATTTTAATTTATTTTAATAATTTGATGTAACTTAATATAATGATAATAACAACATTATCAAGTTGATGTACTCTTAAAAGACCAATGTCTTACATGAACAACCATTGTTAAATAAATAAATAAATAAAATAATGTAGTCCGTCTATGTCGACAACAAGCACTCGGAATGACATCCAGACAAAATATTAAACAGCTCCATCTGTTTATCTACGTTTTGATGGCTTTTAGCCTTGGCCGGAGCATACAATGGACGAGCGAAAGTTTGTGGCCGCTGTGGTCGAGTTGGTAGCGGTGCGTGCTATAACTTGGTATGCCGGTGAGTTCGAGGTTCGAACCTCAGTCAGGGCAAGCAATATCTTAATAATAGAAAAACTTTTTTCTAATAGCGGTCACCCCACGGCAGGCAATGGCAAACCTCCGAGGGTATTTCTGCCATGAAAAAGCTTCTCATTAAATACATCTGCCGTTCGGAGTCGGTACAAAACTGTAGGTCTCTCCATTTGTGGTATAATATAAAGACGCACACCACAAATGGTAGGAGAAGCTCGGTCAAACACTGGGCTATATAGTGTACGCGCCAAAATTATATATATATATATTGCTTTATGCTATATCTACATATTTATTTTATACTAGCTGACCTAGCGAACATCGTACCGTCTTATTTTTTTCCGTGAATATTATCTAAATTTCTGAAAGACTTTCTACTGTTTATGCCTGCCTCGGCATCACACAGGTGGTGTACAGTCGTGGACTAAAGAAATCTAACACTTCCGGTAAATGAATATCAGTTGTATTCCGTCAAACAATAAAGTACCGTAAATGTTACACGTTACGTTTTTAATGAGAAAAAAGAGACAAAATATTTCATGTATAATATAACCGTATAATAAAATAAAACTACAATTTAATACTTCGAGCATAGCTATTAAAATGGTTTGTAATGTAAATACAATATTTTTCGTTTTTCCTTCTGGAGAGAAAACAAATAATGCCGATGGTTTCCCGACTCTTGAACACGCAACGAACAACAGGCCATGCGAAAAACACGACAATTCAAGATTTATTTCACACACTTCTAACGATTGGCCTTGGGATTTATTAATTGTAATTGCAAATGCAAGGCTCACTGTAAACTGGATACCTTTAAATTCAAAAGGAAAGTCAATTGGCATTAGTGGTATTCTTGGAATGAGCAAATATGGTTTTTAATGAAAAATAAAACGCATATAATTTAATGCTATAGCCAAGAGTTTAACTTTAATATAAAGATAAGGCTTTGCCATTATGTTTAAAAATGGTTTGGGGCAAGTGACCACCGCGGCTGGATCGAATAAACTCCACCCGAGAGGCCCAATTTTCGGCCACTTTTTGCAGCAATTGGGGCCGTATGTCAGCAATAACGCACCGAATATTCTCTTCCAAGGCTTCTTGAAATGACAAACTAAACTGAGTATAAATCAAGTAACAGCTGTCAAAAAGACCAACTCCGAAAAAGGTATTGCCCTGGCAATTCCAATGAATTTAATAATTCAATTGGATAATTGACTACTTTATTTGGGTCGATAATGGAATCGATTGATTTATGTAATTGAATGCATTTGTCCATAATTTGAGTCTGAATTTTTATATTTAGACCATCTAGCTCCTTATTTTTTGCTGCTAAAATCGCTCGATCGCTTAATTAAGCATAATTTTTATAATTCACATCAATATTTTGCCGCACTTTCGATATTAGTTCTTCCTTTGACGTTATGAAGTGACAAAAATTTCGTGGTGACGAAATCAGGCCAGTAGAAGGGTCAACAGGAATTTTTCCTATGGCCAATATCTAATAATGCATTTGAAGACACTTCCGCTGATATGTCATTTTAACGCCACTCGCATATTCACAGTTAACTTGAGATATTTCACGTATCTCCATAAATTCGATGCCTTCAAGCAAGCATTTATTTCATCAGCGGTTGTTGATCTGGGAATGACTGGCAGGGCAATTGGCAAAAGTCACACAATGAGTTATCAACAATTTGGTTTAAACGAAATACTATCATAAATTCATGAATATCTATTCCATATTACCATCGCAGACTGCAGCGTCTTTTGCTTACAGGAATTGTTTCTAGATAATAAACTTCCACAGCACGAAATAAATCACAAAATAAAATGACAATCTAAAGTGTTTTTTAATCAGCTGTAAGTTTTCCCATATCTGGGGAAACTTTGCCGATAAACTGTGTGGAATATACTAATTGATTTGGTCACAAATGGAGCTGAATGTATTTTCAAGATTTACCCAATGAGTCGCGCATCTTTCAAAATTCAACGCTTCAACAAAAGAATATTATAACCCAGCAGCCAAACAGTGTTACAATGTACAATAAAAACATGGTTGGCGCAGATAAGATGGACTTTCTGCTCATGCTTTACATAATTTAAATTCATTCAAGGAAATGGACTCTCAAAGTTTTCGACCATTTAATTGACCTTGCCGTTTGAAATGCTTGGCGAGGGCAAAATGGATAGTGGAAATAACATTGATTGCATTAGAAGAGTGGATGGACCTTTCCACATTTCACAATGACATCACAGATGGACTTTTAACACGATCAGCTCAGCAAATCGGCATCAACGAAAGCGCGGTCGTCCCGTAACAACTCTTGCAGACATTGGCCGTCATAGTGATGAGCGAATATACGTCAACGAAGGCCTTACGAAAAATAACCGCGAACTACTGCAGTTTGCATTACAGCTAAAGAAGCAGAAGCGTCTGTTGTCTGCATTTCTATTCGTGGTAATATCTTCGTGCGAGCTGAACAACATGGTGAAGCACTAATGGCTACAACCAGAAGTGAGTTAGAACGTGTTGCGGCTAAATGTACATACATGACTACTATGCCTACATGAATTATTTTTATATTTATTATTAATTATAATGTTAACATTTACTTTTAATTATCATAAGTTAAAAACCTCCCCCTTCTCAACTTTCTATCAGCTCTCTCTATACTCGTTTATCTCGATTTTCAAGAATGTCATAAGTTAAAAACTTCCCCCTTCTCAACTTTCTATCATCTCTCTCTATACTCGTTTATCTCGATTTTCAAGAATGTCTTTATTTTGACGTAAATTGTTATAATTGCACTCATCTTATTCTTAAATGTATTAAGGTTATTGTAGTTACCTTCTTTCTAACTCGCCTTAATGGTAGTAAACGCAGTTAATGAAATGGTCTGCGGTGTTTGTGAAAATCAAAAAATATTAATAGATATTTTGTGTAAGCAGTCTTTAGGCCTTAACGTAGTACATTTTAATGCCCAAAGCCTTAGTGGTGACAAACTAGACTACGTTAGAAACATATTTGAGGAATCTTCAGTTGATATAATTTGTGTCACCGAAACCTGGTTTAGCCCCACAGTTTCAGATTTTTTCTATAGTATTCAGAGTTATAATCTTCTTCGCAATGACCGGAAAAACCAACGTGGTGGAGGCGTTGCAATATATTACAAATCATCCTCAAAGATGCATTGTTTAGCTAAATCTTCTAGCTCAGATACTGAGTTCATTATAGCTGAAGTTTCTGATGGCGTAACAAGCATTTTGGTGTCATGTGTATATAATCCTCGCAAGTGTTGTATGTTGGAATCATTTTTTGTTGAACTGTTGACTATGAAATTTATGTAATTTGTGGTGATTTTAATGTAAACCTCCTCCTAAATGACACCTATACCAGTAAATTACACGATCATGTAGCAGCAGCTGGTCTAACGATAGTAAATAAATATGTACCGACGCGATTTGCAAATAACTCAAATCCTAGCCTTTTGGACTATTTTATTACTTTTAGACTCAATCATATTCTCAAATATGACCAAATGTTTTTTATTCCTGACCATGAATTAATTTTTTGTACAGTACATGTTATGTTTAATCGTCCTTCTGTTAGAAATACATTTATGTATCGTGATTTTAAGTCTGTAAATGTGAATGAGTTATACCAAAGTCTGTCCAGTGTGAGTTGGAATGACTGTTGGTTTTGTGATTATGTAGAAGAAAAACTTCTATTTTTTAAGGAAAATTTGACCAACGTATTTGATAAACATGTTCCTCTTCGTCTGGCTAGTGCAATAAATCCGTCTTGTCCTTGGTTCAATAAGAAAGTGCACATGGCTATAAAATTTCGTAATAGATTATATAACAAATGGAGGGCGACAATGACTGATTTTGCCTGGTATCGATATAAAATTGCTCGAAATAAAACGACATTAATTATTAAGCAAGCGAAAAAAAGATATTGTAGTGCTAAACTGTGGCGGAACTTAAAAAATTTAAAATTCATGGAACTTGACGCCGGAATGTAATATAGACCCTAACCTATTAAATGAGCTATTTACAGCTGTGAGTTGCAAGGAAAGTGCTCCTCACATATTGAATATACTTTGGGCTAATACCAATTTTGAAAAAAAATTTCAATTTATGAGAGTAAGTGAAGGAGACGTAATGAAAGCTATATAATATAATAATTTTGGCGCTTACACTATATAGCTCAGTGTTTGGCCGAGCTTCTCCTACCATTTGGGGTGTGCGTCTTTATATTATACCACAAATGGAGGGACCTACAATTTTGTGCCGACTCCGAACGGCAGATGTATTTAATGAGAAGCTTTTTCATGGCAGTAATACCCTCGCAGGTTTGCCATTGCCTGCCGAGGGGTGACCGCTATTAGAAAAACTTTTTCTATGATTAAGATTTTGTTTGCCCTGACTGAGATTCGAACCCCGAACTCACCGGCGTATCGAGTTATAGCACGCACCGCTATCAACTCGACCACAGCGGCCACTTGAAAGCAATGGAAGGCAATGAAAGCTATATGTAATATTAAATCAAATGCTGTTGGGGACGATGGAATTTCTTTGAAATTTGTTAAACTTGTGCTGCCATTCGTTTTGGGTACAATTACCCACATAATCAACCACTGCTTTACGACATCAACTTTTCCTGCTGAGTGGAAAAAGGCCGTCATGACCCCAGTAGCCAAAAAGAGTACGCCTATTGATCCAAGTGATTATAGGCCGATTAGCATATTAGCAGCGCTAGCGAAAGTATGTGAATCCTTGATGGCAACGCAAATTTCACTGTTTGTTCAAAATAATAAATTATTGTCTCCGCTACAGTCGGGGTTTAGACCAAAGCATAGTTGCTCCACTGCAATGACTAAAATACTTGACGACATAAGAATACAATTTGACAACAGTGACTTAACTCTATTATGCCTTTAAGACTTCTCAAAGGCATTTGATATGGTTAATCATGATATATTATGTAAGAAACTTAAACATTTTTTTGGCTTTTCGGACAACTCCTTAAAATTTGTGACGAGCTACCTTGACGGCAGGGTGCAAAAAGTGAAGGGGAAAAGTGCGTCCTCAAGTTTTAAAACTGTCTCAGCTGGTGTCCCACAGGGATCTGTCCAAGGTCCTCTCTTGTTTCGTATTTTCGTCAATGATGTGTTTTCTGTGTCTAGTTATGTTAATCTTCATGCGTATGCCGATGATATACAAGTATATTTGTCTAGTCGTATTGGTCTTGTCGAGGATTTGTGTTACAAAATAAATAGTGATTTGTCGGCCATATCGAAATGGGCTAGTGATAGCTGTTTATGCTTAAATGCTTCTAAGTCCTTTGTGCTGCCCATATGTAATAATGTAGTGTTCGTTGAGAATATTCCAGACTTGTTTATTGATGATTGTCCTCTTAAGTTTACTAACAAATAAAAAATTTAGGCTTTGTCATTAACTCTAAGTTGACCTGTTCCGACCACGTCAATAGTGTTGTCAGTAGTGTGTATTCTGTTTTGCGTAGGCTAAAAACCTCTGCTTCATTTACGCCGTTGGAAACTAGGCGGAAGTTAGCTGAACAACTCATCATTCCCCGTACAGCGTACTCTGAAGTTGTCTACAGCAAGTTTGACTCAATTTCTTTCCACAAAATCAACGTCCTATTCAACAATGTTACCCGTTACGTTTATGGTCTGAAAAAGTTTGACCACATATCCTTATGGAAGAATGAGATATTAGGGTGTAGCATTATGGATTATCTTGCAGCCAGAAACTGCATATTTATGTATAAATTATTAGAATGTAAATCACCAACGTATTTATACGAGAAGCTCAATCCAACTAAATCCATTAGATGTCACAACTTGATAGTTCCGAAATATACCTACTTAAATTCGTCGAGATTGTTTTTCAACAACGCTGTTAGACTTTGGAACAACATCCCTCAGTCCATTTAAAATCTAATAAATAGGAGTAACTACAAAGTGTTGATATATGATTACTTTAAGTCTATATAGTTGGTGCGATTGTGATTAAGTTATTTTTCATTTTCTTTCTCTCTTTCTCTCTTCTATCCATTTCCTTTTATCTTCTTTGGCAGCCTTATTGCATTGTCTTGTTGGATATATCTTATTAATTAAAATATTCAATATAAGTTTTCCTGTTAGTCTTAAGCTCACTTATTTTAATTTATTTTAATAATTTCATGTAACTTAATATAATGATAATAACAACATTATCAAGTTGATGTACTCTTAAAAGACCAATGTCTTACATGTACAACCATTGTTAAATAAATAAATAAATAAATAAATAAAATAATGTAGTGCGTCTATGTCGACAACAAGCACTCGGAATGACTTCCAGACAAAATATTAAACAGCTCCATCTGTTTATCTACGTTTTGATGGCTTTCAGCCTTGGCCGGAGCATACAATGGACGAGCGAAAGTTTGTGGCCGCTGTGGTCGAGTTGGTAGCGGTGCGTGCTATAACTTGATATGCCGGTGAGTTCGAGGTTCGAATCTCAGTCAGGGCAAGCAATATCTTAATAATAGACACAGTTTTTTTCTAATAGCGGTCACCCCACGGCAGGCAATGGCAAACCTCCGAGGGTGTTTCTGCCATGAAAAAGCTTCTCATTAAATACATCTGCCGTTCGGAGTCGGTACAAAACTGTAGGTCCCTCCATTTGTGGTATAATATAAAGACGCACACCACAAATGGTAGGAGAAGCTCGGCCAAACACTGGGCTATATAGTGTACGCGCCATAATTATATATATATATATTGCTTTATGCTATATCTACATATTTATTTTATACTAGCTGACCAAGCGAACATCGTACCGTCTTATTTTTTTCCGTGAATATTATCTAAATTTCTGAAAGACTTTCTACTGTTTATGCCTGCCTCGGCATCACACAGGTGGTGTACAGTCGTGGACTAAAGAAATGTAACACTTCCGGTAAATGAATATCAGTTGTATTCCGTCAAACAATAAAGTACCGTAAATGTTACACGTTACGTTTTTAATGAGAAAAAAGAGACAAAATATTTCATGTATAATATAACCGTATAATAAAATAAAACTACAATTTAATACTTCGAGCATAGCTATTAAAATGGTTTGTAATGTAAATACAATATTTTTCGTTTTTCCTTCTGGAGAGAAAACAAATAATGCCGATGGTTTCCCGACTCTTGAACACGCAACGAACAACAGGCCATGCGCAAAAACACGACAATTCAAGATTTATTTCACATACTTCTAACGATTGGCCTTGGGATTTATTAATTGTAATTGCAAATGCAAGGCTCACTGTAAACTGGACACCCTTAAATTCAAAAGGAAAGTCAATTGGCATTAGTGGTATTCTTGGAATGAGCAAATATGGTTTTTAAGAACTAATAAAACGCATATAATTTCATGCTATACCCAAGAATTTAACTTTATTGTAAAGATAAGGGTTTGCCATTATGTTTTAAAAATGGTTTGGGGCAAGTGACCGCCGCGGCTGGATCGAATAAACTCCACCCGAGAGGCCCAATTTTCGGCCACTTTTTGCAGCAATTGGGGCCGTATGTCAGCAATAACGCACCGAATATTCTCTTCCAAGGCTTCTTGAAATGACAAACTAAACTGAGTATAAATCAAGTAACAGCTCTCAAAAAGACCAACTCCGAAAATGGTATTGCCCTGGTAATTCCAATGAATTTAATAATTCAATTGGATAATTGACTACTTTATTTGGATCGATAATGGAATCGATTGATTTATGTAATTGAATGCATTTGTCCATAATTTGAGTCTGAATTTTTATATGTAGATCATCTAGGACTGATTTTGCCTGGTATCGATATAAAATTGCTCGAAATAAAACGACATTAATTATTAAGCAAGCGAAAAAAAGATATTGTAGTGCTAAACTGGATTCGTCACTTTCTCCTCAGGAACTGTGGCGGAACTTAAAAAATTTAAAATTCATGGAACTTGACGCCGGAATGTAATATAGACCCTAACCTATTAAATGAGCTATTTACAGCTGTGAGTAGCAAGGAAAGTGCTCCTCACATATTTAATACACTTTGGGCTAATACCAATTTTGAAAAAAAATTCAATTTATGGGAGTAAGTGAAGGAGACGTAATGAAAGCTATATGTAATATTAAATCAAATGCTGTTGGGGACGATGAAATTTCTTTGAAATTTGTTAAACTTGTGCTGCCATTCGTTTTGGGTACAATTACCCACATAATCAACCACTGCTTTACGACATCAACTTTTCCTGCTGAGTGGAAAAAGGCCGTCATACTCCCAGTAGCCAAAAAGAGTACGCCTATTGATCCAAGTGATTTTAGGCCGATTAGCATATTAGCAGCGCTAGCGAAAGTATGTGAATCCTTGATGGCAACGCAAATTTCACTGTTTGTTCAAAATAATAAATTATTGTCTCCGCTACAGTCGGGGTTTAGACCAAAGCATAGTTGCTCCACTGCAATGACTATACTTGACGACATAAGAATACAATGTGACAACAGTGACTTAACTCTATTATGCCTTTTAGACTTCTCAAAGGCATTTGCTATGGTTAATCATGATATGTTATGTAAGAAACTTAAACATTTTTTTGGCTTTTCGGACAACTCCTTAAAATTTGTGACGAGCTACCTTGACGGCAGGGTGCAAAAAGTGAAGGGGAAAAGTGCGTCCTCAAGTTTTAAAACTGTCTCAGCTGGTGTCCCACAGGGATCTGTCCTAGGGCCTCTCTTGTTTAGTATTTTCGTCAATGATGTGTTTTCTGTGTCTAGTTATGTTAGTCTTCATGCGTATGCCGATGATATACAAGTATATTTGTCTAGTCTATTGGTCTTGTCGAGGATTTGTGTTACAAAATAAATAGTGATTTGTAGGCCATATCGAAATGGGCCAATGATAACTGTTCATGCTTAAATGCTTCTAAGTCCTTTGTGCTGCCCATATGTAATAATGTAGTGTTCGTTGAGAATATTCCAGACTTGTTTATTGATGATTGTCCTCTTAAGTTTACTAACAATTAAAAAATTTAGGCTTTGTCATTAACTCTAAGTTGACCTGTTCCGACCACGTCAATAGTGTTGTCAGTAGTGTGTATTCTGTTTTGCGTAGGCTAAAAACCTCTGCTTCATTTACGCCATTGGAAACTGGGCGGAAGTTAGCTAAACAACTCATATTCCCCGTACAGCGTACTCTGAAGTTGTAAACAGCTAGTTTGACTCAATTTCTTTCCACAAAATCAACGTCCTATTCAACAATGTTACCCGTTACGTTTATGGTCTGAAAAAGTTTGAGCACATATCCTTATGGAAGAATGAGATATTAGGGTGTAGCATTATGGATTATCTTGCTGCCAGAAACTGCATATTTATGTATAAATTATTAGAATGTAAATCACCAACGTATTTATACGAGAAGCTCAATCCAACTAAATCCATTAGATGTCACAACTTGATAGTTCCGGAATATACCTACTTAAATTCGTCGAGATTGTTTTTCAACAACGCTGTTAGACTTTGGAACAACATCCCTCAGTCCATTTAAAATCTAATAAATAGGAGTAACTACAAAGTGTTGATATATGATTACTTTAAGTCTATATAGTTGGTGCGATTGTGATTAAGTTATTTTTCATTTTCTTTCTCTCTTTCTCTCTTCTATCCATTTCCTTTTATCTTCTTTGGCAGCCTTATTGCATTGTCTTATTGGATATATCTTATTAATTAAAATATTCAATATAAGTTTTCCTGTTAGTCTTAACCCATATTCGGCCGCTGGTCGATTTTTCGACCATCAACTTTGAAGGTCCATATTTCTGAAGCTAAGTGCTATTTTCATGATTTGTTTTCAGAAAAATTAAATTCTGAATTTTATTAAAACTTAAAGGATAGTTTTTTTCAGTTAAAACATTAAATGAAAAATTTGGTAGAATCATAAAAAAAGTAATTTTTTAAAGTGTTTTTGTTTAACTTAAAAAAATTGGGAAAACAAAAAAAATTTGTTTTTATTTTTAATTGTATACGAAGACAAGAGATCAACTTTTAACAATCAAAAGAAACTCACCTCAATATTACAAGTTTTTTAACTTTTAAAACTACATACTCTTTGGTGGTCGAAAAATCGACCACTGGCCAGAAATCGTCAAGTAGGACAAAATTTTTTCAAGCATGATTTTTGTTATTATTAAATAAAAGGCAGGTATATATCTTCAAAATATCAAATATTTAATGGCCCTTGCTTTAGTTTTTTCGAATTTTCTACATTTATCATTTTAAGTCTGGCATCATCTGTCTGCATGTAACCTTTTCGTCTGATATATTTGTCTCCCTCTAACTATCGTAACGTAAAATTTAAAAAGGGGGTTCCCCGAATTGATTCTGTTTGCTTTTGTTATTGCAAAAAGAAAGATTTCGAACTTGCGTAGTAAGTGTCATAAAATCAATTGGTGAAGATAATGCCGATTCGTAAAGCAATAAAAATTAGTGAAATCATGGCCATTTTAAATGAGCCATCTTCAGATGACGAGGAGGATCAAGCTGTATTGAATGCAACAGATGTCGACGTTGTATACATTCCACCGCCTTATGTGGAGTGTATGACAGATGAAGAAGATCTGGATGATGACCGGATTAAACTGAATGACAACAATGATGATTTTTTAAATGAAATCGCTGGTCATGTTGAACTACAATACTCATTGGAAGGAGAAAACATTCAGGATGTAGGTAATGAACTCAGTGAAACTGAAAATCCATCAACATCTAATGCACATGGAAATGTTATAACTGGCGGATTTAAGAGGAAATCTGATTTTGCTGCCCCCGTATGGCGAAAACCCAGAAATTTCAAATACAGCCGAACGCCAATTAACATTGAAGCTTTCAAAATGGAAGAAATTTTTTCTGAAATTGGTAAGCAATTGATTAACTATTTCTATTATTTAGTTTAAATTGCCATTTCTATATATGCATAAATTCATATATGTATATACTTATATATGTACGTATACGAGTATTTATTCATACTTAACTTTTTTGCAGGCTCTAAATCTCCGTATGATATTTTCTCGTTGTATTTTGATAAATTAATAATTGCAGAGATAACGCATTTCACAAACGAATATGCGAATCAACACAATGCTGCCATTAACGTCACGCCAGTAGAAATACGTAGGTTTATTGGTATTTTGTACATTTCGGGGTATCACACCTTGCCTCATATTGACCATTATTGGTCTGTTCGGCCCGACATGGGAATTCCAATTGTAAAACAAGCGTTGAGTCGTAATCGGTTTAAAATAATAAAACGGTTCTTACATCTCGCTGATAACACCGATTTAAGTACAGTAGATCGTTTTGCCAAGGTTCGCCCGGTTATTGATGCTCTCAATAAAAAATTTATGCAGTTCGGAGTTTTTAGCCATATTCTTTCCGTAGACGAACAGATGATTCCATACTTTGGTCGACACTCATGCAAAATGTTTATCAAAGGAAAACCGATTCGTTTTGGATTTAAGTCGTGGTGTTTATGTTCAGAAAGTGGATATTTATTTTCTAGTATACTATATGGGGGTGCAGCAACCCCTCATGATAAGAATATCGGTCTAGGAGCACAAACTGTTTTAGATTTGCTTGCTAACGTAACTGACCCGGACTGCCATATTATTTTCTTTGACAATTTTTTTTCATCCTATCATCTTATGTGCCTATTGAATGAGCGTCGATTTTTTGCAACCGGTACTATACGTGAAAATAGAATGGCAAAATCGCCCTTGAGGAATTTAAAAAAAGAGAAACGCGGGGCATTTGACCAGCTACTCGATGGCCAACAAGAAATATTGACTGTACGGTGGAACGATAACGCTGTCGTCAATGTTATTACTAATAACTCCATAGCCGAACCAATGGTATATGCTAAAAGATATTGTCGGAAGCAAAAGAAAACTATCACCATTCCACAGCCCAAAGTGATACAAGAATATAATCACTGTATGGGTGGAGTGGATCTTCATGACAATGCTGTGGCCAACTATCGGATATGTATACGAGGAAAAAAATGGTGGTGGCCAATATGGACTAATGCTCTTGGTAACGCAATGGTCAATGCATGGAAGTTGCATTGTATGTTAGCAAAATTTCAAAAGACAAAACCACTTTCACAAATTGATTTTCGTTCTGAAGTCACAAACCAATTGTTGACTTACGACAATAAGGAAGATTACGAGAATGGAGATGAAGATGAGGACTCTGGACATCCATCGAACCTCTCTCGGATCAACGAAAAGGTACACGCCGTCATGAGAAGTCTTGAAAATAAATATCGGCGCTGTAAGTTATGCAAGAAACATACTATTTTTACTTGCAAAAAGTGTAACGTTTATTTACATACTAAATGTTTTGATGAATATCATCAAAATTTTTAAACTTACGTCTGTACAATATACATGTATTATATAAAAAAAAAATACATATCTTTTAAATAAAAGCAAATAATTTGAACTAAAATCATTAAATTTTTCTTAAAGAAAATAAAACAAAAAAAATATATTTTTTCATACTTGACGGTTTTTGGCCAGCGGTCGATTTTTCGACCAGTTCATATCAAGAAAACGGTTGGTCAAAAAATTTTTTTTTTTTTTAATTAATCTTGATTATGATCATAAAACCACCCCTTCGAAAGGAAATTAAAAACATACTGTGATTTCATGTAGCGGCCGAAGATGGGTTAAGCTCACTTATTTTAATTTATTTTAATGATTTGATGTAACTTAATATAATGATAATAACAACATTATCAAGTTGATGTACTCTTAAAAGACCAATGTCTTACATGTACAACCATTGTTAAATAAATAAATAAATAAATAAATAAAATAATGTAGTCCGTCTATGTCGACAACAAGCACTCGGAATGACTTCCAGACAAAATATTAAACAGCTCCATCTGTTTATCTACGTTTTGATGGCTTTCAGCCTTGGCCGGAGCATACAATGGACAAGCGAAAGTTTGTGGCCGCTGTGGTCGAGTTGGTAGCGGTGCGTGCTATAATTTGATATGCCGGTGAGTTCGAGGTTCGAATCTCAGTCAGGGCAAGCAATATCTTAATAATAGAAAAAGTTGTTTCTAATAGCGGTCACCCCACGGCAGGCCTACGTTTTGATGGCTTTCAGCCTTGGCCGGAGCATACAATGGACAAGCGAAAGTTTGTGGCCGCTGTGGTCGAGTTGGTAGCGGTGCGTGCTATAATTTGATATGCCGGTGAGTTCGAGGTTCGAATCTCAGTCAGGGCAAGCAATATCTTAATAATAGAAAAAGTTGTTTCTAATAGCGGTCACCCCACGGCAGGCAATGGCAAACCTCCGAGGGTATTTCTGCCATGAAAAAGCTTCTCATTAAATACATCTGCCGTTCGGAGCCGGTACAAAACTGTAGGTCCCTCCATTTGTGGTATAATATAAAGACGCACACCACAAATGGTAGGAGAAGCTCGGCCAAACACTGGGCTATATAGTGTACGCGCCAAAATTATACATATATATGTATATGTTTTGTTTAT
This sequence comes from Philophylla caesio, assembly GCA_963971545.1. NCBI lineage: Eukaryota > Metazoa > Arthropoda > Insecta > Diptera > Tephritidae > Philophylla > Philophylla caesio. Next base: position 27,254,826 of record OZ020605.1, read on the forward strand.
ATTATATCTACATATTTATTTTATACTAGCTGACCCAGCGAACATCGTACCGTCTTATTTTTTTCCGTGAATATTATCTAAATTTCTGAAAGACTTTCTACTGTTTATGCCTGCCTCGGCATCACACAGGTGGTGTACAGTCGTGGACTAAAGAAATGTAACACTTCCGGTAAATGAATATCAGTTGTATTCCGTCAAACAATAAAGTACCGTAAATGTTACACGTTACGCTTTTAATGAGAAAAAAGAGACAAAATATTTCATGTATAATATAACCGTATAATAAAATAAAACTACAATTTAATACTTCGAGCATAGCTATTAAAATGGTTTGTAATGTAAATACAATATTTTTCGTTTTTCCTTCTGGAGAGAAAACAAATAATGCCGATGGTTTCCCGACTCTTGAACACGCAACGAACAACAGGCCATGCGAAAAACACGACAATTCAAGATTTATTTCACACACTTCTAACGATTGGCCTTGGGATTTATTAATTGTAATTGCAAATGCAAGGCTCACTGTAAACTGGACACCTTTAAATTCAAAAGGAAAGTCAATTGGCATTAGTGGTATTCTTGGAATGAGCAAATATGGTTTTTAAGAACTAATAAAACGCATATAATTTCATGCTATACCCAAGAATTTAACTTTATTGTAAAGATAAGGGTTTGCCATTATGTTTTAAAAATGGGTTGGGGGCAAGTGACCGCCGCGGCTGGATCGAATAAACTCCACCCGAGAGGCCCAATTTTCGGCCACTTTTTGCAGCAATTGGGGCCGTATGTCAGCAATAACGCACCGAATATTCTCTTCCAAGGCTTCTTGAAATGACAAACTAAACTGAGTATAAATCAAGTAACAGCTCTCAAAAAGACCAACTCCGAAAAAGGTATTGCCCTGGTAATTCCAATGAATTTAATAATTCAATTGGATAATTGACTACTTTATTTGAATCGATAATGGAATCGATTGATTTATGTAATTGAATGCATTTGTCCATAATTTGAGTCTGAATTTTTATATGTAGATCATCTAGGTCCTTATTTTTTGCTGCTAAAATCGCTCGTTCGCTTAATTAAGAATAATTTTTATAATTCACATCAATATTTTAGCGCACTTTCGATATTAGTTCTTCCTTTGACGTTATGAAGTGACAAAAATTTCGTGGTAACGAAATCAGGCCAGTAGAAAGGTCAACAGGAAATTTTCCTATGGCCAATGTCTAATAATGCATTTGAAGACACTTCCGCTGATATGTCATTTTAACGCCACTCGCATATTCACAGTTAACTTGAGATATTTCACGTCTCTCCATAAATTCGATGCCTTCAAGCAAGCATTTATTTTATCAGCGGTTGTTGATCTGGGAATGACTGGCAGGGCAATTGGCAAAAGTCACACAATGAGATATCAACAATTTGGTTTATACGAAATACTATCATAAATTCATGAATATGGAATAGATACTTACCATCGCAGACTGCAGAGTCTTTTGCTTACAGGAATTGTTTCTCGATAATAAACTTCCACAGCACGAAATAAATCACAAAATAAAATGACAATCTAAAGTGTTTTGGCGTAGAATACGTCTTACCTTACGGTATGGGCACCCATGTCAGATTGTTATTGTTGTAATCTCTATTTCTTTAATTATAAGGAAACGGCGAGATAAATTTTTTTAAAATTTTTTTTTGTAGTCAAATGAAGATGTTAGCTTTAGTTTGACATACATTTCATATTGGTTGATATCTTCCTAATATTTAAATTTCTCAAATGAAAATTTTATAAGCACATCCAAACAAGTATGTGTGTGGTGTTTGGTTGAGTGTGTAGTAGTGGTGGGTAACACAGTGCTGCACTGTTTGTAGCGTGAATAGACGTTCATTTTATTGCATAATTTTAGGCGGGAAAATTTAAGTAGAGTAAAGGCAGAGAAAGCGCTGCCAACTACTGCAAAATAACAATGGTGATTGATGCTTTTTGACAACAGCTGAAAGTTGACGTTTAGACTTCCCCGTTGATACAGATGTCAGTATGCTTATTGGTGGTGATTTTAACACAGAAATACGTTTAATTTGGATTATATTCGAAATGATGCTCCCACAACTATTGATAACACAACCCATGACTTAGTTTTTGCGAGAAATTTAAATGTTAATTTAAAAACATATTTATCCTATTTTTCCTATCATAAGCCTATATTCTCAAAAGTAACTTTCAAATAATCAAATAGATTTGGGTCTGTTATTTATCATTTATCTTTACTATTGATAACTACCATTGACTTCGTTTTTGCGAGAAATTTAATTGATAATTTAAAAACATTTTTATCCTATTTTCCTATCATTAGCTTATGTATATCATCAAAAGTAACTATCATATAAAGAAATTCATTTGCTTGTATTATTTATCATTATAAATTATCATTATACATACATATGTTTTCTGTCTTATCGGATGGCGTATTCTACGTTAAACTTAATGGCCGTGTCTCTGACACAGCCTCCTCCTTTTTTTAATCAGCTGTAAGTTTTCCAATATCTGGGGAAACTTTGCGGATAAACTGTGAGGAATGTACTAATTGATTTGCTCACAAATAGAGCTGAATGTATTTTCAAGATTTACCCAATGAGTCGCGCATCTTTCAAAATTCAACGCTTCTAGATGAAGGCCAACTCAAAGAACATAATATATACTGCAAGCATAGCACACAGCTAAAATTTTAAACTCAAATGAAATTTTACACACTTTTTCCATGAATTAAAATTTTCAAAAGCATCCATTCATTGAATATTCTTGCAATTATATTTCACGATATTCAGGCAAATTGAAATATTTTCGGATTTAAAATATCTCACTCAACATTTTTTACATTTTCAAATTATGAAAATACATGTTACACAGCTCTTTTATCCGCCATTGACGGAATGCATAAAAAAGTTTCAAGATTTTATAGTGGAACAAAAGAATATTATAGCCCAGCAGCCAAACAGTGTTACAATGTACAATAAAAACATGGTTGGCGCAGATAAGATGGACTTTCCGCTCATGCTTTACATAATTTAAATTCATTCAAGGAAATGGACTCTCAAAGTTTTCGACCATTTAATTGACCTTGCCGTTTGAAATGCTTGGCGAGGGCAAAATGGATAGTGGAAATAACATTGATTGCATTAGAAGAGTGGATGGACCTTTCGACATTTCACAATGACATCACAGATGGACTTTTAACACGATCAGCTCAGCAAATCGGCATCAACGAAAGCGCGGTCGTTCCGTAGCAACTCTTGCAGACATTGGCCGTCATAGTGATGAGCGAATATACTACGTCAACGAAGGCCTTACGAAAAATAACCGCGAACTACTACAGTTTGCATTACAGCTAATGAAGCAGAAGCGTCTGTTGTCTGCATTTTCTATTCGTGGTAATATCTTCGTGCGAGCTCAACAACATGGTGAAGCACTAATGGCTTCAACCAGAAGTGAGTTAGAACGTGTTGCGGCTAAATGTACATGACTGCTATGCCTACATGAATTATTTTTATATTTATTATTAATTATAATGTTAACATTTACTTTTAATTATCATAAGTTAAAAACTTCCCCCTTCTCAACTTATTATCATCTCTCTCTATACTCGTTTATCTCGATTTTCAAGATGTCTTTATTTTGACGTAAATTGTTATAATTGCACTCATCTAAATCTTAAATGTATTAAGGTTATTGTAGTTGCCTTCTTTCTTACTGGCCTTAATGGTAGTAAACGCAGTTAATGAAATGGTCTGCGGTGTTGGTGAAAATCAAAAAATATTAATAGATATTTTGTGTAAGCAGTCTTTAGGCCTTAACGTAGTACATTTTATTGCCCGAAGCCTTAGTGGTGACAAACTAGACTACGTTAGAAACATATTTGAGGAATCTTCAGTTGATATAATTTGTGTCACCGAAACCTGGTTTAGCCCCACAGTTTTAGATTTTTTCTATAGTATTAAGAGTTATAATCTTCTTCGCAATGACCGGAAAAACCAACGTGGTGGAGGCGTTGCAATACATATATTACAAATCATCCTCAAAGATGCATTGTTTAGCTAAATCTTCTAGCTCAGATACTGAGTTCATTATAGCTGAAGTTTCTGATGGCGTAACAAGCATTTTGGTGTCATGTGTATATAATCCTCGCAAGTGTTGTATGTTGGAATCATTTTTTGTTGAACTGTCTAATTTTCTGATTATCTATGAAATTTATGTAATTTGTGGTGATTTTAATGTAAACCTCCTCCTAAATGACACCTATACCAGTAAATTACACGATCATGTAGCAGCAGCTGGTCTAACGATAGTAAATAAATATGTACCGACGCGATTTGCAAATAACTCAAATCCTAGCCATTTGGACTATTTTATTATTTTTAGACTCAAACATATTCTCAAATATGACCAAATGTTTTTTATTCCTGACCATGAATTAATTTTTTGTACAGTACATGTTATGTTTAATCGTCCTTCTGTTAGAAATACATTTATGTATCGTGATTTTAAGTCTGTAAATGTGAATCAGTTATACCAAAGTCTGTCCAGTGTGAGTTGGAATGACTGTTGGTTTTGTGATTCTGTAGAAGAAAAACTGCTCTTTTTTAAGGAAAATTTGACCAACGTATTTGATAAACATGTTCCTCTTCGCCTCGCTAGTGCAATAAATCCGTCTTGTCCTTGGTTCAATAAGAAAGTGCACATGGCTATAAAATTTCGTAATAGATTATATAACAAATGGAGGGCGACAATGACTGATTTTGCCTGGTATCGATATAAAATTGCTCGAAATAAAACGACATTAATTATTAAGCAAGCGAAAAAAAGATATTGTAGTGCTAAACTGGACTCGTCACTTTATCCTCAGGAACTGTGGCGGAACTTAAAAAATTTTAAATTCATGGAACTTGACGCCGGAATGTAATATAGACCCTAACCTATTAAATGAGCTATTTAAAGCTATGAGTAGCATGGAAAGGGCTCCTCACATATTGAATATACTTTGGGCTAATACCAATTTTGAAGAAAAATTTCAATTTATGGGAGTAAGTGAAGGAGACGTAATGAAAGCTATATGTAATATTAAATCAAATGCTGTTGGGGACGATGGAATTTCTTTGCAATTTGTTAAACTTGTGCTGCCATTCATTTTGGGTACAATTACCCACATAAGTAATCAACCACTGCTTTACGACATCAACTTTTCCTGCTGAGTGGAAAAAGGCCGTCATACTCCCAGTAGCCAAAAAGAGTACGCCTATTGATCCAAGTGATTATAGGGCGATTAGCATATTAGCAGCGCTAGCAAAAGTATGTGAATCCTTGATGGCAACGCAAATTTCACTGTTTGTTCAAAATAATAAATTATTGTCTCCGCTACAGTCGGGGTTTAGACCAAAGCATAGTTGCTCCACTGCAATGACTAAAATACTTGACGACATAAGAATACAATTTGACAACAGTGACTTAACTCTATTATGCCTTTTAGACTTTTCAAGGGCATTTGATATGGTTAATCATGATATATTATGTAAGAAACTTAAACATTTTTTTGGCTTTTCGGACAACTCCTTAAAATTTGTGACGAGCTACCATGACGGCAGGGTGCAAAAAGTGAAGGGGAAAAGTGCGTCCTCAAGTTTTAAAACTGTCTCAGCTGGTGTCCCACAGGGATCTGTCCTAGGTCCTCTCTTGTTTAGTATTTTCGTCAATGATGTTTTTTCTGTGTCTAGTTATGTTAATCTTCATGCGTATGCCGATGATATACAAGTATATTTGTCTAGTCGTATTGGTCTTGTCGAGGATTTGTGTTACAAAATAAATAGTGATTTGTCGGCCATATCGAAATGGGCTAGTGATAACTGTTCATGCTTAAATGCTTCTAAGTCCTTTGTGCTGCCCATATGTAATAATGTAGTGTTCGTTGAGAATATTCCAGACTTGTTTATTGATGATTGTCCTCTTAAGTTTACTAACAAATAAAAAATTTAGGCTTTGTCATTAACTCTAAGTTGACCTGTTCCGACCACGTCAATAGTGTTGTCAGTAGTGTGTATTCTGTTTTGCGTAGGCTAAAAACCTCTGCTTCATTTACGCCATTGGAAACTAGGCGGAAGTTAGCTAAACAAGTCATATTCCCCGTACAGCGTACTCTGAAGTTGTAAACAGCAAGTTTGACTCAATTTCTTTCCACAAAATCAACGTCCTATTCAACAATGTTACCCGTTACGTTTATGGTCTGAAAAAGTTTGACCACATATCCTTATGGAAGAATGAGATATTAGGGTGTAGCATTATGGATTATCTTGCTGCCAGAAACTGCATATTTATGTATAAATTATTAGAATGTAAATCACCAACGTATTTATACGAGAAGCTCAATCCAACTAAATCCATTAGATGTCACAACTTGATAGTTCCGAAATATACCTACTTAAATTCGTCGAGATTGTTTTTCAACAACGCTGTTAGACTTTGGAACAACATCCCTCAGTCCATTTAAAATCTAATAAATAGGAGTAACTACAAAGTGTTGATATATGATTACTTTAAGTCTATATAGTTGGTGCGATTGTGATTAAGTTATTTTTCATTTTCTTTCTCTCTTCCTCTCTTCTATCCATTTCCTTTTATCTTCTTTGGCAGCCTTATTGCATTGTCTTATTGGATATATCTTATTAATTAAAATATTCAATATAAGTTTTCCTGTTAGTCTTAAGCTCACTTATTTTAATTTATTTTAATAATTTGATGTAACTTAATATAATGATAATAACAACATTATCAAGTTGATGTACTCTTAAAAGATCAATGTCTTACATGTACAACCATTGTTAAATAAATAAATAAATAAATAAATAAAATAATGTAGTCCGTCTATGTCGACAACAAGCACTCGGAATTACTTCCAGACAAAATATTAAACAGCTCCATCTGTTTATCTACGTTTTGATGGCTTTCAGCCTTGGCCGGAGCATACAATGGACGAGCGAAAGTTTGTGGCCGCTGTGGTCGAGTTGGTAGCGGTGCGTGCTATAACTTGGTATGCCGGTGAGTTCGAGGTTCGAATCTCAGTCAGGGCAAGCAATATCTTAATAATAGAAAAAGTTTTTTCTAATAGCGGTCACCCCACGGCAGGCAATGGCAAACCTCCGAGGGTATTTCTGCCATGAAAAAGCTTCTCATTAAATACATCTGCCGTTCGGAGTCGGTACAAAACTGTAGGTCCCTCCGTTTGTGGTATAATATAAAGACGTACACCAGAAATGGTAGGAGAAGCTCGGTCAAACACTGGGCTATATAGTGTACGCGCCAAAATTATATATATATATATTGCTTTATGCTATATCTACATATTTATTTTATACTAGCTGACCTAGCGAACATCGTACCGTCTTATTTTTTTCCGTGAATATTATCTAAATTTCTGAAAGACTTTCTACTGTTCATGCCTGCCTCGGCATCACACAGGTGGTGTTCAGTCGTGGACTAAAGAAATGTAACACTTCCGGTAAATGAATATCAGTTGTACTCCGTCAAACAATAAAGTACCGTAAATGTTACACGTTACGGTTTTAATGAGAAAAATGAGACAAAATCTTTCGTGTATAATATAACTGTATAATAAAATAAAACTACAATTTAATACTTCGAGCATAGCTATTGAAATGCTTTGTAATGTAAATACAATATTTTTCCTTTTTCCTTCTGGAGAGAAAACAAATAATACCGATGGTTTCCCGACTCTCGAACACGCAACGTACAACAGGCCATGCGAAAAACACGACAATTCAAGATTTATTGGCCTTGGAATTTATTAATTGTCATTGCGAATGCAAAGCACACTGTAAACTGAACACCTTTAAATTCAAAGGGAAAGTCAATTGGCATTAGTGGTATTCTTGGAATGAGGAAATATGGTTTTTAAGAAACAATAAAGCGCATATAATTTAATGCTATGGCCAAGAATTTAACTTTATTATAAAGATAAGGGTTTGCCATTATGTTTTAAAAATGGTTTGGGGCAAGTGACCGCCGCGGCTGGATCGAATAAACTCCACCCGAGAGACCAAATTTTCGACCACTTTTTGCAGCAATAACGCACCGAATATTCTCTTCCAAGGCTTCTTGAAATGACAAACTAAACTGAGTATAAATCAAGTAACAGCTGTCAAAAAGACCAACTCCGAAAAAAGTATTGCCCTGGCAATTCCAATGAATTTAATAATTCAATTGGATAATTGACTACTTTATTTGGATCGACAATGGAATCGATTGATTTATGTAATTGAATGCATTTGTCCATAATTTGAGTCTGAATTTTTATATTTAGATCATCTAGCTCCTTATTTTTTGCTGCTAAAATCGCTCGTTCGCTTAATTAAGCATAATTTTTATAATTTACATCAATATTTTGCCGCACTTTCGATATTAGTTCTTCCTTTGACGTTATGAAGTGACAAAAATTTCGTGGTGACGAAATCAGGCCAGTAGAAGCGTCAACAGGAATTTTTCCTATGGCCAATATCTAATAATTCACAGTTAACTTGAGATATTTCACGTATCTCCATAAATTCGATGCCTTCAAGCAAGCATTTATTTCATCAGCGGTTGTTGATCTGGGAATGACTGGCAGGGCAATTGGCAAAAGTCACACAATGAGATATCAACAATTTGGTTTATACGAAATACTATCATAAATTCATGAATATGGAATAGATACTTACCATCGCAGACTGCAGCGTCTTTTGCTTACAGGAATTATTTCTCGATAATAAACTTCCACAGCACGAAATAAATCACAAAATAAAATGAGAATCTAAATAGTTTTTTAATCAGCTGTAAGTTTTCCCATATCTGGGGAAACTTTGGGAATAAACTGTGAGGAATGAACTAATTGATTTGCTCACAAATGGAGCTGAATGTGTTTTCAAGATTTACCCACTGAGTCGCGCATCTTTCAAAATTCAACGCTTCTAGATGAAGGCCAACTCAAAGAACATAATATATACTGCAAGCATAGCACACAGCTAAAGTTTTAAACTCAAATGAAATTTTACACACTTTTTCCATGAATTAAAATTTGCAAAAGCATCCATTCATTGAATATTCTTGCAATTATATTTCACGATATTCAGGGAAATTGAAATATTTTCGGATTTAAAATATCTCACTCAACATTTTTTACAGTTTCAAATTATGAAAATACATGTTACACAGCTCTTTGATCCGCCATTGACGGAATGCATAAAAAAGTTTCAAGATTTTATAGTGGAACAAAAGAATATTATAACCCAGCAGCCAAACAGTGTTACAATGTACAATAAAAACATGGTTGGCGCAGATAAGATGGACTTTCTGCTCACGCTTTACATAATTTAAATTCATTCAAGCAAATGGACTCTCAAAGTTTTCGACCATTTAATTGACCTTGCCGTTTGAAATGCTTGGCGAGGGCAAAATGGATAGTGGAAATAACATTAATTGCATTAGAAGAGTGGATGGACCTTTCGACATTTCACAATGACATCACAGATGGACTTTTAACACGATCAGCTCAGCAAATCGGCATCAACGAAAGCGCGGTCGTCCCGTAACAACTCTTGCAGACATTGGCCGTCATAGTGATGAGCGAATATATGTACGTCAACGAAGGCCTTACGAAAAATAACCGCGAACTACTGCAGTTTGCATTACAGCTAAAGAAGCAGAAGCGTCTGTTGTCTGCATTTTCTATTCGTGGTAATATCTTCGTGCGAGCTGAACAACATGGTGAAGCACTAATGGCTACAACCAGAAGTGAGTTAGAACGTGTTGCGGCTAAATGTACATGACTACTATGCCTACATGAATTATTTTTATATTTATTATTAATTATAATGTTAACATTTACTTTTAATTATCATAAGTTAAAAACTTCCCCCTTCTCAACTTTCTATCAGCTCTCTCTATACTCGTTTATCTCGATTTTCAAGAATGTCATAAGTTAAAAACTTCCCCCTTCTCAACTTTCTATCATCTCTCTCTATACTCGTTTATCTCGATTTTCAATAATGTCATAAGTTAAAAACTTCCCCCTTCTCATTTTTCTATCATCTCTCTCTATACTCGTTTACCTCGATTTTCAAGAATGTCTTTATTTTGACGCAAATTGTTTTAATTGCACTCATCTAAATCTTAAATGTATTAAGGTTATTGTAGTTACCTTCTTTCTAACTCGCCTTAATGGTAGTAAACGCAGTTAATGAAATGGTCTGCGGTGTTGGTGAAATATTAATCGATATTTTGTGTAAGCAGTCTTTAGGCCTTAACCTAGTACATTTTAATGCCCGAAGCCTTAGTGGTGACAAACTAGACTACGTTAGAAACATATTTGAGGAATCTTCAGTTGATATAATTTGTGTCACCGAAACCTGGTTTAGCCCCACAGTTTCAGATTTTAGTTTAGTATTCAGAGTTATATCTTCTTCGCAATGACCGGAAAAACCAACGTGGTGGAGGCGTTGCAATATATTACAAATCATCCTCAAAGATGCATTGTTTAGCTAAATCTTCTAGCTCAGATACTGAGTTCATTATAGCTGAAGTTTCTGATGGCGTAACAAGCATTTTGGTGGCATGTGTATATAATCCTCGCAAGTGTTGTATGTTGGAATCATTTTTTGTTGAACTGTCTAATTTTCTGATTGACTATGAAATTTATGTAATTTGTGGTGATTTTAATGTAAACCTCCTCCTAAATGACACCTATGTCTAACGATAGTAAATAAATATGTACCGACGCGATTTGCCAATAACTCAAATCCTAGCCTTTTGGACTATTTTATTACTTTTAGACTCAATCATATTCCCGAATATGACTAAATGTTTTTTATTCCTGACCATGAATTAATTTTTTGTACAGTACATCTTATGTTTAATCGTCCTTCTGTTAGAAATACATTTATGTATCGTGATTTTAAGTCTGTAAATGTGAATCAGTTATACCAAAGTCTGTCCAGTGTGAGTTGGAATGACTGTTGGTTTTTTGATTCTGTAGAAGAAAAACTGCTCTTTTTTAAGGAAAATTTGACCAACGTATTTGATAAACATGTTCCTCTTCGCCTCGCTAGTGCAATAAATCCGTCTTGTCCTTGGTTCAATAAGAAAGTGCACATGGCTATAAAATTTCGTAATAGATTATATAACAAATGGAGGGCGACAATGACTGATTTTGCCTGATATAAAATTGCTCGAAATAAAACGACATTAATTATTAAGCAAGCGAAAAAAAGATATTGTAGTGCTAAACTGGACTCGTCACTTTATCCTCAGGAACTGTGGCGGAACTTAAAAAATTTAAAATTCATGGAACTTGACGCCGGAATGTAATATAGACCCTAACCTATTAAATGAGCTATTTAAAGCTATGAGTAGCAAGGAAAGTGCTCCTCACATATTGAATATACTTTGGGCTAATACCAATTTTGAAGAAAAATTTCAATTTATGGGAGTAAGTGAAGGAGACGTAATGAAAGCTATATGTAATATTAAATCAAATGCTGTTGGGGACGATGGAATTTCTTTGCAATTTGTTAAACTTGTGCTGCCATTCATTTTGGGTACAATTACCAACATAAGTAATCAACCACTGCTTTACGACATCAACTTTTCCTGCTGAGTGGAAAAAGGCCGTCATACTCCCAGTAGCCAAAAAGAGTACGCCTATTGATCCAAGTGATTATAGGGCGATTAGCATATTAGCAGCGCTAGCAAAAGTATGTGAATCCTTGATGGCAACGCAAATTTCACTGTTTGTTCAAAATAATAAATTATTGTCTCCGCTACAGTCGGGGTTTAGACCAAAGCATAGTTGCTCCACTGCAATGACTAAAATACTTGACGACATAAGAATACAATTTGACAACAGTGACTTAACTCTATTATGCCTTTTAGACTTTTCAAGGGCATTTGATATGGTTAATCATGATATATTATGTAAGAAACTTAAACATTTTTTTGGCTTTTCGGACAACTCCTTAAAATTTGTGACGAGCTACCATGACGGCAGGGTGCAAAAAGTGAAGGGGAAAAGTGCGTCCTCAAGTTTTAAAACTGTCTCAGCTGGTGTCCCACAGGGATCTGTCCTAGGTCCTCTCTTGTTTAGTATTTTCGTCAATGATGTTTTTTCTGTGTCTAGTTATGTTAATCTTCATGCGTATGCCCATGATATACAAGTATATTTGTCTAGTCGTATTGGTCTTGTCGAGGATTTGTGTTCCAAATAAATAGTGATTTGTCGGCCATATCGAAATGGGCTAGTGATAACTGTTCATGCTTAAATGCTTCTAAGTCCTTTGTGCTGCCCATATGTAATAATGTAGTGTTCGTTGAGAATATTCCAGACTTGTTTATTGATGATTGTCCTCTTAAGTTTACTAACAAATAAAAAATTTAGGCTTTGTCATTAACTCTAAGTTGACCTGTTCCGACCACGTCAATAGTGTTGTCAGTAGTGTGTATTCTGTTTTGCGTAGGCTAAAAACCTCTGCTTCATTTACGCCATTGGAAACTGGGCGGAAGTTAGCTAAACAACTCATATTCCCCGTACAGCGTACTCTGAAGTTGTAAACAGCTAGTTTGACTCAATTTCTTTCCACAAAATCAACGTCCTATTCAACAATGTTACCCGTTACGTTTATGGTCTGACAAAGTTTGACCACATATCCTTATGGAAGAATGAGATATTAGGGTGTAGCATTATGGATTATCTTGCTGCCAGAAACTGCATATTTATGTATAAATTATTAGAATGTAAATCACCAACGTATTTATACGAGAAGCTCAATCCAACTAAATCCATTAGATGTCACAACTTGATAGTTCCTAGTTATATTCGTCGAGATTGTTTTTCAACAACGCTGTTAGACTTTGGAACAATATCCCTCAGTCCATTTAAAATCTAATAAATAGGAGTAACTACAAAGTGTTGATATATGATTACTTTAAGTCTATATAGTTGGTGCGATTGTGATTAAGTTATTTTTCATTTTCATTTTCTTTCTATCTTCCTCTCTTCTATCCATTTCCTTTTATCTTCTTTGGCAGCCTTATTGCATTGTCTTATTGGATATATCTTATTAATTAAAATATTCAATATAAGTTTTCCTGTTAGTCTTAAGCTCACTTATTTTAATTTATTTTAATAATTTGATGTAACTTAATATAATGATAATAACAACATTATCAAGTTGATGTACTCTTAAAAGACCAATATCTTACATGTACAACCATTGTTAAATAAATAAATAAATAAATAAATAAAAAAATGTAGTCCGTCTATGTCGACAACAAGCACTCGGAATGACTTCCAGACAAAATATTAAACAGCTCCATCTGTTTATCTACGTTTTGATGGCTTTCAGCCTTGGCCGGAGCATACAATGGACGAGCGAAAGTTTGTGGCCGCTGTGGTCGAGTTGGTAGCGGTGCGTGCTATAACTTGGTATGCCGGTGAGTTCGAGGTTCGAATCTCAGTCAGGGCAAGCAATATCTTAATAATAGAAAAAGTTTTTTCTAATAGCGGTCACCCCACGGCAGGCAATGGCAACCCTCCGAGGGTATTTCTGCCATGAAAAAGCTTCTCATTAAATACATCTGCCGTTTGGAGTCGGTACAAAACTGTAGGTCCCTCCATTTGTGGTATAATATAAAGACGCACACCACAAATGGTAGGAGAAGCTCGGTCAAACACTGGGCTATATAGTGTACGCGCCAAACTTATATATATATATGTATATTGCTTTATGCTATATCTACATATTTATTTTATACTAGCAGACCTAGCGAACATCGTACCGTCTTATTTTTTTCCGTGAATATTATCTAAATTTCTGAAAGACTTTCTACTGTTTATGCCTGCCTCGGCATCACACAGGTGGTGTACAGTCGTGGACTAAAAAAATTTAACACTTCCGGTAAATGAATATCAGTTTTATTCCGTCAAACAATAAAGTACCGTAAATGTTACACGTTACGTTTTTAATGAGAAAAAAGAGACAAAATCTTTCGTGTTTAATATAACTGTATAATAAAATAAAACTACAATTTAATATTTCGAGCATAGCTATTGAAATGCTTTGTAATGTAAATACAATATTTTTCCTTTTTCCTTCTGGAGAGAAAACAAATAATACCGATGGTTTCCCGACTCTCGAACACGCAACGTACAACAGGCCATGCGAAAAACACGACAATTCAAGATTTATTGGCCTTGGAATTTATTAATTGTCATTGCGAATGCAAGGCACACTGTAAACTGAACACCTTTAAATTCAAAGGGAAAGTCAATTGGCATTAGTGGTATTCTTGGAATGAGGAAATATGGTTTTTAAGAAACAATAAAGCGCATATAATTTAATGCTATGGCCAAGAATTTAACTTTATTATAAAGATAAGGGTTTGCCATTATGTTTTAAAAATGGTTTGGGGCAAGTGACCGCCGCGGCTAGATCAAATAAACTCCACCCGAGAGACCCAATTTTCGACCACTTTTTGCAGCAATTGGGGCCGTATGTCAGCAATAACGCACCGAATATTCTCTTCCAAGGCTTCTTGAAATGACAAACTAAACTGAGTATAAATCAAGTAACAGCTGTCAAAAAGACCAACTCCGAAAAAAGTTTTGCCTCATTGAAAACCACACGTCTAAAAAAAACTCCCTTAGTAGCTTCAATCAAATTTTTCATATTTTTTTTAACAACGAGTCTTGTTCCGTTGCACAATATTGGCAGGTTAGGATTGCGTAACATAATTATTACAGAGCCAACCTTGAGCTGTAAATTATTCGGCGGTAATCCTGGCAATTCCAATGAATTTAATAATTCAATTGGATAATGGACTACTTAATTTGGATCGATAATGGAATCGATTGATTTATGTAATTGAATGCATTTGTCCATAATTTGAGTCTGATTTTTTATATGTAGATCATCTAGGTCCTTATTTTTTGCTGCTAAAATCGCTCGTTCGCTTAATTAAGCATAATTTTTATAATTCACATCAATATTTTAGCGCAATTTTGATATTAGTTCTTCCTTTGACGTTATGAAGTGACAAAAATTTCGTGGTAACGAAATCAGGCCAGTAGAAGGGTCAACAGGAAATTTTCCTATGGCCAATGTCTAATAATGCATTTGAAGACACTTCCGCTGATATGTCATTTTAACGCCACTCGCATATTCACAGTTAACTTGAGATATTTCACGTCTCTCCATAAATTCGATGCCTTCAAGCAAGCATTTATTTCATCAGCGGTTGTTGATCTGGGAATGACTGGCAGGGCAATTGGCAAAAGTCACCCAATTAGATATCAACAATTTGGTTTATACGAAATACTATCATAAATTCATGAATATGGAATAGATACTTACCATCGCAAACTGCAGCGTCTTTTGCTTACAGGAATTATTTCTCGATAATAAACTTCCACAGCACGAAATAAATCACAAAATAAAATGAGAATCTAAATAGTTTTTTAATCAGCTGTAAGTTTTCCCATATCTGGGGAAACTTTGGGAATAAACTGTGAGGAATGAACTAATTGATTTGCTCACAAATGGAGCTGAATGTGTTTTCAAGATTTACCCACTGAGTCGCGCATCTTTCAAAATTCAACGCTTCTAGATGAAGGCCAACTCAAAGAACATAATATATGTATACTGCAAGCATAGCAGACAGCTAAAATTTTAAACTCAAATGAAATTTTACACACCTTTTCCATGAATAAAAATTTTCAAAAGCATCCATTCATTGAAAATTCTTGCAATTATATTTCACGATATTCAGGGAAATTGAAATATTTTCGGATTTAAAATATCTCACTCAACATTTTTTACAGTTTCAAATTATGAAAATACATGTTACACAGCTCTTTGATCCGCCATTGACGGAATGCATAAAAAAAGTTTCAAGATTTTATAGTGGAACAAAAGAATATTATAACCCAGCAGCCAAATATTGTTACAATGTACAATAAAAAACATGGTTGGCGCAGATAAGATGGACTTTCTGCTCACGCTTTACATAATTTAAATTCGTTCAACCAAATGGACTCTCAAAGTTTTCGACCATTTAATTGACCTTGCCGTTTGAAATGCTTGGCGAGGGCAAAATGGATAGTGGAAATAACATTGATTGCATTAGAAGAGTGGATGGACCTTTCGACATTTCACAATGACATCACAGATGGACTTTTAACACGATCAGCTCAGCAAATCGGCATCAACGAAAGCGCGGTCGTCCCGTAACAACTCTTGCAGAGGATAATGTACTCCGTCTATGTCGGCAACAAGCACTCGGAATGACTTCCAGACAAAAATAAGAAACAGCTCCATCTGTTTATCTACGTTTTGATGGATTTCAGCCTTGGCCGGAGCATACAATGGACGAGCGAATGTTTAAAATCTAAGAGTGTACAGAATATTCGAGATATTTGTATTCAAAATACAACGTTCACTTATGCATGACCAACGGAACATGAAATTGCATATCACACAACCTTTATAATTAAGTAACAGAAACATGCGAGGTATGATAAGTTTTTCAACAGTTTGTATTTTAATTTTGTATTGCTTTATGTTATATCTACATATATATTTTTTACTAGCTGACCCAGCGATCATCGTACCGTCTTATTTTTTTCCGTGAATATTATCTTAATTTCTGAAAGACTTTCTACTGTTTATGCCTGCCTCGGCATCACACAGGTGGTCTACAGTCGTGGACTAAAGAAATTTAACACTTCCGGTAAATGAATATCAGTTGTATTCCGTCAAACAATAAAGTACCGTAAATGTTACACGTTACGTTTTTAATGAGAAAAAAGAGACAAAATCTTTCGTGTATAATATAACTGTATAATAAAATAAAACTACAATTTAATACTTCGAGCATAGCTATTGAAATGCTTTGTAATGTAAATACAATATTTTTCGTTTTTCCTTCTGGAGAGAAAACAAATAATGCCGATGGTTTCCCGGCTCTTGAACACGCAACGTACAACAGGCCATGCGAAAAACACGACAATTCAAGATTTATTTCACACACTTCTAACGATTGGCCTAGGGATTTATTAATTGTAATTGCAAATGCAAGGCACACTGTAAACTGGACACCTTTAAATTCAAAAGGAAAGTCAATTGGCATTAGTGGTAATCTTGGAATGAGCAAATATGGTTTTTAAGAACTAATAAAACGCATATAATTTTATGCTATACCCAAGAATTTAACTTTATTGTAAAGATAAGGGTTTGCCATTATGTTTTAAAAATGGTTTGGGGCAAGTGACCGCCGCGGCTGGATCGAATAAAGTCCACCCGAGAGGCCCAATTTTCGGCCACTTTTTGCAGCAATTGGGGCCGTATGTCAGCAATAACGCACCGAATATTCTCTTCCAAGGCTTCTTGAAATGACAAACTAAACTGAGTATAAATCAAGTAACAGCTGTCAAAAAGACCAACTCCGAAAAAAGTTTTGCCTCATTGAAAACCACACGTCTAAAAAAAACTCCCTTAGTAGCTTCAATCAAATTTTTCATATTTCTTTTAACAACGAGTCTTGTTCCGTTGCACAATTTTGGCAGATTAGGATTGCGTAACATAATTATTACAGAGCCAACCTTGAGCTGTAAATTATGTGGCGGTAATCCTGGCAATTCCAATGAATTTAATAATTCAATTGGATAATGGACTACTTAATTTGGATCGATAATGGAATCGATTGATTTATGTAATTGGATGCATTTGTTCATCAATTTGAGTCTGAATTTTTATATTTAATCATCTAGGTCCTTATTTTTGCTGCTAAAAGCGCTCGTTCACTTAATTAAGCATAATTTTTATAATTCACATCAATATTTGGGCGCACTTTCGATATTAGTTCTTTCTTTGGCGTTATGAAGTGACAAAAATTTCGTGGTAAGGAAATCAAGCCAGTAGAAGGGTTAACAGGAATTTTTCCTATGGCCAATGTCTAATAATGCATTTGAAAACACTTGCGCTGATATGTCATTTTAACGTCACTCGCATATTCACAGTTAACTTGAGATATTTCACGTATCTCCATAAATTCGATGCCTTCAAGCAAGCATTTATTTCATCAGCGGTTGTTGATCTGGGAATGACTGGCAGGGCAATTGGCAAAAGTCACACAATGAGATATCAACAATTTGGTTTATACGAAATACTATCATAATTTCATGAATATGAAATAGATACTTACCATCGCAGACTGCAGCGTCTTTTGCTTACAGGAATTGTTTCTCGATAATAAACTTCCCCAGCACGAAATAAATCAAAAAATAAAATTACAATCTAAAGTGTTTTTTAATCAGCTGTAAGTTTTCCCATATCTGGGGAAACTTTGCGGATTAACTGCGAGGAATGTACTAATTGATTTGTTCACAAATGGAGGTGAATGTATTTTCAAGATTTACCCACCATCCATTCATTGAATATTCTTGCAATTATATTTCACAATATTCAGGGAAATTGAAATATTTTCGGATTTAAAATATCTCACTCAACATTTTTTACAGTTGAAAATTATGAAAATATAAAAAAGTTTCAAGATTTTGTAGTGGAACAAAAGAAAATTATAACCCAGCAGCCAAACAGTGTTACAATGTACAATAAAAACATGGTTGGCGCAGATAAGATGGACTTTCCGCTCACGCTTTACATAATTTAAATTCATTCAAGCAAATGGACTCTCAAAGTTTTCGACCATTTAATTGACCTTGCCGTTTGAAATGCTTGGCGAGGGCAAAATGGATAGTGGAAATAACATTGATTGCATTAGAAGAGTGGATGGACAACAGGAAATTTTCCTATGGCCAATGTCTAATAATGCATTTGAAGACACTTCCGCTGATATGTCATTTTAACGCCACTCGCATATTCACAGTTAACTTGAGATATTTCACGTCTCTCCATAAATTCGATGCCTTCAAGCAAGCATTTATTTCATCAGCGGTTGTTGATCTGGGAATGACTGGCAGGGCAATTGGCAAAAGTCACCCAATTAGATATCAACAATTTGGTTTATACGAAATACTATCATAAATTCATGAATATGGAATAGATACTTACCATCGCAGACTGCAGCGTCTTTTGCTTACAGGAATTATTTCTCGATAATAAACTTCCACAGCACGAAATAAATCACAAAATAAAATGAGAATCTAAATAGTTTTTTAATCAGCTGTAAGTTTTCCCATATCTGGGGAAACTTTGGGAATAAACTGTGAGGAATGAACTAATTGATTTGCTCACAAATGGAGCTGAATGTGTTTTCAAGATTTACCCACTGAGTCGCGCATCTTTCAAAATTCAACGCTTCTAGATGAAGGCCAACTCAAAGAACATAATATATACTGCAAGCATAGCACACAGCTAAAATTTTAAACTCAAATGAAATTTTACACACCTTTTCCATGAATAAAAATTTTCAAAAGCATCCATTCATTGAAAATGCTTGCAATTATATTTCACGATATTCAGGGAAATTGAAATATTTTCGGATTTAAAATATCTCACTCAACATTTTTTACAGTTTCAAATTATGAAAATACATGTTACACAGCTCTTTGATCCGCCATTGACGGAATGCATAAAAAAAGTTTCAAGATTTTATAGTGGAACAAAAGAATATTATAACCCAGCAGCCAAATATTGTTACAATGTACAATAAAAAACATGGTTGGCGCAGATAAGATGGACTTTCTGCTCACGCTTTACATAATTTAAATTCGTTCAACCAAATGGACTCTCAAAGTTTTCGACCATTTAATTGACCTTGCCGTTTGAAATGCTTGGCGAGGGCAAAATGGATAGTGGAAATAACATTGATTGCATTAGAAGAGTGGATGGACCTTTCGACATTTCACAATGACATCACAGATAGACTTTTAACACGATCAGCTCAGCAAATCGGCATCAACGAAAGCGCGGTCGTCCCGTAACAACTCTTGCAGAGGATAATGTACTCCGTCTATGTCGGCAACAAGCACTCGGAATGACTTCCAGACAAAAATAAGAAACAGCTCCATCTGTTTATCTACGTTTTGATGGATTTCAGCCTTGGCCGGAGCATACAATGGACGAGCGAATGTTTAAAATCTAAGAGTGTACAGAATATTCGAGATATTTGTATTCAAAATACAACGTTCACTTATGCATGACCAACGGAACATGAAATTGCATATCACACAACCTTTATAATTAAGTAACAGAAACATGCGAGGTATGATAAGTTTTTCAACAGTTTGTATTTTAATTTTGTATTGCTTTATGTTATATCTACATATATATTTTTTACTAGCTGACCCAGCGATCATCGTACCGTCTTATTTTTTTCCGTGAATATTATCTTAATTTCTGAAAGACTTTCTACTGTTTATGCCTGCCTCGGCATCACACAGGTGGTCTACAGTCGTGGACTAAAGAAATTTAACACTTCCGGTAAATGAATATCAGTTGTATTCCGTCAAACAATAAAGTACCGTAAATGTTACACGTTACGTTTTTAATGAGAAAAAAGAGACAAAATCTTTCGTGTATAATATAACTGTATAATAAAATAAAACTACAATTTAATACTTCGAGCATAGCTATTGAAATGCTTTGTAATGTAAATACAATATTTTTCGTTTTTCCTTCTGGAGAGAAAACAAATAATGCCGATGGTTTCCCGGCTCTTGAACACGCAACGTACAACAGGCCATGCGAAAAACACGACAATTCAAGATTTATTTCACACACTTCTAACGATTGGCCTAGGGATTTATTAATTGTAATTGCAAATGCAAGGCACACTGTAAACTGGACACCTTTAAATTCAAAAGGAAAGTCAATTGGCATTAGTGGTAATCTTGGAATGAGCAAATATGGTTTTTAAGAACTAATAAAACGCATATAATTTTATGCTATACCCAAGAATTTAACTTTATTGTAAAGATAAGGGTTTGCCATTATGTTTTAAAAATGGTTTGGGGCAAGTGACCGCCGCGGCTGGATCGAATAAAGTCCTCCCGAGAGGCCCAATTTTCGGCCACTTTTTGCAGCAATTGGGGCCGTATGTCAGCAATAACGCACCGAATATTCTCTTCCAAGGCTTCTTGAAATGACAAACTAAACTGAGTATAAATCAAGTAACAGCTGTCAAAAAGACCAACTCCGAAAAAAGTTTTGCCTCATTGAAAACCACACGTCTAAAAAAAACTCCCTTAGTAGCTTCAATCAAATTTTTCATATTTCTTTTAACAACGAGTCTTGTTCCGTTGCACAATTTTGGCAGATTAGGATTGCGTAACATAATTATTACAGAGCCAACCTTGAGCTGTAAATTATGTGGCGGTAATCCTGGCAATTCCAATGAATTTAATAATTCAATTGGATAATGGACTACTTAATTTGGATCGATAATGGAATCGATTGATTTATGTAATTGGATGCATTTGTTCATCAATTTGAGTCTGAATTTTTATATTTAATCATCTAGGTCCTTATTTTTGCTGCTAAAAGCGCTCGTTCACTTAATTAAGCATAATTTTTATAATTCACATCAATATTTGGGCGCACTTTCGATATTAGTTCTTTCTTTGGCTTTATGAAGTGACAAAAATTTCGTGGTAAGGAAATCAAGCCAGTAGAAGGGTTAACAGGAATTTTTCCTATGGCCAATGTCTAATAATGCATTTGAAAACACTTGCGCTGATATGTCATTTTAACGTCACTCGCATATTCACAGTTAACTTGAGATATTTCACGTATCTCCATAAATTCGATGCCTTCAAGCAAGCATTTATTTCATCAGCGGTTATTGATCTGGGAATGACTGGCAGGGCAATTGGCAAAAGTCACACAATGAGATATCAACAATTTGGTTTATACGAAATACTATCATAAATTCATGAATATGGAATAGATACTTACCATCGCAGACTGCAGCGTCTTTTGCTTACAGGAATTGTTTCTCGATAATAAACTTCCCCAGCACGAAATAAATCACAAAATAAAATTACAATCTAAAGTGTTTTTTAATCAGCTGTAAGTTTTCCCATATCTGGGGAAACTTTGCGGATTAACTGCGAGGAATGTACTAATTGATTTGTTCACAAATGGAGGTGAATGTATTTTCAAGATTTACCCACCATCCATTCATTGAATATTCTTGCAATTATATTTCACAATATTCAGGGAAATTGAAATATTTTCGGATTTAAAATATCTCACTCAACATTTTTTACAGTTGAAAATTATGAAAATATAAAAAAGTTTCAAGATTTTGTAGTGGAACAAAAGAAAATTATAACCCAGCAGCCAAACAGTGTTACAATGTACAATAAAAACATGGTTGGCGCAGATAAGATGGACTTTCCGCTCACGCTTTACATAATTTAAATTCATTCAAGCAAATGGACTCTCAAAGTTTTCGACCATTTAATTGACCTTGCCGTTTGAAATGCTTGGCGAGGGCAAAATGGATAGTGGAAATAACATTGATTGCATTAGAAGAGTGGATGGACAACAGGAAATTTTCCTATGGCCAATGTCTAATAATGCATTTGAAGACACTTCCGCTGATATGTCATTTTAACGCCACTCGCATATTCACAGTTAACTTGAGATATTTCACGTATCTCCATAAATTTGATGCCTTCAAGCAAGCATTTATTTCAACAGCGGTTGTTGATCTGGGAATGACTGTCAGGGCAGTTGGCAAAAGTCACACAAAGAGATATCAACAATTTGGTTTATACGAAATACTATCATAATTTCATGAATATGAAATAGATACTTACCATCGCAGACTGCAGCGTCTTTTGCTTACAGGAATTGTTTCTCGATAATAAACTTCCCCAGCACGAAATAAATCACAAAATCAAATGACAATCTAAAGTGTTTTTTAATCAGCTGTAAGTTTTCCCATATCTGGGGAAACTTTGCGAATTAACTGTGAGGAATGTACTAATTGATTTGTTCACAAATGGAGGTGAATGTATTTTCAGGATTTACCCACCATCCATTCATTGAATATTCTTGCAATTATATTTCACGATATTCAGGGAAATTTAAATATTTTCGGATTTAAAATATCTCACTCAACATTTTTTACAGTTGAAAATTATGAAAATATATGTTACACAGCTCTTTGATCCGCCATTAACGGAATGCATAAAAAAAAGTTTCAAGATTTTATAGTGGAACAAAAGAAATTTATAACCCAGCAGACAAACAGTGTTACAATGTACAATAAAAATATGGGTGGCGCAGATAAGAGGGACTTTCTGCTCACGCTTTACATAATTTAAATTCATTCAAGCAAATGGACTCTCAAAGTTTTCGACCATTTAATTGACCTTGCCGTTTGAAATGCTTGGCGAGGGCAAAATGGATAGTGGAAATAACATTGATTGCATTAGAAGAGTGGATGGACCTTTCGACATTTCACAATGACATCACAGATGGACATTTAACACGATCAGCTCAGCAAATCGGCATCAACGAAAGCGCGGTCGTCCCGTAACAACTCTTGCAAAGGATAATGTAGCCCGTCTATGTCGACAACAAGCACTCGGAATAACTTCCAGACAAAAATATTAAACAGCTCCATCTGTTTATCTACGTTTTGATGGATTTCAGCCTTGGCCGGAGCATACAATGGTCGAGCGAATGTTTGTGGCCGCTGTGGTCGAATTGGTAGCGGTGCGTGCTATAACTTCATATGCCGGTGAGTTCGAGGTTCGAATCTCAGCCAGGGCAAGCAAAATCTTAATAATAGAAAAAGTTTTTTCTAATAGCGGTCACCCCACGGCAGGCAATGGCAAACCTCCGAGGGTATTTCTGCCATGGAAAAGCTTCTCATTAAATACATACATCTGCCGTTCGGAGTCAGTACAAAACTGTAGGTCCCTTCATTTGTGGTATAATATAAAGACGCACACCACAAATAGTAGGAGAAGCTCGGCCAAACACTGAGCTATATAGTGTACGCGCCAAAATTATATATATACATATATTGCTTTATATTATATCTACATATTTATTTTATACTAGCTGACCCAGCGAACATCGTACCGTCTTATTTTTTTCCGTGAATATTATCTTAATTTCTGAAAGACTTTCTACTGTTTATGCCTGCCTCGGCATCACACAGGTGGTGTACAGTCGTGGACTTAAGAAATGTAACACTTCCGGTAAATGAATATCAGTTGTATTCCGTCAAACAATAAAGTACCGTAAATGTTACAAGTTACGTTTTAAATGAGAAAAAAGAGACAACATCTTTCGTGTATAATATAACCGTATAATAAAATAAAACTACAATTTAATACTTCGAGCATAGCTATTGAAATGCTTTGTAATGTAAATACAATATTTTTCCTTTTTCCTTCTGGAGAGAAAACAAATAATACCGATGGTTTCCCGACTCTCGAACACGCAACGTACAACAGGCCATGCGAAAAACACGACAATTCAAGATTTACTTCACACACATCCAACGATTGGCCTTGGAATTTATTAATTGTCATTGCGAAAGCAAGGCACACTGTTAATTGAACACCTTTAAATTCAAAAGGAAAGTCAATTGGCATTAGTGGTATTCTTGGAATGAGGAAATATGGTTTTTAAGAAAAAATAAAACGCATGTAATTTAATCCTATGGCCAAGAATTTAACTTTATTATAAAGATAAGGGTTTGCCATTATGTTTTAAAAATGGTTTGGGGCAAGTGACCGCAGCGGCTAGATCGAATAAATTCCACCCGAGAGACCCAAATTTCGACCACTTTTTGCAGCAATTGGGGCCGTATGTCAGCAATAACGCACCGAATATTCTCTTCCAAGGCTTATTGAAATGACAAACTAAACTGAGTATAAATCAAGCAACAGATGTCAAAAAGACCAACTCCGAAAAAAGTTTTGCCTCATTGAAAACCACACGTCTAAAAAAAACTCCCTTAGTAGCTTCAATCAAATTTTTTTTAACAACGAGTCTTGTTCCGTTGCACAATTTTGGCAGATTAGGATTGCGTAACATAATTATTACAGAGCCAACCTTGAGCTGTAAATTATGTGGCGGTAATCCTGGCAATTCCAATGAATTTAATAATTCAATTGGATAATGGACTACTTAATTTGGATCGATAATGGAATCGATTGATTTATGTAATTGGATGCATTTGTTCATCAATTTGAGTCTGAATTTTTATATTTAATCATCTAGGTCCTTATTTTTGCTGCTAAAAGCGCTCGTTCACTTAATTAAGCACAATGAGTCGCGCATCTTTCAAAATTCAACGCTTCTATATGAAGGCCAACTCAAAGAACATAATATATACTGCAAGCATAGCACACAGCTAAAATTTTAAACTCAAATGAAATTTTACACACTTTTTCCATGAATTAAAATTTTCAAAAGCATCCATTCATTGAATATTCTTGCAATTATATTTCAAGATATTCAGGAAAATTGAAATATTTTCGGATTTAAAATAGTGAGATATTTTTTACAGTTGAAAATTATGAAAATACATGTTACACAGCTCTTTGATCCGCCATTGACGGAATGCATAAAAAAAGTTTCAAGATTTTATAGTGGAACAAAAGAAAATTATAATCCAGCAGCCCAACAGTGTTACAATGTACAATAAAAACATGGTTGGCGCAGATAAGATGGACTTTCTGCTCACGCTTTACATAATTTAAACTCGTTCAAGCAAATGGACTCTCAAAGTTTTCGACCATTTAATTTACCTTGCCGTTTGAAATGCTTGGCGAGGGCAAAATGGATAGTGGAAATAACATTGATTGCATTAGAAGAGTGGATGGACCTTTCGACATTACACAATGACATCACAGATGGACTTTTAACACGAAGCTCAGCAAATTGGCATCAACGAAAGCGCGGTCGTCCCGTAACAATGTAGTCCGTGTATGTCGACAACAAGCACTCAGAATGACTTCCAGACAAAAATATGAAACAGTACCATCAGTTTATCTACGTTTTGATGGAGTTCAGCCTTGGCCGGAGCATACAATGGACGAGCGAATGTTTAAAATCTAAGAGTGTACACAATATTGGAGATATTTGTATTCAAAATACAACGTTCACTTATGCATGATCAACGGAACATGACATTGCATATCACACAACCTTTATAATAAAGTAACAGAAACATGCGAGGTATGATACGTTTTTCAACAGTTTGTATTTTAATTTTGTATTGCTTTATGTTATATCTCCATATTTATTTTATACTAGCTGACCCAGCGAACATCGTACTGTCTTATTTTTTCCGTGAATATTATCTAAATTTCTGAAAGACTTTCTACTGTTTATGGCTGCCTCGGCATCACACAGGTGGTGTACAGTCGTGGACTATGGAAATGTAACACTTCCGGTAAATGAATATCAGTTGTATTCCGCCAAACAATAAAGTACCGTAAATGTTACACGTTACGTTTTTAATGAGAAAAAAAGAGGCAAAATCTTTCGTGTATAATAAAACCGTATAATAAAATAAAACTACAATTTAATACTTCGAGCATAGCTATTGAAATGCTTTGTAATGTAAATACAATTTTTTATTTATTTACACACTGAAGCTTACAATTAATTATAAGCCTAGTTTTTAGTAAAAAAGCAATGGCTACTTTAGCCTTCAGCTTCTTCATATTCTTACTTATTTTTACATTTATAAATTTTTACAATGCTTTTTGAAAATTTTAGCTTTTTTTCTTTGTATAGCTGAGATATTCTTAAGAACGATATCATTTTTTGGATGTTTTCAAGGGGATCGTTGCCATGAAATCACATGCATGATGGATACTGGAGTGGAATTACAAAATTTACTAATCCTTGAGATGTTACAGTCCACAAGGTGGAGATGAGTCAGCTTTGAGTGGCCCAGTCGGAGCCGCGTGAATTTCACCAAATCCATTCTGGAGAGTGTGCGGTTGGTGTTGGCTTTTAAGAAGTATTTCAAGGTCAGTTTATGAGGGTTTTTTGCTTTGTACCATGTCGAACATTTTTCCCAAGTCTCTATTTTATTTTGCCTTACAAATTTCTTTTTGGGAAATTTGACAATGTCTTGAACAATAAAGTTCCGTGTTGTTATAACGTCCGCGAATTCGTTACCCTTGATGCTAGCAAGACCTGGAGTCCAAAGAATATTGATTTTTGGATGTTTTTCTATAAGGGTTTTTCGGATCAAACTCGGATAGTGGTCATTGTTATCAATGTTTGCTATAGAGTCGAGAGATGAGAGAGAGTCAGAACATATTACAAATTTGCCTCTTTCATTTTAAACAAAATTAATTGCGGAGTTGATGGCTATTAATTCATCCGAGTAGACTGTGCTATATGTTTGCTATAGCGTCGAGAGATGAGAGAGAGTCAGAACATATTACAAATTTACCGCTTTCATTTTAAACAAGGTTAATCGCGGAGTTGATGGCTATTAATTCAGCCGAGTAGACTGTGCTATATGAAGGTAGTGGTTTCAGTGGTCACGCTAAATCCGGGCATACCATTAAGGTGTAAGCCGTCTGTGTACAGAAAAGTGTAGTCTCTGAATATATGTTGCACATGTGCAAATTCTTGTTGGTATTGCACTACGGATGTTTTTTATGTTTACGAAGTTTTGTGTTAATTAATTTATCTTTATAGAGCCAAGGTGGTTTGGGGGACAAAATTGGTTTTAGAGGAATAAATGGAAGATTAGGGTTCTTGCTGTTAATGACAATTCTACTGACTGCCGAGGATATTATTTTCGGTCGTTTCTTTCTTTAATACGATTGGATAATTTTGAAAAGGGGAGAATTATAACTACTTAAAATAACATTAATTAATTTTTTTATAAGGAAATCTCTTTTTATCTCTATTGGGGTATATTGGTTTCGAAAAGCATATTATTGATCGGTGTCGATTTGAATGCTCCAAGTGAATTTTTTATTGCCGAATTAAGCATATTTTTCAGTTTTTTTAACATACTCTTGGGTGCATAGCCGTATAGAAAAAGACCGAAATCAATTTTGGATATCAGAAGCGCCTTTGTTACGTTTATGAGTGCTAATGGGTTGCAGTTGAGTTTGAGCTAGAAAGGCATTTAGGCGCTTCGAAAGATCTTGTTGTAACTGTGTTATATGTGAACACCAGTTGTATGCTTTGTTGAAGGTTACTCCAAATATCCTTATACTGTCTACAGTGTTTATTTTAATGTTATTATGGTGAATGGGAGGAGTGCACCCTTTTTTACGACAGATGTGCAACTGTTTGCATTTTTGTACTGAAAGTGAGGCACCTGAGTAATTGCACCATGCGTTTATGCTTTCGACTAGACGATGTTGATCGATGCTAACATTTTTGTCGTTTTATGTTTAACCAGCAGGTTAAAGTCATCGGCGTAAGCGACGTAAGATACTTATTTATGCATAGAACTTTTATCGCATAACTTATTGTATGCTATTAAGAATAAGATTACCGAAAGGAACGAACCTTGCGTAATTCCGTTATGGAGTGGTAGTGTGTTAGACAAGACGTGGTCTATCTTGACTTGAATTTTTTTGTGCGTCATGAAGTTTTTTATATAGTTACATACATATACGTGGCCCAACTTTCCATTCTAACAGTTGGTCTAGGATAGGATGAATTCCAATTTTGTCGAATGCCTTTGCGAAGTCTAGTGAAATAATGGAAATATGTTTTTTTGCAGATAGAAAGTCAGAAACACGATGATCTACATATAGTAGAGCATCTGTTACTGTTTTCCCCGTTTAAATCCAACTTGATTGTCATGGATGAGTTTGTTATTTCTAACAAACCACCATAATCTATTTGCCATAATCTTATCCAATAGTTTAGAGTTATTGGATAGTATATACTTTCACGTTCTTCTATGTCTGCATCAGAAATAAGGATGTTGTGAAGTATGCAACATACCAAGAACCAATCGCAAACAAATGCTCGGTTTTGTAAGCCTTTAAAGCGCATTCTAAGCTCCTTTAGGCTACCAAACTTTTATTTTAAGATGCCAAAACAGTGTTCAGCTCTGACTCTATAACAACTGTGCCGTAAATTAAATGTTTTTCTACTGGAGTTGTCCATCTGCTGTGAGTTAATTCTGTATGGAGTGATAACTCGTTCACATAATGGATAGGCTGAGTCTGCCGCTATCCATTGGCTACCAGAGAAACATTTTTCTTTCTCTTTGAAGAGAGCACAGTTTCGAAAAATTCGGGCGTCATGAACGCTACCAGGATGCCCCACCACAGCATTGCGAATTCGCAATCTATGGTCGCATATAACCTGCGCTTTGACCGAGTAGCAATGGTTTCTTGAAAAAAAAAAAGCTGAGTGATATTGAACTGGTGCTTCTGCTAATTTCAGCTCCGTGCCATCTACATACGCGACACAAAACGGTAGTTCATGAAATGTGGCCGCAACAATTTCAGCGCGCTCGGCTTCACCTGGCCAGTAAATAAACTTATTTTTCATTTTTAACATGGCCTTAAAAACACGGTTAATTATGTTTACAATTGTTACACCGTCTCCCATTCCGAAAATTGAGGCAATTTTTTTAAATGTCGCATTCTCGCCTGAAGACCCCAAACGATAAAGGATAATAGCCAACTGTAACTCGACACTATTTTGCTTACAGGAATGTGGCAATTTAAATTCCATATCGTCGGAAACAAGGGAAACTAGTTTGGCGAATTGTTCTCTATTCACTCTCAGCATATGTCGAAATCGGCCATGTTGTTGTTGTTGTTGTTGTAGCGGCTAGCTACACCCCACTGGGTTGGCGGACTCCCTCAATCGTTATCGTCAAGCTCAACTAACGAAAGGTCCAGGAAACGAGCTGTTTCAACAGGGTCGGACCATAGGGAGAGGAGTGTTAGTTGAGTAGGTTTGGCCGGGCATGTGAATAGGTGATTGGTGTCGTGCGGAGACTCTTCACATGCCGGGCACGTGTTGGGGGTGTCGGGGTTGATCCTGGATAAGTAGGAGTTTAACCTGCTACAATATCCAGATCTGAGCTGGGCCAGAGTTACGCGGGTCTCACGAGGCAGCTGGAGCTCCTCAGCTGCAATGGGTGGTGGTTGGACTCCCAGGACTGCACTCACAGGGCGGCTGTCGATGTGTTTGGCCACCGACTCCCTGTGGATGCTGTCCAGAGCCTGTCGGTACGTCCTTGGGTCCAGCGGTCGGTGTACGTATGTCTGGACCTCGTCCGTCAGTTGTGAGAGATGTCCCCTGATGTGCCTGGGTGCCGGCTCCAGCGCGAGCAGGTCTCTATTGGGGTGCCCCGGACGGTGGCATCCCAGTAGAAACTGCTTTGTGAGCATAATGTTGTGCTCCTGCACTGGGAGCACGTTAGCCTCATGGTAGAGGTGATCCACAGGCGTCATCAGGAGACATCCCGTCACTGTCCTGAGTGCGGCGTTCTGACAGGTCTCCAGTCTTGACCATTGAGTCCTGCTAGTTCCAGGCGACCAGATTGGCGCGGCATAATTTAGAACCGGCCGGCCAATCGCCTTGTATGTTGCCAACAACGTTTCTTTGTCTTTGCCCCAAGTGCTGCCGGCGAGCGACTTGAGGACTTTGTTGCGGCTCTGTACCTTATTGACGATTGCGGTTGTATGCGCTGAGAAGGAGACCAGGCTGTCGAGGGTGACTCCCAGGATCTTCGGGTGGTTAACCGTCGGGATGGGGGTCCCCTCGATATGGATGTCGAGGGTGAGCCCGACCTCCTTCGTCCAAGATGTGAAAAGGGTCGCCGTGGACTTAGCAGGAGACAGCGTCAGATTCCGTCCTGTAAAGTAGTGAGCAAGGTCAGGGAGGTAGCTGTTCACTTTGGAGCACAGGCCATCAATTCCACGTCCTTCAACAAGATGGAGTGGCTGACTGTGTCGAAGGCCTTCGACAAGTCCAAAGCCACGAGGACGGTTCTCTCACAGGGGCGGTTGCCGTTGAGACCACGATTAATCTGGGTGTTTATAGCGTTAAGTGTTGTTGTGGTGCTATGCACTTTCCGGAAGCCGTGTTGATGCTTCGCCGGGCTGAGATGGTGGTTGAAATCGGCCATCATTCAGTTTGGTTAATACATCATTGCGCCATATCCAAGATTTGGGAACCTGATTTGAAATTGCTCTGATATTCCATTGTAGGATTTTTAACTTCATAGATAATACGAGAAAAAAAAATGCAGTCAAAATCGAAATAAATGAAATAAATAAAGTAAATAGAAATTTAAGTATGGTTTCGCTGATTAATTCACGTGAGTTTAAATATCGTCTTTCTAATAGCGGTCACCCCTCGGCAGGCAATTGCAAACCTCCGAGGGTATTTCTGCCATGAAAAAGCTTCCCATTGAATACATCTGCCGTTCGGAGTCGGTACAAACCTGTAGGTCCCTCCATTTGTGGTATAACATATAGACGCACAAGTCGTAGGAGAAGCTCGGCCAAACACTGAGCTATATAGTGTACGCGCCTGTTTGACGTATTTCTCGGAAAGATTGTAAGTTTGGTGTTGTTGGCAGATTTTAGAGCTGATTTAGATGTAGATGGAACCGGATTGAATTCAAGATCATTCATAATGTCGCTGTAGGTGGTTACGGGTCGTTCGGGCTTGTTTGTAGATTGAATGGTTGGCTTATGATAATTGGTTGGCACTGCTGCTGGTGGGATGAATGGAGCAGGTGACACGATTGGTGGCTTTAAATGGCTATGTTCCGCCTTTGGCGTACGGCTGGAAGCGACTGAATGGTAGGTTGCGGGTTCATGTTCATACCGTTCCTGGTAAATTGTGTGGCCAGTCTTGTTATCTACTTTGAATGTTGTCTTTGTTGCTTGCAGCTATTGTTGTTTTATAAATACAGGGCACTTTTTGTCAATCGCGGCGTGCTCGTTAGGGGTAATGTTAGATTTTATGCAGTTAGTACATATTCTTTGGTTTATACACACTTCATTTGTTTCTCTGTTTAAATGACAGTCTTTTGCACAGAATGGACAGATTTTAGTATTTTTGCAGAATTTGGAAATATGTCCAGAGTAAAAGCAGTTGTTGCATCTAACCGGGCGGGGTATGTGTGGACGAATGATAATTTTTTCGTAGCCGATAGAAATGTCTAATGGTAATGACGTTGAAGCAAATGTTAATATAACTAAGCCAGTTTCAGTTAACTTATCGTTTTCTTTTTTAGTATTTTTCCACTTGAGACACATTTTGTTTTTTTAACTCATCCAAAATTTCATTTTCTGGAATGCCACGTAGGGCATTGCAGTAAATTACACCTTTAGAATAGTTTAGTGTTTTATGTTCGCTGATTTGTATTGTGATGTCGTTGGTTAGAGCAGTAAGTGTTAGTAGTTTGTTTGCTTGTATGTGGTTCTTCGTTTTTATTAACACATCTCCATTACGAGTTTTTTTACATTCGTCAACCTCGCTGTTGCATGTAGTATCAATCGCTTTTTTTAATAAGAAAGGGGACACGTTACATAGTGTATTTGTATTATTTGTTCTTGTCATTATAAGATATTTCGGCCCTGTGCTCGAAAAAGCTGGTTTTATGGTTGTATCCCATTGCATTAAAGGTTGATTGACAGTTTTTATTATGTTCGGTGGTTTATTCATGTTGATTTAAGCTAGCAGAAGGTGTTTATAATTCTCACTATACTACTTGTTTGTTTTTGTATTCCTTTGTTTATCTGTTGATAGTACCAGACTGCACTAAGAGCTTTTGTGTGTGTATCACTGTGTGTTTATCTGGTCAAACAGGTTTTTTTGGTATATAGATTCACAAACGGTTATTGTTTTTAGTTTGCGCGCTACGCGAATATTAGAAAATAGTTAAGCTAGCGATTTGAAATTGATCTTATCGCAACGAGAGTCACAGCTAAACTGGTAAATACAATATTTTTCGTTTTTCCTTCTGGAGAGAAAACAAATAATGCCGATGGTTTCCCGACTCTTGAACACGCAACGTACATCAGACCATGCGAAAAACACGACAATTCAAGATTTATTTCACACACTTCTAACGATTGGCCTTGGGATTTATTAATTGTCATTACGAATGCAAGGCACACTGTAAACTGGACACCTTTAAATTCAAAAGAAAGTCAATTGGCATTAGTGGTATTCTTGGAATGAGCAAATATGGTTTTTAAGAAGAAATAAAACGCATATAATGGCCAAGAACTTTACTTTATTATAAAGATAAGGGTTTGTCATTATGTTTTAAAAATGGTTTGGGGCAAGTGACCGCCGCAGCTGGATCGAATAAATTCCAGCCGAGAGGCCCAATTTTCGACCACTTTTTGCAGCAATTGGGGCCGTATGTAAGCAATAAGGCAACGAATATCCTCTTCCAAGGCTTATTGAAATGACAAACTAAACTGAGTATAAATCAAGTTACAGCTGTCAAAAAGACCAACTCCGAAAAAAGTATTGCCTCATTGAAAACCACACGTCTAAAAAAACACCCTTTGTAGCTTCATTTAAATTTTTCATAATTTTTTTTAACAACGAGTTCCGTTGCACAATTTTGGTAGATTCAGATTGCGTAACATAATTATTAATCTTTATAGAGCCAAGGTGGTTTGGGGGACAAAATTGGTTTTAGAGGAATAAATGGAAGATTAGGGTTCTTGCTGTTAATGACAATTCTACTGACTGCCGAGGATATTCTTTTCGGTCGTTTCTTTCTTTAATACGATTGGATAATTTTGAAAAGGGGAGAATTATAACTACTTAAAATAACATTAATTAATTTTTTTATAAGGAAATCTCTTTTTATCTCTATTGGGGTATATTGGTTTCGAAAAGCATATTATTGATCGGAGTCGATTTGAATGCTCCAAGTGAATTTTTTATTGCCGAATTGAGCATATTTTTCAGTTTTTTTAACATACTCTTGGGTGCATAGCCGTATAGAAAAAGACCGAAATCAATTTTGGATATCAGAAGCGCCTTTGTTACGTTTATGAGTGCTAATGGGTTGCAGTTGAGTTTGAGATAGAAAGGCATTTAGGCGCTTCGAAAGATCTTGTTGTAACTGTGTTATATGTGAACACCAGTTGTATGCTTTGTTGAAGGTTACTCCAAATATCCTTATACTGTCTACAGTGTTTATTTTAATGTTATTATGGTGAATGGGAGGAGTGCACCCTTTTTTACGACAGATGTGCAACTGTTTGCATTTTTGAACTGAAAGTGAGGCTCCTGAGTAATTGCACCATGCGTTTATGCTTTCGACTAGACGATGTTGATCGATGCTAACATTTTTGTCGTTTTATGTTTAACCAGCAGGTTAAAGTCATCGGCGTAAGCGACGTAAGATACTTATTTATGCATAGAACTTTTATCGCATAACTTATTGTATGCTATTAAGAATAAGATTACCGAAAGGAACGAACCTTGCGTAATTCCGTTATGGAGTGGTAGTGTGTTAGACAAGACGTGGTCTATCTTGACTTGAATTTTTTTGTGCGTCATGAAGTTTTTTGTATAGTTACATACATATACGTGGCCCAACTTTCCATTCTAACAGTTGGTCTAGGATAGGATGAATTCCAATTTTGTCCAATGCCTTTGCGAAGTCTAGTGAAATAATGGAAATATGTTTTTTTGCAGATAGAAAGTCAGAAACACGATGATCTACATATAGTAGAGCATCTGTTACTGTTTTCCCCGTTTAAATCCAACTTGATTGTCATGGATGAGTTTGTTATTTCTAACAAACCACCATAATCTATTTGCCATAATCTTATCCAATAGTTTAGAGCAGCAGGGATTTAAGGAAATTGGCCGGTATGAGTGAATTGCAGTTTTATTCGATTTTGGCTTTAAAATAGGGACTATTATACTATGTTTGGACCAGTTGGAACAGAATTCGTCTGCTATCTCCTTGCGGTTGGTAAAACTGGTAAAGGGGATGAGGGGGGGGGGGGGTTATTGGATAGTATATACTTTCACGTTCTTCTATGTCTGCATCAGAAATAAGGATGTTGTGAAGTATGCAACATACCAAGAACCAATGGCAAACAAATGCTCGGTTTTGTAAGCCTTTAAAGCGCATTCTAAGCTCCTTTAGGCTACCAAACTTTTATTTTAAGATGCCAAAACAGTGTTCAGCTCTGACTCTATAACAACTGTGCCGTAAATTAAATGTTTTTCTACTGGAGTTGTCCATCTGCTGTAATTCTGTATGGAGTGATAACTCGTTCACATAATGGATAGGCTGAGTCTGCCGCTATCCATTGGCTACCAGAGAAACATTTTTCTTTCTCTTTGAAGAGAGCACAGTTTCGAAAAATTCGGGCGTCATGAACGCTACCAGGATGCCCCACCACAGCATTGCGAATTCGCAATCTATGGTCGCATATAACCTGCGCTTTGACCGAGTAGCAATGGTTTCTTGAAAAAAAAAAAAGCTGAGTGATATTGAACTGGTGCTTCTGCTAATTTCAGCTCCGTGCCATCTACATACGCGACACAAAACGGTAGTTCATGAAATGTGGCCGCAACAATTTCAGCGCGCTCGGCTTCACCTGGCCAGTAAATAAACTTATTTTTCATTTTTAACATGGCCTTAAAAACACGGTTAATTATGTTTACAATTGTTACACCGTCTCCCATTCCGAAAATTGAGGCAATTTTTTTAAATGTCGCATTCTCGCCTGAAGACCCCAAACGATAAAGGATAATAGCCAACTGTAACTCGACACTATTTTGCTTACAGGAATGTGGCAATTTAAATTCCATATCGTCGGAAACAAGGGAAACTAGTTTGGCGAATTGTTCTCTATTCACTCTCAGCATATGTCGAAATCGGCCATCATTCAGTTTGGTTAATACATCATTGCGCCATATCCAAGATTTGGGAACCTGATTTGAAATTGCTCTGATATTCCATTGTAGGATTTTTAACTTCATAGTTAATACGAGAAAAAAAAAATGCAGTCAAAATCGAAATAAATGAAATAAATAAAGTAAATAGAAATTTAAGTATGGTTTCGCTGATTAATTCACGTGAGTTTAAATATCGTCTTTCTAATAGCGGTCACCCCTCGGCAGGCAATGGCAAACCTCCGAGGGTATTTCTGCCATGAAAAAGCTTCACATTGAATACATCTGCCGTTCGGAGTCGGTACAAACCTGTAGGTCCCTCCATTTGTGGTATAACATATAGACGCACAAGTCGTAGGAGAAGCTCGGCCAAACACTGAGCTATATAGTGTACGCGCCTGTTTGACGTATTTCTCGGAAAGATTGTAAGTTTGGTGTTGTTGGCAGATTTTAGAGCTGATTTAGATGTAGATGGAACCGGATTGAATTCAAGATCATTCATAATGTCGCTGTAGGTGGTTACGGGTCGTTCGGGCTTGTTTGTAGATTGAATGGTTGGCTTATGATAATTGGTTGGCACTGCTGCTGGTGGGATGAATGGAGCAGGTGACACGATTGGTGGCTTTAAATGGCTATGTTCCGCCTTTGGCGTACGGCTGGAAGCGACTGAATGGTAGGTTGCGGGTTCATGTTCATACCGTTCCTGGTAAATTGTGTGGCCAGTCTTGTTATCTACTTTGAATGTTGTCTTTGTTGCTTGCAGCTATTGTTGTTTGATAAATACAGGGCACTTTTTGTCAATCGCGGCGTGCTCGTTAGGGGTAATGTTAGATTTTATGCAGTTAGTACATATTCTTTGGTTTATACACACTTCATTTCTTTCTCTGTTTAAATGACAGTCTTTTGCACAGAATGGACAGATTTTAGTATTTTTGCAGAATTTGGAAATATGTCCAGAGTAAAAGCAGTTGTTGCATCTAACCGGGCGGGGTATGTGTGGACGAATGATAATTTTTTCGTAGCCGATAGAAATGTCTAATGGTAATGACGTTGAAGCAAATGTTAATATAACTAAGCCAGTTTCAGTTAACTTATCGTTTTCTTTTTTAGTATTTTTCCACTTGAGACACATTTTGTTTTTTTAACTCATCCAAAATTTCATTTTCTGGAATGCCACGTAGGGCATTGCAGTAAATTACACCTTTAGAATAGTTTAGTGTTTTATGTTCGCTGATTTGTATTGTGATGTCGTTGGTTAGAGCAGTAAGTGTTAGTAGTTTGTTTGCTTGTATGTGGTTCTTCGTTTTTATTAACACATCTCCATTACGAGTTTTTTTACATTCGTCAACCTCGCTGTTGCATGTAGTATCAATCGCTTTTTTTAATAAGAAAGGGGACACGTTACATAGTGTATTTGTATTATTTGTTCTTGTCATTATAAGATATTTCGGCCCTGTGCTCGAAAAAGCTGGTTTTATGGTTGTATCCCATTGCATTAAAGGTTGATTGACAGTTTTTATTATGTTCGGTGGTTTATTCATGTTGATTTAAGCTAGCAGAAGGTGTTTATAATTCTCACTATACTACTTGTTTGTTTTTGTATTCCTTTGTTTATCAGTTGATAGTACCAGACTGCACTAAGAGCTTTTGTGTGTATCACTGTGTGTTTATCTGGTCAAACAGGTTTTTTTGGTATATAGATTCACAAACGGTTATTGTTTTTAGTTTGCGCGCTACGCGAATATTAGAAAATAGTTAAGCTAGCGATTTGAAATTGATCTTATCGCAACGAGAGTCACAGCTAAACTGGTAAATACAATATTTTTCGTTTTTCCTTCTGGAGAGAAAACAAATAATGCCGATGGTTTCCCGACTCTTGAACACGCAACGTACATCAGACCATGCGAAAAACACAACAATTCAAGATTTATTTCACACACTTCTAACGATTGGCCTTGGGATTTATTAATTGTCATTACGAATGCAAGGCACACTGTAAACTGGACACCTTTAAATTCAAAAGAAAGTCAATTGGCATTAGTGGTATTCTTGGAATGAGCAAATATGGTTTTTAAGAAGAAATAAAACGCATATAATGGCCAAGAACTTTACTTTATTATAAAGATAAGGGTTTGTCATTATGTTTTAAAAATGGTTTGGGGCAAGTGACCGCCGCAGCTGGATCGAATAAATTCCAGCCGAGAGGCCCAATTTTCGACCACTTTTTGCAGCAATTGGGGCCGTATGTAAGCAATAAGGCAACGAATATCCTCTTCCAAGGCTTATTGAAATGACAAACTAAACTGAGTATAAATCAAGTTACAGCTGTCAAAAAGACCAACTCCGAAAAAAGTATTGCCTCATTGAAAACCACACGTCTAAAAAAACACCCTTTGTAGCTTCATTTAAATTTTTCATAATTTTTTTTAACAACGAGTTCCGTTGCACAATTTTGGTAGATTCAGATTGCGTAACATAATTATTAATCTTTATAGAGCCAAGGTGGTTTGGGGGACAAAATTGGTTTTAGAGGAATAAATGGAAGATTAGGGTTCTTGCTGTTAATGACAATTCTACTGACTGCCGAGGATATTCTTTTCGGTCGTTTCTTTCTTTAATACGATTGGATAATTTTGAAAAGGGGAGAATTATAACTACTTAAAATAACATTAATTAATTTTTTTATAAGGAAATCTCTTTTTATCTCTATTGGGGTATATTGGTTTCGAAAAGCATATTATTGATCGGAGTCGATTTGAATGCTCCAAGTGAATTTTTTATTGCCGAATTGAGCATATTTTTCAGTTTTTTTAACATACTCTTGGGTGCATAGCCGTATAGAAAAAGACCGAAATCAATTTTGGATATCAGAAGCGCCTTTGTTACGTTTATGAGTGCTAATGGGTTGCAGTTGAGTTTGAGATAGAAAGGCATTTAGGCGCTTCGAAAGATCTTGTTGTAACTGTGTTATATGTGAACACCAGTTGTATGCTTTGTTGAAGGTTACTCCAAATATCCTTATACTGTCTACAGTGTTTATTTTAATGTTATTATGGTGAATGGGAGGAGTGCACCCTTTTTTACGACAGATGTGCAACTGTTTGCATTTTTGAACTGAAAGTGAGGCTCCTGAGTAATTGCACCATGCGTTTATGCTTTCGACTAGACGATGTTGATCGATGCTAACATTTTTGTCGTTTTATGTTTAACCAGCAGGTTAAAGTCATCGGCGTAAGCGACGTAAGATACTTATTTATGCATAGAACTTTTATCGCATAACTTATTGTATGCTATTAAGAATAAGATTACCGAAAGGAACGAACCTTGCGTAATTCCGTTATGGAGTGGTAGTGTGTTAGACAAGACGTGGTCTATCTTGACTTGAATTTTTTTGTGCGTCATGAAGTTTTTTGTATAGTTACATACATATACGTGGCCCAACTTTCCATTCTAACAGTTGGTCTAGGATAGGATGAATTCCAATTTTGTCCAATGCCTTTGCGAAGTCTAGTGAAATAATGGAAATATGTTTTTTTGCAGATAGAAAGTCAGAAACACGATGATCTACATATAGTAGAGCATCTGTTACTGTTTTCCCCGTTTAAATCCAACTTGATTGTCATGGATGAGTTTGTTATTTCTAACAAACCACCATAATCTATTTGCCATAATCTTATCCAATAGTTTAGAGCAGCAGGGATTTAAGGAAATTGGCCGGTATGAGTGAATTGCAGTTTTATTCGATTTTGGCTTTAAAATAGGGACTATTATACTATGTTTGGACCAGTTGGAACAGAATTCGTCTGCTATCTCCTTGCGGTTGGTAAAACTGGTAAAGGGGATGAGGGGGGGGGGGGGTTATTGGATAGTATATACTTTCACGTTCTTCTATGTCTGCATCAGAAATAAGGATGTTGTGAAGTATGCAACATACCAAGAACCAATGGCAAACAAATGCTCGGTTTTGTAAGCCTTTAAAGCGCATTCTAAGCTCCTTTAGGCTACCAAACTTTTATTTTAAGATGCCAAAACAGTGTTCAGCTCTGACTCTATAACAACTGTGCCGTAAATTAAATGTTTTTCTACTGGAGTTGTCCATCTGCTGTAATTCTGTATGGAGTGATAACTCGTTCACATAATGGATAGGCTGAGTCTGCCGCTATCCATTGGCTACCAGAGAAACATTTTTCTTTCTCTTTGAAGAGAGCACAGTTTCGAAAAATTCGGGCGTCATGAACGCTACCAGGATGCCCCACCACAGCATTGCGAATTCGCAATCTATGGTCGCATATAACCTGCGCTTTGACCGAGTAGCAATGGTTTCTTGAAAAAAAAAAAAGCTGAGTGATATTGAACTGGTGCTTCTGCTAATTTCAGCTCCGTGCCATCTACATACGCGACACAAAACGGTAGTTCATGAAATGTGGCCGCAACAATTTCAGCGCGCTCGGCTTCACCTGGCCAGTAAATAAACTTATTTTTCATTTTTAACATGGCCTTAAAAACACGGTTAATTATGTTTACAATTGTTACACCGTCTCCCATTCCGAAAATTGAGGCAATTTTTTTAAATGTCGCATTCTCGCCTGAAGACCCCAAACGATAAAGGATAATAGCCAACTGTAACTCGACACTATTTTGCTTACAGGAATGTGGCAATTTAAATTCCATATCGTCGGAAACAAGGGAAACTAGTTTGGCGAATTGTTCTCTATTCACTCTCAGCATATGTCGAAATCGGCCATCATTCAGTTTGGTTAATACATCATTGCGCCATATCCAAGATTTGGGAACCTGATTTGAAATTGCTCTGATATTCCATTGTAGGATTTTTAACTTCATAGTTAATACGAGAAAAAAAAAATGCAGTCAAAATCGAAATAAATGAAATAAATAAAGTAAATAGAAATTTAAGTATGGTTTCGCTGATTAATTCACGTGAGTTTAAATATCGTCTTTCTAATAGCGGTCACCCCTCGGCAGGCAATGGCAAACCTCCGAGGGTATTTCTGCCATGAAAAAGCTTCACATTGAATACATCTGCCGTTCGGAGTCGGTACAAACCTGTAGGTCCCTCCATTTGTGGTATAACATATAGACGCACAAGTCGTAGGAGAAGCTCGGCCAAACACTGAGCTATATAGTGTACGCGCCTGTTTGACGTATTTCTCGGAAAGATTGTAAGTTTGGTGTTGTTGGCAGATTTTAGAGCTGATTTAGATGTAGATGGAACCGGATTGAATTCAAGATCATTCATAATGTCGCTGTAGGTGGTTACGGGTCGTTCGGGCTTGTTTGTAGATTGAATGGTTGGCTTATGATAATTGGTTGGCACTGCTGCTGGTGGGATGAATGGAGCAGGTGACACGATTGGTGGCTTTAAATGGCTATGTTCCGCCTTTGGCGTACGGCTGGAAGCGACTGAATGGTAGGTTGCGGGTTCATGTTCATACCGTTCCTGGTAAATTGTGTGGCCAGTCTTGTTATCTACTTTGAATGTTGTCTTTGTTGCTTGCAGCTATTGTTGTTTGATAAATACAGGGCACTTTTTGTCAATCGCGGCGTGCTCGTTAGGGGTAATGTTAGATTTTATGCAGTTAGTACATATTCTTTGGTTTATACACACTTCATTTCTTTCTCTGTTTAAATGACAGTCTTTTGCACAGAATGGACAGATTTTAGTATTTTTGCAGAATTTGGAAATATGTCCAGAGTAAAAGCAGTTGTTGCATCTAACCGGGCGGGGTATGTGTGGACGAATGATAATTTTTTCGTAGCCGATAGAAATGTCTAATGGTAATGACGTTGAAGCAAATGTTAATATAACTAAGCCAGTTTCAGTTAACTTATCGTTTTCTTTTTTAGTATTTTTCCACTTGAGACACATTTTGTTTTTTTAACTCATCCAAAATTTCATTTTCTGGAATGCCACGTAGGGCATTGCAGTAAATTACACCTTTAGAATAGTTTAGTGTTTTATGTTCGCTGATTTGTATTGTGATGTCGTTGGTTAGAGCAGTAAGTGTTAGTAGTTTGTTTGCTTGTATGTGGTTCTTCGTTTTTATTAACACATCTCCATTACGAGTTTTTTTACATTCGTCAACCTCG
Source organism: Philophylla caesio (assembly GCA_963971545.1). NCBI lineage: Eukaryota > Metazoa > Arthropoda > Insecta > Diptera > Tephritidae > Philophylla > Philophylla caesio. The sequence continues at coordinate 27,296,862 of OZ020605.1, forward strand.
CTGTTGCATGTAGTATCAATCGCTTTTTTTAATAAGAAAGGGGACACGTTACATAGTGTATTTGTATTATTTGTTCTTGTCATTATAAGATATTTCGGCCCTGTGCTCGAAAAAGCTGGTTTTATGGTTGTATCCCATTGCATTAAAGGTTGATTGACAGTTTTTATTATGTTCGGTGGTTTATTCATGTTGATTTAAGCTAGCAGAAGGTGTTTATAATTCTCACTATACTACTTGTTTGTTTTTGTATTCCTTTGTTTATCAGTTGATAGTACCAGACTGCACTAAGAGCTTTTGTGTGTATCACTGTGTGTTTATCTGGTCAAACAGGTTTTTTTGGTATATAGATTCACAAACGGTTATTGTTTTTAGTTTGCGCGCTACGCGAATATTAGAAAATAGTTAAGCTAGCGATTTGAAATTGATCTTATCGCAACGAGAGTCACAGCTAAACTGGTAAATACAATATTTTTCGTTTTTCCTTCTGGAGAGAAAACAAATAATGCCGATGGTTTCCCGACTCTTGAACACGCAACGTACATCAGACCATGCGAAAAACACAACAATTCAAGATTTATTTCACACACTTCTAACGATTGGCCTTGGGATTTATTAATTGTCATTACGAATGCAAGGCACACTGTAAACTGGACACCTTTAAATTCAAAAGAAAGTCAATTGGCATTAGTGGTATTCTTCGAATGAGCAAATATGGTTTTTAAGAAGAAATAAAACGCATATAATGGCCAAGAACTTTACTTTATTATAAAGATAAGGGTTTGTCATTATGTTTTAAAAATGGTTTGGGGCAAGTGACCGCCGCAGCTGGATCGAATAAATTCCAGCCGAGAGGCCCAATTTTCGACCACTTTTTGCAGCAATTGGGGCCGTATGTAAGCAATAAGGCAACGAATATCCTCTTCCAAGGCTTATTGAAATGACAAACTGAACTGAGTAAAGACCAACTCCGAAAAAAGTATTGCCTCATTGAAAACCACACGTCTAAAAAAACACCCTTTGTAGCTTCATTTAAATTTTTCATAATTTTTTTTAACAACGAGTTCCGTTGCACAATTTTGGTAGATTCAGATTGCGTAACATAATTATTACAGAGCCAACCTTGAGCTGTAAATTATGTGGCGGTAATCCTGGCAATTCCAATGAATTTAATAATTCAATTGGATAATTGACTACATTATTTGGATCGAAAATGGAATCGACTGATTTATGTAATTGAATGTATTTGTCCATCAATTGGAGTCTGAATTTTTATATTTAAATCATCTAGGTCGCTCGTTCGCTTAATTAAGCATAATTTTTATAATTCACATCAATATTTGGGCGCACTTTCCATATTAATTCTTCCTTTGACGTTATGAAGTGACAAAAATTGCGTGGTAACGAAATCAGGAAAGTAGAAGGGTAAACAGGAATTTTTCCTATGGCCAATGTCTAATAATGCATTTGAAAACACTTTCGCCATTTTAACGCCACTCGTCATTGTAACGCCACTCGCATATTCACAGATACGTGAAATACTACCATAAATTCATGAATATGGATACTTGCCATCGCAGACTGCAGCGTCTTTTGCTTACAGGAATTTTTTCTCGATAATAAACTTCCACAGCACGAAATAAATCACAAAATAAAATGAGAATCTAAAGTATTTTTTTATCAGCTGTAAGTTTTCCCATATCTGGGGAAACTTTGCTTAGAAACTGTGAGGAATGTACTAATTGATTTGCTCACAAATGGAGCTGAATGTATTTTTAAGATTTACCCACTGAGTCGCGCATCTTTCAATATTCAACGCTTCTAGATGAAGGCCAACTCAAAGAACATAATATATACTGCAAGCATAGCACACAGCTAAAATTTTAAACTCAAATGAAATTTTACACACTTTTTCCATGAATTAAAATTTTCAAAAGCATTCATTCATTGAATATTCTTGCAATTATATTTCACGATATTCAGGGTAATTGAAATATTTTCGGATTTAAAATATCTCACTCAACATTTTTTACATTTTCAAACTATGAAAATACATGTTACACAGCTCTTTCATCCGCCATTGACGGAATGCATAAAAAAGTTTCAAGATTTTATAGTGGAACAAAAGAATATTATAACCCAGCAGCCAAACAGTGTTACAATGTATGTACAATAAAAACATGGTTGGCGCAGATAAGATGGACTTTCTGCTCACTCAAAGTTTTCGACCATTTAATTGACTTTGCCGTTTGAAATGCTTGGCGAGGGCAAAATGGATAGTGGAAATAACATTGATTGCAGAAGAGTGTATGGACCTTTCGACATTTAACAATGACATCACAAATGGACTTTTAACACGATCAGCTCAGCAAATCGGCATCAACGAAAGCGCGGTCGTCCCGCAACAACTCTTGCAGAGGATAATGAAGTCCGTGTAAGTCGACAACAAGCACTCGGAATGACTTCCAGACAAAAAATATTAAACAGCTCCATCTGTTTATCTACGTTTTGATGGATTTCAGCCTTGGCCGGAGCATACAATGGACGAGCGAATGTTTGTGGCCGCTGTGGTCGAGTTGGTAGCGGTGCGTGCTATAACTTGATATGCCGGTGGGTTCAAAGTTCGAATCTCAGTCAGGGCAAGCAATATCTTAATAATAGAAAAAGATTTTTCTAATAGCGGTCACCCCACGGCAGGCAATGGCAAACCTCCGAGGGTATTTCTGCCATGAAAAAGCTTCTCATTAAATACATCTGCCGTTCGGAGTCGGTACAAAACTGTAGGTCCCTCCATTTGTTGTAAAATATAAAGACGCACACCACAAATGGTAGGAGAAACTCGGCCAAATACTGAGCTACATACATATATAGTGTACGCACCAAAAGTATATATATATATTGCTTTATGCTATATCTACATATTTATTTTATACTAGCTGACCCAGCGAACATCGTACCGTCTTATTTTTTTCCGTGAATATTATCTAAATTTCTGAAAGACTTTCTACTGTTTATGCCTGCCTCGGCATCACACAGGTGGTGTACAGTCGTGGACTAAAGAAATGTAACACTTCCGGTAAACGAATATCAGTTGTATTCAGTCAAACAATAAAGTACCGTAAATGTTACACGTTACGTGTTGAATGAGAAAAAAAGAGACAAAATCTTTTGTGTGTAATGTAACCGTATAATAAAATAAAACTACAATTTAATACTTCGAGCATAGCTATTGAAATGCTTTGTAATGTAAATACAATATTTTTCGTTTTTCCTTCTGGAGAGAAAACAAATAATACCGATGGTTTCCCGACTCTTGAACACGCAACGTACATCAGGCCATGCGAAAAACACGACAATTCAAGATTTATTTCACACTCTTCTAACGATTGGCCTTGGGATTTATTAATTGTCATTGCGAATGCAAGGCACACTGTAAACTAAACACCTTTAAATTCAAAAGGAAAGTCAATTGGCATTAGTGGTATTCTTGGAATGAGCAAATATGGGTTTTAAGAAGAAATAAAACGCATATAATTTAATGCTATGGCCAAGAATTTAACTTTATTATAAAGATAAGAGTTTGCCATTATGTTTTAAAAATGGTTTGGGGCAAGTGACTGCCGTGGCTGGATGGAATAAATTCCAGCCGAGAGACCCAATTTTCGACCACTTTTTGCAGCAATTGGGGCCGTATGTCAGCAATAACGCACTGAAGATTCTCTTCCAAGGCTTCTTGAAATGACAAACTAAACTGAGTATAAATCAAGTAACAGCTGTCAAAAAGACCCTAATCTGGAGGCCATATAACCAGCTTGCCTTAAATAGGGTTGAGCGTGTTCAAAAAATATTTCTTAAATTTGCCCTTCGATCTTTGAACTTTGTTGATCCGATACCATCATATCATTCTCGCCTCATGCTATTAAATCTTAAATCTTTAGAAAGTCGCAGATCTATACTGAGCCTATCCTTCACCTACAATATTATTAAAGGTGTTGTTGATTGCCCTTATTTGCTGGAAAAGATTAGGTTTAATGTTCCCCAGCGAACCATTCGCACATTTTTACCATTTTATGGTGATGATGCTAGAACACTATATGCCATCAATGCCCCGATTTCGCGTGCCACTCGATAATTTAATAGTATAAGTAATGCTGTTACGATTGACTTTTCAGTCCCAAGATCGGTTTTTTTGAATCTTTTGAACTCCACTTTTTAGTTTATAAATTATTTTTAATAGTTCTAAGCAAACTATATAATCGTTATAGTCTGTAATGTTTTGTTGAACTAAAGACTAAGTTAATAATAAATAAATAAATAAAACCACACGTCTAAAAAAAACACCCTCAGTAGCTTCAATCGAATTTTTCATAATATTTTTAACAACGAGTCTTGTTCCGTTGCACAACATAATTGTTACAGAGCCAACCTTGTGCTGTAAATTATGTGCCGGTAATCCTGGCAATTTCAATGAATTTAATAATTCATTTGGATAATTGACTACTTTATCTCCATAAATTCGATGCCTTCAGGCAAGTATTTATTTCATCAGGGGTTGTTGATCTGGGAATGACTGGCAGGGTTTGACGAAAATCTCTAGCTAGTAATATCATCGAGCCTCCAAACAGGTTCTGATTGCTACGCAAAGCTTTCAATGTGCGATCGAGTGCCTCTAATGCTCGTTTGTGCGCCATCGTACACTCGTGTTCTAATTTACAATTTTGTAGCTCTTTTGCCATTGTTGATATTTGGGTGTGGAATATAACTCAAATATCATCTATTTTTTGCAAGAGCGCAGAATGTGCGGTTCTTACAATGTAGCAGCGGTCGGTCCAAGATGATACGACTGCGACGATAAACCTTTTAACAAATGATTTTTGAATAAATAAAAATGTTTAGAAAATAAATAAAATTCCGATTTTTTGTTTAACAATTAAGCGATACATGGCATTAAGCTCAAAATAATATTTAAAAAAAAAATTTTTTTAAATGTAAATCGCTTGTGACTATTGAGGTCAAAAGTGATAACACAGGTCTGCAACAAAAATTATGTCTGCATATTTCCGACTGATATCTATGTATTTAGGTGTACTGAGCTACGGAGTCGTTCGAACGTCGATTTGTCCATGTCCGTGAAAAAAGCAAAACCCAATTAACAACTTTGACTAAACACATTTCCATAAACTATAAAAATTAGAGATAAAGACAATAGTAACAATCCGTTTGGATTACTTGAAAAATATCCAGATGTTAATCGAAAAACTATAACAAACGCTAATTCAAAAGTAAATCAAGACGTACGTTTTGATGCTAATAATTCACAACTGATTGAGATTCAGGGTGACCCTAAATATCAATGGTGGTGCAATGGGGTACAGTGGTGCTTCTGGGTATGCGGTGAGGAACCCATGTGCGAGATACGGTAACCAACCCGTGTGGAGCCATCGGTCACAGCTAATAGAGAGGGATCTTTAGTGGAGCCACTCCGACATATTCGGTTTAAGGGTCCACTAAAGTCCGCAGCGTCTGTTCACCAGGAGGTGCGGCTGCAAGTGGGAGTCTTTCTTGGAGCAAGCGGCTCGCTATATGAACGAACTCAAATCTATCATCCCCAGCAATGGGTTGTGCGCAGGGCTTGGAACCCGCCACCTAAAAAACCACTTCCAATGAAAATGAAGTCAAAGCCTCGGATGAGACCCCCCTTTTTTGATGACGACCACGGCAAACGTATTAAGGACAATGACTTGAGGGCATGCACCTGGAATGTCTGGACCCTTAATTGGGAAGGTGCCTCTGCCCGGCTAGTTAATGTCCTCAGCAGAGCAAAGGCTGACATCACCGCCATCCAAGGGATGCGATGGACGGGACAAGGGAAAAAGTCTATAGGCCCTTGCGACATCTACTACAGCTGCCATGTAAAGGAGCGCAAATTGGTGTCGGATTTGTGGTGGGAGAAAGACTGCGCCGTAAAGTACTGTCGTTCACTCCGGTGGACGAGCGTCTCGCCACAATCCGCATTAAGGCGAGATTCTTCAACATCTCCCTGATTTGCGCCCTCGCCCCGACGGAAGAGAAGGACGACGGGATTAAAGATCGCTTCTACGACCTCCTTGGCCGCACGTATGAGCGGTGTCCCAACACGATATAAAAATCGTGCTTGATGATTTTAATGCCAAGGTGGGCACGTAGGGCATATTTGGTTCCACAGTCGGAAAATTCAGTCTCCACGACAAAACGTCCGATATCGGATTGAGACTGATCGACTTCGCCGCGGCCCGAAACATGGTAGTCTGTAGTACCAGGTTCCAGCATAAGAAGATTCACCAGGCTACGTGGCTGTCTCCAGATTTTAAGACACGAAACCAAATCGACCACGTTGTGATAGACGGAAGGCATGATTCCAGTGTCCTAAATGTGCGCACGATCCGAGGAGCCAACATCGACTCGGATCATTTTCTTGTGGCAGCTAAGATCCGCACGCGCTCTGTGCAGCAAAAAGCGCACGCAAATGGACACAAGGAAAGATCGACGTCGGAAAGCTGCAATCGCAGAAGACAGTCACCCACTTCGCCACTCGCTCTCCTGCTCTTTGAAAGCAATAATCAACAGAACGATATTTCCGAGCAGTGGAACCGTATTTCTCGCTGCCTACATACTGCCGCTGAAGAATCCATCGGATTTCAGCGAGCCCGAAAGAACAACTGTTATGACGAGGAATGTCGCGACACTACGGAACGTAAAGGAGCTGCCTACAGGGCCACACTGCGATCGGGCGCAACGCGAGCTATGCGGGGGCGTTATCGTGAGTTGAAGAAGGAAGCAGGACGCATTTTTCGTGAGAAAAAGAGAGAGGCCGAAATGCGTGAGTGCGAAGAGCTTGAGATGCTGGCCGACAGGAATAGCGGCCGAAAATTTTTTCAGAAAGTACGGCGGCTAACAGAAGGTTTCAAGACCGGGGCGAATATTCCTGTAAGAATGAAAACGGCGAACGGTGACTGATGTCCACAGCATACTTAAATTATGGAGGGAGCACTTCTTCACACTACTTAATGGAAGCAGCTGCAACAACGATGGAGAAGATGTTGAACCCGAATCTCCAATCAATGATGATGGACGTGATGTACCATCACCCGTCTATGACGAAATTCGGAAAGCGATAACACGGCTGAAGAACAACAAAGCCCCCGAGGCTGACGGGTTACCAGCTGAGTTATTTAAGTACGGCGGAAAGGAGCTGGTTAAGTGCATGCACGAGCTCATCTCTAGAATATGGTCGGAAGAACGCATGCCTGCTGATTGGAACTTAAGTGTGCTCTGCCCAATCCACAAAAAGGGTTATCCTGCAGTCTGTGCCAATTATCGCGGGATTAGTCTTCTTAACATCGCCTATAAGGTTCTGTCAAGTGTATTGTGTGAAAGACTTAAGCCAACCGTCAATGAACTGGTTGGACCTTATCAGTGTAGCGTAAGACCTGGTAAATCTACCACCGATCAGATATTCACAATACGCCAGATCTTGGAAAAGACCCGAGAAAGAAGAATCGGCACACACCAACTTTTTGTCGACTTCAAAGCCGCCTTCGACAGTACGAAAAGAAGTTTCATATATGCCGCAATGTCTGAATTTGGGATCCCGGCGAAACTTATACGGCTATGTAAAATGACGTTGAAAAAGACTTGGCTATACATGCGATTTCCAATTGGCGCCAGTTAGTACGAGATAGGGACAGCTGGCGTGCTTTGTTGACCTCGGCCAAAATCGCTTAGACGGTTAATGCGCCAATTAAGTAAGTAAGTAAGTAAATATCAATCAACTAAAAACAAACATATTGAAAGTGACAATATCTATACCAAAAAGAGTGCAATAACCCATAGCTTGACAAAGCGACATAAAGAACAAATAAACTAACAAGACACTGAAGAAAGTGCTGACGAGATCGAGAGTAAGCGGTCAATGACTGCCTTACTTCAATCGTTAACTGACCATATCTGAACTTAAGAGTGTCATAGCGCAACTAAATCATAAGTAAGCTGTTCTGAAAGAAGACAATGCTCTTCTTAAAAATATCAATACAAAAAATTTAAACCAACAATTGCATGATGAACCAATATATGAGACGTGTTACAAAAAAGTGGTATTGGAACACAACTTTCCTTCTCTTCCCACTGTTGAGAGACAAACTTCAAATGAAGAGAGGCCATTCACAACAACAACTAACAATAAGAAGACTAAAACTACACCAACTATACACGGAATGAAAAAGAAGAAACTAAATCCACCTGTATTCGCATGTTACAATATAAACCAAAAAGAAATAACCAATAAGTTGCAGAGTATACTGAAACACAAAAATTTCGCATTCGATATTATAAATAAAAATGTGACGCTATTAGCTCTTGTGTCATAGAAGATTACAAGAAAATTAAGGAGTTTCTTATAAGTGGTAATGTGAAATTTTATTCCTTCACACCAAATGAAGAGAAGCCTTTTTCAATTATTATTAAAAGCAGCAAATGAAGAGAAGCCTTTTTCAATTATTATTAAAAAGCTTTCGAATGTATATGAGCAAGAAGAAATTGTTGAATACCTAAATGATTTCAACTTTGATGTTACAATTGTAAAATTAACTAAATTCAGGAATGATAATTGGTTAATACAGCTTAGCCCTAATTCAAAACTATCAGACTTTTATAATATTAAGGCAGTGGTACCCTCACAATGTAAAAAATGCAAGGAATTCTTATTTACCGTATCGTTGCGTCAAGTGTGTTAATAACGATGGTCCAGGTGAGTGTAAAATTCCGCCGAAAGATGAAAATCAGAAAGAATACGTTTATACCAACAGTGAAACAGGACAATTAGTTACAAGAATAGGTATACCAGTAAGTTGTGTAAGCTGCAATACAGAAGGTCATACTGCAAAATTCTTAATGTGTCCAAAAAGATTAGAAGTAGTAAAACGTATAAATGAGCGTAATAACTTGAAAAGCAATACAAATACAATACAATACAATACAATACAAATACAATGACACCAACTTTTACAGCAGGTGAAGGAGAACAAAATACAATTTTCAACAAGAGGAAAGAAGACGTCGAAATTATCTGAATCAAAACCTTTTAATAGTGTAAATAATGAATGTATAAGATTATTTGGTAGTAACATATCAGACTGCATGAAAACAATTGTAAGTTTTTCGAAAACCTACAGGCAATTAAGTAATGATGATGAAAAATTAATTGCCCTTTTCGGGCTACTAACAGAATTGCGTCTTAGTCATGACTGGTAAAACGCTCAAATGTATTTTTTTAAATGTGAATTCATTAATATCTAAGCGTAAGCGACATTGTTTTTAATATATTTTTGAAAAAACAAAAACCAGATCAAACGAAAAACTCGAACAACAAAACCTCATCAGCCAGCACCTCCACTGCTATATGTATAAAAGAACAATACAAATATGAAATCCTTAACGTTGGAGATACTCATTATTTAGAGAAAATAGCATTGAAAATCTTCCTTACAAGTGGTGAAGAAATAACATTTGTTTCTCTGTATAATCGTCCCACGGACAAACTTCAGCTAAATGACCTTACTTAGTCTTGAACTCCATCAATACTCATAAGATCGTAATGGAGTGAGATTTAAACACTCCCCATCCTAATTGGGGAGACTCTTATACCAACTGTAATGGTCGAATACTTAATAACTGGCTGCAGCAATGTCCCACACTAAGCTTTATACCAACAAAACTCCCTACTAGAGTATCTAAGCATTCAGCATCATTCTTAGATATCTTCCTAGTAACACCATTCGTTGGAATTAGTTTTGATGACGAAGGCGGATATACGAATTGTTTAAAAAAGACCAGTTTGAATCAGACCATAATACTGAATTTTACAATTATGATACAATTCATATTATACGCTTTAATAACGTCTTGTCCCATAATCTTAGCAAAAACTGGTTGCCGAATAATCGTAGTGTCTCAAAAGAAGAAATTGACGCTTGTATCACAGAATTAAATTACGCTATTGATACAACGCGAAACTCAGGTACTATACCGAAAGTAATAGTAAGAAACCGTGGTCTTATAAATCTTCCAAATTACATACTTGACCTTATCTCAGAAAAGGAAAAATTGCGTCGAACGGCATGGCGATGCGTCGATCCCCAGCAGAAAAATAAGCTAATGGCCATTATCAAACATCTTACTAAAAGCATAAAAGATCGTATTCGTATACACGAAGAAAGGTATTGGTCGAACTACCTTGCTAACTTGCGTTTAAATAATCACACATATCGAAAAATAAGAGGGATATGCGGATTAAATAAAATTACCCAAATACCAGATTTAAAAATTTACCGAAATGACATTGTCATTGCTACTCCTAATACCAACAACGATAAGCAGAACATTGTCATAACTGAAACTTTCTATAGGGTCTACAGTTTTGCTTACACATATGAGCAAATACACGCTCAGAATCAAAATCTTGGGGAGGAAGATTTCACAACTTGTAATAAAAGCACCGTTGAAGAAGTAAATGGTAGAAGTGACCCGATTGTACATTTTAATAACACTATCACGGCCGTTGGTGAGACTTGCGACATCGACACCAACCAGAGTGCTAATCTCAGTCGGAATACAATCACAAATGCTGAAAAAATCGGCAGTTTCATACCCTTTAAAAATGCCAAGAAAAGTAGTGGTGATGATGCCATATCAAATTTTCTTTTAAAGAAAACAACTGTTTATTTTTGGAGGTTTTTAGCGATACACTTTAATCATTCCTATAACATAGGATATTATCTTAATAAATGAAAAACTGCAAAAGTCATTTGCGTACCAAAACCAAATGCTTGTTATAACTCAGTACACAGTTACCGACCGATATCACTTTTTTCCAATATAGGCAAGTTGCTTGAAGAGTTTATGCTAGAAAAAATCAAGCAACACATTGAAGAGCAAAAGGTATTAGAAAATTATCAATTTGGCTTTCGCGAATCCCACTCAACGGTACATGCATTGACAATGTTGTCAGATTTCATTTGTACTAATTTAAACCGCAGACAAGCCACTATCTTCGTCAGTCTTGACCTAAAAAAGGCTTTCGATACCACTTGGATTGAAGGCATAATTTATAAAATGTATAGTAAATACAAATTTAGCAAAAACCTGTGTAGAATGATACGTACATATATACAGCTATCTAAAAGATCGATCGTTCTATGTTAGTAATGATGGAGGTAGTTCCATTATAAGGATATAGGTGCATGTGTGCCTCAAGGCTCGATACTGGGCCCATTTTGTTCAATACATTTTTAGCTGATTTTCCTGATCCTCCTCATTGTCTCACAACAACTACTTGTGACATCCGAGTTCTAATCTATGCAGATGACATTCTCGTCCTAAGTTCTCATCCACGCATATCTAAAGCAAATGAATCTATAAACATGTACCTAAATGAACTGAATACATACGTTCGGAAATGGAAATTAAAAAAAAAATACTTCCAAATGTGAATGCACTATAGTTAAAGGCATACGAAAGAATCTATTTCCCAACGCTCGTAAGTTCGAACTCCGAATTAAAGTGAATGGAATAAACATAAATTCCAAAGATAACATAAAATATTTAGGAGTTATTGTTGACAGCAAATTCAATTTCAAAAAACACATAGATTTTGCTCTAGCAAAAGCAAAAAAAATTGTCTTTAGCTATGCTAATTTACTTCGAAGAGCGGGGGACTCTCCAGTAGTATAAAACTGAATACCTATATATAGGAAAATAGTTAGACCAATAATAACATACGCCTACCCAATTTGGTTCAACATCTCGTCAAATCAAATGGAGAGATTACGTATCTTTGAACGTTATATTTTAAGACTATGTAGCGGAATTAACCGACAACGATTTAGTTTTGGTAGCTTTCGGAAAAGAGTCTCTAATAAGGTTTTATATGATAAATGTAGAGTATCACGAATAGACTATTTCTTTCTCAAATCATCAATACGTTTTGTTTATAGAATGGTATATTTAGAAAACGAACTAGTCAAAGAATATTTAACAAAACAAAGAGAAATATCTCTACCTCTTTCAGAACGATATTCATCACCTCCGTTGTTTAGGCTTCCGGCCTAAATCTCATCGCCACCCTCCTTCGACCGACAAATCGTACGCGCATCCCTAGTAAGCGGTTTGCGTGTACACACTCACACACACACACACATACTTTGTGCAGTGTGTATACTTTGTGCAGTGCAGACGTGAAAATTTTTGCGCTAGTGAAAACTTTAAGTTTGTGGTGAAAAAGTGTTTAAAAACAAAAAGAAAATTGTGTGAGTGAGGACCTGAGACTCGTCTATATCCGAAGGAAGTGGTTTGTATAGTAGACCACCAATCAGGTATGTTTTTATTAGTTTTAAAAGTTTTCTTCTGAATAGAGAAAACACAAAAACAAATCGGCTGCTTACTTTGGCAAGAACTCCAAGTTCATTTTTGGCGCCAGGTAAACAGCTGATTTTGACATTGGAATAAAGCTGATAGCTTTATAAGAGAACATAGCTGCTGAAAGCTTTAAGCATAGAAGCTCATTGACTCAAGCTTGAAAGTTTCTGTAAAAGCTCAGCTTAAAAGCTTTCGGTTTGAAGACTTCCGGTTAGCAAAGCTTTTAACACTTCCTGCAGACGGGTACGTAAAAGCTGCCTCCTTTGGGTGATGTCAACGCACCAAGGAGGGCAAAAAATAATAGATATGGGGGAAAACGTGAATTTGCCTGATCCTTTTAGAGCAAGTGGCAAAATTCAGAGGTCACCGTCCGCGAATATAAATATGGCGGAGCGAAATATTGTAGCGTCTGATAGTCCGTCGGTAGTGCGAGCCCGATCGTCTCCGCCGGACCTTGATAACGTAAGGCTGGCCACTAGCCAGGGCCCAAATCTGGCAAAGGAAGAAAAATTGAACGTGCTGCTGCTTTTAGGCAATAAATTGAGCAGTCTTGTCGACTTAATGGCGCCGCCAAGGCGCTCCATTCATCAGCCGATTCGGGATTTGGTTGATGAGATTGTGGAAATTTACGAAGAATTAAAAATTTCGAGAGTCGTAGGTGAAGTAAAGGAGAGGTCGCAAAGCTGTAAATGCACGCAAACCTCGCCTCCTTTCAAAAAAGCGAATCTTACGTCAAAAAGAGGCATAGAAGACTCCATGACAAACGAAACGAACCCGCCGAAACGGTCCAGTAAGGCGGAAATCTCAAAAGATGGCACAGGGCAAAAAACGCTGTCTTATAGGGAGGCTCTGACTAGATCAAATAAAGACCCTGAAGGCGAATGGATAGTACAAACAAGAGCTAAGAAGATCATTAAGCCTAAACCGAACACTTTGCTGGTTAAACCAAATGCCATTGTCATTAAGAAGACAGGTGACATGTCATATAGCGATATGCTTAAATCGGTGAAAACCAGCGCTAATTTAAGCAAAATGGGTGAACAGGTCAAAAGAGTACGCAAGACCCAGAAAGGAGAAATACTTCTCGAGCTCAACCATGTGCATGAGGAAAAAACAGAACTTTTCAAAAACGGTGTACAAAGTCTCTTAGGTAATGAAGCCGAAATTACAGCTCTATCTAAGCAGACCTATATAGAGATACATGATCTCGATGAGATCACAACTAAAGAAGATATAGTTGTAGCCATATCAGAGGCAAAAGTTTTAAACCAAAACTTTGAGCTAAACTGGATTAAAACGATCAGAAAAGGTTATCCAGGGACCCAAATAGCGCTGCTTGGCTTACCTCAGCTCGTAGCACAGAAAATCATTGCAGCCAAAAAACTTAAGATTGGATGGTCGGTGTGTCGCATTCGGGAAAAAAGTATTCTGACAAGATGCTACAGATGCTTGGAGTTTGGTCATCAAGCAAAGGCTTGTACAAATGAAGACCGCAGTGGCTGCTGTTTTAAGTGCGGAGAAAAAGGTCATAACGCTAAACAATGCAACAAGACGGCACTATGCATTCTTTGTAAAGCTAGCAATCAGGCGGAAAAAAACCATATTGCTGGGAGCAAACTGTGCCCCTTTTTCCAACGCGCCATACAAAAATCTAAATCAAAAATATGAAGATACTGCAGCTGAATTTGAATCACTGTGAAGCTGCTCAGCAGCTATTGGATCAAACAATAATCGAAGAAAAAATTGACATTGCCATTTTGAGCGAGCAGTATAAGAAGTCTGAGAAAGGAACTTGGATTCCTGATAACAAAGGCAAAGCAGCAATATGGGTATGTGGGCAAAAATGCATTACCGAAAAGCCTTACAGCCATGAGTTCTTTGTAAGGACCAAAATTGACGGTACTTATATATACAGCTGTTATGCACCCCCTAGTCTTAGCCAGCAAGAATTTGAACTTCTGCTGGATAGACTCGTTGAAGATGCGGTTTTGTGCTCTCCCAAAATAATAGCCGGAGATTTTAATGCGTGGGCTCTAGAATGGGGCAGCAGCAGGACAAATCAGCGAGGACGCGCTCTTCTTAAAGCCTTTGCACCATTAGACTTGCTTCTCTTGAATAGAGGAAACAAAAATACTTTCGAAAAAAATGGAAGAGGTTCCATTATCGATATTGCTTTCTGTAGTGAATCAATGATGGCAAAAGTTTCCTGGCAATTAAGCGATATTTACACACATAGCGATCACTTGGCTGTAATAATCGATGTTGATTACATGAGAAGTAGGGCTCGTGGATATGTGAAGAACGACGCAAAGGCCTGGTGCACTAATTCATTTGATCCCGATATGTTTAAGTTGGTACTGGATGGTATGAAAAGCGTAACACAAATGCAGGCCAATGCAGAAAGTCTATCCGATGAACTTTATAAAGTATTAGCTAGGGCTTGTGATGCATCTATGAATAGAAAAGTGCGCAAAAATAGCCGCAACCCTGTTTATTGGTGGAATGCTGAAATCGCAGACTTGCGGTCTGAATGCAACAAAGCCAGAAGAAAATACCAAAGAAACAGATCTGATATTCTGAGAGATGAATTTAAATGCTTGCGTAAACAATTAAAAAATGCAATAAAGGCAAGCAAAAAATCTTGTTTCAAAGAGCTTTGTAGTGAGATTGACGAGTACCCTTGGGGTGGCGCCTATAAAATTGTTATGAAAAAGTTTAAAAGTAGCCAAAAGCAGATGCCAACATGTCCCACTCTGCTCAAGCAAATAGTCGAAACGCTTTTTCCCAAAGATAGCCCCCAAATGAGGCCTGTGAATAACAATACATTGACAATTTGTCCACCTGTTATACAGGATGAAATTCTAGCTGCAGCTGAACGGCTAAAAAACGGCAAGGCTCCGGGACCCGATGGTATACCGAACATTGCCATCAGAGCGGCAGTAGCTGATTCCCCTATGGCCTTCTCACATGTCGTTAATATATGCCTGCAAAATGGCGTTTTCCCGAGGAGGTGGAAAAAGCAGAAGTTAGTGTTGCTTCCAAAGCCCAACAAGCCTCCAGGTGATCCAGGTTCTTACAGACCGCTTTGTATGATAGATTCTTTAGGCAAATTGCTGGAACGTGTAATTTGCGATCGCTTATTGAAACACATTGACACCTATCAATGTTTGTCGGAAGCCCAGTACGGGTTTCGAAAGGGAAGATCCACAGTCGATGCTATTTGTCGCGTCACTGAAATAGCGGAAGAAGCAATATCAGGCAAGCGCTGGAAGTACGGTTCGAAAGAATACTGCGCAGTAGTAACCTTAGACGTAAAAAACGCGTTTAACTCATTAAAATGGTCGCACATTATTAATGCATTAAAGGCAATAAATACTCCACCTTATCTTATAAATATAGTAGATAGCTATCTTACTGATAGAGTTCTGTTTTATAATACTGATCTAGGTAGAAATAGATATGACGTCAGCAGAGGAGTTCCCCAAGGCTCAGTTCTCGGCCCAGTTTTGTGGATTATTGCTTACGATGGAGTCCTGCGTCTACCTGTTCCAAAAGGAGTGAAGGTAATCGGATACGCAGATGATATTGCGGTTATCATTGTAGCGAAAGACATAGAAAAAATTCAATTGGCCACGAAAGACACGGCTATATTAATCGATGACTGGCTCAAGACCAAAGGGCTCCAATTGGCAGCTCACAAAACCGAAGGGGTGCTTATAACAAGCAGAAAGAAAAAGGAAACTACACGTCTAGACATCAATGGGTATGTATTCGAAACTATGCCTGCAGTACGGTATTTAGGTGTTATGATAGATGCCAGGCTGTCATTTAAACTACATATAGAAACTGTGACACAAAAAGCCGCAACAGTCCATAGTTCTCTAGCTAGATTAATGGCAAATATAGGTGGACCTGGTCAAAATCGCAGGAAGATGCTAACTAAGGTCACACAATCAGTGGTTATGTACGCGGCCCCTGTATGGGGCCACGCGCTTCAGCATACGTCATATGCAAAAAATGTGAATTCCATATTTCGACTTAGTGCACTACGCGTTTGTAGCGCTTTCCGCACTGTTTCATATGAGGCGGCCTGTGTAATTGCTGGCATAATGCCTGCCGATCTGCTGGCTAACGAAATCCAGCGAACCTATCAGACGGCCCGAGATAAAGGCACAGCCCTCTCAGTACAAGAGACAGCGGCCGAACGCCATAAAAGCCTAACCCAATGGCAACAACGCTGGGCCACGTCGACAAAGGGACGCTGGACTTTCCGACTCATCCCGAGTATCGAGGCTTGGCTAGGCAGATCGCATGGCGAAATAGACTTTTATATGACCCAGGTGCTAAGTGGGCACGGTTGTTTCAGAGAATACTTATGTAAATATGGTCATGATAATACAATGGTTTGTGCCTCGTGTGAGACTGTGGCGGAGAACGCAGAACACATACTGTTTTCTTGTCCTTCGTTTTCATTTGAGCGGGAGAAATTAAGAATCATTATGAAGGTAGATCCAAGGCCAGAAAATCTGATATCCTATATGATTAATGATAAAGCAGTTTGGAATACAGTTAAAAACATCTGTAAAGAGATAATGACTGAGCTCAGAATACGCGAACAACGCCGTCGTTTAGCAACGCGATTAAGTTAGTCCTGAATATGTTTAATCTTTTATTTGCTTGTATCTTTCACAGGTGAAGTCGTAGTAGAACGCTCCTGAACCCCTAATCACCTTACGTGGATGGGGGACTATGGAAACGGCGTCATGGAAGTCAGGCATATTTATGCCATAGCCCCTCCCTGATGAAATGCGTGAGTAGTCCCGGGGAGGTGGCTTCACCAGAGATTCATACGGGCCTCTTGATGGATAGCGCGCTATCCCAACGTCCGTAAATAAAAAAAAAAAAAAAAAAAAAAAAAAAAAAAAAAAAAAAAAAAAAAACACACACACACACTTTCACCCACATGCACACACACGCTCACGCACACACACTTTCACCCAAATGCACACACACACACACACCCACAGTGAAACACTCAAGTGAAGTTTGAAAGTGAAGACTTGTTTCAATAGTGCTCCGTGGTAAAGTGAAATTTTAGCCAAAAAACGGCGACAACATATTCTGTAAGTACACAGGTATGCTACTAAGCGTAACGACAACGCTAAGAAGTGCCAGTTTTACAATCACCTGGGCAACTAAAGTGTAAAAACACCAAAAAACAAACCAAAGTTCTTACTTCTCTAAGTGATAAAATACAGAGAATACAAAAGACCAAATAAAAAGTGCGCGAAACCGAGCTGAGAGACCGCGAGCAGCTACTCATCAACAGAGTGATCAGCAAAACAAAAAGACTGTAGATGAGCAACAGCGGTAGCAGCAAAGAGAGACTTGAGTAGGAAAATAAAACGCTTATGTGGACAAACAATCCAAATGTCTAGTGATAAGCCCCCGAGTAGATACGCTGAACAAAGCGAAGAGGCTAATCCGTTTATTAGGAGAGCAAAAATAGCTCGCTCACCGGTAAGAGACATACCACTTACTCTAGAGCACTCGAGAGCATTCGGACCTGAACATCAGTTGAGCCCCCAAGAAAATGCGCGGGAAAAAACGCAGCATGAATGCGAGAAAGGGCAAACTGCAGAGCGAGAATCCAAAGAAGACCCGCTAGAACTATTGGGAGCGAAGATTAAAGAGCTCATTGCTATGATGGAGATACAAAGGCACATAAATATGCCAATGAGAGACCTCGTGAGCGCGATAGATAAGCAGCACCGACTAGTGCTGTCAGAGCGTAAATCGACTCGCGCCAATAAGAGCACGCAAACTGCAGAGGAAAAAGGAAAGAGAACCCGCGCTGCAATTGAAAGAGAAGCAGATGCGCTCAATTCGCCGCAACGAAAAACAAAGCGCAGCCGCCTAACATCGCCATTGGAGCAAAGATCTTCGCGAAAAGGGCAACAACAGGTAAAGGTCCCCGACCAATCAGGAATTGATAGGGAGACCGTAGCAAAAGTACGTGGTGCAGATATAAGCAAAAAGCCTGCTATAGGTGCAAAAATTAGCCAATCGCAAGAAGGGTGGACCAAAGTCACTAACCGCAAGCCCAGAAGCAAGCCAATAAAACCGGATGCACTGGTCTTGAAAAATATGAGCGATCTCTCGTACGCGGATATATTAAAAGAAATTAAGGCACAGCCTGATCTTAAAGAGCTCGCTTTAAGCGTAACGAGTATAAGAAAAACCGCTAAGGACGAGCTGCTGTTTGAGCTAAAAAAGCAAGGTGACCCAGTTACTCAAAAGCTTAAGACAGCCGTAGAAGCAGTATTGGGTGGAAAAGCCCAGGTCCGCTCCCTAACCCAGGAAACGCTCATTGAAGTTAAGGATATCGACGAGGCCACGTCAAGTGATGAAGTGCTTGAAGCAATAAGAAGCAGCCTTCCTAGCGAAGAGATTATGCCGTCGGCAATTCGCTCGATGCGCGCCGCATATAGGGGCACACAGACCTGCACCGTCAGCTTGCCATCAGCTATCGCCCAAAAGCTTATGATGTGCGCAAAAATCCGCATCGGATGGGTAATCTGTCGCATTAGAGGAAAAGACGCTCCCACAAGATGTTATAAATGCCACGACTTTGGACACATCGCCCGAAAATGTCGGAGTGAAGTAGACCGAACTAAACTATGCTTCAGATGCGGTGGCCAAGACCACCAAGCGAAGAGCTGTAATAAGCCACCATCATGCGCACTGTGCTCCAAACAGGGAGAAAGTAACACCAGCCATGTGGGTGGTAGTCGAATGTGCCCTGCTTTTCAGCGGGCCATAGCTAAAAATGTGGAAAGAAAACGACGGGTATGAAGTTTCTGCAACTTAACCTTAACCACTGTGAAGCGGCACAAGATCTGCTGGCGCAAACAGTCTCCGAATTAGACATCGATATTGCAATATTGAGCGAGCAATATAGGGATAAGCAGGATTCCTCATGGGCAAGAAACGAATCTGGAAAATGCGCCATATGGAGCTGCGGCGCTACCCCGCTCCATCTCGAAAAAGTTGTTTCCTCAAATGGATTTGTCTGCGTAAAAGTGCTCAACATACACGTGTACAGCTGCTATATACCACCCAGTTATGATCTTAATACTTTCATAAGCATCATCACCGCTCTTGTAAACGACGTGAAGCTGAGAAGCGCAGCACTGGTGGCAGGCGACTTTAACGCATGGGCTGTCGAGTGGGGCTGTAAGCGAACAAACCC
This sequence comes from Philophylla caesio, assembly GCA_963971545.1. Lineage (NCBI taxonomy): Eukaryota > Metazoa > Arthropoda > Insecta > Diptera > Tephritidae > Philophylla > Philophylla caesio. The sequence continues at coordinate 27,316,561 of OZ020605.1, forward strand.
AAAAGGCAGACAACTCCTAGATGCATTCGCGGCGCTTAACCTGGTGCTACTCAACAGCGGAGACGAAAACACCTTTTGCAGAAATGGGGCTGGCTCTGTCATTGACCTATCGTTTTTAAGCGCAGGGCTGAGTAGGAACACGAGCTGGCATATTGACGAATCCTACACCCACAGCGACCACCGAGCGATTATTATTAATGTGGGTCGCACTGCCTGTTCTACTGCGGATGCAACACCTTCAAAAGTAAACACGGGCTGGAAAATTAAAAGCTTTGACGAAGAGCTCTTTCTCGTAGCTTTTGACGATTTTAAAGTACTGTCCTCGCCAGATGATGCAGCCTTGGAGCTCTCGAAAGCACTAATAAAAGCATGTGATACTAGCATGGAACGTAAAGGCCGTGGCAAAACACGAAAGTCAGCATATTGGTGGAATGAACAGATTGCAGCCCTTCGTGAGCAGTGTAATCGATCCCGCCGATTATGTCAACGTTCACGCAACGCAGCAAATGCTCTGCAGCTCAGGCAAAACTTTAAGAACTGCAGAAAACTTCTCAAGAACGCCATCCGAGACAGCAAGCGTAAAATGTTCAAAGAAATATGCGAGGATGTCAACGACAACCCATTTGGGTTCGCGTATAAGTTGGTGCTTAAAAGACTAAAGAAAACAGCCCAGCCAACATGCCCCATACTTATGACGCGAATTGTAAAAGATCTCTTCCCTGAGCAGCCAAAGTTTCCAAGGATGCTGGAAATAGAGCGCGAAAGTCATATTCCGACCATAACAGAGGAAGAAGTGCTTAAAGCAGGCTCCAAACTATCGGCTAACAAGGCACCAGGCCCCGACGGCATTCCGAACATTGCTCTGAAGACAGCTGTTGTTAACAATCCAGGGATATTTGCGAGGGTATTCAACATATGCTTAAAAAAAGGTGTATTCCCAAGAACATGGAAACTGCAGAAGCTGGTGCTTGTACCAAAAACTGCGAACCCCTCCTCCACTACCGGCTTTCGCCCGTTATGCATGCTGGACACTACAGGGAAACTGTTCGAAGACATAATAAAAAGCAGACTGGAAGATTTTGCAGACAACCGACTTTCCTGCAATCAACACGGCTTTAGAAAGAAGCACTCGACAGTCGATGCCATCGAAATTGTAAAATCAATAGCAGAAAAAGCGATCGATGGTAAACGTTGGCTAGGAGGAAGTAAAGAGTACTGTCTGCTAGTCACACTCGATGTCAAAAATGCATTTAATAGCGCAAGCTGGAAGGAAATACTGAACGCACTTCGCAGCATGGAGGCCCCATTCTACCTGCAGCGAATAATCTCCAGCTACCTCTCTGATAGAGTGCTACGCTACGATTGCGACCACGGGATCGCTGAACATGAAATAACTGCAGGAGTACCACAGGGATCGGTGCTGGGGCCCATACTGTGGAATATCATGTATGATGGAATTTTACGACTTACCGTACCAAAAGGCGCAACATTTGTTGGTTTCGCGGACGATATATGCATTGCAATAACAGGGAAAACGATTGATCAAGTAGTACATGTCGCTGAGAACTCGATCAAAGCAGCAGAAGAGTGGCTAAGAGAGAAATCGCTCACTCTAGCTGCCCACAAGACGGAAGCCGTTCTCATCAGCAGCCGCAAGAAAGTGGAAACGGTCTCAATTAGAGTAGGTGATACTATTGTAGAGTCTAAACCATCGGTGAGGTACCTTGGTGTCCTAGTGGATCACCGCCTGTGTTTTCGTGACCACTTGGAGTATGTCAATAAAAAGGCCACGACGGCCACAGTAGCCCTCTCCAGACTAATGGCAAACATTGGAGGGCCAAGACAGCAGTCCAGGCAAATCCTAGTAGGAGTTGTCAGGTCGATACTCCTCTACGGATCGACGGTATGGCACAATGCTCTTTCGCGAACATCATATGCCCGGAACATTAACTCAACATATCGCCTCTGCGCTCTCAGAGTATGTTCTGCATACCGAACAGTTTCCCAAGACGCGGCCCTTGTTATTGCAGGACTATGCCCGCTTGACCTCGTAGCTCGTGAGATGTGCGAGATCAGCAAAACAAAACACGATCAATACAACATTGATGACAGCAGCCTCAGAAACGCGGCAAGACAGCGAAGCATATCGCTGTGGCAGTCACGATGGGTAACATCAACAAAGGGCAGATGGACGTACCGACTCATACCCGTCCTAGATAAATGGCTCAACAGGCAACATGGAGACGTGGATTTTTACCTATCACAACTCATCAGCGGCCACGGATGCTTTAAAGCTTATCTCTACCGCTTCGGGTACGAGACGAACCCCTTCTGCGAAAGATGCGGACCCCCGACAATCGAAGACGCGGAACACGTTTTCTTCCAGTGTCCAAGGTTTAGTAATCAAAGGTATGTATTCAATAACCCTCTAAGCGTATGTGCAACACCAGAAAACTTCATATCCCTGTTGTTAATGAGCAAAACGGCATGGAATAAAGCCTGTCATATGGCTGCCGTAGTCATGCAAGAGTTGAGAAAAAGCGAGCAGGCTAGACGCGCGCTCGATCGGCGTATTGCTGCAAACTCAAGCACATGAATACAAGTTGGGGGGAGAATAAGCTTAATGGCGTATATAGATAGAATCATTACTAGTACAGTGGGTGGTAACAAGTAGATGCAATTTTTTGACGGACTGCATCAGACCAGTAACTGACGTAGAGCTTAGCGCTCAAACCGCCTCCCGACGCAATACTTAACGGTGGTACCGGGGGGATTGGTACTTGACGGTAGGAGGTTTAGTGCGGTTAAAGTCCCACACTGACGGGGTATAGGCTTTCGATGCTTCCTCCTCTGAAAAAAAAAAAAAAAAAAAAAAAAAAAAAAACACACACCCACAGTCCTTTACATGCAATTTAAGATTGCAATTAAAGAAAGCAAGCGTCAATGCTTCCTTGAACTTTGTGATGAAGCTGAAAATAATCCATGGGGAACAGCATACAAAATTGTGACAAAGAAATTAAAAGAAGTAAAAGACTCTATTCCAACATGTCCACAATTCCTAAGACAAACAGTGAACATACTTTTTCCAGAGCAAAGAAGGCTGGTATCATCTACCCCAAAAACTAGAGATCATGTTTTCCGCAAGGTTACCGCTGAAGAAGTTATTCAAGCACTAAAGAGACTCGACGACAAAAAGTCTCCGGGTCCTGACGGAGTTCCAAACAAGGTGCTAAAACTGGCCTTTACCCACGTGACATCAACAGTAGTAGATATATTTAATACCTGCTTGGCGGAGGCAACGTTCCCATCGATATGGAAGCGACAAACGCTGGTGCTTTTGCCCAAACCAGGTAAACCCCTAACGGAGCCATCTAGCTACAGACCAATATGCTTGCTCGACTCTGCAGGTAAAATCCTAGAGCGTATAATATACAACCGCCTTGAAAGCGAAGTTGATGCCGCAAACGGTTTATCTGAAACCCAGTTCGGGTTCAGAAAAGGAAGATCCACTGTCGACGCCGTAAACTTGGCTACAAAAATAGCACAAGAGGCGATTAGTGGTACTCGATGGCTAGAGGGATCTAAAAAATACTGCATAATGGTGACTCTTGATGTTAAAAATGCCTTCAACACAGCCAACTGGGCTAAAACTCTAGATGCGCTGGACCGTATTGGAATATCCAGCTACTTACGAGAAACCATGCGCAGCTATTTTGAAGGACGCGTTTTGGAGTACGCAACATCAGCGGGCGCAAGAAACTTGAAAGTCACAGGCGGTGTTCCACAAGGCTCCGTACTCGGACCATTACTCTGGAACGTCATGTACGACGGGGTCTTACGTATAAAACTGCCAAACGAGGCAAAAATAATCGGATTCGCTGACGACATCGCTTTGATTACTACAGGTAAACACCTGAGCGAAATTTGCGACACCACGAATAGAGCTATAGCATTAGTTCAGTCGTGGCTGGCGCAAAATGGACTTAAACTGGCGGAGCAGAAAACAGAGTCAGTGCTCATATCCAGCAGGAAAAAGGTGGAGTCAGTCACAATAAAAGTTGGCGACCACGATATAACAACACTGCCAGCAGTTAAGTACCTGGGAATAATGATAGATAGGAGGCTATCGTTCAAATCGCACCTCGAATACGCCAACGTAAGAGCATCAGCCACAGTAACTGCACTATCGAGGATAATGCTAAATGCACGAGGTCCAAAGCAACGACGACGCCAATTAATTGCAGGCACAGTAAAGAGCCAAATATTATACGGCGCTTCAGTCTGGCACTCGGCATCAAAGTGCGCATCGTACATGCGTGGCATAAAAGCAACATACCGCCTATGCGCGCTCCGCGTGTGCTGTGCTTTTAAAACGGTTTCCGACGAAGCAGCACTAGTAATCGCGGGGATGTATCCTATCGATATACTAGTGAACGAAGCGGCAATCATTGCGGAAAACACAATGGAGCGATCCCTTGCAAGAGAGGCCAGTACGCATACCTGGCAGATCAGATGGAGTAACGCAACAAAGGGTCGCTGGACATACCGCTGTATTCCAGATTTAAAAAGCTGGTTGACCAGAAAGCACGGCGAAGTAGACTTCTACTTAGCACAGTTCCTGACGGGACACGGGTGCTTTAAAGCATATCTCTACCGCTTCAAACACGAACCGGACCCGATGTGCGATTACTGTGGAGGAGACGCAACAGAAAGCGTCCACCACGTATTCTTCGAGTGCACGCGATTTGATGACATCTCACGGAAAATTCGTAACATAACCGGGGTAATTTGTACACCCGAATCGCTCGTAGCGTCTATGCTACAAAGCAGTGAAAAATGGAAGACAGCTAGTGATGCAATAGCAGAAGCAATGAAGAGGTTGAGAACCCTCGAAAGACTTCGGCGTAGCAGCGGCGACTAACCGCCTTTCCCCCCCATGATGTAATGCTTGACGGCAGTTCCGTGGGGTGGAGAATTCGACGAAAAAAAAAAAACAGGCTTATCCTGGTTTCAAAGGGCCACTTGAGGGTAGTGCGCTACCACAACGCCCCTGAAAAAAAAAAAAAAAAAAAAAAAAACAGTCCTTTACATTTTTCGGAGCGCCGGTACTTGCCGCCAAACAGTGCCCTTTCGTTAACTTTCCCCTTAACTCGGTGCACCGTTTGGCGGTTCAACGGCGTTTAAACAAACTCCGTCTGATCACTTCTTTTCCGAAGACGAGAGACACAGCATCCACCACGCCACTACGGAGGTAATTTCGATATTTTTTATATACCACATAATCACAATTATACAAAATTATAACGATTTAAATTGAATAAATTTTATTATTCGCTAATATCAAAACAATCGCTCATTTCCTTTTTTTCCATAAACTTTACTACGGAGCGTATATTCCGTATACGCCGTGAGAAAATACAGTCCACTACTACTACGGAGCTATCAACTCATCACCGTGTACACCACATTTTTCCAAGAATTAATCTCAGCACTTGATATCCATATCGGAGCGAGAAGCTTTAAGCGAACGAGTCACTAACACACAACATCACTTGTAACCGCACTTGCATACGCAGAGATAAAGTTAAAACAAATCAGCACTGCAATCATTCCAGATATTATAAACACAAGGTACGTGGTTTGAATTTCAGTGCTACTCCGTTTTTTTCTTTAAAACAATCTGAATAAAATATTCAAAAAGTTTGTAAACGCAAATGCGGGAGTGAAGAGGAATATTCAGTGAAGACAATTTTTGAGGCACGCACATTAATATTGATGAATTTTCTTTTGTTCCAATAAATCCGCGTATTCACACATAAAACGGTTCACTTTATAAAAATAAAATTTACGCGCGAACATTAATTTTGTGTTAGACTTTTCCATACAATTTCACAAATCACCGGTCTGCGCAATATATGCACACGCACATACATATATTATTGATCACTTCGCGCACTGTGTTGTTGTTTCATTGCTTATTCCATCAAGTGATCGACTTAAACGAATCTAATCACGTTCCACTTACATGGCATTTTAATTCGAGATCACAAAGTTTATTTGCCACATATTAATTGTTACGTCAATTTTTTTTTTAAATCACTTTATGTTGTAAGGGTTCATTTGCACATAACCTTGAATATCACCTTGCACACTGCTTCTTCTTCTTCAGACTTGCGGCGACACAATCACTTATTGCATTGTAAAAAAAAAAAAACTTTGAGTTTTAGAATTGCGAGATTAAAATAAACTTTTATACTGTTGCGTATATTCCGTATACGCGGCCGTGTAAATATTGTTTGGATAAATATTGTAAAACGTTGCACTGTTGCGTATATTCCGTATACGCAGCCGTGTACATATTGTTATTGTTATTGGTATATTCCATATACACGTCTATGAAATTTTACATTATACACTTGAAAATCACCGGTCGTTGGGGTGGCGAGTTAGCTAGAGAAATTAATACATATTAACAAAAATACATATATATAATTGAATTAATAAATACTATTACTTTTATATGCACATTCTTGCATACATAAAACCAAGTTGTTATTTTTTAAAAGAGGCGTTTGTGTTTTTCCTAGAGTGATTAGGCTAAGGCTACTAATTTTGTCAGAGATTTCAAAAGAGACAATAAAAATTTTCTGGAAAACTTTTCAACTACGGTCATAGACACAGAAACTCGAATAATGGAAACCTTCATTCGGTTGGCAGACTCAGTAGCAGAATTCGAAACTGACTACACCAGCGCTGACGCAGTTGAACACACAAAACACTCTATTGCAATTGAGCAAGATGAACTTAGAGCTTTATGGGGAAAAACTAAAGTAGCTTATGATGAACTCGTTGGTTCAACACAGCTATCTTCAAAGGACCTCACGGCTATAAAGAAAAAATATAAAATGAGTTATTATAGTTTTGTTCGCTGCCAGACTACCATGGCCGACCTCTCCGAAAAATTGACCAAATCGGAGAAGGTCAATGAAGATAAACCTGCTCGCGAACACAATATTCATCTGCCTCCATGCGATACAGACGTCTTTAGGGGAGATTATCTCTCATGGCCTTCTTTCCGAGATATGTTCACGGCCATATATATAATAAATAAACGTCTTACCCCGGTGAAAAACTATTTCATCTAAACCAAAAAACCCAAGGGGAAGCGAAAGAAATCGTGCAAAGGTGCCCATTTAAAAACGAAGGTTTTTCAACAGCCTGGAAAAACCTCAGTGACAGATACGAAAACAAACGTATACTAGTCAACACCCAGCTAAAGCTTCTCTTTAGCTTAAAGTCAGTTGAGAGTGAATGTGGTAGCTCTATCAAAAACTTGCAGCGCGATATAAATAATTGCATCTCATCACTTCAATGTCATCAAATTGACATCTCCAATTGGGATGCAATCATCACATATTTGTGCTCAACAAACCTGCCAGAATGCACACTGGCACTATGGGAACAATCCATTGAAAACAAAACCGAAATATCCAAATGGGAGGATATGGATCGATTCCTGTCAAATCGGTTTCAGACTTTGGAAACAGTGTCAGGCTTGAGAGCCAGTAAAATTTCACAGGCACCTAAACCACAAAGCCTGCGGCAAAATACTGACAATCCTCCAAAAAGATTTGGCGCTTATCCAACGAACGTGAAGCAACATTCCTGTAAAATTTGCCAAAGCAATGACCACAAATTACGAAATTGTCAAAGATTCCGACAGCTAACCACGGCTCAAAAAATAGAGTATGTCAAGAGCAATAATGGGTGCTTGAATTGCTTATCATTTGGACATACGGTGTCGAGATGCACAAGCTCCTTCAATTGCAGCACGTGTCACTCGCGACATCACACACTGCTCCATGTGCAATCATTCCAGCCAAAAGCACAAGCTCAGAGGGGAACTCCGAACCCCCAAGATGACATACCTTCAACATCAAGGCAAGCACAGTGGAGAAGAGAATCTGCGAATAATAATGACAAAGCTGTAAAAAACGTTAACCCTTGCTACGCAAACACAAATGTGGGAGTGCTACTAGGTACGGCACGTGTCAACATATTTTATAATGGCACAAATTTTTGTGCTTGGGCACTCATTGATTCGGGTTCTGAGTGTTCATTCATTACCGAAAAGCTCAAGCGCCGAATCAACATACCATCACAGCGGTTCTGTGCTCAAGTGTCGGGAATCAACAATACCAAGTCTGCGCAAGTTAAAGAGGCATGTGCAATACAACTGCGGTCCTCCACAGACCCACTAGTCAAAATCGAAACAGTGGCCCTTGTTCTACCACATCTAACTGGGAATCTGCCAACTTGCCAAGTAAGTGCAATGACGAGGCAGGCATTCCCAGACTTGGTATTGGCGGATAAGAGGTTCTTCGTCAACGAACCAGTTGATCTTATCCTTGGCGGAGACGTTTATCCCCAAATTATTCTAAATGGCTTAAGAAAAAATGTGCTTAATACACTCATTGCCCAAGAAACTGTGTTTGGTTGGATAATTACCGGCAATGCAGAAACGTCAAGTGCTTCCACCAATATCGTCTCCTTTTTCAACGAAGTTTCAGTGGATAAGCAGTTAGCGGCTTTCTGGGAATTAGAGGAGATTCCTAAAAAGCGGAAGGCAAGCCAGGAAGACGCTTATTGTGAAAAGATTTTCCGAATCATGTCTCCCTCGGGCCTTCCTTGAAAAGTGCATGCTCTCAGTTCTACCGGAATGAGACACGACTAGCAAAGAAGCCTGTACTACAGACGGAATACAACAGGGTTGTTAAGGAATACGAGACACTTGGACACATGACGAAAATTACTAACTAAAAATTTACCGAAATGACATTGTCATTGCTACTCCTAATACCAACAACGATAAGCAGAACATTGTCATAACTGAAACTTTCTATAGGGTCTACAGTTTTGCTTACACATATGAGCAAATACACGCTCAGAATCAAAATCTTGGGGAGGAAGATTTCACAACTTGTAATAAAAGCACTGTTGAAGAAGTAAATGGTAGAAGTGACCCGATTGTACATTTTAATAACACTATCACGGCCGTTGGTGAGACTTGCGACATCGACACCAACCAGAGTGCTAATCTCAGTCGGAATACAATCACAAATGCTGAAAAAATCGGCAGTTTCATACCCTTTAAAAATGCCAAGAAAAGTAGTGGTGATGATGCCATATCAAATTTTCTTTTAAAGAAAACAACTGTTTATTTTTGGAGGTTTTTAGCGATACACTTTAATCATTCCTATAACATAGGATATTATCTTAATAAATGAAAAACTGCAAAAGTCATTTGCGTACCAAAACCAAATGCTTGTTATAACTCAGTACACAGTTACCGACCGATATCACTTTTTTCCAATGTAGGCAAGTTGCTTGAAGAGTTTATGCTAGAAAAAATCAAGCAACACATTGAAGAGCAAAAGGTATTAGAAAATTATCAATTTGGCTTTCGCGAATCCCACTCAACGGTACATGCATTGACAATGTTGTCAGATTTCATTTGTACTAATTTAAACCGCAGACAAGCCACTATCTTCGTCAGTCTTGACCTAAAAAAGGCTTTCGATACCACTTGGATTGAAGGCATAATTTATAAAATGTATAGTAAATACAAATTTAGCAAAAACCTGTGTAGAATGATACGTATATACAGCTATCTAAAAGATCGATCGTTCTATGTTAGTAATGATGGAGATAGTTCCATTATAAGGATATAGGTGCATGTGTGCCTCAAGGCTCGATACTGGGCCCATTTTGTTCAATTTATTTTTAGCTGATTTTCCTGATCCTCCTCATTGTCTCACAACAACTACTTGTGACATCCGAGTTCTAATCTATGCAGATGACATTCTCGTCCTAAGTTCTCATCCACGCATATCTAAAGCAAATGAATCTATAAACATGTATCTAAATGAACTGAATACATACGTTCGGAAATGGAAATTAAAAAAAAATACTTCCAAATGTGAATGCACTATAGTTAAAGGCATACGAAAGAATCTACATATTTCCCAACGCTCGTAAGTTCGAACTCCGAATTAAAGTGAATGGAATAAACATAAATTCCAAAGATAACATAAAATATTTAGGAGTTATTGTTGACAGCAAATTCAATTTCAAAAAACACATAGATTTTGCTCTAGCAAAAGCAAAAAAAATTGTCTTTAGCTATGCTAATTTACTTCGAAGAGCGGGGGACTCTCCAGTAGTATAAAACTGAATACCTATATATAGGCAAATAGTTAGACCAATAATAACATACGCCCACCCAATTTGGTTCAACATCTCGTCAAATCAAATGGAGAGATTACGTATCTTTGAACGTTATATTTTAAGACTATGTAGCGGAATTAACCGACAACGATTTAGTTTTGGTAGCTTTCGGAAAAGAGTCTGTAATAAGGTTTTATATGATAAATGTAGAGTATCACGAATAGACTATTTCTTTCTCAAATCATCAATACGTTTTGTTTATAGAATGGTATATTTAGAAAACGAACTAGTCAAAGAATATTTAACAAAACAAAGAGAAATATCTCTACCTCTTTCAGAACGATATTCATCACCTCCGTTGTTTAGGCTTCCGGCCTAAATCTCATCGCCACCCTCCTTCGACCGACAAATCGTACGCGCATCCCTAGTAAGCGGTTTGCGTGTACACACTCACACACACACACACACTTTCACCCACATGCACACACACGCTCACGCACACACACTTTCACCCCTGCCTCTACGAGCGGGTTTGTATGTGCCAGAATAAACAGTTTATATGTTTATAGCTGCTACATACCACCGAGCACTGACTTGAATGAGTTCTCAGCCATTATTGATGAGCTGGCGAATGACGTTAGGTCGAGGCGCATGGCCCTCGTTGCAGGGGATTTTAACGCTTGGGCAATGGAGTGGGGCTGCAGGCGAACTAATGCAAAGGGCAGACAACTGCTTGATTCCTTGGCTACGCTGAATGTGATTTTGCTGAACACTGGTTTTAAAAACACCTACGAAAGGCACGGAGCGGGCTCCGTTATCGACCTGACTTTCATAAGTGGGGGACTGAGCAGGGACACAAGCTGGCATATCAGTGACTGCTATACACATAGTGATCACAAGGCAATCGTCATAAATATTCAAAAAACACACGCGGATATAGCACCTCAGAAACGAGCGATGGGGTGGAAATTAAAAACCTTCGACGAAAAAATATTCGAAGTAGCTTTTTGTGATGCGCAAACCTCAGGATCGGCGGCAAATGCTGCGGCTGGACTCATGAAAGTCATTACAAGGGCTTGTGACGTAGCTATGGTGCGCCAAAGCGGACACAGGGCTCGCAGGCCAGTGTACTGGTGGAACGACGAGATAGCAGCACTAAGAAAGCAATGCAATAGAGCCAGAAGAGCATGTCAGCGCTCAGGAAATACAGCACAAACTGTAGAACTTCGGATGGATTTCAAAGAAAAGCGCAAACTTTTTAAGAAAGCTATCCAGGATAGCAAAAAACGAATATTCGGCGAACTTTGCTACGATCTAAATAACAACCCTTTTGGATCAGCGTATCAGATCGTACTCAAAAAACTTAAGCATTCAGCCCAGCCAACTTGCCCTTCGCTTCTTGCACAAATTGTGTGTGACCTCTTTCCCTCTCATTCAAACTTTGCACGAGAGGACGCCGAACAGGCGGTTGGTAATGTTCCGGCGGTAACTGTGGAGGAGGTCATAAGCGCGGGGAGCAAGATTAACACTAAGAAAGCGCCAGGACCTGATGGTGTCCCAAACGTTGCCCTAAAAAAGGCGATCGCCTGCAACCCGAGGATTTTTGCTAGCGTCTTTACCTCTTGTCTACGCGAGGGAATCTTTCCAAAAATATGGAAGCTCCAAAAGTTGGTACTCATACCAAAATGTGCAAACCCTTGTTCTTCTGCTGAATACCGTCCACTGTGTATGCTCAATTCCGCCGGAAAGCTGCTTGAACATATAATCAAAAACAGATTGGAAGAGGACACAGACAGCCAGTTGTCAAGAAATCAGTACGGTTTTAGGAAAAAACGTGCAACCACAGACGCCATAGATGCTGTGAAAGCAATCGCTGAAGAGGCCATTTCTGGTAAGCGGTGGCTTGGCGGTACAAAAAAATACTGTTTGGTGGTAACCCTGGATGTAAAAAATGCGTTTAATAGTGCAAGCTGGAAAGAAATTTTAAATTCCCTCCACGCTCTAGAGGTGCCACCCTACTTACAGGCAATTATTTCGAGCTACCTCTCAGATAGAACACTGCGGTATGATACCGAATATCAAACTATTGATCACGCATTGTCGGCTGGAGTACCACAAGGATCCGTACTTGGACCCCTTCTGTGGAACATCATGTACGATGGCATCCTACGGACTAGGGTTGATGAAAACGCAACGCTAATAGGCTTTGCGGATGATGTATCAGTCGTAGTGACAGCGAAAACTCTAAGGGAGGTCGTTAATATTGCGGAAGAATCAGTAGAAGTAGTGAAACGGTGGCTAAGTTCAAAATCAATGACGTTAGCTGACCACAAGACAGAGGCAGTTCTAATAAGCAGCCGAAAGAGAGTAGAAAAGGTGGCACTTAGAGTAGGTGCGAGCGTGATAGAGTCAAAGCCCTACGTAAAATACCTTGGGGTCCTTATAGACCACCGTCTGAGTTTCCGGGACCATCTGGAGTACTCGAACCGAAAAGCTGCAACGACAACAGCTGCGCTAACCAGATTAATGGCAAATAAAGGTGGGCCAAGACAAATGATAAGGCAAATTCTAACAGGAGTTTCCCGATCTATTCTCCTATATGCTACCCCGGTCTGGAGGGACGCCTTCAAGTGTTCTTCATATACTCGGGGGATAAAGGCTACCTACCGTCTTTGTGCGCTAAGAGTATGTTCAGCATTCAGAACAGTGTCGGAAGACGCAGCGCTAGTCATAGCAGGCCTATGCCCACTCGATCTCATTGCACAAGAAATGTGTGATAAGCAATATGCAATTCGTGAACCATTGCGCACTACAGGAAGTGTGGACAAAAATTCACTGAGGCAACGGAGCATATGCCAGTGGCAGGCAAGGTGGGAAAAAGCATCCAATGGTAGATGGACACACCGCCTCATACATAGTATTAAAGACTGGGTTGAGCGGCAACACGGAGAGGTTGACTTCTATCTCACTCAAGTCTTGAGCGGCCACGGATGCTTTAAAAGCTACCTCCACCGTTTTCGACACGAAGAGGACCCGTACTGCGACCACTGCGGACCACCCGCTATTGAAGATGCGGAACACGCATTTTTTATATGCCCGCGATTCAGTGTATTTAGAAGCAGACTTAATAGAAGCCTCGGTTCACAGGCTTGTCCGAGGAATATGGTGACACTAATGCTGAATAGTGAAGAAGCTTGGAAAGACGTATGTAGCATGGCTGCTCAGGTGATGCAGCAGCTGCGGATATGCGAGCGTACGAGGCGTGCACGTGAAAGGCAGTAGCAAGAAGAAGTGGAAAAGATCAACGCGGAAACAACGAATTTTTAAAGCCCGTCATGTGAAATGAGAAGTGACGGCAAGGACCGCAAAGGCGGCGTATCTTCAACGCATCCCTCCCCGCGAAGTAATACCTAACGGTGGTCCCGCGGGGAGTGGAGACTGAACAGGCTTATCCTGGTTTCGATGGGCCACTTGAGGGTAGCGAGCTACCACACCGTCCAAAGCAAAAAAAAAAAAAAAAAAAAAAAAAAAAACACACTTTCACCCAAATGCACACACACACACACACCCACAGTCCTTTACATTTTTCGGAGCGCCGGTACTTGCCGCCAAACAGTGCCCTTTCGTTAACTTTCCCCTTAACTCGGTGCTCCGTTTGGCGGTTCAACGACGTTTAAACAAACTCCGTCTGATCACTTCTTTTCCGAAGACGAGAGACACAGCATCCACCACGCCACTACGGAGGTAATTTCGATATTTTTTATATACCACATAATCACAATTATACAAAATTATAACGATTTAAATTGAATAAATTTTATTATTCGCTAATATCAAAACAATCGCTCATTTCCTTTTTTTCCATAAACTTTACTACGGAGCGTATATTCCGTATACGCCGTGAGAAAATACAGTCCACTACTACTACGGAGCTATCAACTCATCACCGTGTACACCACATTTTTCCAAGAATTAATCTCAGCACTTGATATCCATATCGGAGCGAGAAGCTTTAAGCGAACGAGTCACTAACACACAACATCACTTGTAACCGCACTTGCATACGCAGAGATAAAGTTAAAACAAATCAGCACTGCAATCATTCCAGATATTATAAACACAAGGTACGTGGTTTGAATTTCAGTGCTACTCCGTTTTTTTCTTTAAAACAATCTGAATAAAATATTCAAAAAGTTTGTAAACGCAAATGCGGGAGTGAAGAGGAATATTCAGCGAAGACAATTTTTGAGGCACGCACATTAATATTGATGAATTTTCTTTTGTTCCAATAAATCCGCGTATTCACACATAAAACGGTTCACTTTATAAAAATAAAATTTACGCGCGAACATTAATTTTGTGTTAGACTTTTCCATACAATTTCACAAATCACCGGTCTGCGCAATATATGCACACGCACATACATATATTATTGATCACTTCGCGCACTGTGTTGTTGTTTCATTGCTTATTCCATCAAGTGATCGACTTAAACGAATCTAATCACGTTCCACTTACATGGCATTTTAATTCGAGATCACAAAGTTTATTTGCCACATATTAATTGTTACGTATAAGCGGTCAATTTTTTTTTTAAATCACTTTATGTTGTAAGGGTTCATTTGCACATAACCTTGAATATCACCTTGCACACTGCTTCTTCTTCTTCAGACTTGCGGCGACACAATCACTTATTGCATTGTAAAAAAAAAAAACTTTGAGTTTTAGAATTGCGAGATTAAAATAAACTTTTATACTGTTGCGTATATTCCGTATACGCGGCCGTGTAAATATTGTTTGGATAAATATTGTAAAACGTTGCACTGTTGCGTATATTCCGTATACGCAGCCGTGTACATATTGTTATTGTTATTGGTATATTCCATATACACGTCTATAAAATTTTACATTATACACTTGAAAATCACCGGTCGTTGGGGTGGCGAGTTAGCTAGAGAAATTAATACATATTAACAAAAATACATATATATAATTGAATTAATAAATACTATTACTTTTATATGCACATTCTTGCATACATAAAACCAAGTTGTTATTTTTTAAAAGAGGCGTTTGTGTTTTTCCTAGAGTGATTAGGCTAAGGCTACTAATTTTGTCAGAGATTTCAAAAGAGACAATAAAAATTTTCTGGAAAACTTTTCAACTACGGTCATAGACACAGAAACTCGAATAATGGAAACCTTCATTCGGTTGGCAGACTCAGTAGCAGAATTCGAAACTGACTACACCAGCGCTGACGCAGCTGAACACACAAAACACTCTATTGCAATTGAGCAAGATGAACTTAGAGCTTTATGGGGAAAAACTAAAGTAGCTTATGATGAACTCGTTGGTTCAACACAGCTATCTTCAAAGGACCTCACGGCTATAAAGAAAAAATATAAAATGAGTTATTATAGTTTTGTTCGCTGCCAGACTACCATGGCCGACCTCTCCGAAAAATTGACCAAATCGGAGAAGGTCAATGAAGATAAACCTGCTCGCGAACACAATATTCATCTGCCTCCATGCGATACAGACGTCTTTAGGGGAGATTATCTCTCATGGCCTTCTTTCCGAGATATGTTCACGGCCATATATATAATAAATAAACGTCTTACCCCGGTTGAAAAACTATTTCATCTAAACCAAAAAACCCAAGGGGAAGCGAAAGAAATCGTGCAAAGGTGCCCATTTAAAAACGAAGGTTTTTCAACAGCCTGGAAAAACCTCAGTGACAGATACGAAAACAAACGTATACTAGTCAACACCCAGCTAAAGCTTCTCTTTAGCTTAAAGTCAGTTGAGAGTGAATGTGGTAGCTCTATCAAAAACTTGCAGCGCGATATAAATAATTGCATCTCATCACTTCAATGTCATCAAATTGACATCTCCAATTGGGATGCAATCATCAAATATTTGTGCTCAACAAACCTGCCAGAATGCACACTGGCACTATGGGAACAATCCATTGAAAACAAAACCGAAATATCCAAATGGGAGGATATGGATCGATTCCTGTCAAATCGGTTTCAGACTTTGGAAACAGTGTCAGGCTTGAGAGCCAGTAAAATTTCACAGGCACCTAAACCACAAAGCCTGCGGCAAAATACTGACAATCCTCCAAAAAGATTTGGCGCTTATCCAACGAACGTGAAGCAACATTCCTGTAAAATTTGCCAAAGCAATGACCACAAATTACGAAATTGTCAAAGATTCCGACAGCTAACCACGGCTCAAAAAATAGAGTATGTCAAGAGCAATAATGGGTGCTTGAATTGCTTATCATTTGGACATACGGTGTCGAGATGCACAAGCTCCTTCAATTGCAGCACGTGTCACTCGCGACATCACACACTGCTCCATGTGCAATCATTCCAGCCAAAAGCACAAGCTCAGAGGGGAACTCCGAACCCCCAAGATGACATACCTTCAACATCAAGGCAAGCACAGTGGAGAAGAGAATCTGCGAATAATAATGACAAAGCTGTAAAAAACGTTAACCCTTGCTACGCAAACACAAATGTGGGAGTGCTACTAGGTACGGCACGTGTCAACATATTTTATAATGGCACAAATTTTTGTGCTTGGGCACTCATTGATTCGGGTTCTGAGTGTTCATTCATTACCGAAAAGCTCAAGCGCCGAATCAACATACCATCACAGCGGTTCTGTGCTCAAGTGTCGGGAATCAACAATACCAAGTCTGCGCAAGTTAAAGAGGCATGTGCAATACAACTGCGGTCCTCCACAGACCCACTAGTCAAAATCGAAACAGTGGCCCTTGTTCTACCACATCTAACTGGGAATCTGCCAACTTGCCAAGTAAGTGCAATGACGAGGCAGGCATTCCCAGACTTGGTATTGGCGGATAAGAGGTTCTTCGTCAACGAACCAGTTGATCTTATCCTTGGCGGAGACGTTTATCCCCAAATTATTCTAAATGGCTTAAGAAAAAATGTGCTTAATACACTCATTGCCCAAGAAACTGTGTTTGGTTGGATAATTACCGGCAATGCAGAAACGTCAAGTGCTTCCACCAATATCGTCTCCTTTTTCAACGAAGTTTCAGTGGATAAGCAGTTAGCGGCTTTCTGGGAATTAGAGGAGATTCCTAAAAAGCGGAAGGCAAGCGAAGAAGACGCTTATTGTGAAAAGATTTTCCGAATCATGTCTCCCTCGGGCCTTCCTTGAAAAGTGCATGCTCTCAGTTCTACCGGAATGAGACACGACTAGCAAAGAAGCCTGTACTACAGACGGAATACAACAGGGTTGTTAAGGAATACGAGACACTTGGACACATGACGAAAATTACTAACTAAAAATTTACCGAAATGACATTGTCATTGCTACTCCTAATACCAACAACGATAAGCAGAACATTGTCATAACTGAAACTTTCTATAGGGTCTACAGTTTTGCTTACACATATGAGCAAATACACGCTCAGAATCAAAATCTTGGGGAGGAAGATTTCACAACTTGTAATAAAAGCACTGTTGAAGAAGTAAATGGTAGAAGTGACCCGATTGTACATTTTAATAACACTATCACGGCCGTTGGTGAGACTTGCGACATCGACACCAACCAGAGTGCTAATCTCAGTCGGAATACAATCACAAATGCTGAAAAAATCGGCAGTTTCATACCCTTTAAAAATGCCAAGAAAAGTAGTGGTGATGATGCCATATCAAATTTTCTTTTAAAGAAAACAACTGTTTATTTTTGGAGGTTTTTAGCGATACACTTTAATCATTCCTATAACATAGGATATTATCTTAATAAATGAAAAACTGCAAAAGTCATTTGCGTACCAAAACCAAATGCTTGTTATAACTCAGTACACAGTTACCGACCGATATCACTTTTTTCCAATGTAGGCAAGTTGCTTGAAGAGTTTATGCTAGAAAAAATCAAGCAACACATTGAAGAGCAAAAGGTATTAGAAAATTATCAATTTGGCTTTCGCGAATCCCACTCAACGGTACATGCATTGACAATGTTGTCAGATTTCATTTGTACTAATTTAAACCGCAGACAAGCCACTATCTTCGTCAGTCTTGACCTAAAAAAGGCTTTCGATACCACTTGGATTGAAGGCATAATTTATAAAATGTATAGTAAATACAAATTTAGCAAAAACCTGTGTAGAATGATACGTATATACAGCTATCTAAAAGATCGATCGTTCTATGTTAGTAATGATGGAGATAGTTCCATTATAAGGATATAGGTGCATGTGTGCCTCAAGGCTCGATACTGGGCCCATTTTGTTCAATATATTTTTAGCTGATTTTCCTGATCCTCCTCATTGTCTCACAACAACTACTTGTGACATCCGAGTTCTAATCTATGCAGATGACATTCTCGTCCTAAGTTCTCATCCACGCATATCTAAAGCAAATGAATCTATAAACATGTATCTAAATGAACTGAATACATACGTTCGGAAATGGAAATAAAAAAAAAATACTTCCAAATGTGAATGCACTATAGTTAAAGGCATACGAAAGAATCTACATATTTCCCAACGCTCGTAAGTTCGAACTCCGAATTAAAGTGAATGGAATAAACATAAATTCCAAAGATAACATAAAATATTTAGGAGTTATTGTTGACAGCAAATTCAATTTCAAAAAACACATAGATTTTGCTCTAGCAAAAGCAAAAAAAATTGTCTTTAGCTATGCTAATTTACTTCGAAGAGCGGGGGACTCTCCAGTAGTATAAAACTGAATACCTATATATAGGCAAATAGTTAGACCAATAATAACATACGCCCACCCAATTTGGTTCAACATCTCGTCAAATCAAATGGAGAGATTACGTATCTTTGAACGTTATATTTTAAGACTATGTAGCGGAATTAACCGACAACGATTTAGTTTTGGTAGCTTTCGGAAAAGAGTCTCTAATAAGGTTTTATATGATAAATGTAGAGTATCACGAATAGACTATTTCTTTCTCAAATCATCAATACGTTTTGTTTATAGAATGGTATATTTAGAAAACGAACTAGTCAAAGAATATTTAACAAAACAAAGAGAAATATCTCTACCTCTTTCAGAACGATATTCATCACCTCCGTTGTTTAGGCTTCCGGCCTAAATCTCATCGCCACCCTCCTTCGACCGACAAATCGTACGCGCATCCCTAGTAAGCGGTTTGCGTGTACACACTCACACACACACACACACTTTCACCCACATGCACACACACGCTCACGCACACACACTTTCACCCCTGCCTCTACGAGCGGGTTTGTATGTGCCAGAATAAACAGTTTATATGTTTATAGCTGCTACATACCACCGAGCACTGACTTGAATGAGTTCTCAGCCATTATTGATGAGCTGGCGAATGACGTTAGGTCGAGGCGCATGGCCCTCGTTGCAGGGGATTTTAACGCTTGGGCAATGGAGTGGGGCTGCAGGCGAACTAATGCAAAGGGCAGACAACTGCTTGATTCCTTGGCTACGCTGAATGTGATTTTGCTGAACACTGGTTTTAAAAACACCTACGAAAGGCACGGAGCGGGCTCCGTTATCGACCTGACTTTCATAAGTGGGGGACTGAGCAGGGACACAAGCTGGCATATCAGTGACTGCTATACACATAGTGATCACAAGGCAATCGTCATAAATATTCAAAAAACACACGCGGATATAGCACCTCAGAAACGAGCGATGGGGTGGAAATTAAAAACCTTCGACGAAAAAATATTCGAAGTAGCTTTTTGTGATGCGCAAACCTCAGGATCGGCGGCAAATGCTGCGGCTGGACTCATGAAAGTCATTACAAGGGCTTGTGACGTAGCTATGGTGCGCCAAAGCGGACACAGGGCTCGCAGGCCAGTGTACTGGTGGAACGACGAGATAGCAGCACTAAGAAAGCAATGCAATAGAGCCAGAAGAGCATGTCAGCGCTCAGGAAATACAGCACAAACTGTAGAACTTCGGATGGATTTCAAAGAAAAGCGCAAACTTTTTAAGAAAGCTATCCAGGATAGCAAAAAACGAATATTCGGCGAACTTTGCTACGATCTAAATAACAACCCTTTTGGATCAGCGTATCAGATCGTACTCAAAAAACTTAAGCATTCAGCCCAGCCAACTTGCCCTTCGCTTCTTGCACAAATTGTGTGTGACCTCTTTCCCTCTCATTCAAACTTTGCACGAGAGGACGCCGAACAGGCGGTTGGTAATGTTCCGGCGGTAACTGTGGAGGAGGTCATAAGCGCGGGGAGCAAGATTAACACTAAGAAAGCGCCAGGACCTGATGGTGTCCCAAACGTTGCCCTAAAAAAGGCGATCGCCTGCAACCCGAGGATTTTTGCTAGCGTCTTTACCTCTTGTCTACGCGAGGGAATCTTTCCAAAAATATGGAAGCTCCAAAAGTTGGTACTCATACCAAAATGTGCAAACCCTTGTTCTTCTGCTGAATACCGTCCACTGTGTATGCTCAATTCCGCCGGAAAGCTGCTTGAACATATAATCAAAAACAGATTGGAAGAGGACACAGACAGCCAGTTGTCAAGAAATCAGTACGGTTTTAGGAAAAAACGTGCAACCACAGACGCCATAGATGCTGTGAAAGCAATCGCTGAAGAGGCCATTTCTGGTAAGCGGTGGCTTGGCGGTACAAAAAAATACTGTTTGGTGGTAACCCTGGATGTAAAAAATGCGTTTAATAGTGCAAGCTGGAAAGAAATTTTAAATTCCCTCCACGCTCTAGAGGTGCCACCCTACTTACAGGCAATTATTTCGAGCTACCTCTCAGATAGAACACTGCGGTATGATACCGAATATCAAACTATTGATCACGCATTGTCGGCTGGAGTACCACAAGGATCCGTACTTGGACCCCTTCTGTGGAACATCATGTACGATGGCATCCTACGGACTAGGGTTGATGAAAACGCAACGCTAATAGGCTTTGCGGATGATGTATCAGTCGTAGTGACAGCGAAAACTCTAAGGGAGGTCGTTAATATTGCGGAAGAATCAGTAGAAGTAGTGAAACGGTGGCTAAGTTCAAAATCAATGACGTTAGCTGACCACAAGACAGAGGCAGTTCTAATAAGCAGCCGAAAGAGAGTAGAAAAGGTGGCACTTAGAGTAGGTGCGAGCGTGATAGAGTCAAAGCCCTACGTAAAATACCTTGGGGTCCTTATAGACCACCGTCTGAGTTTCCGGGACCATCTGGAGTACTCGAACCGAAAAGCTGCAACGACAACAGCTGCGCTAACCAGATTAATGGCAAATAAAGGTGGGCCAAGACAAATGATAAGGCAAATTCTAACAGGAGTTTCCCGATCTATTCTCCTATATGCTACCCCGGTCTGGAGGGACGCCTTCAAGTGTTCTTCATATACTCGGGGGATAAAGGCTACCTACCGTCTTTGTGCGCTAAGAGTATGTTCAGCATTCAGAACAGTGTCGGAAGACGCAGCGCTAGTCATAGCAGGCCTATGCCCACTCGATCTCATTGCACAAGAAATGTGTGATAAGCAATATGCAATTCGTGAACCATTGCGCACTACAGGAAGTGTGGACAAAAATTCACTGAGGCAACGGAGCATATGCCAGTGGCAGGCAAGGTGGGAAAAAGCATCCAATGGTAGATGGACACACCGCCTCATACATAGTATTAAAGACTGGGTTGAGCGGCAACACGGAGAGGTTGACTTCTATCTCACTCAAGTCTTGAGCGGCCACGGATGCTTCAAAAGCTACCTCCACCGTTTTCGACACGAAGAGGACCCGTACTGCGACCACTGCGGACCACCCGCTATTGAAGATGCGGAACACGCATTTTTTATATGCCCGCGATTCAGTGTATTTAGAAGCAGACTTAATAGAAGCCTCGGTTCACAGGCTTGTCCGAGGAATATGGTGACACTAATGCTGAATAGTGAAGAAGCTTGGAAAGACGTATGTAGCATGGCTGCTCAGGTGATGCAGCAGCTGCGGATATGCGAGCGTACGAGGCGTGCACGTGAAAGGCAGTAGCAAGAAGAAGTGGAAAAGATCAACGCGGAAACAACGAATTTTTAAAGCCCGTCATGTGAAATGAGAAGTGACGGCAAGGACCGCAAAGGCGGCGTATCTTCAACGCATCCCTCCCCGCGAAGTAATACCTAACGGTGGTCCCGCGGGGAGTGGAGACTGAACAGGCTTATCCTGGTTTCGATGGGCCACTTGAGGGTAGCGAGCTACCACACCGTCCAAAGCAAAAAAAAAAAAAAAAAAAAAAAAAAAAAAAACACACTTTCACCCAAATGCACACACACACACACACCCACAGTCCTTTACATTTTTCGGAGCGCCGGTACTTGCCGCCAAACAGTGCCCTTTCGTTAACTTTCCCCTTAACTCGGTGATCCGTTTGGCGGTTCAACGACGTTTAAACAAACTCCGTCTGATCACTTCTTTTCCGAAGACGAGAGACACAGCATCCACCACGCCACTACGGAGGTAATTTCGATATTTTTTATATACCACATAATCACAATTATACAAAATTATAACGATTTAAATTGAATAAATTTTATTATTCGCTAATATCAAAACAATCGCTCATTTCCTTTTTTTCCATAAACTTTACTACGGAGCGTATATTCCGTATACGCCGTGAGAAAATACAGTCCACTACTACTACGGAGCTATCAACTCATCACCGTGTACACCACATTTTTCCAAGAATTAATCTCAGCACTTGATATCCATATCGGAGCGAGAAGCTTTAAGCGAACGAGTCACTAACACACAACATCACTTGTAACCGCACTTGCATACGCAGAGATAAAGTTAAAACAAATCAGCACTGCAATCATTCCAGATATTATAAACACAAGGTACGTGGTTTGAATTTCAGTGCTACTCCGTTTTTTTCTTTAAAACAATCTGAATAAAATATTCAAAAAGTTTGTAAACGCAAATGCGGGAGTGAAGAGGAATATTCAGTGAAGACAATTTTTGAGGCACGCACATTAATATTGATGAATTTTCTTTTGTTCCAATAAATCCGCGTATTCACACATAAAACGGTTCACTTTATAAAAATAAAATTTACGCGCGAACATTAATTTTGTGTTAGACTTTTCCATACAATTTCACAAATCACCGGTCTGCGCAATATACATATGCACACGCACATATATTATTGATCACTTCGCGCACTGTGTTGTTGTTTCATTGCTTATTCCATCAAGTGATCGACTTAAACGAATCTAATCACGTTCCACTTACATGGCATTTTAATTCGAGATCACAAAGTTTATTTGCCACATATTAATTGTTACGTATAAGCGGTCAATTTTTTTTTTAAATCACTTTATGTTGTAAGGGTTCATTTGCACATAACCTTGAATATCACCTTGCACACTGCTTCTTCTTCTTCAGTCTTGCGGCGACACAATCACTTATTGCATTGTCAAAAAAAAAAACTTTGAGTTTTAGAATTGCGAGATTAAAATAAACTTTTATACTGTTGCGTATATTCCGTATACGCGGCCGTGTAAATATTGTTTGGATAAATATTGTAAAACGTTGCACTGTTGCGTATATTCCGTATACGCAGCCGTGTACATATTGTTATTGTTATTGGTATATTCCATATACACGTCTATAAAATTTTACATTATACACTTGAAAATCACCGGTCGTTGGGGTGGCGAGTTAGCTAGAGAAATTAATACATATTAACAAAAATACATATATGTATATAATTGAATTAATAAATACTATTACTTTTATATGCACATTCTTGCATACATAAAACCAAGTTGTTATTTTTTAAAAGAGGCGTTTGTGTTTTTCCTAGAGTGATTAGGCTAAGGCTACTAATTTTGTCAGAGATTTCAAAAGAGACAATAAAAATTTTCTGGAAAACTTTTCAACTACGGTCATAGACACAGAAACTCGAATAATGGAAACCTTCATTCGGTTGGCAGACTCAGTAGCAGAATTCGAAACTGACTACACCAGCGCTGACGCAGCTGAACACACAAAACACTCTATTGCAATTGAGCAAGATGAACTTAGAGCTGTATGGGGAAAAACTAAAGTAGCTTATGATGAACTCGTTGGTTCAACACAGCTATCTTCAAAGGACCTCACGGCTATAAAGAAAAAATATAAAATGAGTTATTATAGTTTTGTTCGCTGCCAGACTACCATGGCCGACCTCTCCGAAAAATTGACCAAATCGGAGAAGGTCAATGAAGATAAACCTGCTCGCGAACACAATATTCATCTGCCTCCATGCGATACAGACGTCTTTAGGGGAGATTATCTCTCATGGCCTTCTTTCCGAGATATGTTCACGGCCATATATATAATAAATAAACGTCTTACCCCGGTTGAAAAACTATTTCATCTAAACCAAGAAACCCAAGGGGAAGCGAAAGAAATCGTGCAAAGGTGCCCATTAAAAAACGAAGGTTTTTCAACAGCCTGGAAAAACCTCAGTGACAGATACGAAAACAGACGTATACTAGTCAACACCCAGCTAAAGCTTCTCTTTAGCTTAAAGTCAGTTGAGAGTGAATGTGGTAGCTCTATCAAAAACTTGCAGCGCGATATAAATAATTGCATCTCATCACTTCAATGTCATCAAATTGACATCTCCAATTGGGATGCAATCATCACATATTTGTGCTCAACAAACCTGCCAGAATGCACACTGGCACTATGGGAACAATCCATTGAAAACAAAACCGAAATATCCAAATGGGAGGATATGGATCGATTCCTGTCAAATCGGTTTCAGACTTTGGAAACAGTGTCAGGCTTGAGAGCCAGTAAAATTTCACAGGCACCTAAAACACAAAGCCTGCGGCAAAATACTGACAATCCTCCAAAAAGATTTGGCGCTTATCCAACGAACGTGAAGCAACATTCCTGTAAAATTTGCCAAAGCAATGACCACAAATTACGAAATTGTCAAAGATTCCGACAGCTAACCACGGCTCAAAAAATAGAGTATGTCAAGAGCAATAATGGGTGCATGAATTGCTTATCATTTGGACATACGGTGTCGAGATGCACAAGCTCCTTCAATTGCAGCACGTGTCACTCGCGACATCACACACTGCTCCATGTGCAATCATTCCAGCCAAAAGCACAAGCTCAGAGGGGAACTCCGAACCCCCAAGATGACATACCCTCAACATCAAGGCAAGCACAGTGGAGAAGAGAATCTGCGAATAATAATGACAAAGCTGTAAAAAACGTTAACCCTTGCTACGCAAACACAAATGTGGGAGTGCTACTAGGTACGGCACGTGTCAACATATTTTATAATGGCACAAATTTTTGTGCTTGGGCACTCATTGATTCGGGTTCTGAGTGTTCATTCATTACCGAAAAGCTCAAGCGCCGAATCAACATACCATCACAGCGGTTCTGTGCTCAAGTGTCGGGAATCAACAATACCAAGTCTGCGCAAGTTAAAGAGGCATGTGCAATACAACTGCGGTCCTCCACAGACCCACTAGTCAAAATCGAAACAGTGGCCCTTGTTCTACCACATCTAACTGGGAATCTGCCAACTTGCCAAGTAAGTGCAATGACGAGGCAGGCATTCCCAGACTTGGTATTGGCGGATAAGAGGTTCTTCGTCAACGAACCAGTTGATCTTATCCTTGGCGGAGACGTTTATCCCCAAATTATTCTAAATGGCTTAAGAAAAAATGTGCTTAATACACTCATTGCCCAAGAAACTGTGTTTGGTTGGATAATTACCGGCAATGCAGAAACGTCAAGTGCTTCCACCAATATCGTCTCCTTTTTCAACGAAGTTTCAGTGGATAAGCAGTTAGCGGCTTTCTGGGAATTAGAGGAGATTCCTAAAAAGCGGAAGGCAAGCGAAGAAGACGCTTATTGTGAAAAGATTTTCCGAATCATGTCTCCCTCGGGCCTTCCTTGAAAAGTGCATGCTCTCAGTTCTACCGGAATGAGACACGACTAGCAAAGAAGCCTGTACTACAGACGGAATACAACAGGGTTGTTAAGGAATACGAGACACTTGGACACATGACGAAAATTACTAACTAAAAATTTACCGAAATGACATTGTCATTGCTACTCCTAATACCAACAACGATAAGCAGAACATTGTCATAACTGAAACTTTCTATAGGGTCTACAGTTTTGCTTACACATATGAGCAAATACACGCTCAGAATCAAAATCTTGGGGAGGAAGATTTCACAACTTGTAATAAAAGCACTGTTGAAGAAGTAAATGGTAGAAGTGACCCGATTGTACATTTTAATAACACTATCACGGCCGTTGGTGAGACTTGCGACATCGACACCAACCAGAGTGCTAATCTCAGTCGGAATACAATCACAAATGCTGAAAAAATCGGCAGTTTCATACCCTTTAAAAATGCCAAGAAAAGTAGTGGTGATGATGCCATATCAAATTTTCTTTTAAAGAAAACAACTGTTTATTTTTGGAGGTTTTTAGCGATACACTTTAATCATTCCTATAACATAGGATATTATCTTAATAAATGAAAAACTGCAAAAGTCATTTGCGTACCAAAACCAAATGCTTGTTATAACTCAGTACACAGTTACCGACCGATATCACTTTTTTCCAATATAGGCAAGTTGCTTGAAGAGTTTATGCTAGAAAAAATCAAGCAACACATTGAAGAGCAAAAGGTATTAGAAAATTATCAATTTGGCTTTCGCGAATCCCACTCAACGGTACATGCATTGACAATGTTGTCAGATTTCATTTGTACTAATTTAAACCGCAGACAAGCCACTATCTTCGTCAGTCTTGACCTAAAAAAGGCTTTCGATACCACTTGGATTGAAGGCATAATTTATAAAATGTATAGTAAATACAAATTTAGCAAAAACCTGTGTAGAATGATACGTATATACAGCTATCTAAAAGATCGATCGTTCTATGTTAGTAATGATGGAGATAGTTCCATTATAAGGATATAGGTGCATGTGTGCCTCAAGGCTCGATACTGGGCCCATTTTGTTCAATATATTTTTAGCTGATTTTCCTGATCCTCCTCATTGTCTCACAACAACTACTTGTGACATCCGAGTTCTAATCTATGCAGATGACATTCTCGTCCTAAGTTCTCATCCACGCATATCTAAAGCAAATGAATCTATAAACATGTACCTAAATGAACTGAATACATACGTTCGGAAATGGAAATTAAAAAAAAATACTTCCAAATGTGAATGCACTATAGTTAAAGGCATACGAAAGAATCTACATATTTCCCAACGCTCGTAAGTTCGAACTCCGAATTAAAGTGAATGGAATAAACATAAATTCCAAAGATAACATAAAATATTTAGGAGTTATTGTTGACAGCAAATTCAATTTCAAAAAACACATAGATTTTGCTCTAGCAAAAGCAAAAAAAATTGTCTTTAGCTATGCTAATTTACTTCGAAGAGCGGGGGACTCTCCAGTAGTATAAAACTGAATACCTATATATAGGCAAATAGTTAGACCAATAATAACATACGCCCACCCAATTTGGTTCAACATCTCGTCAAATCAAATGGAGAGATTACGTATCTTTGAACGTTATATTTTAAGACTATGTAGCGGAATTAACCGACAACGATTTAGTTTTGGTAGCTTTCGGAAAAGAGTCTCTAATAAGGTTTTATATGATAAATGTAGAGTATCACGAATAGACTATTTCTTTCTCAAATCATCAATAGGTTTTGTTTATAGAATGGTATATTTAGAAAACGAACTAGTCAAAGAATATTTAACAAAACAAAGAGAAATATCTCTACCTCTTTCAGAACGATATTCATCACCTCCGTTGTTTAGGCTTCCGGCCTAAATCTCATCGCCACCCTCCTTCGACCGACAAATCGTACGCGCATCCCTAGTAAGCGGTTTGCGTGTACACACTCACACACACACACACACTTTCACCCACATGCACACACACGCTCACGCACACACACTTTCACCCAAATGCACACACACACACACACCCACAGTCCTTTACATTTTTCGGAGCGCCGGTACTTGCCGCCAAACAGTGCCCTTTCGTTAACTTTCCCCTTAACTCGGTGCACCGTTTGGCGGTTCAACGGCGTTTAAACAAACTCCGTCTGATCACTTCTTTTCCGAAGACGAGAGACACAGCATCCACCACGCCACTACGGAGGTAATTTCGATATTTTTTGTATACCACATAATCACAATTATACAAAATTATAACGATTTAAATTGAATAAATTTTATTATTCGCTAATATCAAAACAATCGCTCATTTCCTTTTTTTCCATAAACTTTACTACGGAGCGTATATTCCGTATACGCCGTGAGAAAATACAGTCCACTACTACTACGGAGCTATCAACTCATCACCGTGTACACCACATTTTTCCAAGAATTAATCTCAGCACTTGATATCCATATCGGAGCGAGAAGCTTTAAGCGAACGAGTCACTAACACACAACATCACTTGTAACCGCACTTGCATACGCAGAGATAAAGTTAAAACAAATCAGCACTGCAATCATTCCAGATATTATAAACACAAGGTACGTGGTTTGAATTTCAGTGCTACTCCGTTTTTTTCTTTAAAACAATCTGAATAAAATATTCAAAAAGTTTGTAAACGCAAATGCGGGAGTGAAGAGGAATATTCAGTGAAGACAATTTTTGAGGCACGCACATTAATATTGATGAATTTTCTTTTGTTCCAATAAATCCGCGTATTCACACATAAAACGGTTCACTTTATAAAAATAAAATTTACGCGCGAACATTAATTTTGTGTTAGACTTTTCCATACAATTTCACAAATCACCGGTCTGCGCAATATATGCACACGCACATATATTATTGATCACTTCGCGCACTGTGTTGTTTCATTGCTTATTCCATCAAGTGATCGACTTAAACGAATCTAATCACGTTCCACTTACATGGCATTTTAATTCGAGATCACAAAGTTTATTTGCCACATATTAATTGTTACGTATAAGCGGTCAATTTTTTTTTTAAATCACTTTATGTTGTAAGGGTTCATTTGCACATAACCTTGAATATCACCTTGCACACTGCTTCTTCTTCTTCAGTCTTGCGGCGACACAATCACTTATTGCATTGTCAAAAAAAAAAACTTTGAGTTTTAGAATTGCGAGATTAAAATAAACTTTTATACTGTTGCGTATATTCCGTATACGCGGCCGTGTAAATATTGTTTGGATAAATATTGTAAAACGTTGCACTGTTGCGTATATTCCGTATACGCAGCCGTGTACATATTGTTATTGTTATTGGTATATTCCATATACACGTCTATAAAATTTTACATTATACACTTGAAAATCACCGGTCGTTGGGGTGGCGAGTTAGCTAGAGAAATTAATACATATTAACAAAAATACATATATGTATATAATTGAATTAATAAATACTATTACTTTTATACGCACATTCTTGCATACATAAAACCAAGTTGTTATTTTTTAAAAGAATCGTTTGTGTTTTTCCTAGAGTGATTAGGCTAAGGCTACTAATTTTGTCAGAGATTTCAAAAGAGACAATAAAAATTTTCTGGAAAACTTTTCAACTACGGTCATAGACACAGAAACTCGAATAATGGAAACCTTCATTCGGTTGGCAGACTCAGTAGCAGAATTCGAAACTGACTACACCAGCGCTGACGCAGCTGAACACACAAAACACTCTATTGCAATTGAGCAAGATGAACTTAGAGCTGTATGGGGAAAAACTAAAGTAGCTTATGATGAACTCGTTGGTTCAACACAGCTATCTTCAAAGGACCTCACGGCTATAAAGAAAAAATATAAAATGAGTTATTATAGTTTTGTTCGCTGCCAGACTACCATGGCCGACCTCTCCGAAAAATTGACCAAATCGGAGAAGGTCAATGAAGATAAACCTGCTCGCGAACACAATATTCATCTGCCTCCATGCGATACAGACGTCTTTAGGGGAGATTATCTCTCATGGCCTTCTTTCCGAGATATGTTCACGGCCATATATATAATAAATAAACGTCTTACCCCGGTTGAAAAACTATTTCATCTAAACCAAAAAACCCAAGGGGAAGCGAAAGAAATCGTGCAAAGGTGCCCATTAAAAAACGAAGGTTTTTCAACAGCCTGGAAAAACCTCAGTGACAGATACGAAAACAAACGTATACTAGTCAACACCCAGCTAAAGCTTCTCTTTAGCTTAAAGTCAGTTGAGAGTGAATGTGGTAGCTCTATCAAAAAGTTGCAGCGCGATATAAATAATTGCATCTCATCACTTCAATGTCATCAAATTGACATCTCCAATTGGGATGCAATCATCACATATTTGTGCTCAACAAAACTGCCAGAATGCACACTGGCACTATGGGAACAATCCATTGAAAACAAAACCGAAATATCCAAATGGGAGGATATGGATCGATTCCTGTCAAATCGGTTTCAGACTTTGGAAACAGTGTCAGGCTTGAGAGCCAGTAAAATTTCACAGGCACCTAAACCACAAAGCCTGCGGCAAAATACTGACAATCCTCCAAAAAGATTTGGCGCTTATCCAACGAACGTGAAGCAACATTCCTGTAAAATTTGCCAAAGCAATGACCACAAATTACGAAATTGTCAAAGATTCCGACAGCTAACCACGGCTCAAAAAATAGAGTATGTCAAGAGCAATAATGGGTGCTTGAATTGCTTATCATTTGGACATACGGTGTCGAGATGCACAAGCTCCTTCAATTGCAGCACGTGTCACTCGCGACATCACACACTGCTCCATGTGCAATCATTCCAGCCAAAACCACAAGCTCAGAGGGGAACTCCGAACCCCCAAGATGACATACCTTCAACATCAAGGCAAGCACAGTGGAGAAGAGAATCTGCGAATAATAATGACAAAGCTGTAAAAAACGTTAACTCTTGCTACGCAAACACAAATGTGGGAGTGCTACTAGATACGGCACGTGTCAACATATTTTATAATGGCACAAATTTTTGTGCTTGAGCACTCATTGATTCGGGTTCTGAGTGTTCATTCATTACCGAAAAGCTCAAGCGCCGAATCAACATACCATCACAGCGGTTCTGTGCTCAAGTGTCGGGAATCAACAATACCAAGTCTGCGCAAGTTAAAGAGGCATGTGCAATACAACTGCGGTCCTCCACAGACCCACTAGTCAAAATCGAAACAGTGGCCCTTGTTCTACCACATCTAACTGGGAATCTGCCAACTTGCCAAGTAAGTGCAATGACGAGGCAGGCATTCCCAGACTTGGTATTGGCGGATACGAGGTTCTTCGTCAACGAACCAGTTGATCTTATCCTTGGCGGAGACGTTTATCCCCAAATTATTCTAAATGGCTTAAGAAAAAATGTGCTTAATACACTCATTGCCCAAGAAACTGTGTTTGGTTGGATAATTACCGGCAATGCAGAAACGTCAAGTGCTTCCACCAATATCGTCTCCTTTTTCAACGAAGTTTCAGTGGATAAGCAGTTAGCGGCTTTCTGGGAATTAGAGGAGATTCCTAAAAAGCGGAAGGCAAGCGAAGAAGACGCTTATTGTGAAAAGCCCTTCAAAACAACAACTCAACGAGATTCTGACGGAAAATACGTTGTATCCCTACCGTTCCGACAAGATTTTCCGAATCATGTCTCCCTCGGGCCTTCCTTGAAAAGTGCATGCTCTCAGTTCTACCGGAATGAGACACGACTAGCAAAGAAGCCTGTACTACAGACGGAATACAACAGGGTTGTTAAGGAATACGAGACACTTGGACACATGACGAAAATTACTAACAACGTTGCAGCGGATTCCACCGATTGTTACTTCCTACCACACCATGCAGTCCTGAAAGAAGAGAGTGTCTCAACAAAGGTCCGAGTGGTGTTCAATGCCTCGTGTCCTACCGCAAACGGCGTGAGTCTAAATGATGTCCTCCTTCCAGGTCCAGTTTTACAAGCCGACCTAACAATACTGATCCTGCGTTGGAGATTGTTTAAGTACGTTTTCAATAGTGATATCGAGAAAATGTATCGGCAAATTCTGATAAACTAAAACCAAGTAAAGTATCAACGCATAGTTTTCAGAAACAATCCTCAAGATCTAATCAGTTTATACGAATTAAAAACCGTGACCTTTGGTATCAACTGCGCCCCATTCCTAGCGATAAGGACTTTACATCAATTGGCCGACGACGTGGAAACTTCCCACCCACGAGCATCGACCATTCTTAAACGATGTATGTACGTCGATGACGTCCTCGCCGGGGAACACAGTATAGAAGCTGCTGTAACAGCGAGAGACGAGATAACACACGTACTACAATCGGCTGGTTTCCCATTAAGAAAATGGACCTCAAACTGTAGCGAAATATTAAACGGCATACCTAAGGAACATTTGCTGTCCGGAGACTTCCTGGAGTTTGAGGATACCAGCACGGTGAAGGCACTTGGCATCAGATGGAATGCTCATGCCGACCATTTCTATTTCAACGCTAAACCGATTGAGGACCAGAATAAAATCACAAAGAGAGCAATACTTTCTGCGATCGCCAAACTTTTTGATCCTCTAGGTTGGCTCGCACCCATAATCATCATTGCAAAAATTATCATGCAAGATATATGGTTGGAAAAAACAGGCTGGGATGAAGAAGTATCGTCAACCACTTTGGATCGATGGCTAGCATTTATGCGTGATTATACAGAAATCAACAGCATCCGCATACCAAGATGGGTCCAATTCGCACCAACGGAAGAGGCCGAGATACATGGGTTTAGCGATGCGTCAGAAAAAGCATATGGAGCAACTATCTACTTACGGGTTAAGACCGCCAACAAAGTGTTCGTCAACTTAATCATGCCAAAGACAAGAGTAGCCCCAGTAAAAACAATATCTTTGCCTAGATTAGAACTGTGTGGCGCAGTCCTATTAGCGGACATTGTCGAAGCGGTCACCGATAATCTCAACCTCAGTCATTTAAAGATCAATCTTTGGACTGACTCAACAATTGTGCTAGCCTGGATTCGGAAACCACCTTGTTCGTGGTCAACCTTTGTGGCACATCGAATAACAAAGATAATAGAAAAGGTTGGAAACAAAACCTGGCGTCATGTGGACTCTGCATCGAATCCTGCAGATTTAGCAAGCAGAGGATTATTAGCAAGCGAACTGATCGACAATGCCTTGTGGTGGCAGGGGCCTTCTTGGCTGCAAGAAGACAATTCCCAATGGCCAGCACAAGAAGAGCATTATAATACAGTCATTGAGGAAAAAGGATACAAGTTCACGCTGCTGCCACATATAGAAACAACATTAACATTTTTCTCGAGCGATTTTCAGATTTACCTAGGGCTTTGCGAGTTATCTCATACGTTCTGAGATTCTTTCAAAGAACATACTCAAAAACAAAATCTTCCGTTCAGGCAGAGTCTTGCCTCATTTCATCTGATGAAATTAAAGCAACGACTCAACGCTTAATAAGCCTTTCTCAAAAGCAATATTACTTAGAGGAATATAAGAGTCTTAAATCTGATAAGTCGATTGGAGCGAAAAGTGAAATTCTGCCTCTCAACCCTTTCATCGATTCAGCTGATATTATAAGTATCGGAGGCCGTCTAGGTGCTTCGTTAGATCTGGCGTATAGTGAACGACATCCAATCATATTACCGTATGATTGCAGGCTGTCCCGACTCATTGTTCAGTTCATCCATCGAATTTCCCTTCATGGAGAAAATCAGCTCATGCTACGCATAATCCGAACACAGTATTGGATCCCACGGGTAAAGAATATGATCCGATCTGTCATTCATAATTGTAAGGTATGCACCATTCATAAAAAACGCACTCAAACGCAAATTATGGGCATCTTACCCCAAGAACGCACCACCTTCTCCCGGGCCTTCACAAATAGCGGTGTAGACTTCGCAGGACCCTTTGATATTAAGAGCTATCGCGGGAGAGGATGCCGAACTTCAAAAGGGTATGTCTGCTTATTTGTATGTTTCACCACCAAAGCCATACACCTCGAAGCTACCACCGACCTCAGTGCCGCATCTTTTTTGGCTGCATTTGCCCGTTTTACCGCGAGACGAGGTTGTCCGCAAAACGTTTATTCCGACAATGGCACTAACTTTGTCGGAGCTTCTCGATCTTTACGATCCGAAGCCAAAGCCTTTATGGCTGAAGCACGCAGTAGCACCCTATTGAAGTATTCGCACCAATTGATTTCCTGGCATTTCATACCTGCGGCTGCCCCACACATGGGAGGATTGTGGGAGGCCGGGGTAAAAAGTTTTAAAGGCCATTTCAAGAAAATCGCCTCGAATACAAAATATACGTTAGAAGAGTTTATGACTCTCCTATGCCGAGTTGAATCGTGCCTCAACTCACCCACAAAGTAATCTGCAATCAGGAGATCTTGTAGTGATTAAGGAAGAGAACCTACCACCTAATGAATGGAGACTGGGACGTGTCACGAAAGTATACCCAGGTTCCGATAAACAGGTCAGAGTGGCGGATGTTGTGACAGAAAAGGGGGAGATTTCAAGACCCATCGCAAAATTGGTCCTGCTACCACACGGCAGTGAAACCACAGAAAACCCAACGTCTCCTAAATCTGCCTAAACCCTCATTTCTCTTCCCAACCAACCACCAGCAAACTCAACGATAACGATAAAAAAGGGCTTGAATCGATATTAAAAAAAAAAAAAAAAATTTTATTTCTGATGGTTCTTCTCCCGGTCAACCTCGGGTCGATCTGGTGACATAAAACCGACCATCGTCAGATCCTTCACCCAATTTATTCGGATAAACCCTAACCGTAGAGCAGAGCCCGAAGCGATCCCAGAATGAACATATACCCATATAACCCCTTCTATCTAAAAGGTAACCATAAACCAAACTCACCCCAAATTCCAAGATCCGACTTACGCCTTCCCATCACGCTCCGCCACTGGTAAAGGGTGATCCAACAAAGGCGTCCATCTTTTCCAGGGACCTTGAGAACGGCAGATACCATATCGTTCCAGTAACGAGTTAACATCCACACCATCTGAAAAATGTAAAAGTTTTAGATCTCCGCAATAAATTTCATAATTTATAGAAGAAAACGATCAATTAAACATGTATGCAGCGGCGGTGATTGGTTCGTGGTTGGCGTTGTGGCCCTTTATGCAGCTGCGGGCGCTGCCCCGCTGGCCGGTTTCCGAAATGTGGGTGGTGTATCCTGTCGTTTTTTAGAATCGTATGTTGTTAGATTGGAATATCCGCTGACACAACAAGCGATATTCAGGTAACTAGGCTGTTCTATCCGGGCTTATATCAATAAAGTTTATAATTTTAGTCGAATTCAGTTTCGCAGAACTTAAGTAGAGTTGCATTGAGCGTTGCAGCGTCGCCAATTTGTTTTTTTTTACGGAACGCTGTGACTCTTGAATGATACCACTAATTTGCTGTGGGCTCGCCCATGCACTTTGGCGTAATGCGTAATTTATTCTTAGCGGAGCAGCTGGAGTTTCGCTGCTTGTAGTTGCTATGTTATTCTTACTTTGATGGAGTAACGCTTGTGCCTTATCCAAAAATTGCAAAATTGGCGATACAAGCATTTGCACCGCGTCACGTATAAATTGCTCACACATCGTTTTCAACTGACGATCGACTTCCTTGCGTGAGTCGAGCAAGTGCTCTTTAACCTGTGGAGTACCCTCAAGCAGAAATTCGAGAAGCTCAAGTAAGGCATTATTGCTACCCATGGAGAAAAGTGGTTTGCGCTTGTGTAGCAAACCGAATGCAGCAGTTTTTTACTTTGCTGAAGTCCAGCGATGTCTCTTTGATGGTGAAGTCAACACGAAAAGGTGCGATTTGTTCACGTAAAATAAGTAAATGTTTAATTTCGAAGAGCTCACCATCGATAGGGGTCTTAGCTGTTAAAATCTTTGTTGCTGCGGTAGTTGTTGACACCTTTGTTGTTGTCGAATCGGTAGTTCCCGCCGGCGCTGTTGTTATACTTTCGCGCGCTGTTGTTGATAAACGTACAGTGGCAATGCTTGATGAGCTGCGATGCGTCTGAATGACATTTAGCGCAGCTGTGTGTGATACTTTTTTTGATATACGTGAATCATTTTTCGATGATCCACCTGCTGCTTCTCCTGATATTATGCAAAACTCATCATCACCCGTATCCCAAGCATCGCTTACAGATTGTTGATAATCACGAAATGTTGATACCATACCGTCACCTTTCCCACCAGAACGACCTGCACCACGGCCAAAGCTATTGTTGTTCAGATTAGAGACGTCACTGCGCTTAGGCCTGGGACGTCCTGGCACCAATCGTCCACTATTCTTCCAAAAAGATGAGTTCGTACTACCGCTGTTATTAATATTGATACTACCTATAGAGCTGCTAATAGGCTGTGTAGCAGGTACTGCACTGGCCGTGATGTTATTGTTTTTTGTCACTGCCGTTTTGTCTTGCTCCGTCTACATTATTGTCCATAGTATGCGCGAAAGCGAAATGCCTAATTTACTCCATATATATTTTCCTTTTTTATAAAGCCTCCATAAATATGTAGAACAAAGAATACTTTTTCCCGAAATTTGAATAGTAGCTTTCCTTGCACTGACCTCTTGTGGAATTAGATTTCTAATTTCTTCTGCACATTTTAGTGAACTATGGGGTAAGAAAATACAAGGATTAGCTTTACAAAGGTGAAAAAGTTCTTATTGGGAATAAATAAATACGTGTTCAGCATTGGCGTGATTGTCTGGATCGAATCGATGAGCGTCTTGAATACCTGAGGGCAAATCCAAAACTCAAAGATGCCGGTGCTTACGCCGTTAAATACAGACATTGTTTAGCGAAAGCTGTGACATTAATAAAAAATTACACAACTGTTGTGATGTCGCAAGCCACCGCTGCTACGCTGCATCCGAAACCAACGAATTCAATAATGCTCCAAACAACAGGGAGCGACAACAAATCCAGCACATCTGCAACGACTGCTTCTCCGGATGCTGCATTCGCACTATATACCAGTCGGCTGCAGGAAAAATTGGGCGGGTGGCACAACTGGTTGAATCACATTCAGAGCCATAAAAATTGGGCGGGTGGCACAACTGGTTGAATCACGTTTAGAACGCAGTGCAGAGTATAACCAACTGCTTGGAGAAATGCATCACTTGCAACTGGGAGCGTAGGACTTTGTAGTCTCTGATGTAGCAGCTCCACTTGGCTGAGATAGTGGCAACCTCCGTTGGACTTCATCCCCTAACTTTTGCAAACGCAGCTGCTCCTCCGTCAACTTTTCACTAGCCGTATTTAGTGCACTTCTTCCACATTCAGTGCTCAATGAGTTTATCGGCTTTATTGCCGAGTTGATCTGCTCGAGAAATTCTCCACATTCTGCATCCCGTTGTCTCAACTGCATAATAAGAAGTCTTTAGTGTTCTTAATTCCTGGTGAACTCAATTGATA
This sequence comes from Philophylla caesio, assembly GCA_963971545.1. NCBI lineage: Eukaryota > Metazoa > Arthropoda > Insecta > Diptera > Tephritidae > Philophylla > Philophylla caesio. The sequence continues at coordinate 27,354,281 of OZ020605.1, forward strand.
TCACTTACCATGAAAAACAAGGAATGAATGAACCTTCGATTATTTTTAATTCAATTTAATTTCATTTGATGTAATTCAAGTTTTTCACTTCACTTAATACTACCAGTAACAACAACTCGTCTACAACCACAATTTTAGCTGCCCACGGTAGACTCAAAGGGCCGGACCTCCACACTACGTAGGCCAAAGCCATCAGCAGTTACACGCAGGGTCATGCGTGGGGGCGGCGGGACGGGCTTCGATGCACCCACCCCAATCCTGGGTTGAGTCGGAGCATAACGCCAATGGCAAACCACCACCCGACGTGTTTCAAGGCCTCGGGTATGCACAACCACGCGCATGGTTACGACTTTCTTCACCGGGGTCGAATCTCCCAATTTATTCCTGAGAAAAAAAAAAGAAAAAAAAAAAAAAATAAATATGTATAATAAAGAAAACAATAATAAGCGCATAAAATAAAACTAACCATGCAATACGTAAATTGCTACTTACAAATTTGGATTATCCATAACTTTGTTCAACCGCGTGCTGTATGTTATGCTGTAGGTTATGCGCCAAATGACCGCTAACCAGTCAGGACACCGGTCAAGTGTGGGTGGTGAAAACCACTCACACAGCGTTGCCATACCTTATCTGTATTTCCGATACAAGATAACTAAATGAATGTTGACAAACCGATTTCACGCGTAGTACCTCAAGAATGGGCACCCTCAGCACACCCAATAGCACAAATTTTTACGCCTTCCATAGCTCGCCGGTAATTGGCAGCATACCAGAAATCTGGCATGAAAGGGGGCAATAAGCAAAATGCAACTCTGAACATACTCACCTCAGACTCGAATAAAACCTTATAAGTAGCGGAAAGAATTACGACGCAGGCGACCGTTGCCGAATATTATAGCCACATCGTTCCGCGAGAAACATTGGACCCAAAGGTGGCGATCCCATTCAGGCTAATGCGGCTTGCGGACCCGCAGTTCTACCAGTCCACACCCGTGAGACTAACCCTGGGGTGCGATGTGGTCCCCCAGATTATGCTGAGCGACCCCCCTCCTACGACAGTCGGCGGTCTCCTCACACAGGCCACAATCTTTGGCCTGATGGTCTCCGGTGCTCACCAACGTTAATCATTTTCTTAACAAAACCGTTGTAGAGACCTATACAACTTCAATTTTTCACCAAACGAACGATATGCGTAAATTAAAAATTTAAACAAATTATTATTAACACATTATACACTTCATGTATATTTACTTATTTGTAAACTATTTAAAAGCACTGAAATTCATCCATAACCATCCTATTGAAGTATTCGCACCAATTGATTTCCTGGCATTTCATACCTGCGGCTGCCCCACACATGGGAGGATTGTGGGAGGCCGGGGTAAAAAGTTTTAAAGGCCATTTCAAGAAAATCGCCTCGAATACAAAATATACGTTAGAAGAGTTTATGACTCTCCTATGCCGAGTTGAATCGTGCCTCAACTCACCCACAAAGTAATCTGCAATCAGGAGATCTTGTAGTGATTAAGGAAGAGAACCTACCACCTAATGAATGGAGACTGGGACGTGTCACGAAAGTATACCCAGGTTCCGATAAACAGGTCAGAGTGGCGGATGTTGTGACAGAAAAGGGGGAGATTTCAAGACCCATCGCAAAATTGGTCCTGCTACCACACGGCAGTGAAACCACAGAAAACCCAACGTCTCCTAAATCTGCCTAAACCCTCATTTCTCTTCCCAACCAACCACCAGCAAACTCAACGATAACGATAAAAAAGGGCTTGAATCGATATTAAAAAAAAAAAAAAAAATTTTATTTCTGATGGTTCTTCTCCCGGTCAACCTCGGGTCGATCTGGTGACATAAAACCGACCATCGTCAGATCCTTCACCCAATTTATTCGGATAAACCCTAACCGTAGAGCAGAGCCCGAAGCGATCCCAGAATGAACATATACCCATATAACCCCTTCTATCTAAAAGGTAACCATAAACCAAACTCACCCCAAATTCCAAGATCCGACTTACGCCTTCCCATCACGCTCCGCCACTGGTAAAGGGTGATCCAACAAAGGCGTCCATCTTTTCCAGGGACCTTGAGAACGGCAGATACCATATCGTTCCAGTAACGAGTTAACATCCACACCATCTGAAAAATGTAAAAGTTTTAGATCTCCGCAATAAATTTCATAATTTATAGAAGAAAACGATCAATTAAACATGTATGCAGCGGCGGTGATTGGTTCGTGGTTGGCGTTGTGGCCCTTTATGCAGCTGCGGGCGCTGCCCCGCTGGCCGGTTTCCGAAATGTGGGTGGTGTATCCTGTCGTTTTTTAGAATCGTATGTTGTTAGATTGGAATATCCGCTGACACAACAAGCGATATTCAGGTAACTAGGCTGTTCTATCCGGGCTTATATCAATAAAGTTTATAATTTTAGTCGAATTCAGTTTCGCAGAACTTAAGTAGAGTTGCATTGAGCGTTGCAGCGTCGCCAATTTGTTTTTTTTTACGGAACGCTGTGACTCTTGAATGATACCACTAATTTGCTGTGGGCTCGCCCATGCACTTTGGCGTAATGCGTAATTTATTCTTAGCGGAGCAGCTGGAGTTTCGCTGCTTGTAGTTGCTATGTTATTCTTACTTTGATGGAGTAACGCTTGTGCCTTATCCAAAAATTGCAAAATTGGCGATACAAGCATTTGCACCGCGTCACGTATAAATTGCTCACACATCGTTTTCAACTGACGATCGACTTCCTTGCGTGAGTCGAGCAAGTGCTCTTTAACCTGTGGAGTACCCTCAAGCAGAAATTCGAGAAGCTCAAGTAAGGCATTATTGCTACCCATGGAGAAAAGTGGTTTGCGCTTGTGTAGCAAACCGAATGCAGCAGTTTTTTACTTTGCTGAAGTCCAGCGATGTCTCTTTGATGGTGAAGTCAACACGAAAAGGTGCGATTTGTTCACGTAAAATAAGTAAATGTTTAATTTCGAAGAGCTCACCATCGATAGGGGTCTTAGCTGTTAAAATCTTTGTTGCTGCGGTAGTTGTTGACACCTTTGTTGTTGTCGAATCGGTAGTTCCCGCCGGCGCTGTTGTTATACTTTCGCGCGCTGTTGTTGATAAACGTACAGTGGCAATGCTTGATGAGCTGCGATGCGTCTGAATGACATTTAGCGCAGCTGTGTGTGATACTTTTTTTGATATACGTGAATCATTTTTCGATGATCCACCTGCTGCTTCTCCTGATATTATGCAAAACTCATCATCACCCGTATCCCAAGCATCGCTTACAGATTGTTGATAATCACGAAATGTTGATACCATACCGTCACCTTTCCCACCAGAACGACCTGCACCACGGCCAAAGCTATTGTTGTTCAGATTAGAGACGTCACTGCGCTTAGGCCTGGGACGTCCTGGCACCAATCGTCCACTATTCTTCCAAAAAGATGAGTTCGTACTACCGCTGTTATTAATATTGATACTACCTATAGAGCTGCTAATAGGCTGTGTAGCAGGTACTGCACTGGCCGTGATGTTATTGTTTTTTGTCACTGCCGTTTTGTCTTGCTCCGTCTACATTATTGTCCATAGTATGCGCGAAAGCGAAATGCCTAATTTACTCCATATATATTTTCCTTTTTTATAAAGCCTCCATAAATATGTAGAACAAAGAATACTTTTTCCCGAAATTTGAATAGTAGCTTTCCTTGCACTGACCTCTTGTGGAATTAGATTTCTAATTTCTTCTGCACATTTTAGTGAACTATGGGGTAAGAAAATACAAGGATTAGCTTTACAAAGGTGAAAAAGTTCTTATTGGGAATAAATAAATACGTGTTCAGCATTGGCGTGATTGTCTGGATCGAATCGATGAGCGTCTTGAATACCTGAGGGCAAATCCAAAACTCAAAGATGCCGGTGCTTACGCCGTTAAATACAGACATTGTTTAGCGAAAGCTGTGACATTAATAAAAAATTACACAACTGTTGTGATGTCGCAAGCCACCGCTGCTACGCTGCATCCGAAACCAACGAATTCAATAATGCTCCAAACAACAGGGAGCGACAACAAATCCAGCACATCTGCAACGACTGCTTCTCCGGATGCTGCATTCGCACTATATACCAGTCGGCTGCAGGAAAAATTGGGCGGGTGGCACAACTGGTTGAATCACATTCAGAGCCATAAAAATTGGGCGGGTGGCACAACTGGTTGAATCACGTTTAGAACGCAGTGCAGAGTATAACCAACTGCTTGGAGAAATGCATCACTTGCAACTGGGAGCGTAGGACTTTGTAGTCTCTGATGTAGCAGCTCCACTTGGCTGAGATAGTGGCAACCTCCGTTGGACTTCATCCCCTAACTTTTGCAAACGCAGCTGCTCCTCCGTCAACTTTTCACTAGCCGTATTTAGTGCACTTCTTCCACATTCAGTGCTCAATGAGTTTATCGGCTTTATTGCCGAGTTGATCTGCTCGAGAAATTCTCCACATTCTGCATCCCGTTGTCTCAACTGCATAATAAGAAGTCTTTAGTGTTCTTAATTCCTGGTGAACTCAATTGATATCACTTACCATGAAAAACAAGGAATGAATGAACCTTCGATTATTTTTAATTCAATTTAATTTCATTTGATGTAATTCAAGTTTTTCACTTCACTTAATACTACCAGTAACAACAACTCGTCTACAACCACAATTTTAGCTGCCCACGGTAGACTCAAAGGGCCGGACCTCCACACTACGTAGGCCAAAGCCATCAGCAGTTACACGCAGGGTCATGCGTGGGGGCGGCGGGACGGGCTTCGATGCACCCACCCCAATCCTGGGTTGAGTCGGAGCATAACGCCAATGGCAAACCACCACCCGACGTGTTTCAAGGCCTCGGGTATGCACAACCACGCGCATGGTTACGACTTTCTTCACCGGGGTCGAATCTCCCAATTTATTCCTGAGAAAAAAAAAAGAAAAAAAAAAAAAAATAAATATGTATAATAAAGAAAACAATAATAAGCGCATAAAATAAAACTAACCATGCAATACGTAAATTGCTACTTACAAATTTGGATTATCCATAACTTTGTTCAACCGCGTGCTGTATGTTATGCTGTAGGTTATGCGCCAAATGACCGCTAACCAGTCAGGACACCGGTCAAGTGTGGGTGGTGAAAACCACTCACACAGCGTTGCCATACCTTATCTGTATTTCCGATACAAGATAACTAAATGAATGTTGACAAACCGATTTCACGCGTAGTACCTCAAGAATGGGCACCCTCAGCACACCCAATAGCACAAATTTTTACGCCTTCCATAGCTCGCCGGTAATTGGCAGCATACCAGAAATCTGGCATGAAAGGGGGCAATAAGCAAAATGCAACTCTGAACATACTCACCTCAGACTCGAATAAAACCTTATAAGTAGCGGAAAGAATTACGACGCAGGCGACCGTTGCCGAATATTATAGCCACATCGTTCCGCGAGAAACATTGGACCCAAAGGTGGCGATCCCATTCAGGCTAATGCGGCTTGCGGACCCGCAGTTCTACCAGTCCACACCCGTGAGACTAACCCTGGGGTGCGATGTGGTCCCCCAGATTATGCTGAGCGACCCCCCTCCTACGACAGTCGGCGGTCTCCTCACACAGGCCACAATCTTTGGCCTGATGGTCTCCGGTGCTCACCAACGTTAATCATTTTCTTAACAAAACCGTTGTAGAGACCTATACAACTTCAATTTTTCAGCAAACGAACGATATGCGTAAATTAAAAATTTAAACAAATTATTATTAACACATTATACACTTCATGTATATTTACTTATTTGTAAACTATTTAAAAGCACTGAAATTCATCCATAACCACGTCCATATCGTAGTATTTAAGTTTATTTTTTTTTCATAGAATTATATTCCCGCACGTGAGCGTGGTGGCGCGCATTTCTCTGTAATTTTGCTGACAGCGAGGGGGCCGGTATGTTTAGGCTTCCGGCCTAAATCTCATCGCCACCCTCCTTCGACCGACAAATCGTACGCGCATCCCTAGTAAGCGGTTTGCGTGTACACACTCACACACACACACACACTTTCACCCACCGCATACAAAAGCCAGCGACAGGCATTACGAAAAGCTATACAGCAAAGCAAACGTCAGGCCTTTCTAGAACTTATAAAAGACGTCGACGATAACCCCTGGGGTAGTGGCTATAACACTGTCCTAAGAAAATTGAAAGGGAGCAGGGCCAAGCCACCAGAGTGTCCTACAATAATGAAGCGCATCGTTCTTGGGCTCTTCCCGCAACAAGACTTATGCCGAACGCCGCAAGATTTAACGCTGGAAATCGTGGAAGTCCCGCCAGTTACGAAGGATGAACTGATCGCCGCTACAGACAAAATAAAAAGCAATAAATCGCCAGGCATGGACGGCATTCCGAATGGGATCCTGAAATATGTAATTAAGGAGAAAACAGAACTGTTTCGCCGATTATACACGAAGTGTATTCAGGAAGGCATTTTCCCAAAGAAATGGAAGCGGCAACGGCTAGTCCTACTGCCCAAAGGCAACAAGCCACCGGAAGAGCCATCATCATATAGGCCCTTATGCATGCTGGACAGTGCAGGAAAAATGCTTGAGGCAATAATCTGCGCGCGGATTCAAAAGACCACGGAAGGTGATCAGGGCCTCTCAAGGTGGCAATATGGCTTCCGGAAGAAACGTTCCACTGTCGACGCGATATCGGCCGTTTGTGAGATTGCACGCAAAGCCCTCGAGGGTAAGAGATGGTTTGAAGGAGCAAAGCAGTACTGTGCTGTAATCACGTTGGACGTGAAAAACGCATTCAATTCTGCCAACTGGACCCGAATAATAACGGCGATGATGGCAATGAATATTCCCCACTACTTAATTCGAATAATGAATAGCTATTTCAGCGAAAGAGAGCTCTTCTATGACACCAACGAAGGACCAAAAAAGCACCATGTTACCGGAGGTGTGTCCCAGGGGTCAGTCCTTGGACCACTTCTTTGGAACATCATGTATGATGGCATCTTGAGAATAGAAAAAGCGGAAGGAGTGTCCATTATAGGATACGCTGATGACATCGCGGTCGTAGTGGTCGCAAAACACTTAGTGGACGTGGCGCGCTTGAGCACTGAAACCATAGAGTCTGCCAAAACTTGGCTCCAAACAGCAGGATTAGAATTAGCGGAACATAAGACCGAAGCGCTGCTAATGACCAGCCGGAAAAGAGTTGAAAATATTCAGATACGAATAGGAGGTCACACCGTAGAATCCAGCCCAACTATCAAATACCTCGGTGTCATACTCGACCGGCGTCTGAGCTTCAAAGAACATCTGAATTATGCTAGCGAGAAGGCGAAAAAAGTCAGCACGGCTCTGGCAAGACTCATGCCAAACATAAGAGGTCCAAAACAAGAAAGAAGGAAACTGCTTGCAACGGTCAGTTCGTCCATCCTGATGTACGCGGCCCCAGTATGGGCAGTCGCTACTCCAGTAACCTCATACATGAGAGCTACAGCCTCAGTGCACAGACTAGCGTCACTAAGAGTATGTTGCGCGTTCGTGACAGTGTCAGACGAGGCCGCAAATTTGCTAGCTGGAAGATGTCCTATAGACATAGCTGCCAGAGCAGCAGCAGAAATCAAGCGCAGCCCAAGCGATCGCAGCAAAATATTGCAACAGAGCATCGACGAGTGGCAAAAAAGGTGGGACTCCTCCTTGAAAGGACGATGGACAAGGAAATTGATCCCAAAGGTAGATGACTGGATAAACAGGAAACACGGAGATACTGATTTCTACCTCACGCAGTTCCTCACCGGGCATGGCTGTCTCCGCCAATACTTACATAAGTACAAACATGCCGATAGTCCCTACTGCCTACATTGCGACGGGAAAGTTGAAAGCGCAGAGCACATACTAATGGACTGTCACAGATTTAGTAATGAACGCAATTACCTGCAACAATACATAGGAGAAGCAGTGTCCCCCGAAGGCTTGCTGAAGGCCATGTTGTCCGAAAACGACGTATGGAAAAAGTGTGCAGACATCATCACGTTAGTCATGAAACGCCTTAGAATAGACGAGCGAAACGCAAATCGCGCAGTATAATAACGCACGCTGAGTGAAGACGAAGAATAACGTCCAGTGCCTGCCCTGCGAAGTAATATCGGAATTGATAGTCCCGCAGGGGTGCCACAGGCCCAGCGTACGAAGGAGGTTGGGTTTAGTCCGTAGGTGCCTGGAGGCAAATCGGGCATGCGGGCAGCACGGGCTGCTCGTATCTATGAAGATTCCTCCTCCCTGGTCTTAACCGAAAAAAAAAAAAAAAAAAAAAACCCACGTGCACACACACGCTCACGCACACACACTTTCACCCACATGCACACACACACACACACCCACAGTCCTTTACATTTTTCGGAGCGCCGGTACTTGCCGCCAAACAGTGCCCTTTCGTTAACTTTCCCCTTAACTCGGTGCACCGTTTGGCGGTTCAACGGCGTTTAAACAAACTCCGTCTGATCACTTCTTTTCCGAAGACGAGAGACACAGCATCCACCACGCCACTACGGAGGTACTTTCGATATTTTTTATATACCACATAATCACAATTATACAAAATTATAACGATTTAAATTGAATAAATTTTATTATTCGCTAATATCAAAACAATCGCTCATTTCCTTTTTTTCCATAAACTTTACTACGGAGCGTATATTCCGTATACGCCGCGAGTAAATATCCGTACTTAAAAATACTCAAAGATAATAATATGTTGCGTTGAAGCAGCAAACCAATTTATTACCACAAACGATTTAACACATATGACGTTAATAACAAAAGTTTAGTGTATAATACCGAACAGTATGTAGTCAGATAACTAGGTACATAATACATATACATATAGATTATAAGTATTTTAAATACAGTTAGCCCTTTTTGGGAGATCGTTTTAGCATTTAAAAGTTTGTTAAAGACATCGTAATTACATAAAGAAAATGTAATATGGTTATATATGTAACTAGTCAATTAAATTTTAAACTCCTAGATAAATACTTTGTATGTTAGGAAAACACTAATTAACCGTAAGGAAAATAATGTTACTATATTAATGACTTTGGGCAATAAAATGAAATGAAAACGAAAAGCTAAAAAAATACTCAAAAAATTCTAGAACGTAAGGTTATTTTACAAAACTCAAAATTGTATTATAAAACAGGGTTTTTTTGGGCTAATTTGTAGGCATTAATAATAGGTATAATTTTATTTTGATTACTGTTTTTAAATGTTTACCATAACTATCATTAATTTCTAAATAAGGAACACCCTGTGTGAGCTGCATTAACAAACATAAACATGTTGTAACCTGAACGTGCGCGCTCCGATAATGTAGAAAGTGGCGCGGTACAATTACGTGTTAACTCGTCATTGTTTTGTAGATCTTGGTTCAGTATAGTGCAATTTCGTCTGTGCGGAAGTGTGTGAACTCGTCTGACAGTTTCTGTTATATTTGTGGCGAATATACATACATATATATTAAAGCAGCAAGTTAGTATTACGGACTTTGTTAAAAAAGTATACTTCGCGTATTTTGGCTTAAAACATGGAGATCAGGATAAAGTTTGGGCACCAAAAAAGTCTGCAAACGGTGTGTTGAAGATCTTCTGCAATCAGCTACTCGTCCCATCCCTCATGAGACCGAAATACCAGTGCCCAAGGTCCCTGTTACCTAGGAAGAGATTCTAAGTTCTGACAAAGATGGTGCTGTACCTGAACCCGATGACATGTCAAGTTTTAAATTTAAAGATGACAGCAGTCCGAAAATGTTTTCCGAGGGCGAGCTAAATGATTTTGTAAGAGACTTGAAGACTTGAAGGCTCAAACGCAGGAACTTCTTTTTTCCGGGAGTGTTTTCCTCCTGGTTTAGATATCGGGAGAAGCAGTTTACTTCTTACTTTGCCCGAGTTGGTTTATTGTACCAATATTGAAGGTTTGATGGATACATTTAAGATCTCATACGACCCAGCAGAGTGGCGTATTTTCATAGATTCTTTAAATAGAAGCCTTAAAGCAGTTCTGCTTCACAAAGGCGGTTTCTATACTTACATTCCTGTCGGTCATTCCGTACACCTCAAGGAAACCTACAAGAACTTGGAATTGATTGTTTGCAAATTTAAATATAAAGACCACGGTTGGCAAGTGTGCGGTGATTTCAAAATCTTGGGCTTGGCGCTCGGACAACAATCTGGGTTTACCAAATTCCCTTGCTTTTTGTGTCTATGGGATAGTAGAGACCGAACAAATCACTGGACCAAGAGTGTTGGCTTCCGAGGGAGCTTAAAGTTGGCGAAACAAATGTCCTGCATAAAACTTTGGTGCCTCCTCATAAAGTTCTTCTACCACCGCTTCACATAAAGCTGGGATTGATGAAGCAATTTATAAAGTCACTTCCAAGAGATGGAAATTTAATATCAAAGTTTCCAGGCCTCTCGGAGGCAAAGTTGAAGGAAGGTGTTTTCGTTGGACTAGATATTAGACGGCTTATGGCCGATCCACTATTCATCACAACCATGACGGATCCTCAAAGAGAAGGGTGGATTGCCTTTAAAGAGGTCATAAAGAAATTTTTATGCAATAACAAAGATCCTAACTAAAAACAAATCGTCAAAAGAATTTTAAAAGCATTTCAAGCTTTAGTTTGCTTTATGAGTTTTAAATTACATTTTCTTAATTTCCTCCTCGACTACTTTCCAGAAAATTTAGGAGGCGTGAGTGAAGAGCAAGGTGAACGATTTCAACAAGATATTAAGGAGATGGAAAAAAGACACTAGGGAAGATGGAGCGTTTCAATGATGGCAGACTACTGTTGGACGCTTCATAGAGACCTTCCCGATGCTTCCCACAAGCGAAAATGTACCAAAAGGAGTCTCACTGAGAAAAATAAATGTGTTTAGTGCTTACAAATTAATGTATTTTACATAAATAAATTAGTTTTGTTACGCAATTATAAATTTAAAAAATTATTTTTTATCTTTTATATATTATTTTAAGATGATAACTTGTTTAACATAGACACCTACATTGTCAGAAAACGTGACGTTCTATGACAAAATTAAAGTTATTTTAGGATTCAGTACACACCCAAAAACATAAGAATTACAATAAAAAACCAAAACAGCTCTCAATAACTTATTTTTTGCAGACTTGTGCTATCTGTTATCCTTCTAAAAAAGTGTTCATCGCTGGTTAAATATTCTACCTTGATCTTCAATTTGTCCCTTTCATCAGAAATTTGTATTGATGAAAAAGTCATTTATAACTCCAATTTATAAAAGTGGCAATAAGAACGATGCTGCCAACTACAGACCAATTTCGATATTATCGTCCGTATCTAAGTTATTTGAGTGTGTGGTTAAAGAAAAGCTTGTGTATTCTGTTAAGAATCTCATCTGTCCAAACCAACATGGTTTTGAAAGGGGCCGCTCGACAGTATCCACTTTGGCGGTTTTCACCGAAGATTGCCTCGCTTCCTTCCTTGAGGGTCATCAAGGCGATACTGTCTACACAGACTTTTCGAAAGCTTAGACAGTCTCGCTCAAGGTGTTAATTTCTAAATTGGAAATCCTGGGATTCCACTCAACATTCCTTGGGTGGATCATGTCTTACTTAAGCGACTGTTATTGTATGGTTGCATTCGACAATGTTTCTTCTCGACCATTTATAGCCACTTCTGTTGTTGTTTGTCCTTTTCATTAATGATATTAGTTCCTGTTTCGTTGCTTCCAAGTTTCTTTTATATGCTGATGATCTTAAGGTTTATTCGGTGATTAAAAGCTCTGAGGTGTGAAGGCAGTAACCTATGCTGATGATGTATTGACTCTTGGCTTTTTGGGAAAACCTGGGGTCTTCACCCGAAAAAAATGTAAGTATTTATTATGAATTATTTATAAACATATGTGTATCAACTGCTTATTTTATTATAAAATGTCTGTTTTGATTACTTTGTTCGGGGTACCGTTTCCCGTAAAAAAGTGGTTTTGTGAAGTGAAAATATCAAAAGTTACAAAAGTTCAGTGGACAATTTAAAAAATACATTTAATAACACATTTTTAAAATTTTGCGTGGGATTTGTTACAAGTACTTTAATTTAAAACAAATTCTAGCTGCAGAGAGGTGCAGATAGATTTTTGATTTTTTTTCAGTGCCTCTTAATGTGAAAATACGTTCGCTTTTTGAAGTATGGCTGTCAAATAAACAATTAAAGCGCAGTGATTTAATAAGCGCTATGGTAAGTTTATTAGTTGACACCTGGCGCTATAGGAAGGAATAGGGTCCTTAAAATGCAAGGAGCATAGAGCAAACCTGACAAACGATTTTTGAATTCTTTCGAGTCTGGCGTTCAAAGTATGGCCTTCAAATGAAAACAGCGTATTCTAATTTAGAGCGTACAAGTGAGGTAAATGACAGTTTCAAGGTGTAAGGATCACTAAAATCAGAACTGAATCGTCGAATAAAGGCAAGCATAGAATATGATTTATCAATTGTGGAATTTAAATGGGTTTGAAATAGGAATTTCGAGTCAAAAACCACACCAAGATTACATATTTCGCCAACTGTACCTAACTGAGTGCCACTAATGTAGTATGACGTAGGAATAAGGGAGCTGGATTTAAATGTAGTAGGTTTTTCTTACACCAAGAAGCCAGGTTATCAAGATTCGACTGGATCTTAAGTGAATCTAAATTATTTGAAATAGTAGCAAATACTTTCAAATCAGCAGTATAGAGTAAAAATTTACAGTGCTTAAAGCAAATTTATATATCGTTAATAAATATAATGAATAAAAGGGGTCCTAAAATGCTCCCCTGGGGAATGCCAGACGATGCAATGAATGGACGGGAGGAAACATTATCTACCACGACAGTAAAGATGCGTGAAGAGTGATATGATTTTAACCATGAAAGAAAAACTGAATGAAAGCCCAGACTTACTAATTTGGAAACTAAAATAGAATGACTTACTTTGTCGAAGGCTTTGGAAAAGTCCGTATAGACTGCATCGACTTGGATTTGATTATTAAAAGTGGACAGACAAAATTCGGAGAAAGATGCAAGATTTGTTACGGTGGATCTCCCTGACATAAATCCATGCTGTTGGGTCGTAATTAAGCGCCTGGTCGCAAAATATAGCTTCTGTTTGACAATAAGCTCAAACAATTTAGAAACAGTCGATAGTTTAGAGATCGGTCGGTAGTTAGAAACATTATTCTTGTTCCCACTCTTGAAAATAGGTGAAATATATGAAACTTTCCAATCATCAATGAATACACCGGATTCAAGGGATTTGTTAAAAATTATTAGAATTGGAAGCGCAAGTGCAGAAAAATTCTTTAAAATAATAGGGGAAAGCCCATCTACATAAGTTTGAGTTGAGGATTTAATGTGCAGAATCCCATCAATCACATCATCAGGCATTAAAGAGAGAGCACCAAAATTAATTGAAGGATCAGTACTAACAGCAGGAATAAAGTTATTAGCTAGATCCTGATCATGTTCAAAGTTAGAGCTGCAAAAAGGTTAGCCGCCTCCAAAGTAGAGTTAGCATGATTTTCATTATAGAAAACTTCCGAGGGAATGCTCGAGCAAGACTTCATGGAATAAACATATCTCCAGAAAGACTTCGGATTAAATTTGATGTCAGATTCAAACTTACGAACATAGTTTTTATGGAGATTTTTACTGAGAACTTTAAACTCATTAGAATAACGCAGGTGTTCTGCCCTATGAATAGCGGAACTAGTCAGTTTGAATTTTATGAAAAATTTGTTTCTTAAGTTCTTAAGTCTTTTTAGCTCCTTAGTATACCACGGAATTTTGTAGCACCTCCCTTTGACTAAAGGAATATAATACATGCAGATGTCATTCATTATGGGTTTGAAGACATTAAAACATTTAGCAACTTCAACCCCTGAAAATGCTGAATCCCAATCGATCAGGGATAATTCAGCATTGACCGCTTCAAAATTGGAATTTCTAAAACAAAAATTGGTGTATTGACTGCCAGGATTGATCGGTTTAAAATCATAAAATTCCAACTGCAGAACAAGCGCAATGTAAAACTCATGTTATCGCTAATAAAAATGAGATCTAAGGTTTTATAAAGTTTGTTTACAAAGTAATTTATCTGCATAAGATTAAGACTTAAAAAGCTATCTACCAGATAAGATTCAGAGACGCTATTGACATTAGGTGGAATCAAAGTTAAGCTGTCATGCATATTAGACCATGTAATATTACCTAGGTTATAATCGCCAAGAATACAAAAGTTACCATTTGGCCGCTCAGAGATCAAGTTTACAATATTATCAATGTGCGATTTATAAAGAACATCCCCACCAGAAGGAGGGATATAAGAAGCACAAATAAAAAGTTTAGAGGTCCCATGAATAGATGCGCAGAGTTGGTCGAGAAGCGGGCCGTGGTTTTCCAGCTGCTGAATTGATGACCGCAATTTCCGCTGAACTGTCTTTCCGGTACACGTTATAAAGCTCAGAATTAAATAATTCGCCGTCACAGAAGTCTTTATTTAGCCAGGTCTCAATTATCACAAAGACGTCGTATTCCAATTGTGCACTCGAATCATATAACAACTTAGACTTTGTTCTTATACCAGACGCTTTATGAAAATAAATATTTATAAGATATTATGAATTGAAAAAAGCCATGGACGAGTTGCTGCCAAAACCTTTAATTCTATCTGAAACAACCGCGGCAGTACCTCTGCAAAGTTTATTAAATAAGACTGCAGATAGTTTACTACAAATCGTAGATATTTCTTCAGATATAAATGTTCTTTTAAAAAATCTGCAATTTAGAAAGCAGTCGCGAAATTTGGACCAACAACTCTGCTTCATCAACACTTCTGTGTCGCCCAATTAAGTTTATTTTTTTGAAAGAAAATCCTCGTGTATTAAGAGTTTGAACGTGAATTGGCATTACAAATCCAAGAACTTTTAACCCATACTGTAAAAATAAAAAACTTTGAAATAATTGTGAAATACGAAATGTATCTTACGATGATTGATGAAGCAGTGGCTAATGTACTATGTGATAATAAGTCAACTGCCACTTGCTATCTGTGTGGTGCAACTCCAAATCAAATGAACATATTTCAAACTTTTCAAAGGTCAATTATTGAAGATTTTGCTAGATATAGCTTATCAACATTATGTACATGCATGGATCAAGTTTTTTGAATGTGCAATGCATATATCTTACAGACTTCGTTTAATGTGTTGGCGAGTACAGGGTGAAGAAAACAAACGCATATTCAATGAAAACAAGGAACGGATTTGCAAAGAGTTTAAAACAAAAATGGGATTGGTTATTGATATGGTTAAAACAGGATATGGTACATCCAATGACAATAATACTGCAAGACGATTTTTTAATACATAGCATAGAAGTTTCTGCGGAGATAGCAAACCTTGATATTAATATATTAAGAAACTTTTCATTAATATTAAGAATTCTTGCTAGTGGAAAACTAGTTAAAGTAAATACATTTGAAAATCTTTTGAAGAATACATTCGAAATATATATGAAAAATTATTCGTGGTATAAAATGCCTGCAACAGTTCACAAAGTTTTGGCGCATGGAGGGCAAATTATTAAAAACTTCAATATTTCTATTGGAATGCTCTCAGAAGATGCATTAGAAGCAAGGCACAAAGAATTTCGAAATACCCGTAGAAACAACACTCAAAAAACTTCTAGACAGGCTTCCAATAAAGACCTTATGGTAAATTTATTACTAACTTCAGAGCCACTCATTACTTCACATAGAAAAGTTTGCAGCAAAAAGCAGCTAATTTCTGAAGACATTAGCCAATATATTTTATTAAGTTGCAGAGAAACTAAAGAAGAATGTACTTTAGAAAGCGATTCAGAAGTAGAAAGAGATTTGGATTAATATTTATGTAATTATTTATCTTTATTGTAATAAAACAAGAAATATTTCACATTTTATGTTTAATTTTTTCAAAATTTTAATGATAAAATTATCATCAGACGCTCCTATGCAGACTTTGGTGACACTGCAACGATTACTTATATTTTTTACCGCAACTTATATGAGCTCGCGACACTGTGCGGCGGTAATATATTTATATGGTGAATGTGGTCGCGAAAGATTAACTTTTTGTCAAGTACTACGCCTAGGTATTTAACGGTATCAGAACAATGTATATAATGTCTATAGATATTGAGGTTTGTACTGGGTAAGTTGCATAAACTTTTTATTTTAGTAAAAAAGATAGCTTGCGTTTTGCCAGCATTGTTTTTTTCCATTTATGAAAATAATTACCGACACGATCTAGTGCATTTTGCATGTTGCTAACTATATCGTGAGCAGACTTATGCGAGTAAAAAATACCGATATCGTCAGAGTACATATCGTAGTGACAGTTGTCGAACCTTGGACGTCAGACACGTATATATTGAACAGAATAGGTCCTATAACTGACCCTTGTGGAATACCAGCTGGAAATTCAGTAAGGTTTGAAAATTCATTATAATTATTATATATTATACAATTAAACCGTTCTTAGAATGAAAATCGGTTGTTAATTAGCTAAGATATGGGCTAAGAAGTGCGCAAAAGCACGAAAAATCGGGTTTTTAAGGTTAAGTCGAGATTTTGGGGGTGTTTGACAAATTCCAAAATTGGATTCTCGTTCTACTCGATAAGACCTACAAGGAAAATAACATCACTTCCCAGGTATTTCGACTTCATTCTTTTTTGTAGCACTGTGTTATTGATGCAAACACAAAAATATCTATTACTAAGAAAACTTTGAACAATCTGTATAAGATCGGTAGGAAATTTTAAATCTACAAGTTTAGATATTAGCCCATTATGCCAAACGGAGTCAAAAGCTTTTTCAACATCGAAAAGAACTAACGCGGTAAATTTTTTATACCCGACCGTACTTTGTTCTCATAACGGTTGCTTGTAACAGCATAACGGAATCAAGATAGATCTATATCTATATATATGCCAAAACGCTCTAAAATATCTCGATGAAATTTGGTACATAGGTTGCCACGCCCACTTATGAAAAATTGTCTGTATCTCAATAAAAGTATTAGTTATCGTCACAAAATTTGGTGGACATATTTTCCATGACATCGGATTCTTACCACGCCCACCTCCCATATAACGGAAGTTTTGGAAAATGCAAAAACTTCATTTTTTAAGTATCAATTAAAACAAATTGAGTGAAATTCGGTATTTGGAGCGATTTTGAACTAAGAAACTATGTATGTATATATGTAATTTTGAAAAATGGGCGTTGCCACGCCCACTTAGGAAAAAATTTCTGTATCTGAATAACGGTGTAAGGTATCGTCACAAAATTTGGTGAGCATATTGTCCTTGATATCACTGGCCGTCAAACATTTTTGAAATCGGACCATACCTCGCCCACCTCCCATATAACGGAAATTGTGAAAAATGCAAAAAACTTCGTTTTTCAGTATTTATTGAAAGAAATTTAATAAAGTTTAATACTAGCAGCGATTTAAAACAAAGAAACGGGGTTTTTATGAAATTAGGGGCACCGCCCATACAGAAATACATCGCGAGGGTATATAAAAATCGGTTTCGCCCGAATTTAGCTTTTCTTACTTGTTTTTATTAAAACTTGATTTTAGGTGGTTGCATATTCTTTTGATTTGGTAAGTCGTTCCGTGAAATTTCCCAAAGCCAAACTGTTCGTCAGGCAGTACGTCATTCTCGTCAATAAAATTAGTTTATTTA
The DNA here is from genome assembly GCA_963971545.1 of Philophylla caesio. Classification (NCBI taxonomy): domain Eukaryota; kingdom Metazoa; phylum Arthropoda; class Insecta; order Diptera; family Tephritidae; genus Philophylla; species Philophylla caesio. Next base: position 27,372,128 of record OZ020605.1, read on the forward strand.
TTTTTTAGCACTTGCTCAAATATTTTTCCGATGCTACTCAAGAGACTTATTGGTCGATAGCTTCCAATTTCGCTTGGGTTTTTCCAGGCTTTAGTATTGGAGATACCTTTGCCGTTTTCCATGTTTTCGGAAAGTATTGGAGTTTGAGGCAACGAACTCACAGTTAACATAGTCGGTTGGAGGGGTACTATCAGATAAATCATGCAGCTTAAAAAAATTTATATTAGTCACATCTTCATGCAAATGAGAGCTTAGGTGCTCCGAGACTTTGTGATTGTTTTGGAAAGTTTCAGCAAATGCCTTTGCTTTCTCGTACTTCAGGACTATAGTTTTGTTTTGGTTAAGCATAGGTGGGTATTGTATAAATTATCAATAGTGCCGTATGATTCTTTGTTATCACTTCATTAATTAGATCATGCTGTCTGATGAGTTCTCTGTTACAAACTAAAACTTACATTCTAAAGCTAATGTTTTAAATAGGTCCCTGCACCTTGTTGTAGTTGTTGTGTTCCATAATTCGATGTTAGTAGTAGTTGTAGAGTTATTGCAGCGGATACGACGCCGAAGCTTGCGTTGGCAGTTTACCGCTAACGCTGTGCCTTACCCGTCAGCGTGGGAATGTGAATTCGCTGACTTAGGCCAGCTGCAAGTTTGTTGTTGACAGTGAACGGATCGTCTTACGCCAGCGCTGTGACTTACCTGTCAGCGTGAGAATGTGAATTCGCTGACTCAGGCCACGCGCGGACTTTATTGTTGACAAAGGGCTGCTTATGTTAACTCCTCCCCTTCTAAATGAAGGCCCTCCACGGGCTTCTTAAAATTGTTTATGACGTTCTGAAGGTCGTGGGATTTTTCGCTCTTGGTATAGTTTAATTAGACCGTAACCAGAAATTAGTATGACAATGCTAGCGAGACTTGATATCGTTGGTCCTATCATAGTCCTCCCTTCGATTTTCCCGATAAAACGCAGATTGAGGAGCACCGTCGTTGCTGATCCTGGTAATTTTTTAAACATGCCGTTTAGGTTTTTGAAGTAGGATCCATTAATTTGAATCTCATTTTCGAAGGAAAGTAAATAAGTTCCCTTTATGGTCTTCTCGGTGTCTGCGGTAGTCTTGACTAAAGCGGTATTATCTTTAACGATGATTATGCCATCATCGACCACCATATTTGGTTCAAGGTGGCTAGGGCGAGTGCTGCGGTGGGCAACATTAGCAGAATGAAGCTGCTGCGCGCTCGTTGGATGTTGTATTTTTTTGCAAAACGTTGACGTGAGCGTTGCGCTGCAATTTCCAATCCCCAAAATTTGATGATGACAATCGGCAACATTGTTGTCATTCCCAAGGTGCAGGATTGTTCCGTTGTGTTGGACAGGAAAAATAATAATTTACTTGCAGACTAGTACTGGCTTAGGATATTTGATAATAAAATGTAGAAGGCTACCGTCTAATAGAACCTTAATATATGATTCCTCCATTAAATCAGTGATAGTTGTGTTTGTAGAGGGTATTTCAAGAAGGTTTTTTCTATCATTTGAGTTTAGCAACATGGGATTTATTATCCCTATCTTTGCAAGGTCAGTAGTTGAAATTAAAGTTTCAATTTCATTTATAATGATCATATTTCTTGCAAGCAGCATTTCATACAAGTGACCAGTGTCTTGTATCCTTGTCTTTATTTCTACCTGATGTCGCTCTGAGTCTTCGAGTTCGGAACTTCAAGTTTTCGAAGTCGTCAAAGTCAAGCGTCAATGCTCCTAGCCTGTCTGTGATGTATGTCCAGTGTTGTCAGAAGCACCTTTATATGTGCAATGTCTGCGTCGAGTAACATTCTCATATGGGATAGAGGGAATTGCGTTGTTAAGCCTTTGGTTTCCTCTACTACTCCCTTGTATACTGTAAGATTAGTTGTATGCCTTAGATAACCAAATTCCTCCCAAACCGTCGCGTCACCATCCTGAATCGGTATGTAGTCGGAAGTCGAATAGTCCGTCAATTTTGCCGTCGCCGTTTGAATAAGGAGTATCACAATCAGTATCCTGAAAGATAGTGTGAAAGAAGTTTAAATAATTTAACTTATGCTATTAAAAGAATTTTAAAAAATGCTAAGAATTTTTCCTTACTGTAGGTTGTCCTTATGGACCACCCTCCCTTTTATGAGAACCGTGGTTCCTAAGTCTGCCTCAACTTTCCCTCAACATATAAAGGGGATAATTTATTTCCGAGTCGTCTGTTAGTCTTTACCAATACTCTTTCCCCACGTCAAATACTCTATTCTGTCTGGAGGGGTTATTCCTATCCATTTGTGCTTGTTGGGCCTTCATTATTTTCATGGTTATCTCATTCCTCATTTCGGGTGGGTTGGCGTGAATTATTTCGATTGATTTCTTATTGGTCACCGAGTGAATCTTCGATTGTATTCAGTTGTTGACATTAATATGAGGTCTGTCGTTTCGTTTATTTTTCTGTCCAGTTTCAAACATCTGGCTATCTCCTAAAGTGTACTATGGAGGCGTTCAACCTGCCTGCAAGGTGCTATGAAGGGGTGGTGCGTTTACGATGTCTACACCAAAATTATTTTTTAATATTGAGGTTATCGTTTCAGAATTTAGAGAAGCTTCATTATCACAATAAATAGTCTTTGTGTTTGGAAATATATTCATTAACTGAATGATTGGGCCCAGACAGCTAAGAAAGTACTTTTTATCTGTCGAAAAGATATCAATGTGCAACATTTCCCCGTATAGGAGGGGGTTGGAGTTACACCATGTTCCTGCTTACGTGGGTGCCTGTCGTATTTGGCCTTTGGATTTTACAATCCGCGAGAACTTCGTTCGCCAAATTGGTCATCTTTGGGAAATAGTAATCGCAGAGGATTTGTTTAATATTCTCCTGGGCTGCTCTGTGAGCTCGATTGTGCTCAGCAACAACGATCTCCCTCTGTTCGTTTTAGTTGACAATATCAGACACCATGTTTTTGCAGTGCCAAAACTTTGTTGACGGAAAACTCCATACCAACTCATGTTGTATGCTGGCCAATGTTGGTAGATCGCAATTATGGCATTTACCACATTTGGGTTCACAGCCATTTTTATCTCCTCAATAAGGTGCTTCATATTTGTAAATTGAATTATATGACGAGTTTTACTGCCAAAGTATATGAAGTTCCATCTAAAAGTCATGTCTGCTTCCTCTAAAACGATTTGGTTTCGGAAACAATTTAATGGTTTCTCGGTTCCATCTATCGTATAGGATAGAGACATTTCGCTGTGGATTGTAGCCAAATCTGATTGGGCATCCTCCTCTAGAGCGTGGATGTTCTGTCGTGACAGCGCGTCAGCAACATGATTTTCCTTGCCCGGTTTGTAAAAAATTTGAGCGTTGTGATCGCCGATAAACGCTTTCCAGCGTTTAATTTTGGCATTTGGGTTTCGGTCTGAAACCGCAAACGTAAGTGGCTGATGGTCCGTAAAAATGTTTAAATATTTAACGCCATAGAGATAGATTCTAAGGTTTTTTAGGGCCCAGACTATGGCAAGTAACTCGCGTTCGTTAGTTGCGAAGTTTTGCTCACGATCTTTTAAAGTCCTCGAAATAAAAGTAATTGGCCTATTGTCTTGTGACAGTACTGCCCCTATACCCAAAGATGAAGCGTCGTTAGATCATGGCTTCCTACAGTCTGGGAAGAGTAACATAACATCCCCCGATGTAAAGACTTCCTTCAATTTGTTAAAAGCAAGTGATTGTTTTTCGTCTGATTTTACTTTAATCTTTTTCGATTGTGTGGCGCTAACCTTGCCGTTTTCTGCTTTCAAAATATCTGTTAAAGGCTTTGCTATTGCCGCAAAGTCCTTAATAAAGCAACGATAATAGCTTGCTAAGCCTAGAAAGGATCTGACATTGAAAAGAGTGGCGGGTTTCTCGTAGTTATGGATAGCATCTACTTTGCTGCGGCTTGTTTTAATGCCTCCCCTAGACACAACAAAGCCTAGACATAACGCTCTCCATAAAAAATTGTGATTTCTCGCGCGAAATTCTCATATTATCCTCATGTAAGCTCTATGAACCCCACTCGATATGCTCGACTCGATATTTCAATACGTCGTCGATAGCTCTTTGAAAAATGCTGTACTGGCTCTAGTTTTTGCGGAGTCTTGCTGTTGAAGTCCCGCGTTCTGTTAAAATGGGGATTTTTCGCATGATACGTGTCATTTGTTTAATGTCTACTACTTGTATCTTTTTCTCTAGATTGCTCTATATTTAGCCTTTGGGCTTTGTCTTCCAAGCTCCTGGCATAGGTGCTTGCGAACTGGTATCGCTCATGCTTAGAGTCCATGGCTCATGGTTAGAGTAGACTTTTAGGCCGGGCTGAGGATAACAAATCACTAAGGGGTTTCTTAGTCCCTGAAATAAATACGCGTAATGCATCCATTCTGTATTTTTCGTTTGGTGATGCAGCTATGGATTTTTCGTAAGTCATAATTGTTTTGTTAGTTAAAAAGGTTAACTTCTTTTCTACCTCGTCATAATATTGGAGTAGTGACAAACTTCCTTGGCGGAGAGTTGACATCTCCTGCTTGACCAAGTAAATTGGTCGTTTGTCGGAATAGCTAAAATCAAGGCGGTTCATTATGGCCTTAAAAATTAGAACGGTATTAAATGAGGCCAGAACCATGTCGTCCGGGCCTTTAACTTTGTTTCTAATGATGGCAACAGCCTTCAAAAACTTTGTGTGTGTGCCGCCTGTCGCCACGATACACAATTCTCCTGCTTACCGTAGAAGTCCGGTAAGGATTTTACAATATCGAGCACTACAAACTGCACTTTCTACTAATGCCCTTAATTGGTCTGGTTCCAGCGCCATTTCTTGTCTTTTGTCTGCCATTATATATTCTGTCCACCAATTTTCTGTATTATCCCTATTGTTGCACTGTCTTTTACTAACTTCAATTCCGTTAAGGCTCTCAAACATTTTGTCCAGGTCCTGATCACTCATGAGCTTGAAACAAAACCGATACCAAAAAGCTGGCCTGCGCAAAATATATTTTTTTCAATAACTCGTGGAAAGATTTACAGTTAATAGCGTAAATTATATTTAACACAAGTTTTATTTTCTAGCTATTTTTCTAGTAGAACAATTCAACATACTATATTTTTTATACTTTGCACTCTACTTACATATTTTTTAATCTTAATTCAATTGTTTAATTTTTCGTAGAAATTTTTGATCTCCTTTGGTCCGGGATTCCTTTATTGTGACGTCTCCTCCTTGATGGGTCCGTACAATTATTCCCGAATAGTTTTTACTATTTTTTTATCGAACTTTAGAATTTGTTCCCGAATAGTTTTTACTATTTTTTATCGAACTTTATTTTTTTGTTCCCGAATAGTTGGGCGCCAATTATCAATATTGCCGTATGATTCTTTATTATCACTTTAATTATCAGATCATGCTGTCTGATGAGTTCTCTGTTACAAACTGAAACTTACATTCTAAAGCTAACCTTGTTGTGTTCCGCAATTCGATGTTAGTAGTAGTTGTAGAGTTATTGCAGCGGATACGACGCAGACGCTTGCGTTGGCAGTTTACCGCTAACGCTATGCATTACCCGTCAGCGTGGGAATGTGAATTCGCTGACTCATGTCAAGCGCGGACTTTATTGTTGACAAAGGGCTGCTTATGTTAACTTATATGCTTCTTTTTTAAAACTTTGCATATAGTCTAGAAGGGCTTACTTCTTTTATCTAGTCCTTCCAACTTTCTATTCCATTCTTTATTTCTATATAGCAGAATTTCCTTACGTATAGGTCCAAACATTCTATATACCTCCACCATATCCTCCTGCTGCCGATAGTGGAAGTTTAAAAACAAATATTTTGGGTGCTTCCTTAGGGACTGAAATTCTGACTGCATTCATTATTTCTCTACTAAAAAATTTTATAATTTGATCATCATTTTCTATGGAATTGATCTCTTCTTAATTTGAAGATGCGTTTTGAAAGACATTTTTTAAAAGTTTTTAGTATACATTCCAGTTAGTGTTTGAATAATCCCAGTTTAAATTAGAAACGTATGGCTCATCTATGGTAAGATTAAATTTGACGGGCAAATGATCAGAATTTAAATCGTTAATTGCTATCGGCTGAGAAATTTAAGTTGGAATGTTAGACAACATGATGTCAATGTTTGACGGCTCGGATTTTGCCGCAGATGGAATGTAGGTAGGGTTAGTTGAATATGAGATAGTAATTGGAAAAAATGATATGAATTCTTTGATGATATTAACGCAAGCATTTGCTCTTACACAACCCCAGTCACGATGCTTGCTATTAAAATCCCCACAGTATATCACATTTTCTTTTACATTAAAGAGTAGTATTAAATCTTTTTTATACAGATTACGGAGATCATATGTTGGTGAGCCTCCGGGAAAATATACACTAAATATCCTAATTGTATTATTATTTTTACCAACAATTTGAATTCCTATGTTTTGAACTACTTTAGTTTTGATATTGTCCATTTCATAGTAATTAATTGTTTACTTGATTAGGATGGCAACCCCACCTCCAACAGAAATTACTCTATCGCTAATTGGGACATCACTTACGAGTATTATCGGAGTGCAAATACTTTATAGCTAGTAGTTGAGTGCTAAACTTTTTGCTAAACTTTTGCTTCATTTGCATATATGTATGTATGCAGCGTAATTTGGACAACTAGGATCAGTAGACTTGTGGCTATTGTTGCAGTTAGCGCAGCGCACTTTGTCATTAATCGTACAGTCTATGGTTTTGTGTTTACCTTCGCATTTTGAACATTTTGATTTAACAAAACAGCCACGTTCTCCATGGCTAAACATTTGACAATTTCGACACTGTATTGGCTTGTGTTTAATTTTGCGTTGGTAATACCAACGCGTCATGGATTGAAATACATACATATGTATATACTTTACATTTTGACGAAGGTCATGAAGCCTTACTGTTTCATTTTCAAAATACACTAGTCAATATAGTTTTCATTGTACTTCTTTACGATTGCTTTTACTTCTTTGCACTTCAATCCGAGTGAAGTTGATTCCGCTCTTACGGCTTCGGCACTTTTGTTTTCTAAGCCGTACATGACAGCTTTAAATGCACGATCACTTTTTGAGTCATGTGTAAAAAAATGCAGTTTGTATTCTCGAAGTTCGTTTTTATTTTTTCTTATACGTCATTATTTTCACAAATAATTTTTACACCCATTGATATTTTTTAATAAGGAATTGTTTTATAACTTTAAACCTAATTGCCAGCACTTGAATAGGTGCTACAAATATTTTGGTTGTATTTTTCTTCTTTGCGGTGTTTGCATCCTCCCCCATGTCTGATTCGCAATCAGAAAGGGCTTGAAGAGGTTTCCAAAAGTGTTGATTTTTAAGTTTTATGAAATTGGCCTTATCCATTGTTTTACTTTGTTTGGATGGAGACATTTCGTCTTCATCATAGCACTTTGCGACACGGTTCGCTATTTTGCTTCCTCACGCTTCTTCAGTAGCTCAGTAATATTAAGAAAGCACGTCATACACTAATGAGCGCTTGAAGGCGACTTTATTGGTTTATAAGCCACCCAACCTAGTGGAGTTTTAGCAGCCAGTGGGTTGTTGATATCAGTGATTGCACTATTGCGGTTGTTGCACCCAATACTGCATGCTTTAGACCGATGAGTAACGATGGCTTTGCACGATGGTAGTTAATAATAAATAATAATTTGGCGCTTACACTATAGCTCAGTGTTTGGCCGAGCTTCTCCTACCATTTGTGGTGTGCGGCTTTATATTATACCACAAATGGAGGGACCTACAGTTTTGTGCCGACTCCGAACGGCAGATGTATTTAATGAGAAGCTTTTTAATGGCAGAAATTCTATCGGAGGTTTGCCATTGCCTGCCGAGGGGTGACCGCTATTAGAAAAAACGTTTTCTATGATCAAGATTTTGCTTGCCCTGACTGAGACTCGAACCTCGAACTCACCAGCATGGTAGTTACTGATTGGTAAATCTTTCAAATGCAGAAATCATTCTTTTTTAATGGACTGTTCCGGTAAATTAAGGTTTCAAATAGTGTACACTTCCTTCAGGCCTGTTCCGTAATCATATTGTTGTCGAACCACTGTAACGTAAGTGGTTGTAATTTACCTCTGGCTCCTCAGCTTCTAGTAAGGAGATTGACGAACCCTCGTCGAGTTAATATCTCTCGTTGACTGGCAATATCTTGAATAGCTGACCATACGAGCTTGGTGCTACCCGTCAATTCAGCAGTGGCTGAGAAGTGGCATTCTCCCTTGTGACTTGACTGGTCTTTATTACTGCTTCCTCATTGTGGAGTAACTTATGATGGTAACGATGACAGCCATTGATATTGCACATATTTCTCGATCGATATTTCAGTGTTGTATGTCCTTTTCGTAGGCATGAAAAACAAAGTTGTAGCATTTTCACCGTCTCTCAGCGTTCGTGCACATTTATTGAATAAAACGATTCGCAATGATAACAGACGATTATTGCCTTAGGACGGTCGATATACATAAGGCGACGTTGATTGCTCGGTGCTGTTGGTCGTTTGCTACCTTGTGGATTTGTCGTCGGCATTAGACAAATTATTCTGGCTAAATCGCTTATCCACTCAGAAAAGTTTTCTACTGTCTGATAGGGTTGAATCGTCGTTGCATATTTCGTCCAATCGGATTGTCGGCTTTGCGGTAACTTGCCCACCATTTGCTCTAGGAACGCTACAACGTTCCGCACTCGTGCTCACATGGAGCAGTAGCGACACCAACGAAAGAGGTGAGTCACTCTTCGATTTCATATTAAAAGCCAACCTATATGTAAGCAACAGAGGTAGTGAACCCACCTTTGTAACCAGTAGTAGAAGGGAAGTCCTGGACGTGACTCTCGTGTCGATGGAAGCAGAGGCGGTGGTAAGAAACTGGAAAGTGCTTGAAGAGCATTCCTTTTCGGACCATCGATACATCTCTTTCTACTTAGAGGGGGTCTCGCCTAGGACTGAAGCAATGAGAAACTTTTAAAATGCCGACTGGCCTAGATACAGGAACGAACTAGATAAGCGGCTTTCAGGAATGCGAGTAGGAGTATCGTGTAGCCCAGGAAAGCTAGAATACATGGTAAACCAGATTACCATGGCATGTGGGAAGGCTCTTGACAAGGCCTGCCCAATTAAGAAGCCAAAGGGCAAAAAGAAACCACCGTGGTGGAATGTAGATATTGACAAGGCTCGCAGAATTTGTCGAACACTATTTAACCAAGCCAAAAGAACCCAAAGTGACTCACAATGGGAAATTTACAGGTCTCACTTAGGGGACTATAAAAAGCTCTTAAGGCAGTCGAAGAGATCTTTTTGGAGGGACTACTTGGGATCTATGGAATCTGTGTCAGAGGGATCAAGGCTGAGAAAGGTTCTCTCTGGCTCACCCCGCATAGCTCCGAGGACCTTGCTTAGGTCGGACGGGACGTGGACGGGGTCGGCAGAGAACACTCTCAAACTTCTCCTGGAGACACACTTTCCGTACGCGGCGGGTAGGCTTCCGAACAGATCGACTGCAGTGAGGGAATAATCGGCGGCTGCTGACTTCCTCACATTAGAAAAAGTAACCTGGGCAATTGAGACATTTAAACCCTACAAGACGCCTGGTCCAGATGAAGTCTCACCGGTGCAGCTTCAGCAATCTTTGGAGTTAAGCGCAACTTGGCTGCATGCCATATATAAAGCGGTGCTAAACCTTAATTATATTCCTAAAATGTGGAAGGCATCAAGGGTTGAATTTATCCCTAAAGCAGGCAAAACATCTCACGTCAATTCCAAAGACTTTAGGCCTATAAGTCTCCGCTCCTTTCAACTGAAGGTACTAGAGCGAGTAATTGATGGTCACATCAGAGATTCAATAACGCACAAGTTAATATCTTCCCAGCATGCTTACATGAAAGGGAAGTCCACTGAAACGGCGATTCATCAAGTTGTGTCATATATAGAGTGTAGTGTGCCGGTGCGTTTGCTATGGTCATCGTGTGTGGCATAATCACATGCAGTGATGACACATGCAAAGCACATGTGACCGCAGACACGACGGTTCATCGTACGGCACCACATGAGGTACACTCGATGCTTGCTATTAGAAACGCAAGATCAGGTTACCGAGCAGATGTTGGTCAGTGCACATGACACTTATGATATAGTAGAAATAGCTAGTAAGCAATTGGATGTAAGAAATATACAAATAGGGGAAATGGAGAGCAATCAATGATTTGAGTGGTTGCCCATAGAAAGAAGCATTTAGATTGTAAGCATATAAAAGACGGCGTTGAGCCATAATAAAGCATTCTTATCCTAAGATTCAATACGCGAGTTTTATTGATGAGAATCATCGTGCATTTTAATGCTCGGACAAATGCGGCTGGAGAGCTAAGAGAATACTCAAACCTGCTTTAAACATTGAGAGGTCCCTGCACCCTCAAACACTACAAGAGAACTCACTGCAGGTCAAGGAGTACACACTGATATCATTTCTAGACATTGAGGGTGCCTTCAATAACATAGAACCTCTAGCGATCACAAGTGCTCGTCGATCAACATCTGGTACCCCTCGTACAAAACTTCTGGTTGTAGGGGTGAGTAACTCAGGTAATTATCGCGAGTTTACTCAATAACTCTTGCTCAATTAAGTGAGTCAGCTCAGTGAGGTAGCACAATTGAGTTACGACTCATTTCATAATTGTGTCGCTTTGTGCAAGTACGGCAGCCTGTTATCGTGGAGCGGTGCACGTTGAATAATTAAAGTGACACCACAAGTTATAACGCCCCAAAAGGAAACATTTTCATGCTAGTTCTTATTTTCTGTCATTCTTTATTCTCACCATAGATAATATGATATGCAACTTCCCTCTTTTGCCTCATAGGTTTTGGGCTGGAATCAAATCCCAATCATGGGCTGGCACGCAAAGAGGCTCTTAGAATCATAGCATTTTTATTTGGCTTAAAAAGCTATTTAATGTTAATATTTGGCTAAAAAATATAGTTAATGTTATTATTTGGCGAAATATGTGTTGAAATCTTGAGTTTTATTATAAAAAGGTTTCCGTAAAAATTTATTTCTAAGTGAACACGCAAGTTCATCACATATATTTTTATAATTATTTGTTTTATGCATGTTTAAATGCTGTTATTAAACATTTTTGCAAAATTTGAACTTCTCGTATTTTATAACTGTGATCATGTTGATTTCATATATTTATTTCTTATTCTTATTTTCATTGCGTTTACATTTATACTGTTTGCATACTTCAAAAGGGGCGAAAAAACTGCAAAGTCTCCAAAAATGCAATAAAAAACTCCCAAATGCCATTTCTTACCGAGTGTCTGTCCACAAAACAAAGAGCTTCGTATCAGCTCATCTTTGATTATCTGTGCTGACACCCTCATCGACTCGCCGCTCAGTAAGATGGTTGAAATTTATAACTGAGCTACTGAGTCACAACTTTCTTGGGAAGTGAGTCTGAGCGAGCGGCTCATCGCTAAAATTCAGCTCAGTAACTCAACTAAATGCTGAGTTACCCACCTCTAACTGGTTGCCAGGGTTGTGAGGGCACAGTTAGCGGAGGCAACTTTAAAACGCTGTACAAGCAGAGGAACCCCGCAAGGTGGGGTCCTTTCTCCTCTTATGTGGGTGGTGGCAATTAACGACCTACTGAAGGCCCTGGAGGAGGGGGAAGGATCGAAGGTAGTAGCTTATGCCGACGACCTTGCGGTGGTAGTAAGGGGTAAATTTCCTCAGACGCTGTGCGACATCATGCAGGAAAAACTTCAAAAGGTAGAGAACGGGACCAAAGACAAAGGTCTGGGTGTAAACCCGGACAAAACCGAACTTGTTCTCTTTACAAGAAAATATAAGATCCCACCTCTGAGGCTTCCCGTAGTGGCAAATGGAGTACTGAGGCTATGGGACGTCGCAAAATATCTAGGCGTAATACTAGACAAAAAACTTTCGTGGACACAGAAAGTCCATGAGCGCAGTAAGAAGACAACGGTGGCCCTCTACAGCTGCAAGGGAGCCATCGGAAGAAAATGGGGCTTATCTCCCAAAATTATTCCCTGGATATACACAGCCGTAGTCAAACCAATCCTGCTGTATGGGGCATTGGTGTGGTGGACATGTCTCGATAAAAAACCGCACAATCAGCTCTGCAAAGGGTGCAAAGATCGGCGCTAATATGCATAGATGGCGCTCTGTGTACAACCCCCTCGGAAGCATTAGACACCATACTAAATATCCTCCCGATTGATATCGCAGGAAAACAATTCACGGGGTGTGCCGCTCTTAGACTACGGGAGTTGCCCGTATGGAAGTCTACTCAAGTAGAACGCGCAACAATCGCAAACAAATTAGGCTCGCAAGTTACAAATTACTGCGCCCCCATTCAAAGCTTCACAAAGAAGTCCTCATACTAATTCCTGAAAGAGACCGGTGGTCCGATGGACCCCTTGGATCGGAGAATTCACTCCACTTCTACACTGATGGCTCAAAGCTTGAGAACCGAGTGGGAGGGGGTGTTTTCTCATCTCAAGTAGGATTAGAAAAATCTTTCCGTCTTCCTGACCACTGCAGTGTATTTCAGGCTGAGGTCGCTGCTATACAGGAGACGGTAGACTACCTAAGAACAGAAGAGGTTGAATTCAAAGATATCTTCATATTTTCCGACAGTCACGCAACACTAAAGGCACTTGATTCGGTCAACTGTAATTCTAAAACGGTAGTAACCTGTCGCAAATCTCTAAACGAGATGGCAGAGCAGTTTGCTTTTCACTTGGTATGGGTGCCAGGGCATAGCAACGTACCAGGCAATGAAACAGCGGATGAGCTTGCAAGAAGGGGGACGTTTAGGTATGCCGCTCGCTACATGCAAGCTCTTTCTAAGGGGCTCAACCCATAAGGAAGCCGTTGGAAAAACGGTAACACCTGTATCAAGTCCAAGCTCTTGAGGCCAGAATGGGACGTCAAGCGATCACAAGATCTTCTCATGCTGAGCAGAGACAACCTGTCCTTAGTCTAAGGAATCATAACAGGTCATATACTGATCGGCAGACACACAGAGAGACTAGGTGTTCCCTGCAACGACATCTGCAGAAGCTGCAGAAATGAAGAAGAGCGTGAAACCGTGAGACACTTTCTATGTGAATGTCCTGCACTATGGGCTAGAAGAAAAAAATTCTTGGGATCAGAGTTCTTTGGAGACCTTAGCGATCTGGCCAAAGTAGAGATTGGCAAGCTAGTAAAATTCGCAGATTCCACATGTTGGTTCGAGTAGGGGGAGTTTTCAAATCCGCGTGGTTCCACAATGGGCCTAAACAAAAAGGTCTAGGTGTGCTGGCGCGGTCGCTAGCAGCCACTTTAACCTAACCTAACCTACCCATTACCTCCTTTATTTTTTATGACCCTTATTTTTTGGCAAGCTGGCAGTTAATTTCTTTCTCATGCTGCATGCTTTCACAGAAAGTGTTTAGATTAACACGCGCTTCGAAATGAATTTTTTCGTCCAAAAGGGACCAAAAAATCCTTTACGTCTTTTGAAAGTGGTTTCATTGCACAAATCTGTTAGGGTAAAACTATATTTTTGTAATATATAAGCTACTTTTTTTAAAATAATATTACCTTTGGTTTTTAAGTACACCCTTATTACAAAGCACAGAAAAGGCATCTCATATTTGTCACGAATGGATTTTTTGCACTTTATTTTGTCGCACGAAAATATATCATGACAAGTCTCTTAGCGGATAATTCTAACGGTATAAGCGTACATTCACTTTTAACCATGCCACGAACCTCTAGAGAAATTCTGGTCCTAATAATAAACATAACAGAACTATATTTGCTTTCCTCAAGCAAAATAAGGTATATTTAACTAATTGAGCCTTTTGGCACATTATTTTACGCGAAAGTGTATGTGAGTTTTGATTATAATTCATACAAAAGTGGTACTAACCATGTTTCTTGCTAAAACAATATTATTCTACATTTCAATGTTTTGCAACTCCAGTAATATATTCAGTTCTAAGAAGAATTTAAAACCCGTTTATTTGTGAACTACATAGTCTTTTTTGATTCCTGTACAATTCGAATTGCAAGAATTATGAAGTTATTAAAATGAACGTTTCAATTGATAAAGAATGTGTAAGAGAAGCAATTTTGCACATATAATATTTTACTGGGGTATTTTTTCAACGGTGCAGCATTAAGCGCTTTTACAAGCATGTTATTAAATTGGTTGTACTCGTATACTTAATAAAATTCTGACATATGTATGTATGAACGGAAAAGCCTATTTAAAAATAATTAAATTTTCACCACGTAATTTGCCAAGGCAATTGTGGGCGTATGCGTATACGGATGTATACGTGCAAAACATTTGTGAGTTTACTTGAGCAAGGTATGGTATGATTATTATGGATTTAGGGTTGTGTTTAAATGCCACATCAAACACACCTTTACTTGCCATAACCGTCGTGCATTTCACAGCTACTGAAACGGTAAACTTTTAAGAGGGTTGCAATTGTTTCGGAAAGGCAACAAACATATATTTTCAATATCAATTCTGATATGCAGACATCGATGTTTTTTGCGAACCTTCGAAAATAAGTAAAACGCGCGCTTTCTTACTGCCATCCTGCACAATATCTCAAATAAATATGAAATACGCTTTAAATATAAAATTTAAAAATTCACATGTATCACAGAAATGAAGCAGGACACACCGGTATAAGAGAATATACATTTGCAATCGGTTATCAAAATCCAACTTTATAAAATTTTAAACATATACATATGTATGTATGTACATACTAATTCTAAATATAAATAAATATAGTTAACCACAACATTATTAAATATGATGTCCGCTCTGTTATCCATGTATGCAATTAAGTCTAAAAAGAAAGTACCTAATATTAAAGTTATTTATGAAACCTGCCATTAAAAATTTCACTATGAAGCAAATGTTCTACAGCGAAGTGAAATATACCAATCGGTTATTTGATAAGTCTAAAATAACATCTATTTTTGATTTTTATTAAAATAATCTACCAATAAAAGTTATTTTTGATTTTTATTTTATGTGTCTTATGATACTGTTATTGGAGACTTTTATTTAAAGAAGTCATCAATATAAATCAATCAGTCAATAATTTTCATTTTTTAAGTTATACTTATTAAAGTCTTTTGTATAGTCATAGGAAGACGACTTATTACAAATAGCAATGGCCGAAATATTGAACTACAATCCCAAGTCCATTGATATAGAAACCCATATAATGAATTATTGGGAAGACAGAAAATATACACTCTCTTACCTACACAAATTGGCTATAGGCCCTTTCCATTTCAAAACGTCCGGTCGTTACGGGTCATGATTTTAGATTTTAACGAAACTGTAATATGTCAATTTAAGAAGACACGTATTTTTGTGTTTTGCCCAAAAAAAAATTTTTTTGTGAATTTTTCGCAATTTTATTTTTTTTCGAAAAAATCAAGTTTTCTCGTTCGTTTCAAGAACTTTATTTTTTAAACATGCATAACTTCGAAAATATCAACCGATTTAAGTATTTTTTCAACTGTTTGTAATTATCTATTCTTTTAAAAAATTGAACTCAAGGTCAGTGTTTATGGAAGATTTTTGTGAAAAAAATAAACAAACATTTATATGCAAGGATGAGCACGCCTTAAATGCATTCTAATATAAAGTAAATAACTTAAATACAGAATTTGCAAATAAAACACAAACAACAACCACATAAACAAGTTAAATAGCGGCAGATCAGTTGCTCTTGTTTGCAGTTGGTTTGTTTAAGGAAGATGAAATAAACACAACAGCCAACTACAAACAAGAGCAACTGATCTGCCGCTATTTAACTTGGTTGTGTGGTTGTTGTTTGTGTTTTTGTTTGCAAATTCTGTATAATGTATTTTTTACTTTATATTCTAATGCATTTTTAAGGCGTGCTCATCCTTGTCTACAAATGTTTGTTCATTTTTCTGTTGGTTTAAGGAAGATGAAATAAACACAACAGCCAACTCGGCTAGCGTAGCACAATAGGTAGCGTATTGGCTCTGCAACTCCGAGCTCCCGGGTTCAAAGCCTGAGAGAAGTGGTTATGAAAAATTAAATAAAAAATTAATTTAATTTAATAATCAAACCGAAGTCTGATGAAGAAATGTGGTGATTTCCGAAATAGTACTATAACTTCAACCATTAAAAACTGTTGTTGTTTTTTCACAAAAAAATCTTCCATAAACTGGCCTTGAGCTCAATAAAAATTCTAAAATATTAACATTTACTAGGCCAACAGAAAAATTAACAAACATTGCGAAAAATTCACAAAAAACAATTTTATGATCAAAAAACAAAAATACGTGTCCTCCTAAATTGACCCAACAACATATTAAAGTTTCGCTAAAATTAAAATCATGACCCGGACGTTTTGAAATGGAAATGGCCTATGGCTATTCACAGCATGCCCGCTCCTTAAGTTAGTGTAGAAAGTGGATTGTCTGCACTAAAGTGGGTTTTAACTGACTTAAGATCTGCAGCCCAATCACTGATTCCGAATGAACTCCCGTCGTGACAAAATCTCCCGTCACGAATTCGGGAAAAGTGCTATCAGCAATTTCGACGTTTTCGTAGTTTACGTGGCCAACTGTTACTCTAAGTTCGAATCAGTGTTACCAACCCTTTACACGAAATTCAGCGGTTTTTTGTTTACTTTTTTGACAGCAGTTGAAAGATAATGCACATATTTTCACAGGCAAAGTTTACAATAGTTATTTAATAATGAAATGAGTTCCATTGTGGAAGCTGTGTTATTAAAAGAGCAAGTGCGAAGCCCGAAATAGACGTTTCCAACCCGCAAATCCTTTTTGCTTGCTTTCTTTTCTAATTGCTCTGGGTTCAATTTTGTTTAGATATGGCTTCCGTTGTATATAGCTTTTATGGTCCAACCAAACCTCTAAAATAAAGAGAATAACATAAACAAAATATCGTTCTTCTTTTTATAATAATTCGACAAATTAGCAAACATTTTTGCCTATTTATTTTTTTCCCAGGTGGTGGCTGTTAAAGTTTTATGTTATATTATAGTCGAATGTACATAGGCAATTTATACTTGTGTTAAATACGAAACTTTCAATTGAAATAAACAGCACATCCTTGTGCATATACATATGTACATATGTATGGATTCACTAAGATGACTACGAAAGTCGTATCCTTAAGGCTTTTCAGCAGCACGGGGTTTTTAGAAAACCTTGCGCAATGTCTGCCCGCTCCTCCATCATATTCACTAAGCTCATACTAACTCCGGTTAGTGGATGGTCTTGACCTGTTGAAAAATCAATTTAAATTTATGCCCTACAGCCATTAATAAAAACTTCTTACATTTTTAATTACTTCAGTGAAAAATATCCACTTAGTTCACATGTAGTTTTTTGTTCATTTTAATTATTATTTTCACTTCTCCCGATAAGGGAAAGCGTTCGTAGATTATTCTCACGAATAAATGTCGGAATCCGTGATGGCGATCTCCCGAATTCCGAAATTTCGTAAGAATTTCGTGATCACGTCGAAATTGATTATAGCATTTTACGTCGGGAGCTCCGACGGAATTCATGATAGGCCTGCTAATTTTTTTCTTTGACAATTTACCAAAACTTTTACTAATAAAATTTTTTAGAAAATAAATAGATATTAAAAATAAAAACCATATACATTCATACGTCTGATTTTTTCGATTTTTATTGTTATGATTCTCTATTTTCCAACAACTTCTTTTCTGCAAAAAATGTTGATGACTTGTATTAGCATTACTTAAAAAATAAGAGTCAGTACCTGATTTATATTCATGCTTTTTATAAATAAAAGTCTTCGTTAATTGTTATCATAAGAGATGTGAAATAAAAAAAAACTGTTATTTAAAGAGTAAATAAATAAAAGTCTCAAAATAATCGTTAAAAAGCTATTTTAATAATAAAAATTGTTATGGTCCGTGCTCATAATAGCGATTTGTACGGCCAATTGACTGAGTAATCATAGACTGGAAATGTTTCAGTACCATCAATTCAAGCTGATACTTTGAAAATCCCGACCATCAGTGGTGAGATTGTTATACCTTCACTGTATCTCCCGCCCCGATTCAACATAAGCCAGCACACTTTTAAGACATTTTTCGACAAAATAGGTCCCAGATTTCTAGCCGGCGGTGATTTCAATGCCAAGCATCCGTGGTGGGAATCACGAGTCACAAGATTCGAGTTGAATAAGTGCGTTTCTCAAAATAATCTAAACTTCTTGTCTGCTCGCAGTCCCATATACTGGACGACCGATCCTAACAAAATCCTGATTTTATCGACTTCGCAATTTATGCCGGCATCGACCCAAATTGTCTAGAAAATTTTATTTAATGAAGATATGAGCTCAGGTCATTCTGCTCTCATTATCAATATGAATGTGCCTGTTTCTGTCACATCTCGAAAGCACCGTCTTCTAAGTAAAAGGACGAATATAGATATTTAATTTTTTCAATCTTGGCTGGAGTCCCATGTAAACCTAAACATGGAAATAAAGTTTAACAGGGATTTAGATGACGCTGTGGAAAACTTCCCCCAAAAAATATACACGAGGCCGCTTCGTTAGCTTCCTCCCACTAATTCAACAGACCCGCATTGTAGAAACAAGGTTCCATATCCAGATGAAGTAGCTCAGATGGTAAGAGACGGCTTCGAAAGCTCTGGCAGAATAGCAGAAGTCTAGTTGACAAAACTAGGCTCAACAAAGCAATTAAAGAACTAAAATCCAAGAATCGATAGCTGAACTTCTTAAGAACGCCGAGCCAATTAAAAATCGCGAGAGTAATCTATGGAGAGCCACCAAATATTTAAAACGTCCTCCGTAGCAGCAAGTACAAGTGAAAGATGCTGATAAATCATGGTAAAGCCGACGCTTTTGGCAACCAACTTTAGAGTTCTTTTGTGCTGTTCGCCTTAAAAAGTGACTACCAGCGACAGAGTGTGGAAGCTTAAAGATAAACCCATTCCTTATGTAAAACTATCTGAGGTGCAAACAGAAGCATCACGGTTAGAAAATTTGATGCGTGGACAGTCAAACAATTGCCAAAGAAATGCCTGCTATTTTTAGTCCTAATCTTCATCTGTAGTTTAAGGCTAAGCCATTTCCCTACTCAATAAAAAAGCGCCGAAATTATAATGATATCAAAGACAAACAAGCCTGAGAACAAATTATTATCTTATGGCCGATACGTTTGCTGACATTTATCTCAAAAATACTTGAAAGAATATTTCTTCGACAATTATTGCCCTATCCGTCATCCCAGACCATCAATTTGGATTCAGGCAACTACACGGAACTCCGGAACAACGTCAAAACCATTCTAAAGAGTCTGGAAGAGAAACAGTCCTGTTCCGAGATATTAGAAGTAAATGAAACACCTTTAAACTCTCTTGTAGACGTATTTAATGCGGAGAATGAAACTGTCATTTAAATTTTGCGTAGCTTCTTACTTTGTTTATACCTATAGCAGATTTTCCCAGTTAAAAATGCAGCTCTGATCAATATACATAGAAGCAATATTTCGTCGTCGCAGTAGTTATAACCCATCACCAGCGCGATCTATCGAGGTTTTCTCTACGTAACATTTTTCTCTGGGCAAGCGCGACTAGTATATGGTGACAGTCTGTGAGTAGAATCCCAACTAAAGTGTCTTAAGGCAAACAGTAAAAATTATTTTTTAACCGATTCAAGACGGTCAGAATGCACCTGATAATGCGGATACCATATCTGACATCACTGGAGTTTTTTTGACGGAACGACTTTGACACATGAGTTGTGAATTCAAGCGAATTCGTAATAATAGATTTGCTTTTACAAAATCCATGTTGAGAATTAGTAATTGATGAAGACATTAAAAAAGTTAACTGACTAATAATTTTGAAATCTTGGCTATGACACGATAATTTTCAATATTTGACCTATTTTCGCCTTTATGAAGAGGGATTATAAAAGATTGTTTCCATGTGGAAGGAAAAACCTCCTGTTTCAATGACAAATTAAATAAGTTTGATAAAGGTAGGTAGAGGTTTTCCGCACATTTTATAAGAATGCATGTCGGAATCATGTCAGGACCGGGCTTGGATGAGCCTTTTAAAGTTTTCAGATAAGGGTATTCCTCCTCTGGGGTTATTGTAGGTAAATTGATTGAGTTGTTCGAACTTACTTGATACGGATATGTGGAAAGTTCAAATTGGAGTTAATGGCATAGTTAGACTTAAAAAATAGTGCAAATAAATTAGCAATCTATTCTGAATTGTTATAAGTGATATTTTCAAATTTCATTGCGGACGGAAACTTTTGTAGCTTTCGCTTAGAAACCATAAAATTATTTGGGATCAGAAATAATAGAATTTTTCATTTTGCGTATATACATATGTATGCTTTATAACATTTTTTGTCCAACTGCGAATGCAAGCCAGTTTTTTTTATACAGTTTGAAGCTACGAGACCTTTTATTTTTTTAAACATTTCAGTTCCCTCGTAAACCACAATTGTGTTGGCTCTGAATAAGAACATTTAAGTTTAGGTACTCAAACAATTCATACAGAGTATTATTAAAATGATCAACGTTTTTCTCAATATTTTCATTATATTTTGGCCATATGATTTTAGATAGTACTTTATTAAGCTTTTTATAATTTGTTTTCGCAAAATTAAATTTAGTGTTAGAAATGAGTATATTAAAGCTTTGATCCTGTAAAAATCCCATAATTTCGCAATCTAAATGCATAGCTGGATGAAAGACGTCTTCGGGTAAAACCAGAGGGTCACATCGATTCACAGACGTTGTAGCCATGTTGTCGACGTAAACCAAATCCAGCACCCTTCCAAATTTATTAGGAATAACTTAGATTTGATGCAGGCAAAGTTCAGCCATCTCATCCAAAATTATTTGTACTCATTTTAGATGAAAAATGTACAATATTATGGTCAACAATCTTTCACGATATGTGGGGGAGGTATAAATCACCCAAAACTACCATGGAATCTGACCAGTTGGTCATTGAACTAATAGTTTTGAGTGAAGCAATACATTACAAGTAAACAGAAAAGTCTGATTGAGGTGGAATATAGCAGAGAGCTAAATAAATAAAGCCCTTACCTGACTTAACACGGATGCACTTAAATTCGATAGAGCCGATAACAGGAACCACAATCTCTTCAGATAGTAGCGAAGAGTGTACAGCGAAAAGGACACCTCCGCCCAACCTGCCCAAGCGGTCGTTTATATATACCTGAAAATCGCTGCAAAATATCTCCGAGTCAAGAACATTGGGTTTAAGCCAAGTTTCGGTAAAAGAAATAATTTTAAAATCGCAGTAAAAGCTATTTAAGTGTAGATCCGTAAGTTTGGTGTTTAACGTTTCGATTATAGATACCGATAGTATATATTAAATACAGTTTTTGGGATCCGTTTGCCGAGAAATCCTTGCAACATTACTATCGCTTATGTGAGGTTTATATTTAAATTCGAGCACAAAATGTTCGAAACAAATGTAAAATTTACATTTTTTAATGGTTAAATTGTCAGTTTCAATTTTCGAAGTTATATAGCATTTAATATCTTCGGCTGTGGTATCCTTCGCAAATCTAGAAACAAAATGTGTCCTTCTAAGAGGAACGACAACCAGCCTCTTAGTCGCAGGTTCCAACAATTCTGGCGGCCCAACAGCATTCTTAGACGCCAATCTATCTGAAATGGGCCTAGATGTAGACGGCTCAATTTGAACAGCAGTTAGCTCAACAGCAATTTTAGATGTCAATCTAGTTACAATGGGTTTTGATGTAGAGGGTTATACTTCCATTGCAGTAGGAGTTGGAGATGCCAGATTAATTAGTTCAATAGAAGGTTGAGCACTTTGGGGTTTAAATCCAATAATTTCTTCAGATTGAATATCAACTCTCTTGCGCTTAGCAACGTTGAGCTTCGCGCAAGGTGACACATTATTCAAGCGTTTAAAAGATTTGAAAATTTCTTCGTTCCTTTTAAATTTTTCAGTCAAAGCTGAAAGATCCCTGCCTATCTCAGAAAACCCATTCCTAGTCTCCCTGAAAAGCTGAAACAGATCGACTTCGGTTGATCTGCACTTTAAACAAGACCAGCGCAAGCCTTTGCCGCCATCGATTAAATCTAGCACTCTCCCCGTCAAACCGGCACACTTCATATGGGCGAGCCCATCACATAGCCAACATGACAAAAATCGTTCGTAGTCACCCTTGACGACTTGGCCGTTTGCAACTGAGCAGGACAGTTTTGTGGCTATTTATTGGAAAACGACCATACTCGTAGACCACGTTGAATTTTCAATGTCTGTGTATATTTTTCCAAGTTTTTCGGATCGGAGATAATTATAATTTTTTCCTCAGCGTTCGTTTGCTCTCCATCTTGTCCAAGTAAACACTGAGCAGCGAACTTTCGGTAGGAGTAATATCTGTTTCCGAACAACCTAAGAAATCTGTAGTAATATTTTCAAGTGTGTAGGTTTCTGACACTGGCTCCTGTAGAAGATAAGCGATGATTTGCATGCATATAATAACACAAGTAACTTTAGAAAAGACGAAACAGTATGGCTTCGAAACATTATATATGTACATTAGGGTGGGTTAAATTTTTGGTCGATGTTTGGTACCCCCTAGTTGTGTTTTATAAATCATTTTAAGCAACTTTTCCAATGGAAGTATGGTTTTATTTTGAATTCCGAGCCCCCCAATTTTTAAAAATAGGTATTTTTTTTCCTTTTCTTAGATCTTCTTCTATCTACTCGCTAAATGAACAAAGCCTATTTTTCTCATTTCAAATTTATTATTCTTTACAATTTCAACCTTAAAGATAAAAACTTATATAAAATATAAATGAAAAAAATTAAATTGAATATTGTAAGAAGCGAGAAGGACTTATTCTTGAAAGTCTTTCTTGCTGTCAAGTTTAGGAAATTTTTTACGGCTTTCTAATGTCACTGCCATCACTTCTTCTCGTTTCTGTTCTAAAACTCGTTTGGAAACGCTAGCTAGCAATTGAACATGTCTTTCCGTTGCTTGTATGTGTAACGGAATTTTTGGATCAGGTAGCGGTCGATCATCATTTTCCAGATATTGTTCTAGATGTTCATAAGGGATGCTTAGAGTAAACGGTGGTTCGAATATGCTTGAATTATCATTCATATCAATCATATTCATATAATCCGTGCAATTGAAGTTCAAGATAGGTTTTTTATAAGCTCTCAGTTGCATCGGATTATCCACATGGTTGCGGCAGTGTACAATTTGTTTTAGAGCTAAGTCGCGTATGTTTTTTTCATCGTCGAACAACATTGCTAATAAAACGTTTTCTGAGTGAGCATAATACGCGTTTTCTTGAACAACATTATTCACAATTTTTCTCAAATTCGAATCCAAATATTGAGTCCAACGTATGAATTTACAAAGTAATACACTGCCGTAAACGACAGAGTTATAGTACTTAATATTAAAATACATTGGCGTATAAGTTATCGTAAATAAGTTCTCACGATAACATTTTCGTCAACAACAACATCTTGTTGACGCAACCCCACTCAGGGTGGTTGCACCTAACGTTCCACACGCGCAACCATGTCAGCAGAATTGCGCTCACACGGTTTGGCTGCACCGAATATTCTACACGCGCGGCCATGTCAGCAGATTCGCGTTGCACGGACTGGCTGCACCGAATACTCTACACGCACAGCCATGTCAGCAGAATTGCGTCCGCACGGTAGAACGCTAGCAGAATAGCAGCAGCGCAGCGCGAAGCCGTGGGCTAGGTGTAAGCTAGGGCACGATTGTAAGTTCAGTTTGAAAAACTCATTAAAGACAACAGCTAGTGCGCTGTAGAAAACAATCGAATAAAATTAAATCGTTTTATTGGCGCCCAACGTGGGGCTCACGAATATAAAAACGAAAATTAATTAACACCACTACTGGATAAGGAAGAAAGGCGATTAACGGGACCAATCCTGGAACGCGAATATAAAACCGAAAATTAATTAACACCACTACTGGATAAGGAAGAAAGGCGATTAACGGGACCAATCCTGGAACGCGAATATAAAACCGAAAATTAATTAACACCACTACTGGGTAAGGAAGAAAGGCGATTAACGGGACCAATCCTGGAATATTATAAGAATATGTTAAGGATGAAAGGGTGAGTGAAGTGCTTGTCTCGTTTAAAAATTACTTGTAGTAATAGTGAAATATAATAAAGTGAAAATACAATTTTTGCGAATAGTTGATGAGTGAATTACTTGAAATAAAATAAAGTTAAAATAGAACAAGAATTTTTAGGGGAAGTAGATGAGTGAAGTGTTAGAGGACTTGTTTAAAAATCTTAAATTAGAAAACACAGAGGAACATATCATGAACGCTGACCAAGTAGGCGAGTTGATTAGAGCAGAGGTGAGCAGGGCATTAGCGGCCCAAAAATTAGAATTCGACAGAAAGATAATTGCAATTAAAAGCGAAGTTGAATACTTGGGATTTTTGGTCTCGCAAGGGGGAATTAAAACATGTCCAGACAAAGTTGACACAATTCGGAATTTCCCTGAGCCCACCACTTTGAGGGGGCTTAGATCATTCTTGGGCCTGGCGGGGTATTACCGCTGTTTTATAAGAGATTTCGCTAAGATAGCAAAGCCCCTGTCAAATATTATGAGGGGAGAATACGGTCGAGTTACGGCATCACAGTCGAAAAAAATCAAAATTGATTTGACTGACGAACAGAAAAAGACCTTCAATACATTAAAGGAAATTCTAGCATCCGAGGACGTAACACTAACATATCCGGATTTCAGCAAACCGTTCGATTTGACTACTGATGCGGCCTCACACGCTATCGGTGGCGTCCTTTCACTGGAGGGCAAACCTATTGTTTAGGCTTCCGGCCTAAATTTCATCACCACCCTCATTCGACCGACAAATCGTACGCGCACCCCTAGTAAGCGGTTTGCGTGTACACACTCATACACCCACACACACTTTCACCCACATGCACACACACGCTCACGCACACACACTTTCACCCACATGCACACACACACACGCACACACAGTCCTTTACACTTTTCGGAGCGCCGGTACTTGCCGCCAAACAGTGCCCTTTCGTTAACTTTCCCCTTAACTCGGTGCACCGTTTGGCGGTTCAACGGCGTTTAAACAAACTCCGTCTGATTACTTCTTTTCCGAAGACGAGACAAGCAGGTTTTTCACAGCAGCCACCACGCCACTACGGAGGTAATTGTTACGTATATATATTCTCATATAATCACCGATTCCGATTTATAACGTTTGAAAGTGAATAAATTCAATTCTTTACTAATATCGAAACACTCGTTCATTTTATTATCTTTCCATAAAACTTTACTACGGAGCGTATATTCCGTATACGCCGTGAGTAAATATTGGTCCTATCGGAGCCGTGAGAAAATACAGTCCACTACTACTACGGAGCTATCAAATCATCACCGTGTACACCACAATTTTCCAAGAATTAATCTCAGCACTTAATATCCATATCGGAGCGAGAAGCTTTAAGCGAACGACTCGCTAACACACAACATCACTTATAACCACACTTGCATCCGCACCGAGTAGAGATAAAGTCAAAACAAATCAGCACTGCAATCATCCCAGATATTATAAACACAAGGTACGTGGTTTGAATTTCAGTGCCACTCCGTTTTTTTCTTTAAAACAATCTGAATAAAATATTCAAAAAGTTTGTAAACGCAAATGCAGGTTGAAGAAGAATATTCAGTGAAGACAATTTTTGAGGCACGCACATTAATATTGATGAATTTTCTTTTGTTCCAATAAATCCGCGTATTCACACATAAAATTGTTCACTTTATAAAAATAAAATTTACGCGCGAACATTAATTTTGTGTAAGACTTTTCCTTACAATTTTCACAAATCACCGGTCTGCGCAATATATGCACACGCACATATATTATTGATCACTTCGCGCACTGTGTTGTTGTTTCATTGCTATTTCAATCAAGTGATCGATTTAAACGAATCTAATCAATTTCCACTTACATGGCATTTAATTCGAGATCACAAAATTTATTTGGCACATATTATTTGTTGCGTATAAGCGGTCAAATTGTTTTTTAAATCACTTAATTTTGTAAAGGTTCATTTGCACATAACCTTGAATATCACCTTGCACACTGCTTCTTCTTCTTCAAACTTGCGTCGACACAATCACTTATTGCATTGTCAAAAAAATTTGAGTTTGAGAATTTGCGAGTTTAAAATACTGTTGCGTATATTCCGTATACGCGGCCGTGTAGATATTATTTGTATAAATATTGTAAAACGTTGCACTGTTGCGTATATTCCGTATACGCAGCCGTGTACACATCGTTATTGTTATTGATATATTCCATATACACGTCTATAAAATTTTACTTCACACACTTGAAATCACCGGTCGTTGGGGTGGCGAGTTAGCTGGAGAAAGTAATACATATTAACAAAAAAAATACATAAATACAATTGAATCAATAAATACTATTACTTTTATATGCACATTCTTGCATACATAAAACCAAGTTGTTATTTTTTAAAGAGGCGTTTGTGTTTTTTCCTAGCGTGATTAGGCTAAGGCTACTAATTTGGTCAGAGATTTCAAAAGAGACAATAAAATTTTCTAAAAAACTTGTCAACTACGGTCATAGACACAGAAACTCAAATAATGGAAACTTTCATCCGGTTGGCAGACTCAGTAGCAGAATTCGAAACTGACTACACCAGCGCTGACGCAGCTGAACACACAAAACATTCTATTGCAATTGAGCAAGAAGAACTTAAAGCTTTATGGGGAAAAACTAAAGTAGCTTATGATGAACTCGTTGGTTCAACACAACTATCTTCAAAAGACCTCATGGCTATAAAGAAAAAATATAAAATGAGTTATTATAGTTTTGTTCGCTGCCAGACTACCATGGCCGACCTCTCCGAAAAATTGACCAAAGCTGAGAAGGTCACTGAAGATAAACCTGCTCGCGAGCACAACATTCACTTGCCTCCATGTGATACAGACATCTTTAGGGGAGATTATCTCTCATGGCCTTCCTTCCGAGACATGTTCACGGCCATATATATAATAAATAAACGTCTTACCCCGGTTGAAAAACTATTTCATCTAAACCAAAAAACCCAAGGGGAAGCGAAAGAAATCGTGCAAAGGTGCCCATTAACAAACGAAGGTTTTTCAACAGCTTGGAAAAACCTCAGTGACAGATACGAAAACAAACGTATACTAGTCAACACCCAGCTAAAGCTTCTCTTTAGCTTAAAGTCAGTTGAGAGTGAATGTGGTAGCTCTATCAAAAAGTTGCAGCGCGATATAAATAATTGCATCTCATCACTTCAATGTCATCAAATTGACATCTCCAACTGGGATGCAATCATCACATATTTGTGCTCAACAAAACTTCCAGAATGCACACTGGCACTATGGGAACAGTCCATTGAAAACAAAACCGAAATATCCAAATGGGAGGATATGGATCGATTCCTATCCAATCGGTTTCAGACTTTGGAAACAGTGTCAGGCTTGAGAGCCAGTAAAATTTCACAGGCACCTAAACCACAAAGCCTGAGGCAAAACCCTGACATTCCACCAAAAAGATTTGGCGCTTATCCAACGAACGTGAAGCAACATTCCTGTAAAATTTGCCAAAGCAATGACCACAAATTACGAAATTGTCAAAGATTCCGACAACTAACCACGACTCAAAAAATAGAGTATGTCAAGAACAATAATGGATGCTTGAATTGCTTATCATTTGGCCACACGGTGTCAAGATGCACAAGCTCCTTCAATTGCAGTACATGTCACTCGCGACATCACACACTGCTCCATGTGCAAGCATTCCAGCCCAAAGCAACAGCTCAGAGGGGAACTCCGAACCCCCAAGATGACATACCTTCTACTTCAAGGCAAGCACAGTGGAGACGAGAATCTACGAATAATAATGATAAAACTGTGAAAAACGTTAACTCCTGCTACGCAAACACAAATGTGGGAGTGCTATTAGGTACGGCACGTGTCAACATATGTTATAGCACAAATTTTTGTGCTAGGGCACTCATTGATTCGGGTTCTGAGTGTTCATTCATTACCGAAAAGCTCAAGCGCAGAATTAACATTCCGTCACAGCGGTTCTGCGCTCAAGTGTCGGGAATCAACAATACCAAGTCTGCGCAAGTTAAAGAAGCATGTGCAATACAACTGCGGTCGTCCACAGACCCACTAGTAAAAATCGAAACAGTGGCTCTTGTTCTACCACATCTAACGGGGAATCTGCCAACTTGCCAAGTAAGCGCAATGACGAGGCAAGCATTCCCAGACTTGGTATTGGCAGATAAGAGGTTCTTCGCCAACGAACCAGTTGATCTTATCCTTGGCGGAGACGTTTATCCCCAAATTATTCTAAATGGCTTAAGAAAAAATGTGCTTAATACACTCATTGCTCAGGAAACCGTGTTTGGTTGGATAATTACCGGCAATGCAGAAACTACGAGTTCTTCCACTAATATCGTCTCATTCTTCAATGAAGTTTCAGTGGATAAGCAGTTAGCGGCCTTCTGGGAATTAGAGGAGATTCCTAAAAAGCGGAAGGCAAGCGAAGAAGACGCTTATTGCGAAAAGCTCTTCAAAACAACAACTCAACGAAATTCTGACGGAAAATACGTTGTATCCCTGCCGT
The DNA here is from genome assembly GCA_963971545.1 of Philophylla caesio. Taxonomy (NCBI): domain Eukaryota; kingdom Metazoa; phylum Arthropoda; class Insecta; order Diptera; family Tephritidae; genus Philophylla; species Philophylla caesio. The sequence goes on from OZ020605.1 coordinate 27,401,031, forward strand.
TTCGACAAGGTTTTCCGAATCATGTCTCCCTCGGGCCTTCTTTGAAAAGTGCATGCTCTCAGTTCTACCGGAATGAGACACGACTAGCAAAGAAACCTGTACTACAAACGGAATACAACAGGGTTGTTAAGGAATACGAGACACTTGGACACATGACGAAAATTACTAGCAACGTGGCAGCGGATTCCACCGATTGTTACTTCCTACCACACCATGCAGTCCTGAAAGAGGAGAGTGTCTCAACAAAGGTCCGAGTGGTATTCAATGCCTCGTGTCCTACCGCAAACGGCGTGAGTCTAAATGATGTCCTCCTTCCAGGTCCAGTTTTACAAGCCGACCTAACAATACTGATCCTGCGTTGGAGGTTGTTTAAGTACGTTTTCAATAGTGATATCGAGAAAATGTATCGGCAAATTCTGATAAACAAAAACCAAGTAAAGTATCAACGCATAGTTTTCAGAAACAATCCTCAGGATCCAATCAGTTTATACGAATTAAAAACCGTGACCTTTGGTATCAACTGCGCCCCATTCCTGGCGATCAGGACATTACATCAATTGGCCGACGACGTGGAAACATCCCACCCACGAGCATCGACCATTCTTAAGCGATGTATGTACGTCGATGACGTACTCGCCGGTGAACACACTATAGAGGCTGCTATAACAGCGAGAGACGAGATAACGCACGTACTACAATCGGCTGGTTTCCCATTAAGAAAATGGACCTCAAACTGTAGCGAAGTTTTAAACGGCATACCTAAGGAACATTTGCTGTCCGGCGACTTCTTGGAGTTTGAGGATACCAGCACGGTGAAGGCACTTGGCATCAGATGGAATGCTCATGCCGACCATTTCTATTTCCACGCTAAGCCAATTGAGGATCAGAACAAAATCACAAAAAGAACAATACTTTCCGCTATTGCCAAACTTTTCGATCCTCTAGGTTGGCTCGCACCCATAATCATTATTGCAAAAATTATCATGCAAAATATATGGTTGGAAAAAACAGACTGGGACGAAGAAGTATCGTCAACCACTTTGGATCGATGGCTAGCATTTATGCGTGATTATACAGAAATCAACAGCATCCGCATACCAAGATGGGTCCAATTCGCACCAACGGAAGAGGCCGAGATACATGGGTTTAGCGATGCGTCAGAAAAAGCATATGGAGCAACTATTTACTTGCGGGTTAAGACCGCCAAAAAAGTGTTCGTCAATTTACTCATGGCAAAGACAAGAGTAGCCCCAGTAAAAACAATATCCTTGCCTAGATTAGAACTATGTGGTGCAGTCCTATTAGCGGACCTGGTCGAAGCGGTCACCGAGAACCTTAACCTCAGTCATTTAAAGATCAATCTTTGGACTGACTCAACAATTGTGCTAGCCTGGATTCGGAAACCACCCTGCTCTTGGTCAACATTTGTGGCACATCGAATAACAAAAATAATAGAAAAGGTTGGAAGCAAAACCTGGCGTCATGTGGATTCTGCATCGAATCCTGCAGATTTAGCAAGCAGAGGATTACTAGCTAGCGAAATGATCGACAATGCCTTGTGGTGGCAGGGACCTTCCTGGCTGCAAGAAGACAATTCCCAATGGCCAGCACAAGAAGAGCATTATAATACAGTCATTGAAGAAAAAAGGATACAAGTTCACACTGCTACCACATATATAAACAACATTAATATTTTTCTCGAGCGATTTTCAGATTTACCTAGGGCTTTGCGAGTTATCTCATACATTCTGAGATTCTTTCAAAGAACATACTCAAAAACAAAATCTTCATTTCAAGCAAAGTCTTGCCTCATTTCATCCGATGAAATTAAAGCAACGACTCAACGCTTAATAACCCTTTCTCAAAAGCAATATTACTTAGAGGAATATAAGAGTCTTAAATCTGATAAGTCGATTGGAGCGAAAAGTGAAATTTTGCCTCTCAACCCTTTCATCGATTCAGCTGATATTATAAGGATCGGAGGCCGTTTAGGTGCTTCGTTAGACCTGGCGTATAGTGAACGACATCCAATCATATTACCGTATGATTGCAGGTTGTCCCGACTCATTGTTCAGTTCATCCATCGAATTTCCCTTCATGGAGAAAATCAACTCATGCTACGCATAATCCGAACACAGTATTGGATCCCACGGGTAAAGAATATGATCCGATCTGTTATTCATAATTGTAAGGTAAGCACCATTCATAAAAAACGCACTCAAACGCAAATTATGGGCATCTTACCCCAAGAACGCACCACCTTCTCCCGGGCCTTCACAAATAGCGGTGTAGACTTCGCAGGACCCTTTGATATTAAGAGCTACCGCGGTAGAGGATGTAGAACTTCAAAAGGGTATGTCTGCTTATTTGTATGCTTCACCACCAAAGCCATACACCTCGAAGCTACCACCGACCTTAGTACCGCGTCTTTTTTGGCTGCATTTGCCCGTTTTATTGCGAGACGAGGTTGTCCGCAAAACGTTTATTCCGACAATGGCACTAACTTTGTCGGAGCTTCTCGAGCTTTACGATCCGAAGCCAAAGCCTTTATGGCTGAAGCACGCGGTAGCACCCTGTCAAAGTATTCGCACCAATTGATTTCCTGGCATTTCATACCTGCGGCTGCCCCACATATGGGAGGATTGTGGGAGGCCGGGGTAAAAAGTTTTAAAAGCCATTTCAAGAAAATCGCCTCGAATACAAAATATACGTTAGAAGAGTTTATGACTCTCCTATGCCGAGTTGAATCGTGCCTCAACTCACGCCCAATTAGTCCTGCTTCGAACAACCCATCAGACCTGGAGCCGCTTACCCCAGGCCACTTTTTAGTGGGGGGGCATTTATTGGCTCCACCCGAGCCTGACACCCACGAAAACCCTGCCTCGGTCATAAATCGATGGGAAAAGCTCAAGGCTCTCCACCAGTTATTTTGTAGAAGATGGAAGTCCGAGTACTTGAGTGAAATGCAAAAACGCATAAAATGGAAGCATCCACAAGGTAATCTACAAAGCGGAGACCTTGTTGTTATTAAGGAAGAGAACCTACCGCCTAATGAATGGAGACTGGGACGAGTCGTGAAATTATACCCAGGCTCCGATAAACGGGTCAGAGTCGCAGAAGTTACAACTGAAAAGGGACAAGTTACTAGACCAATTGCAAAATTGGTCTTGCTACCACACGACAGTGAAACCAGAACAGAAAAATCAACTTCTACTAAATCTGCCTAAACCCCTCATTTCTCTTCCCAACAAACCACAACCAAACCCAACGATAACTATAAAATATATTAAAAAAAAAAAAAAAAAAAAAGGGAAGTTACAACTGAAAAGGGACAATCACTATACTACGTGTATGCACATAAGTTCGGACATATACTCATCCCCCTACAAACTTCGAAGTTAGCTTAGGCCAAAGTAGCCGAATCTTTTAATCACCTGTATGATCATAATAAGATTGCAACAGAGATATTCATTTAGCCCATGCATAAATATATATGTCTACTCACGACAACGAAAAGGAAACACTCACCCCATGTCCCAAACGTTTTTTTTTTCGGCAACCGCAAATTCCTGAGGACATCTCATCAACTTCGTTGAAATTAAGGTATATCCTTCCCATGGCAGGACGAACTTGGCGTAGAGTCGATGTGGTATGTACATACGTGACCTGAAAGTAAACGATTTTAGTTCATTCATACATGAGAATCTTAGTCGATACGTTAGTGGGGGGGGTATATTTGTAATACATATCAACAAACGCAAACCAGCGCCAATTTCCCGAAGGATCACTATACATGCCAGTCATGACATAGACAATAGCCTGGCCAATTGTAATAACCACACCAAAGAGTTTTGTGCGTCATTAAACAATGCACGAGCCTTGGGCGTATCGCACCCGCCAGCAGCTGCATAATCAAACCGGACATTACGATCGGCGAAATACCAAGCTGTAAGAGTGTGCCACGATTCGAAGCCAAGATCACACGGATTCAATAAAATGGATCGGCCGAGTATGAGCTCATGAGACCGAACCGCGGGATTCGGCAACAAACCAGGAAGATGAATAGTGTTACTGCAATCCATAGCACCTTCTCCCTGAATTGAATCTTTCGCTTCGGCTTTGTAATTTCAGGGAGTATGCTGCAGAGGGGTTTGATAACTTCAAGGAATTTTAGTTCTATTATGCCGTTTTATTTTCACGTGTATTTAATTAAGTATATGGAATTTTTCCCGAAAACGCACAGAAGATTTGACTTTCCAAATTCGACCACCAATCACGGTAAACACACGTCTACCACAATCAAATTTCGATATTTTAATATCCTGTCTTGCAAGAACAATTTCCACGCAGCAAGCGATGAGCGTCGTTATAAAAGAGCATTCGACAATAAGTAAGGGATATAAAAATACTGCAACACTTGGTTCTTTGTTCTTTCCTGAAATGATAAAACATTGATTAAGACATATACAATAATCACCGCAACTACTACATCCAATACCTTGTGTTTTACATACGTACGTGATGTTGGAATCCGCGGGTATGTTCACAAATGCAAGGCTTCTTACGGTGTACTTTGCTCTATCCGAGCCCGACAATGATTCTGATGCGGGTGCTGCTTCTACCACCGCAGTCGGGGCCATTGTCGGGCACGTCGAACTCGCATGTACACCTCATTTCATGCCTTGCGAAGGAAGGCCCAAGAACTCGGTGCCCTCTGCTGAGAGCATTGCAACATCGCAGCGTACATGTGTCGTGCTGCATGTGTGTGTGTGTGCGCGCACGGAATGCACATGTTCTGCGTTGGCAAGTTTACGCGTAATGGTTGCAACTTATAATCACTTGAGAAAAAAAAAAAAAAAAAAAAAAAAAAAAAACTGAAAATAAAACTGGTTGTTTCGTTGAGCTTTGTTTTAAGCTGGTTTTGTGCATTGTACGGATGTTGACTATGATGACGACTCCTTGAGGTATTGTGCATTTTATGAATTTTATTGTCACTACTGCTACTGTGACAAATACTTTGACCGCTTTTTACAAAATTTCTTCCGTTATTATTGATATTCTCTTCCTTCTCCACCTTTTTGTAATAATTTTTAATGCTGCGATTCATATTTGGCTCATGAATAAATTCCAGGTTGTTTGTAAGCAATGTGTCCTTTGGCCGAACGAGTATTGAAGCGTAACTTTATTGCAAGAGACTAGAAAACCTTCGCGAAAGGAAGTACTTTCTTTGCCAGGAGATAAGTATTTTTAGTTTGACGCTTCATCTGAAGAATAAAAGGCAGAAACTTGGTTCACACTATTTCTCCGAATGCTTATAATTCCAGATAATCCAAAACTGCCACCCGAAAAATCTCTAGTTGTTAGAACAAATACCTATGTAAATGCACATAACCAAAGCCGTTCAGCCACGCGTTGACTTTTATTTAAGCACAATTAACACCACAACGGAAGGGTATTTCTTATCGACACGGCGCAATTGCAATGCGATCAATATCTTCCTTAGAAAATATAACTTTTGGCCAATTATTTCCTAGCGAAACTTATTCACTTTTCAGAAAAAGAATACCTCCGACATTGCTAAGCAGAAACGAGTGCCACTTGTAGTTTTAACCTTTTCTTCGCAATACTATGTGTGCATGCTAAATGTGAGAATGGTGCATATGTATATGTGTGCGTGCACGAAATACTCATGTTCTGCACTGGCAATGGATCGGCAAACCAAATGAGTCCTCAAAGCATTTTTTCCTGAAAATAGAGAAGAAATTAGTAAAATGTATGCTGAAGAGTCTAAATTGCTACATACTATACCGTGGTTGTTATACATTACCCGTATTACGCAAGAAAATTTCATTTTTCTCACGACCTCGTGCTGCTGCATATGTTCTGAATGACAGCTGAGTCAATTCAAGAAAGTGGCAGGGTATGGTGTGTTGAATAAGCACATACCGTGTTGCCACATGCGACACTTCATGCATATATTTCGAACATCCCACCTTTTTCTTTTTAAAAAAAAAAAAAAAACAAAACAAAACAGAACGAGCCCACAATTCAAGACAATTATTTAGGTGAGTTTTGAAACCAATCGGGGCGCGCCATCTATCGTGGAGTATTTTTAATTTATTTTAATTCAACCATTTCGACTTAGCCAAGGACACAAACCAAATCGGCTAAGATCGTAAATTTTTCGGGTTGCAGGCTATGGTGACCGACAAAGTCACCACTCATATTGGATAGCTAGCAACTAGGGATGTTCAAGTAAATACTCGAAAAACTCACTTACCATGAAAAAAAAAAAAAAAAAAACTTTGAGTTTAATGAATGAATCTCTCAATTATTTGTAAATCAATTTAATTTCATTGAACTCAATTCACTTACCATAAATTACAATGAATGAATGAATTTTCAATTAGTTTTCAATTCAGCTTAATTTTATTTCATTCAATCTCAATTCAAATCTCATAACACCTACTGCTATAAGGAACAACAATTCGTTACCTATAATAATAATAACTTTAGCGGCCCACGGCAGACACAAAGGGCCGGACCTCCACACTACGTAGGCCAAGGCCATCAACTTTTACACGCAGGGTCGTGCGCGGTGGCGGCGGGACGGGGTTCGAGGCAACCAACCCAATCCTGGGCTGGGTCGCGGCATCGTACTTTTGCCAAACCACCACCCGACGGGTTTCTGGGCCCCGGGTATGCACAATCACGCGCATAGTCATGCCTTCTTTCGCTGGGGTCAAATTTCCCAATTGATTCCTGGAGAAAATAATAATAAAAATAAAAAAAAAAAATATATAACTAAGATAATAAAGAAAATAATAATAAGTGAATAAAATAAAAAATATATAAATAAGATAATAAAGAAAATAATAATAAGTGAATAAAATAAAAATAACTTGCTACTTACAAATTTGGACTATCCATATCTCAGTTCAAGCCGCGTGCTGTGTTATCCTGTAGGTTATGCGCCAAATGACCGCTAACCCGTTAGGACACCTGTCAAGTGTGGGTGGTGAAAACCACTCACACAGCGTTGCCATACCTTATCTGTATTTCCGATACAAGATAAATAAATAAATGATAACAAACCGTTTTACGCGTAGTACCTAAAGAATGGGCACCTTCAGCACACCCTTTAGCACAAATTTTTAGATTTTTTCATAGCTCGCCTGTAATTGGCAGCATACCAGACATCTGGCATGAACCTTTGTTCGTCCCTCTGGCAAAACGCAACTCTGAACATACTCACCTCAGTCTTGAATAAAAACCTTACAAGACGCCTGCACTGACGAGGTTTCGCATTATTAGCACCCTCTCTATCAGTTGTTAGCATTTCATTGCACCTTCTTACCAGTTGTAAGGGAATAGTTAGGAGCATATCCGCCACTACTCGCCACCCAATAACGACAAGAAAGTTGGAGATAGATAAAAATAATATACCTTTTCTAGCAATATGGGCCGTTTCACAGTAACGCGAACCAAGCAGGAAGACCGTGGCCAGCGATTTGAGATCGCATGTCGACTCTGCGACAAGAACCACGGATTACGGTTCTGTCCAATATATCGGAAGAAATCCGCGGAAGAGAGACTCCGAGTGGTCATCCTTCACCGGTATTGCACCAACTGTCTATCCCCATTTCATCACCGGGAAATATGCGGCAGCCAGGGGCGGTGCTTCCGATGCCATGAAAAGCATCACACCACTCTGCATCTCGACGAGGAAGATGCTCGCCGACCGCCAAGCTCCGCAACGCTGACGGAAATGGATGAGGTATTGTCTCTTGACCTCACTGGGCAGACGTTGTCCTGGGCGCAGCAAGTGGAGGAGGCGGAGAGGCTGGATACGGAAGAAGCCGAAGAATCTGCGCAGCCGATAACTACGGACATATCCATACCAAGGAGATTGCGTCCGAAGCTGCAACACGAAATACACGCAGGCGGCTCGGAAACCCGTCCTTTCCGACCGTCAAAGCAGCGCGGCTCTGGATCACGTCCATTCAGACCGCCTGTTCAGCGGCGTGTTCGCCACACTGAGGACAGCTCGGAAACCCGTCCTTTCCGACTGTCAACCCGTGAAAACCACCAACGTATGAGTGGCTCGGGAACACGTCCTTTCCGACCACTCCATCGCACAACGCGCCACGATGCAATCGTCCCTCGTGAGGCGATAATGAGGCGACTCGGCCAACCGGCCAGCTTCCGAACCGGGCGACTCACCAGTTCCAACATCCCCCCCCTGACGAGGGTCTTTGAAGCTGTGGCACCAACTGTGTTGGCTAAAATAAAAGCAGGGAGGCGCCTCCATCTGGTCCGCGCGCTGGTCGACCCCTGTGCGGCGTCCACGATCATAGACGATGAGCTGGCGCGAACCCTCCGACTCGAGCGCGCCACAACAGAGCGCGGAGCGACGTGCGCACTGATTCTCAGGGGAAGACACGGCGTAGCGGAAAGAATCACGACGCAGGCGACCGTTGCCAAATATTATAGCCGCATCGTTCCGCGAGAAACCCTGGACCCAAAGGTGGCGATCCCATTCAGGCTAATGCGGCTTGCGGACCCGCAGTTCTACATGTCCACACCCGTGAGACTAACCCTGGGGTCGATGTGGTCCCCCAGATTATGCTGAGCGACCCCCCTCCTACGACAGTCGGCGGTCTTCTCACACAGGCCACAATCTTTGGCCTGATGGTTTCCGGTGCTCACCAACGTTAATCATTTTTGCACCAAAACCGTTGTAGAGACCTATATAACTTCAATTTTTCAGCAAACGAACGCTATGCGTAAATTAAAAATTCAAACAAATTATTATTAACATATTATACACTTCATGTATATTTACTTATTTGTAAACTATTTAAAAGCACTGAAATTCATCCATAACCACGTCCTTATCGTAGTATTTAAGCTTATTTTTTTTTCATAGAATTATATCCCGCACGTGAGCGTGGTGGCGCGCATTTCGCTGTAATTTTGCTGACAGCAAGGGGGCCGGTATGTTTAGGCTTCCGGCCTAAATTTCATCACCACCCTCATTCGACCGACAAATCGTACGCGCACCCCTAGTAAGCGGTTTGCGTGTACACACTCATACACCCACACACACTTTCACCCACATGCACACACACGCTCACGCACACACACTTTCACCCACATGCACACACACACACGCACACACAGTCCTTTACACTTTTCGGAGCGCCGGTACTTGCCGCCAAACAGTGCCCTTTCGTTAACTTTCCCCTTAACTCGGTGCACCGTTTGGCGGTTCAACGGCGTTTAAACAAACTCCGTCTGATTACTTCTTTTCCGAAGACGAGACAAGCAGGTTTTTCACAGCAGCCACCACGCCACTACGGAGGTAATTGTTACGTATATATATTCTCATATAATCACCGATTCCGATTTATAACGTTTGAAAGTGAATAAATTCAATTCTTTACTAATATCGAAACACTCGTTCATTTTATTATCTTTCCATAAAACTTTACTACGGAGCGTATATTCCGTATACGCCGTGAGTAAATACCTATTACCATGATCTCTCGCACCTTGTCCGGTAGCGAGGAGCATTACGCCACAAACGAAAGAGAATTACTAGCCATCGTTTGGGCATTAAAATCGCTCAGAAATTACCTTTACGGTGTACCCAAGCTTAATGTGTTTACGGACCACCAGCCACTAACCTTTGCGTTTTCTGACAGAAATCCAAACTCAAAAATTAATAGATGGAAAGCTTTCATAGATGAATGCAATGCAAAGCTCATCTACAAACCGGGTAAGGAAAACGTGGTTGCGGATGCATTGTCTAGGCAGCATATAAACGCTTTAGGCAATATGAGTATTGAGACAATACACAGCGAGGTATCGTCTACTAATACTATTGAAAGAACCGATAAGCCGGTTAACTGTTTCCGAAACCAAATACTTTTAGAAGAAGGCGTAGAACCTCAAAGAAGAACTTATATTATTTTTGAAAAAAAAACAAGGCATTTAATTTCATTCAAAACCAAGGATGATTTAATGAAACTCCTGCAAGAGGCAGTGAAAGTGGATGTAGTGAACGCAATACATTGTGACCTACACACCCTAGCACAATTTCAACATGAATTGACTGAACTCTTTCCAACAGTAAAACTCAGACATACAGAGAAATTTGTTAATGACATATTTGACCCAAACGAACAACAAGAAATAATTGCGGCTGAGCATAATCGAGCTCATCGCGCAGCTCAAGAAAATACAAAACAGATATTAGAAGACTACTTTTTCCCAAAATTGGAAAAGAAGGCTAAGCAGTTCGTGGCCAACTGCCGCGTATGTTCTCAGGCGAAATACGACCGCCACCCAAAAAAGCAACTTATTGCTCGGACACCCATACCGACATATTGCGGAGAAATCCTTCACATCGTCATATTTTCTACTGGATCGAAGTATTTTTTGACTTGCATCGACAAATTTTCGAAGTTTGCAATAGTACAGTCGCTTAGGTCTAGGACGATAGTAGACGTAAAACCCCAGCTTCTGCAGCTACTTAATATGTTTTCCGGAACCAAAACCATATATTGCGACAACGAAAAGTCCCTAAATTCATTTAGCGTCAAGGCGACACTAAATAACCATTTTAGTATAGAAATCGCGAACGCCCCACCACTTCATAGTACATCAAATGGACAGGTAGAGCGATTCCATAGCACACTGACGGAAATATCGCGATGCCTCAAAATCGATAAAAATCTTGAAGATATCGAGGAAATAATCCTTTTGTCCACAATTGAATATAATAACTCAATTCATACGGTAACAGGAATGAAGCCCATTACAGTCTTTCGTCCAAAAAAGGACGATGCGCAGATAGCGTCTCGCTTAAAGGATGCGCAAGAAAAGGAATTAGTAGCGCACAATAAGAATAGAATAGATAGGGAATTCTCAGAAGGCGACAAAGTCCTGGTCAAAAACAATAGGAGACTAGGCAATAAGCTGACACCCCTTTATACTGAGGAAAATGTTGAAAAGGATTTGGGCACAACGGTGCTCATAAGAGGGAGGAGGGTCCATAAGGACAACCTTCGCTAAATTAAAATTAAAAATTATCTAATTACTTTTACGTTCATGTACTTCTAGGGTTATCTTAAATCTGATCATGGCTATACTAGTGTCGGGAACGAAGGGACGAATAATAAACTACTCCCACGCAATGTACATTCCGATAGTTGATGGGGATCTCATAATTTGGGAGAACTTTGGACATATCAAACACGTTACGAATTTGACTCTTTATGAAATCCTAAGGGATGAGACAATTAACGCCACAGACCTCTTCCCGCTAACACATATGAGGAAGTTGTTGGACGCGGACGTAAAACAGATAAATAGACTTATTCAGACGGTAAATACTCACCACAGGCAGACGAGGAGTTTGGACGCACTGGGGACAGTACTGAAATATATTGCTGGGACTCCCGACCACGATGACTTTGAAAGACTGACAAACGCAGCGGAACGGCTGATTGACTCGCAGGACAGACAATTCATCATTAACACAGAAGTTCAAAAGGAAATTAATAGCCTTACCGTCATAGTAAACAAAATTTTGGAAGTAGCAAAACAAAAAGAATTAGATACGGGTCACCTCTACGATATTCTCATGGCCAGAAACAGAGCAATAATAGCAGAATTAGATAGCATTATTACCTCTATTACTTTCGCAAAAATTGGAACACTCAACCCCATACTCCTGGACAGTAATGAAATGAATTCCGTTATAGCAAACGAGCACTTCACAAACCTTACAGTAACCGACATTATGTCTTTAGCTAAGATTAAGATTCTACAATATAACAATGTCATTTATTTTTTAATAAAATATCCTATTCCTAAGTTTAGATGTAAGAAACTCCTGCACCTACAGGAGTCCATCTTAGCTACGTGCCACAACCGCACACTCGCGGTAAAGAACTGCAGCGACACCGTACCAACGTTTTGTTTAGCATCTTCACTCACGTCATGCGCTCTACAACTAGTGACACGCAATACCGCCAACTGCGGCACAACATTTAACAACCTCCCACCTATTGCGCAGGTCAGCGACGGTTTGGTTGTCATCAACGACCAACTGGCGGACATAGAAGAAAATTATGAAGCTCCTATCACAGTCAACGGTACCTACCTGGTTGTCTTCAAAGATCGTGTGAGAATTAGTGGTACGACATTTTACAATGAAAACGCAACGACGCCTTTGAAACCGGAAATACCATGGGCCGCCACAATCAACCTTACGGAGCTAACAGAGATACTTACCGCACCTTACCTTCACCATGTAAACCAAAATAATCTGCAGCACATCAAACATCTGCAGAAACGTGTAGAGAAAGTTCATGTCGCAAGTCTAACGACCATCGGGGTAATATTCATTGTGGGTCTGGTCGCCTATGCAGTCCGACGCATGATCGCTTACAGGAGGAAGCTTTACATAACCAAATCGGTCGAAGTAGCAATCAAAAACGCCGCTACGAGGTCCGTGGACGTCCCTGCCTTAGAAGGGGAGGAGTTATCGTAAATAAGTTCTCACGATAACATTTTCGTCAACAACAACATCTTGTTGACGCAACCCCACTCAGGGTGGTTGCACCTAACGTTCCACACGCGCAACCATGTCAGCAGAATTGCGCTCACACGGTTTGGCTGCACCGAATATTCTACACGCGCGGCCATGTCAGCAGAATTGCGTTCGCACGGACTGGCTGCACCGAATACTCTACACGCACAGCCATGTCAGCAGAATTGCGTCCGCACGGTAGAACGCTAGCAGAACAGCAGCAGCGCAGCGCGAAGCCGTGGGCTAGGTGTAAGCTAGGGCACGATTGTAAGTTCAGTTTGAAAAACTCATTAAAGACAACAGCTAGTGCGCTGTAGAAAACAATCGAATAAAATTAAATCGTTTTATTTATACACTTTCATTACATTATTTTTATGTATTTAGAAATTGAAATATTAGAGAATGCTTTATTGCTTCTTGTTTTTTTAACATATGTTTCCATCTTTAGAGTTGAATTTCTGAAGAAAAAAAACTTTGATAAAAAAATGTTCTGTTCATTTAGCGAGTAGATAGAGGAAGATCTAAATTTCTGTCTTCCAGAGGGTTCCATTTTCTATCTGAAATCTATAGTAGTAGTTGCAACATCATAACGAGAACTCTTGAATCTCTCTTTTTAACTGAACTTTACAATCGCAGCAAGTTCCAAGTCATTCCGATAGAAAATAAACATATTTTCCATACAAATTTTTCAATTTTTGGCCAGAAAAAGGCTAAAAATCGAAAATCTTGTATGTGAAGTACCCTTAATTTTTATTGTATTGCACTGTAAGTTTCATTATCTTTTTTTTTTTTGTAAAAAAAAAAACTTTGTGCAAAATTTTAAGTCATCACGATGAAAAATACAAATATTCCGATTTTTGTGCCATTTTCGTCCATCTTAAGCCTTTTTTGTTCAAATTGAGTATCAAAACATAATTTTATCGCCGAGCCAATGTCAAATTCGGTTTTTCGTACCAAAAAACCCGTTTACACATACATAGCAAAATATTGTAGTCCTTTTTTCAATGGTGTGTCCAAGTCGAATCTTGAAAAGGACGAAAAAATACCTATTTTTAAAAATTGGGGGGCTCGGAATTCAAAATAAAACCATACTTCCATTGGAAAAGTTGCTTAAAATGATTTATAAAACACAACTAGGGGGTACCAAACATCGACTTTTTTTGACCCATACAATTTGACCCACCCTAATGTACATTATTTTATGCCACAACAGAGCGCGGAGCGACGTGCGCACTGATTCTCAGGGGAAGACACGGCGTAGCGGAAAGAATCACGACGCAGGCGACCGTTGCCAAATATTATAGCCGCATCGTTCCGCGAGAAACCCTGGACCCAAAGGTGGCGATCCCATTCAGGCTAATGCGGCTTGCGGACCCGCAGTTCTACATGTCCACACCCGTGAGACTAACCCTGGGGTGCGATGTGGTCCCCCAGATTATGCTGAGCGACCCCCCTCCTACGACAGTCGGCGGTCTTCTCACACAGGCCACAATCTTTGGCCTGATGGTTTCCGGTGCTCACCAACGTTAATCATTTTTGCACCAAAACCGTTGTAGAGACCTATATAACTTCAATTTTTCAGCAAACGAACGCTATGCGTAAATTAAAAATTCAAACAAATTATTATTAACATATTATACACTTCATGTATATTTACTTATTTGTAAACTATTTAAAAGCACTGAAATTCATCCATAACCACGTCCTTATCGTAGTATTTAAGCTTATTTTTTTTTCATAGAATTATATCCCGCACGTGAGCGTGGTGGCGCGCATTTCGCTGTAATTTTGCTGACAGCAAGGGGGCCGGTATGTTTAGGCTTCCGGCCTAAATTTCATCACCACCCTCATTCGACCGACAAATCGTACGCGCACCCCTAGTAAGCGGTTTGCGTGTACACACTCATACACCCACACACACTTTCACCCACATGCACACACACGCTCACGCACACACACTTTCACCCACATGCACACACACACACGCACACACAGGGCTTGTGCAGTGAAGTTTGAAAGTGAAGACTTGTTTCAATAGTGCTCCGTGGTAAAGTGAAATTTTAGCCAAAAAACGGCCACAACATATCCTGTAAGTACACAGGTATGCTACTAAGCGTAACGACAACGCTAAGAAGTGCCAGTTTTACAATCACCTGGGCAACTAAAGTGTAAAAACACCAAAAAACAAACCAAAGTTCTTACTTCTCTAAGTGATAAAATACAGAGAATACAAAAGACCAAATAAAAAGTGCGCGAAACCGAGCTGAGAGACCGCGAGCAGCTACTCATCAACAGAGTGATCAGCAAAACAAAAAGACTGTAGATGAGCAACAGCGGTAGCAGCAAAGAGAGACTTGAGTAGGAAAATAAAACGCTTATGTGGACAAACAATCCAAATGTCTAGTGATAAGCCCCCGAGTAGATACGCTGAACAAAGCGAAGAGGCTAATCCGTTTATTAGGAGAGCAAAAATAGCTCGCTCACCGGTAAGAGACATACCACTTACTCTAGAGCACTCGAGAGCATTCGGACCTGAACATCAGTTGAGCCCCCAAGAAAATGCGCGGGAAAAAACGCAGCATGAATGCGAGAAAGGGCAAACTGCAGAGCGAGAATCCAAAGAAGACCCGCTAGAACTATTGGGAGCGAAGATTAAAGAGCTCATTGCTATGATGGAGATACAAAGGCACATAAATATGCCAATGAGAGACCTCGTGAGCGCGATAGATAAGCAGCACCGACTAGTGCTGTCAGAGCGTAAATCGACTCGCGCCAATAAGAGCACGCAAACTGCAGAGGAAAAAGGAAAGAGAACCCGCGCTGCAATTGAAAGAGAAGCAGATGCGCTCAATTCGCCGCAACGAAAAACAAAGCGCAGCCGCCTAACATCGCCATTGGAGCAAAGATCTTCGCGAAAAGGGCAACAACAGGTAAAGGTCCCCGACCAATCAGGAATTGATAGGGAGACCGTAGCAAAAGTACGTGGTGCAGATATAAGCAAAAAGCCTGCTATAGGTGCAAAAATTAGCCAATCGCAAGAAGGGTGGACCAAAGTCACTAACCGCAAGCCCAGAAGCAAGCCAATAAAACCGGATGCGCTGGTCTTGAAAAATATGAGCGATCTCTCGTACGCGGATATATTAAAAGAAATTAAGGCACAGCCTGATCTTAAAGAGCTCGCTTTAAGCGTAACGAGTATAAGAAAAACCGCTAAGGACGAGCTGCTGTTTGAGCTAAAAAAGCAAGGTGACCCAGTCACTCAAAAGCTTAAGACAGCCGTAGAAGCAGTATTGGGTGGAAAAGCCCAGGTCCGCTCCCTAACCCAGGAAACGCTCATTGAAGTTAAGGATATCGACGAGGCCACGTCAAGTGATGAAGTGCTTGAAGCAATAAGAAGCAGCCTTCCTAGCGAAGAGATTATGCCGTCGGCAATTCGCTCGATGCGCGCCGCATATAGGGGCACACAGACCTGCACCGTCAGCTTGCCATCAGCTATCGCCCAAAAGCTTATGATGTGCGCAAAAATCCGCATCGGATGGGTAATCTGTCGCATTAGAGGAAAAGACGCTCCCACAAGATGTTATAAATGCCACGACTTTGGACACATCGCCCGAAAATGTCGGAGTGAAGTAGACCGAACTAAACTATGCTTCAGATGCGGTGGCCAAGACCACCAAGCGAAGAGCTGTAATAAGCCACCATCATGCGCACTGTGCTCCAAACAGGGAGAAAGTAACACCAGCCATGTGGGTGGTAGTCGAATGTGCCCTGCTTTTCAGCGGGCCATAGCTAAAAATGTGGAAAGAAAACGACGGGTATGAAGTTTCTGCAACTTAACCTTAACCACTGTGAAGCGGCACAAGATCTGCTGGCGCAAACAGTCTCCGAATTAGACATCGATATTGCAATATTGAGCGAGCAATATAGGGATAAGCAGGATTCCTCATGGGCAAGAAACGAATCTGGAAAATGCGCCATATGGAGCTGCGGCGCTACCCCGCTCCATCTCGAAAAAGTTGTTTCCTCAAATGGATTTGTCTGCGTAAAAGTGCTCAACATACACGTGTACAGCTGCTATATACCACCCAGTTATGATCTTAATACTTTCATAAGCATTATCACCGCTCTTGTAAACGACGTGAAGCTGAGAAGCGCAGCACTGGTGGCAGGCGACTTTAACGCATGGGCTGTCGAGTGGGGCTGTAAGCGAACAAACCCAAAAGGCAGACAACTCCTAGATGCATTCGCGGCGCTTAACCTGGTGCTACTCAACAGCGGAGACGAAAACACCTTTTGCAGAAATGGGGCTGGCTCCGTCATTGACCTATCGTTTTTAAGCGCAGGGCTGAGTAGGAACACAAGCTGGCATATTGACGAATCCTACACCCACAGCGACCACCGAGCGATTATTATTAATGTGGGTCGCACTGCCTGTTCTACTGCGGATGCAACACCTTCAAAAGTAAACACGGGCTGGAAAATTAAAAGCTTTGACGAAGAGCTCTTTCTCGTAGCTTTTGACGATTTTAAAGTACTGTCCTCGCCAGATGATGCAGCCTTGGAGCTCTCGAAAGCACTAATAAAAGCATGTGATACTAGCATGGAACGTAAAGGCCGTGGCAAAACACGAAAGTCAGCATATTGGTGGAATGAACAGATTGCAGCCCTTCGTGAGCAGTGTAATCGATCCCGCCGATTATGTCAACGTTCACGCAACGCAGCAAATGCTCTGCAGCTCAGGCAAAACTTTAAGAACTGCAGAAAACTTCTCAAGAACGCCATCCGAGACAGCAAGCGTAAAATGTTCAAAGAAATATGCGAGGATGTCAACGACAACCCATTTGGGTTCGCGTATAAGTTGGTGCTTAAAAGACTAAAGAAAACAGCCCAGCCAACATGCCCCATACTTATGACGCGAATTGTAAAAGATCTCTTCCCTGAGCAGCCAAAGTTTCCAAGGATGCTGGAAATAGAGCGCGAAAGTCATATTCCGACCATAACAGAGGAAGAAGTGCTTAAAGCAGGCTCCAAACTATCGGCTAACAAGGCACCAGGCCCCGACGGCATTCCGAACATTGCTCTGAAGACAGCTGTTGTTAACAATCCAGGGATATTTGCGAGGGTATTCAACATATGCTTAAAAAAAGGTGTATTCCCAAGAACATGGAAACTGCAGAAGCTGGTGCTTGTACCAAAAACTGCGAACCCCTCCTCCACTACCGGCTTTCGCCCGTTATGCATGCTGGACACTACAGGGAAACTGTTCGAAGACATAATAAAAAGCAGACTGGAAGATTTTGCAGACAACCGACTTTCCTGCAATCAACACGGCTTTAGAAAGAGGCACTCGACAGTCGATGCCATTGAAATTGTAAAATCAATAGCAGAAAAAGCGATCGATGGTAAACGTTGGCTAGGAGGAAGTAAAGAGTACTGTCTGCTAGTCACACTCGATGTCAAAAATGCATTTAATAGCGCAAGCTGGAAGGAAATACTGAACGCACTTCGCAGCATGGAGGCCCCATTCTACCTGCAGCGAATAATCTCCAGCTACCTCTCTGATAGAGTGCTACGCTACGATTGCGACCACGGGATCGCTGAACATGAAATAACTGCAGGAGTACCACAGGGATCGGTGCTGGGGCCCATACTGTGGAATATCATGTATGATGGAATTTTACGACTTACCGTACCAAAAGGCGCAACATTTGTTGGTTTCGCGGACGATATATGCATTGCAATAACAGGGAAAACGATTGATCAAGTAGTACATGTCGCTGAGAACTCGATTAAAGCAGCAGAAGAGTGGCTAAGAGAGAAATCGCTCACTCTAGCTGCCCACAAGACGGAAGCCGTTCTCATCAGCAGCCGCAAGAAAGTGGAAACGGTCTCAATTAGAGTAGGTGATACTATTGTAGAGTCTAAACCATCGGTGAGGTACCTTGGTGTCCTAGTGGATCACCGCCTGTGTTTTCGTGACCACTTGGAGTATGTCAATAAAAAGGCCGCGACGGCCACAGTAGCCCTCTCCAGACTAATGGCAAACATTGGAGGGCCAAGACAGCAGTCCAGGCAAATCCTAGTAGGAGTTGTCAGGTCGATACTCCTCTACGGATCGACGGTATGGCACAATGCTCTTTCGCGAACATCATATGCCCGGAACATTAACTCAACATATCGCCTCTGCGCTCTTAGAGTATGTTCTGCATACCGAACAGTTTCCCAAGACGCGGCCCTTGTTATTGCAGGACTATGCCCGCTTGACCTCGTAGCTCGTGAGATGTGCGAGATCAGCAAAACAAAACACGATCAATACAACATTGATGACAGCAGCCTCAGAAACGCGGCAAGACAGCGAAGCATATCGCTGTGGCAGTCACGATGGGTAACATCAACAAAGGGCAGATGGACGTACCGACTCATACCCGTCCTAGATAAATGGCTCAACAGGCAACATGGAGACGTGGGTTTTTACCTATCACAACTCATCAGCGGCCACGGATGCTTTAAAGCTTATCTCTACCGCTTCGGGTACGAGACGAACCCCTTCTGCGAAAGATGCGGACCCCCGACAATCGAAGACGCGGAACACGTTTTCTTCCAGTGTCCAAGGTTTAGTAATCAAAGGTATGTATTCAATAACCCTCTAAGCGTATGTGCAACACCAGAAAACTTTATATCCCTGTTGTTAATGAGCAAAACGGCATGGAATAAAGCCTGTCATATGGCTGCCGTAGTCATGCAAGAGTTGAGAAAAAGCGAGCAGGCTAGACGCGCGCTCGATCGGCGTATTGCTGCAAACTCAAGCACATGAATACAAGTTGGGTGGAGAATAAGCTTAATGGCGTATATAGATAGAATCATTACTAGTACAGTGGGTGGTAACAAGTAGATGCAATTTTTTGACGGACTGCATCAGACCAGTAACTGACGTAGAGCTTAGCGCTCAAACCGCCTCCCGACGCAATACTTAACGGTGGTACCGGGGGGATTGGTACTTGACGGTAGGAGGTTTAGTGCGGTTAAAGTCCCACACTGACGGGGTATAGGCTTTCGATGCTTCCTCCTCTGAAAAAAAAAAAAAAAAAAAAAAAAAACACACAGTCCTTTACACTTTTCGGAGCGCCGGTACTTGCCGCCAAACAGTGCCCTTTCGTTAACTTTCCCCTTAACTCGGTGCACCGTTTGGCGGTTCAACGGCGTTTAAACAAACTCCGTCTGATTACTTCTTTTCCGAAGACGAGACAAGCAGGTTTTTCACAGCAGCCACCACGCCACTACGGAGGTAATTGTTACGTATATATATTCTCATATAATCACCGATTCCGATTTATAACGTTTGAAAGTGAATAAATTCAATTCTTTACTAATATCGAAACACTCGTTCATTTTATTATCTTTCCATAAAACTTTACTACGGAGCGTATATTCCGTATACGCCGTGAGTAAATACCTATTACCATGATCTCTCGCACCTTGTCCGGTAGCGAGGAGCATTACGCCACAAACGAAAGAGAATTACTAGCCATCGTTTGGGCATTAAAATCGCTCAGAAATTACCTTTACGGTGTACCCAAGCTTAATGTGTTTACGGACCACCAGCCACTAACCTTTGCGTTTTCTGACAGAAATCCAAACTCAAAAATTAATAGATGGAAAGCTTTCATAGATGAATGCAATGCAAAGCTCATCTACAAACCGGGTAAGGAAAACGTGGTTGCGGATGCATTGTCTAGGCAGCATATAAACGCTTTAGGCAATATGAGTATTGAGACAATACACAGCGAGGTATCGTCTACTAATACTATTGAAAGAACCGATAAGCCGGTTAACTGTTTCCGAAACCAAATACTTTTAGAAGAAGGCGTAGAACCTCAAAGAAGAACTTATATTATTTTTGAAAAAAAAACAAGGCATTTAATTTCATTCAAAACCAAGGATGATTTAATGAAACTCCTGCAAGAGGCAGTGAAAGTGGATGTAGTGAACGCAATACATTGTGACCTACACACCCTAGCACAATTTCAACATGAATTGACTGAACTCTTTCCAACAGTAAAACTCAGACATACAGAGAAATTTGTTAATGACATATTTGACCCAAACGAACAACAAGAAATAATTGCGGCTGAGCATAATCGAGCTCATCGCGCAGCTCAAGAAAATACAAAACAGATATTAGAAGACTACTTTTTCCCAAAATTGGAAAAGAAGGCTAAGCAGTTCGTGGCCAACTGCCGCGTATGTTCTCAGGCGAAATACGACCGCCACCCAAAAAAGCAACTTATTGCTCGGACACCCATACCGACATATTGCGGAGAAATCCTTCACATCGTCATATTTTCTACTGGATCGAAGTATTTTTTGACTTGCATCGACAAATTTTCGAAGTTTGCAATAGTACAGTCGCTTAGGTCTAGGACGATAGTAGACGTAAAACCCCAGCTTCTGCAGCTACTTAATATGTTTTCCGGAACCAAAACCATATATTGCGACAACGAAAAGTCCCTAAATTCATTTAGCGTCAAGGCGACACTAAATAACCATTTTAGTATAGAAATCGCGAACGCCCCACCACTTCATAGTACATCAAATGGACAGGTAGAGCGATTCCATAGCACACTGACGGAAATATCGCGATGCCTCAAAATCGATAAAAATCTTGAAGATATCGAGGAAATAATCCTTTTGTCCACAATTGAATATAATAACTCAATTCATACGGTAACAGGAATGAAGCCCATTACAGTCTTTCGTCC
The DNA here is from genome assembly GCA_963971545.1 of Philophylla caesio. Taxonomy (NCBI): domain Eukaryota; kingdom Metazoa; phylum Arthropoda; class Insecta; order Diptera; family Tephritidae; genus Philophylla; species Philophylla caesio. Next base: position 27,422,391 of record OZ020605.1, read on the forward strand.
AAAAAAGGACGATGCGCAGATAGCGTCTCGCTTAAAGGATGCGCAAGAAAAGGAATTAGTAGCGCACAATAAGAATAGAATAGATAGGGAATTCTCAGAAGGCGACAAAGTCCTGGTCAAAAACAATAGGAGACTAGGCAATAAGCTGACACCCCTTTATACTGAGGAAAATGTTGAAAAGGATTTGGGCACAACGGTGCTCATAAGAGGGAGGAGGGTCCATAAGGACAACCTTCGCTAAATTAAAATTAAAAATTATCTAATTACTTTTACGTTCATGTACTTCTAGGGTTATCTTAAATCTGATCATGGCTATACTAGTGTCGGGAACGAAGGGACGAATAATAAACTACTCCCACGCAATGTACATTCCGATAGTTGATGGGGATCTCATAATTTGGGAGAACTTTGGACATATCAAACACGTTACGAATTTGACTCTTTATGAAATCCTAAGGGATGAGACAATTAACGCCACAGACCTCTTCCCGCTAACACATATGAGGAAGTTGTTGGACGCGGACGTAAAACAGATAAATAGACTTATTCAGACGGTAAATACTCACCACAGGCAGACGAGGAGTTTGGACGCACTGGGGACAGTACTGAAATATATTGCTGGGACTCCCGACCACGATGACTTTGAAAGACTGACAAACGCAGCGGAACGGCTGATTGACTCGCAGGACAGACAATTCATCATTAACACAGAAGTTCAAAAGGAAATTAATAGCCTTACCGTCATAGTAAACAAAATTTTGGAAGTAGCAAAACAAAAAGAATTAGATACGGGTCACCTCTACGATATTCTCATGGCCAGAAACAGAGCAATAATAGCAGAATTAGATAGCATTATTACCTCTATTACTTTCGCAAAAATTGGAACACTCAACCCCATACTCCTGGACAGTAATGAAATAAATTCCGTTATAGCAAACGAGCACTTCACAAACCTTACAGTAACCGACATTATGTCTTTAGCTAAGATTAAGATTCTACAATATAACAATGTCATTTATTTTTTAATAAAATATCCTATTCCTAAGTTTAGATGTAAGAAACTCCTGCACCTACAGGAGTCCATCTTAGCTACGTGCCACAACCGCACACTCGCGGTAAAGAACTGCAGCGACACCGTACCAACGTTTTGTTTAGCATCTTCACTCACGTCATGCGCTCTACAACTAGTGACACGCAATACCGCCAACTGCGGCACAACATTTAACAACCTCCCACCTATTGCGCAGGTCAGCGACGGTTTGGTTGTCATCAACGACCAACTGGCGGACATAGAAGAAAATTATGAAGCTCCTATCACAGTCAACGGTACCTACCTGGTTGTCTTCAAAGATCGTGTGAGAATTAGTGGTACGACATTTTACAATGAAAACGCAACGACGCCTTTGAAACCGGAAATACCATGGGCCGCCACAATCAACCTTACGGAGCTAACAGAGATACTTACCGCACCTTACCTTCACCATGTAAACCAAAATAATCTGCAGCACATCAAACATCTGCAGAAACGTGTAGAGAAAGTTCATGTCGCAAGTCTAACGACCATCGGGGTAATATTCATTGTGGGTCTGGTCGCCTATGCAGTCCGACGCATGATCGCTTACAGGAGGAAGCTTTACATAACCAAATCGGTCGAAGTAGCAATCAAAAACGCCGCTACGAGGTCCGTGGACGTCCCTGCCTTAGAAGGGGAGGAGTTATCGTAAATAAGTTCGCACGATAACATTTTCGTCAACAACAACATCTTGTTGACGCAACCCCACTCAGGGTGGTTGCACCTAACGTTCCACACGCGCAACCATGTCAGCAGAATTGCGCTCACACGGTTTGGCTGCACCGAATATTCTACACGCGCGGCCATGTCAGCAGAATTGCGTTCGCACGGACTGGCTGCACCGAATACTCTACACGCACAGCCATGTCAGCAGAATTGCGTCCGCACGGTAGAACGCTAGCAGAACAGCAGCAGCGCAGCGCGAAGCCGTGGGCTAGGTGTAAGCTAGGGCACGATTGTAAGTTCAGTTTGAAAAACTCATTAAAGACAACAGCTAGTGCGCTGTAGAAAACAATCGAATAAAATTAAATCGTTTTATTTATACACTTTCATTACATTATTTTTATGTATTTAGAAATTGAAATATTAGAGAATGCTTTATTGCTTCTTGTTTTTTTAACATATGTTTCCATCTTTAGAGTTGAATTTCTGAAGAAAAAAAACTTTGATAAAAAAATGTTCTGTTCATTTAGCGAGTAGATAGAGGAAGATCTAAATTTCTGTCTTCCAGAGGGTTCCATTTTCTATCTGAAATCTATAGTAGTAGTTGCAACATCATAACGAGAACTCTTGAATCTCTCTTTTTAACTGAACTTTACAATCGCAGCAAGTTCCAAGTCATTCCGATAGAAAATAAACATATTTTCCATACAAATTTTTCAATTTTTGGCCAGAAAAAGGCTAAAAATCGAAAATCTTGTATGTGAAGTACCCTTAATTTTTATTGTATTGCACTGTAAGTTTCATTATCTTTTTTTTTTTTGTAAAAAAAAAAACTTTGTGCAAAATTTTAAGTCATCACGATGAAAAATACAAATATTCCGATTTTTGTGCCATTTTCGTCCATCTTAAGCCTTTTTTGTTCAAATTGAGTATCAAAACATAATTTTATCGCCGAGCCAATGTCAAATTCGGTTTTTCGTACCAAAAAACCCGTTTACACATACATAGCAAAATATTGTAGTCCTTTTTTCAATGGTGTGTCCAAGTCGAATCTTGAAAAGGACGAAAAAATACCTATTTTTAAAAATTGGGGGGCTCGGAATTCAAAATAAAAAGTTGCTTAAAATGATTTATAAAACACAACTAGGGGGTACCAAACATCGACTTTTTTTGACCCATACAATTTGACCCACCCTAATGTACATTATTTTATGCAATAAATACAACACTATTAATTATAAGACCAGAAAACCCTTGACATTCTTCTGCTACTATGCTACTACTATGAAAATAGTGCACTTGTTACCTGATTAATTTTAAAAAAGCGATAGACTATTTTCTTTAAATTTTGTTTTGCGAGAGATTTTTGCTGCTCTGTTAAAATTAAATTGATACGAGGATCCTAAAATTGCTGCCAACATTGCCCCGTTTTCTAATATTTTGCTTTCAAACTACTTTGGAGTTTGTTTGTCAAATAATTGGAGCTTTCCTCGCTCTTTTTTTTCATCCACAATTAAAACAAGTCTGTAAAAAGTAACTGCTCCTGTTGAAGTTTTAGTGTTGCGGCATATACTGATTGAAACGCGTCAATGTATAATTTCACCCATTTCCAACATCAAATACATACATATGTAGAATTCCATCGCGTGACAACATCAAGCGGTGGCACGTTTTTGCCATTTTGTGTTAAAGTGCGCCTATTAAAGATTTTAGCAAAAATATAAATAGTTTTAAGCTAGTATGCTCATGCACCCTACCTATATTTATCAGAGCGTAAAAGTTTACATAACTTTCTAGCAATATCAAGATTTTTAGCAATAAGTCTGTTCGTGTAAAAGTCCAGCAACGAAATATCTCAGAATTGTAGAGTATTCTCTCTCAAGGAAAAATGCTTCTCAAATTTAACGCGAAAGCAAAATTAGCAAAAACTTGCAAGTTTAGCGACAGCTGATTGAATTTTTGCCCGCATCCAAATATGCAAAATGAAAAACGTTGCATTAATGTTTTCCTGAAACATTCCACTAACGAAACTTAACAAAACGAACTTTTACTTGCTTCTTGCATGTTTATTACCCATATTTTATAATTATAATTTTTTCCTTTAAAACTCTTAAACAAAAATTTCGTATTCATCGAAATTGCAATCAGATGCTTTTGATTAAAAAGGGTGCCTAGCATCTCCATCACATTGTTATCGAATGAATCTTCTGCTAAATCATCGTTAAAAACTTCTATTGCCTTGATCATATTTTTTCCGTTGTCACATGTAATGCTGCAACAAACAACATGCGTAGCTACATATGTATGTATATAGTGGCTAGCACTAACGATCAAGTATCTTGATATGAGTTTTATTCTTTTAAAACTGCTTATACTAAGAATAACAACTGATGTAAAAGCTTTTGCTTATAGTGTATTCATTAGATATTACTTCCAACTGGCAAAATGTACATATGTTTGCGCAACCGAAACACCGGTATCGCTTATGCTTACCTGTAAATCTGGTTCAATATAATATTCACTTACAATCTCAATTATCTTTTCCCTAATGTACATTCCAGTATGTGACTGGAGAAGCTGTATTATTCCAAGCGTTTTTATAACAATTTCTGCTCTATCGGTTCTTGAATCAATAATTTGTAAATCTACACCTAAAACTGACCCCTCCACTCGAATGGCTATATCAATTTTCAACGCCACTACTGACCTTTGACCAATCGTTTTATTTCTTCGATAATAGACTGTTGCCGAACAAGAATGTAACCGTCTTTTGTTACTATTTTTAGAATTAAATAAATAAAGTCATCTTTGTCAACTTCGTACGAATTCTTAATTGTTTTGGTTTAAATCACTTCACAAAATTCTTAGTTATATTTTACCGCTTAACAATATAGAAGTTTTTAACAAGCTAAACAATATAGAAGTTTTTCATACCATTTTTTATATTATTTTCAATAACTTTCTATTATCACATATAATAATATAGTTTTGGCGCTTTCACTATATAGCTCAGTGTTTGGCCGAGCTTCTCCTACCATTTGTGGTGTGCGTTATACATACAGTTTTTGTGCCGACTCCGAACGGTAGATGTATTTAATGAGAAGCTTTTTCATGGCAGAAATTCCCTCGGAGGTTTGCCATTGCCTGCCGAGGGAAGACCGCTATTAGAAAAAACTATTTCTATTATTATGATTTTGCTTGCCCTGACTGGGATTCGAACCTCGAACTCGGCGGCATATCAAGTTATAGCACGCACCGCTACCAACTCGACCACAGCGGCCACTGATTAACTTGTTAATAAAACGAAAATGTGCTTTGCAAGATTTGGAACAGAAATCCACAATATTTATGTAAATGATTTGTGTGCGAGTTTAATTAGATCAAATGTTTACACCATCAACACTAGTGTGTGTGCAATAACCACAGTGTGTCACTTGCTTGACTTAGGGTTGTTTTTTAAATCAGTGAGCTCAACAAGATCACTAAAGGGCTTTGAGGTTCCTTTTTACATATTTTTTTGTTTTTTTTTACGCAAAAACCCGCTAAAAACAATATATGTGAAATAAAACGGAAATAAGTTTCAAGTCTAGTTACTTTTTCCATGCAGACGTTGACGCTTGTGGTTCTGATGATCTTGTTTTCTTCGTAGGTTGTTCATATTCATGGTCTGAGTCTGTATCGTCATCCGAGATACACATACTATTCAAGGGCGTGTTTCTTTCACTGTGTCCACCAATTTCAATGTCTTCATCTTCGGTGGTTTCTTCAAACTGCATAATTGTGGAACTCCACCAACAAACCTCCGCAAGCAATGCATCCAATTTTTTGCTTTTGAACCGCTTTTCAATTGGCATGGTCACCTGGTGGAACCTCTCTCCTTGTTCGTCTGATTCCTGAGGTGATTGTGCCAAAAACCAAAAAGGTATCGAGGTGGAGGTGCAAGAAATGCAATTTCAGCGTCATGGATGCACCGATTTTTTCGAAATAATACAGCAACCTGTCCACTCGTTGCTGTATCTCTTTTCGCTGGACACGGTTCTTTCCTAGAACGCCTTCTATTACTTCTTTCAATGCGTTCCATGCATGTTGGTGGTCCTGATGCTCTGAAAGCAAATTTGTGAAAGAATCACTTTTGATCAATTTCCGAATGTCAGGTCCATTGAGAATACCTGTTTTAAATACATAAGAAAAACTAAAAAATTATTGGTAATGCGAATGTATAGAAATGAAAAAATTTAGATATGACAATATTTAAATACAGAGTACGATACGTACCGTTTTTAATTTTCTGATCACTGAGTTTCGGAAAGATGGATTTCAAACAGTCAAAGGCACCGTTAACTTTTTTGACCACCACTTCAACGAATTTCCCAGCTATTCCCAGTTTCATGTGGTGCGGTGGCAACTAAATATCATCCAGGTCCTTTATCATAGGTTCATTGCGTAATTGTAATTGTTTGTTGAGTTCGGGAGTTCTTCCTTTCCAATCTTTACATTGATATTGATTTCCTTTGTATCGTGAATCCCAATTACAAAGGAAGCAGAAGTATTTTGGATACCCGCATTGTTCTATAATCCCTTGTAGTATGTTGACCACCTTCAGATCGCAACAAATGTTCCATTTGTGTTCTTCGTATTTGATTTTCTTCAAAATTTCGCCCAATGTTTCATACGTTTCCTTCATAGTTGTGCTGAAACCCAATGGAATGGATGGTTTTTTATTTTTTTTGTGCAGCAGCACAGCCTTCAAACTGGTAACTGAACCATCGATGAATAAACGCCAGTCGCCAGCGATATAAACCATTCCCAATTTTTCCACTAAGCCTGGTATATCATGGCAGTACGTGAACGTATTTGCTTCGTCAACGGAATAAAATTTCTGAAAATCAGCTTGGCGTTGTCGGTATGATGTTGCGCTGACATTTTTCTGTGTGAGTTCTCAGCTCTTCAGAAATGATGTCAACCATTCGGAGTTGTGTTGTGATAGTCCCAGCTTGGCCACAATGTAATCCATTTCTATTTCTGCTAGCGGTCGTGGTTCTTTTTTCAATATCGGGTATCCAATCAGCATCATCCAAATTGATCAGATTGGTGAAAACGGTTTCGGCTAGCAGGGACACAGTATCCGCACTCGGAGGTTTAGGTGCATCGGTATCAGCAGGGAGTGTGGCAGTAAATGCAGCAGTGAATACTTTTGCTTTCAATTGTTTTCTGTTTAATCCAGGACGAAAATTTATGCATGCGTAGCACCTGGCTTTATAAAAGACAATTTTCTATTTTTTCCGTGCAGCCATTTCAGAAGGGTAGTATAACAACTGTTGCACACTGTGTCCGGCGTAAAATTTGCACCACTTGAATCGAAATAACTACAATACGCGGTTTTGAATTGCTCAGTAAACAAATTTTTTCGATCTTTTTTCTGTAATTTTCGGACGATATGACCACAAACGTAACAAAATTCATCCAAATTTGGGCACTTGTTGTTTTCCCTATTGATATATTTTACGTTTTGTTGATATTCACTATTAAAAACTGCACTTTTAAAATATTGACTTGTAATTTTCGCGTTCGTCGACACTTGTTGAATGAGTAAAATCGATCAATGCACACCTATTTATAATGTGTATTGTTCACTAGTTTACTGACAGGTACTTATAAATGGGTGCATATTTTTATACGGTGGCTATATACCTGTTTCACCATGTGTGAGTTTTAAATTTTACGAATAATGACCACCCTTAAATGTGGGTTGAATTTCTGTAAACAAATCATGCAGGTAGCAAACTGAAAAACCCAAAAAATTAAAAATTACTTTGCTTACGCAATCATAAAAATTAAATAACCCTTTGTTTATTCATAAAAAATATGATCGAGGGTTTTTCCGAAGAATGTTGTGCATATGTCGAGCAAATTTTTGAAATTCATACCTTTACTCAACTGCGAATAAAAGCGAAACGCGTGCATCGATTTTCATGATCTTTGTCTCATTTTGCTCATAGGTTATGAGACTTTGCGAAAAAGTAACTAGACTTGAAACTTATTTCCGTTTTGTATTTTTATGAATTTAAAAAAAAAAAAAAAAAAATTTCTTCAAGCGCTTATTTTTAACTTGGAAACTGTTGCTTGTATAGGAAAACAATATATGAACAGATTAAGGGAATTGTTATTGTAAATTTTTTAAAATTTATTTCAACTAAATCGGGCTAGTGGCTGTCGAGCTATGTTAAACAACAGGGCCTAAAACGTGATAAATTCCCCTATACGATAGTACTAACTTCAAATCGATATTAAAAATATTTTGGCAGGTAAGAAGACAAAACGAATGGTGCAGAAATTATTCTTTTTGGGTCTAATGTCTCATACAGTTCTCAAAATTGAGTTGGCAAATCATGTGTTGTACTGTGTAAGTGGACTGTATATATCGGTTTCAATAGTTTTCCATTTGTTCGTGTTCTTGTTTTATTTTTTCACTTTTTATTTGCCACATCATTGCACTAGCGGCACTACATACGGAGGACTCCTAACCTCACTCTGTATCACATACTTAATCGCACTTGTTCATTTGTGATTGCTAAGGATCTACAATAGGGTGGGTCAAATTGTATGGGTCAAAAAAAGTCGATGTTTGGTACCCCCTAGTTGTGTTTTATAAATCATTTTAAGCAACTTTTCCAATGGAAGTATGGTTTTATTTTGAATTCCGAGCCCCCCAATTTTTAAAAATAGGTATTTTTTCGTCCTTTTCAAGATTCGACTTGGACACACCATTGAAAAAAGGACTACAATATTTTGCTAATGTATGTGTAAAGGGGTTTTTTGGTACGAAAAAACCGAATTTGACATTGGCTCGGCGATAAAATTATGTTTTGATACTCAATTTGAACAAAAAAGGCTTAAGATGGACGAAAATGGCACAAAAATCGGAATATTTGTATGGAGAGTACCCTCATTTTTCATCGTGATGACTTAAAATTTTGCACAAAGTTTTTTTTTTACAAAAAAAAAAAGATAATGAAACTTACAGTGCAATACAATAAAAATTAAGGGTACTTCACATACAAGATTTTCGATTTTTAGCCTTTCTCTGGCCAAAAATTGAAAAATTTGTATGGAAAATATGTTTATTTTCTATCGGAATGACTTGGAACTTGCTGCGATTGTAAAGTTCAGTTAAAAAGAGAGATTCAAGAGTTCTCGTTATGATGTTGCAACTACTACTATAGATTTCAGATAGAAAATGGAACCCTCTGGAAGACAGAAATTTAGATCTTCCTCTATCTACTCGCTAAATGAACAGAACATTTTTTTATCAAAGTTTTTTTTCTTCAGAAATTCAACTCTAAAGATGGAAACATATGTTAAAAAAACAAGAAGCAATAAAGCACTCTCTAATATTTCAATTTCTAAATACATAAAAATAATGTAATGAAAGTGTATACGCCAATGTATTTTAATATTAAGTACTATAACTCTGTCGTTTACGGCAGTGTATTACTTTGTAAATTCATACGTTGGACTCAATATTTGGATTCGAATTTAAGAAAAATTGTGAATAATGTTGTTCAAGAAAACGCGTATTGTGCTCACTCAGAAAACGTTTTATTAGCAATGTTGTTCGACGATGAAAAAAACATACGCGACTTAGCTCTAAAAAAAATTGTACACTACCGCAACCATGTGGATAATCCGATGCAACTAAGAGCTTATAAAAAACCTATCTTGAACTTCAATTGCACGGATTATACGAATATGATTGATATGAATGATAATTCAATCATATTCGAACCACCGTTTACTCTAAGCATCCCTTATGAACATCTAGAACAATATCTGGAAAATGATGATCGACCGCTACCTGATCCAAAAATTCCGTTACACATACAAGCAACGGAAAGACATGTTCAATTGCTAGCTAGCGTGTCCAAACGAGTTTTAGAACAGAAACGAGAAGAAGTGATGGCAGTGACATTAGAAAGCCGTAAAAAATTTCCTAAACTTGACAGCAAGAAAGACTTTCAAGAATAAGTCCTTCTCGCTTCTTACAATATTCAATTGAATTTTTTTCATTTATATTTTATATAAGTTTTTATCTTTAAGGTTGAAATTGTAAAGAATAATAAATTTGAAATGAGAAAAATAGGCTTTGTTCATTTAGCGAGTAGATAGAGGAAGATCTAAGAAGAGGAAAAAAAAAATACCTATTTTTAAAAATTGGGGGGCTCGGAATTCAAAATAAAACCATACTTCCATTGGAAAAGTTGCTTAAAATGATTTATAAAACACAACTAGTGGGTACAAAACATCGACCAAAAATTTAACCCACCCTAATCTACAACTACAGACGGAATACAACAGAAAATTAACGATTTTTCACTACTTCATTGTTAATTTTCTACTTTCAAAAATATATAATTTTAGTATTCAGTTTAAGGCTGCACGATACACAACATTTTTAGTTTTCTGTCCCGGAGCGTAAATAAATAGCGAGGACGGTTTTCCAACACGGGAACACGCCACATAGAGCTGACCATGTGAAAAGCATGGCATTTCTAGGTTTATGCCGCATACTTTCAACGACTGCCCTTGTGATTTATTAATTGTCATTGCAAATGCAAGTTTCACTGGGAACTGCATACGTTTGAATTGGAAAGGCAAATCTGTTGAAGTTAAGGGAATCCGGGGAAGTAAGCATTCCTCTCTCTTGAACGGGCCTTTCAAAATTCTTGCCACTATTAAATTGTCCATTAGCTTCGTAACAATCAGTCGTGTACCATTGCACATTTTTGGAGCATGAAGATTGCGTAGCATAATAACAACAGACCCAACTTTGAGACGCAAATGATGAGGATGCATTCCAGGCAAATCCAGAAAGTTTAAGAACTCTACTGGGTAATTTACTACTTCGTCTTCATTTTCAACGCGATCAATAGATTTATAAGAACGCAGATCTCCCGGAATTTGATTTTGAATCGTCCAATTCAAGTCGTTGACATCAATATTTTTTCTGCTAAAATTGCGAGTGCGGCTAACCATTCGTAGTTACCATAATTTTGAGCGATATTTGGATATATGTACACTGCTAATTAGTTCACCTTTACTTGAAGCGAATTGTGAAATCGCATTTGGAATCGATATTAATCCACTCAAGGATCTATATGAGCTTGTCCATTGCCGATCGCAGCAGCTCTTTTGAAAAAACCTCTGCAGTTCTATCGTGTTGCAGCGAAACTCGCATATTGATGGTCAATGAAATGGTTTTTACAAACCTCCACAAATGCGATGACTTTAGACATGCGTTTAGCTCATCCGCCGCTGTTGATTTTGGAATCACCGGGTAGTGTTTGTCTGAACTAGCCCGCCAGTAATATCATCACTCCTCCAAAACAACGATCATTATTGCGCAAATCTCTTAATGTTCGGTCGAGTGCTTCTAATGATCGTTTGTGGGCCATTGTGCACTCATCCCATATGATCAATTTACAGTTTTTTAAAACTTGTGCCATTGCTGATTGCTTTGAAATATTGCAAACAGGACTTTCGTGTATTTGCATGTTCAATGGAAACTTTAATTCTGAATGTGCCGTTCTTCCACCTTCCGCAATCCCGGTAGATGCAAGAGCTAATGCAATACCGTTTTGACTTCGTATTGCTGCTAGTATTAAAGACAATAGGAACGTTTTACCGGTCCCGCCGGGCGCATCGAGAAAAAATATGCCACCGTTTCCATTATCTACAGCATTTATTAGTTGATTGTATGCACTGCTTTGCTGTTCATTCAACAGTGAAAAATTTGTTTGTACTTGTTGTTGCAAGTGAGTTATATCGTAAGCACGCTCGCGTTCCAATTCGCGATTCAGTACATCCCTTGCTTGACGACTTGGCGCTGGCATATGAACTTCAATCAATAGTTTTCCACTCATGAGTAAACATAAATCTTCAATAAGGACTAATGCTTCATTGTAGATGTCAGCGTTCATTTGCAACTCGAAATTTCTTTTCGTTATTCGCAAGCGGTGCAAAATATCTTCTGCCATGTCATCTCTGTACGTATCCCATAATAGACGCGGGTTTGAAGGCTGACATGTCGAAATTATTATAGCGAAAAGTGCACGAACTGCGTTGGCTGGTAAGGAAGCTATTGCATCCGCTAGCGTTTGATTCCAGTGACTGTCGTGTTAAAGCAATTGCAATTGTTGACATGATTCTCGAAATGTTGCACAAATGGTATCATCTATAGTCCTCAAGGATTGAAATGAAGTTGAACCGCGTACATTGACCAGAAGCAAATGTAGGTAAAAACAATCATAGTTCTTTGGATGGATACTGTAAATTCTTCCCAATGCATTAGTTGAAAAATCACCTGGATAACCATCTACTGGATGGCCGTACTTCCTGCGTAACATGTATAATACCGAGGCATGTCAGAGTAAAGCAATGTTCTCGCGAACGGTTCACTGGCGCAAGTTGCAAAGAAACTTGTTAAAGTGGTTGCTGGTCGTCTTTCCGCTCGCTGTACTATGTTCTCTGCGTTGAAATAAACTCTTTGGCCATACTCCAAATGAACTGCCAGATGCACAACAGTCGGATGGCGTTCATGTATTGCAAATGAAAATATTCTCCAGATTGCTTCATTGCAATTGACATATGTGCCCATTTGAAATTTGCTAATTTCATCTCGTTCCACGCCAATAACCGCCATATCGCTTCCTTTGGTGACGTATTTGCAAACATACTTAATTGACTTTATTGAACTGCAATACTCAACATTTATATGTGTTTTGAATGCCTTAGACAAAATAGGCGAATATGGAACGATCCATGTGTTATCAACCAAGAAATTCTTTCCTTTCAATTGAGTGATGGATGTTCTGCCATTGTCAGCGGGTGTGCGACGCCGATAGAGAGGGTATCCATCGTTTGCAGTTTGAGTTTCCGAAATAAAAGCACGTGGATAGCGGTTTTTGCATTTATTGTCCGACATACAAACCGAAGATGGATCGTGTTGTCCGCATGGCCCATGAATCATATTGGCCATCACCACTTTGTGCAACTCTGGATCTATATCAACATCAGGAATTTCAGCGGAAATTATGTCATCAATTTGGTCAGGTGTAATTTTCTCCACCATCCAAAGCAGAATGTGTGCGTGGGGTAAACCTCTCTTCTGCCACTGCACTGAGTACATCCAGCATCGCACAGTACCATATACACGTTGTTTTGTAATGAAGTCCATCAAACATCTGAGTTTTTGTTCAAACACTCGTGCTGTGACGTCGTGGCGATCGCTTGGTGATTGGCCGGGATGCAAAAGATTCGTAATGTCTGGCCATTTTGGATTGCAAGTAAATGTTACAAACAAATCCGGTCGTCCATAATTGCGCACGTAAGTCATCGCGTCCTGGGAGTACTCATGCATGTGTCTAGGACTGCCAATGTATGTCGATGGCAAAATAGTGAGTCGACCAATATCTGTATCAGTATTCATCGCATGTCGTAAGTGAACATACTCTTCAGATCGCAACTTCGACTGATTGTATCGAATGTAATTCAGTCGTTCTGTCTCAACTTTAACGTACATATCAACTGCATACTATTGGAATAATCGTCGATATCTCAGTAAGTGGTTGTCATAGTTTTGTCGAATCATCATTTTATATGCGTAAAAGTTGGCTGTGCGTCAGATCGCCCAAAACCTAATCGCCCAAAACCTAATCGCCCAAAACCGAAAAATGTCAAATCGCCCAACATTTTCGCCGATTTGACATATGTCTAATAGCCCAAATGACAAATCGCCCAAAAAGTTGGGCGATTGGAAATAATGTCTAATTTCCTAAATGACAGATCGCCCAAAAAGTTGGGCCATTAGACATATGTCTAATTGCCCAAATGACAGATCGCCCAAATGTCAAATCACCCAAATGTCTTATCGCCCAAAAATGCAAAAAACTTCTTGTCAACTTCTGTAAAAGGGAAAATGGTTAGTTCTTTGAAAATTTTTAAATCTAATTTTCCCTTTTACAAAATGTTTACTTCTTCATGCCAACATATTGTAAAAGGGTGAATTAATAATTCTCCTCTATAATTCTCCCTTTTACAAAATTTTTACTTCTGTAAAATGAAATATTAGTAAAATACATAATTATAATGCTAATTAATCTTAATTTATATTTTGCTACATATTTATTCACACAACTTCATAACATAACCCCTAACATAGAGCTATACAACCCCTAAAACCCCCCACTTACTACGATACTGAAAGTAAAAGGAAAAAAAAAAATCTGAGAGGGTATTGCTTTTAGTTGAGAGCATATTTACCGTACTTTTATTTTATTATTTTGACAAATTTGCTAAAAACAGAAAATGTCAAATCGCCCAAAAAGTTGGGCGATTTGACATATGTCTAATTGCCCAAATGTCAAATCGCCCAAATGTCTCACTGCACAAATGACAGATCGCTCAAATTTTTTTTTGGGCGATTTGACATTTTTGCTTTTGGGCGATTAGGTTTTGGGCGATCTGACGCACAGCCGTAAAAGTTCATTGAACTGACCTTTTTATTTGTCTCTACATCTAAAAGTTTAAATTATATATGTGAAGTAGCAAACAAAAATTTGTTTGTACTAACCATTCATTGGATTTATCATCTTATAGCCTAAGTGATATCCGTCTTCCCCACGGCAGAACATGAGCGGATATTGCATTGCGTTGTAAGACCGATGTGTCTCACTTATCCGCTTTAGTGCGTTTTCAGTTCTACGTTTTATGACAATATCACGCGACTACAAATTTTCTCCAACAACAACAATCTGAGAGGGTATTGCTTTTAGTTGAGAGCATATTTACCGTACTTTTATTTTATTATTTTGACAAATTTGCTAAAAACAGAAAATGTCAAATCGCCCAAAAAGTTGGGCGATTTGACATATGTCTAATTGCCCAAATGTCAAATCGCCCAAATGTCTCACTGCACAAATGACAGATCGCTCAAATTTTTTTTTGGGCGATTTGACATTTTTGCTTTTGGGCGATTAGGTTTTGGGCGATCTGACGCACAGCCGTAAAAGTTCATTGAACTGACCTTTTTATTTGTCTCTACATCTAAAAGTTTAAATTATATATGTGAAGTAGCAAACAAAAATTTGTTTGTACTAACCATTCATTGGATTTATCATCTTATAGCCTAAGTGATATCCGTCTTCCCCACGGCAGAACATGAGCGGATATTGCATTGCGTTGTAAGACCGATGTGTCTCACTTATCCGCTTTAGTGCGTTTTCAGTTCTACGTTTTATGACAATATCACGCGACTACAAATTTTCT
This sequence comes from Philophylla caesio, assembly GCA_963971545.1. Classification (NCBI taxonomy): domain Eukaryota; kingdom Metazoa; phylum Arthropoda; class Insecta; order Diptera; family Tephritidae; genus Philophylla; species Philophylla caesio. Next base: position 27,437,449 of record OZ020605.1, read on the forward strand.
CCAACAACAACAACTGATATTTCGCTAACTGTAGGTGCATTATATTTCCTTAGTTCCTGTTGGTCTCTTGTCCGCATGTATGATAATGCTATGATCATCTGTTGGCATACGTTCCAACGAAATCGTAAACAGTTTGATGAGGTCATTGTGTTCGTGTAACATTTGCTGCAATTGATCGATTATTTCTCTTTTCGTTGCATTGAAGATAGTACAACGTCGATTTATTTGATCATGTGAATCTCCCAGAAAGTAAATTTTGACATATTTGTGTTCTTGATCTTGATTCGGCAGCAGCGATCCAGCGAGATGAAAAGTTTGCCTATGAACCTGTATAATTGGTTGAAAGTTCTGTAGTTTCTGTCAAGTATTGCGCTTAGTAAAATTACCTTAAACGTTGGATTGTAGTTTTGTTCATTTACAATTTGACCGCCAAACGAAATCATTTGAAAACAATCGTTGCACATTTTAGTGTGCTGTAAGAAATGCCTAGAGTTGGGAGATTCACCGTAAAGCCGCTGGAACAATGGCTCTGGTGGTGGAAGCAATTCTGGCAACTTAACCTTTCCCCCTGCGCAACATAATCCTGGCGGTTCTTTTTGAAATTTCACTGCATTGCAATGTTGACAAACGACTGACATTTGACCGATTTGAACAAATGCGCTATATTGAATGTTTGGCTCATATCGAAAGCCTGCCCGTTCAGTGTTCAGCAAAGAAACTTGTTGTTGCCGCTGTTGTCGTCGAATAATCGCATGTTGTGATCTTACTTCATCACTTTCGCGAGCACGAACTTCCCTTCTTCTCAATCGTTCTTGCTGATTGTGAAGTTCCCTTCTTCTCAATCGTTCTTCCTGATTGTAAGTTTGGTTTACATCTTCTAACTGGTGCGCACGATTCTCCAGCAGTCTATTTCGAGCCGATACCCTCTCAATAACACTTTCCCTTTCTGTTTGACATGCTCTGAAATTTCGTATTCTCCTTGTGCTGTGAGAATTCCGACCAATGTTACCATGCACATTGATTCTTGGCATCTTAACAAATATCTAATTCGAAATGATCATACATTTGCATACAGCTCACATAAGGTTTTACCAACCGTTAACTTACCTTGGAAAAATCCAAAAATGAGCTAACCCAACTAAGGAAAAAGATGCAATTTAACGATATAAACTATATAGTCCAATGCAAATAGATATTCGCCGACACACTAAATCACTTTTACCAATTCACTCACTTTTTTAAACGAAATATGAACGAAACCAGTCAGAAAATTATAATCCACATATTCGCTAATTTTTATTTCTTAAATGTAAACTATTTAACACGAAAATATGCAATTGGACGATAAACTATGTATCTATTCCAATGTAAATTGGTACTCGCCGACACACTAAATAACTTTTTTAAACAAAATATCAAAAAAACCGCTTAGATATTGATAATCCACACATTCGCAACTGTTTATTTCGTAAATGTAAACTATTTAACACGAAAAGCTACCGCTTCAATTATTACATTAGAAATAATATTGTTAGCTGTCAAATGGAATGACCGCCTACTACGTTCCAATTTATTTTCACTGAGTATTGGCTATTTTAAGTAAGTAAGTTAGATTATTGATATAGTATACCTCCATAATGGTTTACAGACCCCTCCTCCAACCCTTTTAGATATATTCAGCCTCAAAAGTTTAGTACGTATGGGAGGTGCCATGCCCCATTTTTCGAAAAATTTTTTTTTTTGGTGAACATGGTATTGATATCGTATATATGCATAGTAACTTCTATGTACGTGCCATGAATGCTTTTAGGGATATTTAGCCTTAAAAATTAAGAACGCATGGTAGGTGCCACGCCCCCTTTTCCCAAACTACTGTTTTTTTCATAAGCATGCTATTGATATCGTTAATCTCCTGATCAATTTTCAGGTCCAGTTGCGGCGCGTTCCATGTTTTGGCGGACAATCCTAAATGCTTCTTTCAGCCTGGTAGACTTTTCCTCCGCTGTCGGTGTTGTCGAACCCGTCCCGATGTTGATTTCATCGAAGAGCGCTCCTGGCAGTCGTGGCTAACGCCCTTGTACAGGAAAGCAGGACTGTATCCTGTGGAGGCTGGGACAATCGTATTGACAGCGAGCTCGGTTTCAGGGAGAAAGTCGTCCCAATGCTGATGCTGTGATCTTGTTAGCTGCGCTATGGTCCTTTTTATAGTGCGATTGGCGCGCTCGGTCGGGTTCTCTTGGGGAGTCTACGGTGCCGTAAATTGTTGGCGGACTCGCAGCTCTTGGAGATATCGCTGCCAGAGTCTACTGGTGAATTGGACGCCGTTGTCCGAGCACCTTTGGCGTGGTTTTCCTGCAGTACTCGTCGGCGTAGAGGACTTGGTACGCAAAGCTTCCAGGGAACTTCTTCTTCATCCTGGGATCGGCATGGAATATGACGATAGAGTTGCCCCTCCTGCATCATAAACTCTGCGTACTTCTCAGGGCGGGTGCGTATCTCCTCAACGCGTTTGTGCCACCACTTGCATTGTGGCTCCACTACAGTTGCTCGTCGTAAGGTCTCCAGCGGCTGTCTCGATAATGCATCCGCGACTACGGTAAGCTTTCCTCGTCGGTACTGGATATTGAACGTGTACTACTGCAATTCCAGGGCCCATCGCGCTATGCGGCCGGAAGGGCTTTCAACCTCTGCGACTCCCTACAGATTATGGCCAGGCATTCCTTTTCGGTGGGTGAATAGTTGATCTCTGCTTTGTTGAATTTCCGGCAGGCGTAGGCATTTACGCGTTCTTCGCCTTCCAACTCCTGCCTGAGCACCGCTCCCAGGCCAAAATTTCTCGCAACAGTCCGCAGCGTGAATGTCTTGCTGAAATGTGGACATGCGAGTATGGGAGCCTCAGTAAGCTTTGGCTTTAGCTTCTCAAAAGCCTCCTGTTGTTCAGCTCCCCACTTCCAATGTTTGCCCTTCTTCAGGAGCGCGGTGAGTGGTTGGCTTAGGGCTGCAAAGTCGGGTACGAATCGGCGATACCAAGATGATATGCCGAGGTATTGGCGTACTTCCTTCACGTTGGTCGGCGCTTTTAGTTCCTGGATGGTGGAAAACTTGTCGGGGTTGGTGTGTATGCCTCTGTTACAAATAACGTGACCCAAATACTTCTCGTAAATTGCTGACATGCTCTTCGAAGGTGGAGCCTATAATGATTATGTCGTCCAGGTAGGTGAAAGCATAGGGCTCCATCTCCGGGCCGATGACTTGAACTAGCGCTCGCTGAAATGTTGCGGGTGCGGAATGCAACCCGAATGGCATAACTCGCCACTAGAACAGACCGCTCCAGTGGAATCTGCCAGTATCCGTTCTTCAGGTCTAAGCTGCTGATATATTTCGCCTGTCTCAGTTTGCTTAAAATGTGTTGTATCCTCGGTAAAGGATATGCATCCGGAACCGATCGGGCATTGAGTAGCCGGTAGTCTACGCAAAGGCGCCACTTGTTGTTCTTCTAGTAAGATCGGTGCGCTGTGAGGGCTGCGTGATGGTTCTATGCAACCCTTTGCAAGCAGCTCGTCAATTTGCTTGTCGATGAGGGACTGCATAGCTGGGTTTCGCGGAAAGTAGCGCTGCTTGATGGGGCGATCATCGTAGATGACGATCCTGTGTTCTGCCACTGTGGCTACTCCACTCATCGTCTCGAATTTTCGTAATTCCTCTGCCAAAAAGTCGCGTGTGCGAGCTGCCTCCCTTTCTTGGTTGGAGTTGTATGTTTCTCCGGGTGCCTGTCCTTCATCCGCGGCTGAGGCTGCCTCGCTCATGGCCCCACTTCTTTGGAACTCCTCTGTCAGAAAACCGCATATCCGGGCTGCCTCCTTACTGCATTTGGAGTCTTCATGGTCTACCCTGATGACCATCTCACTCATAACGATTTTACCTGCCATGGCGAGTGTTCTGTCACCCCTGTGGTCGGCAGTGCGTGGCTTGATGTTGTCACTATGAGTTGGGCAGGTGGCGCAGTCACAGTTGTGCGGTAACCACCGCAGGACAGTGTAGTTCCCATACCTCCTAGTCTGTCGAGGCCTAGGATCATGTCATCAATGTTTCCAGGCATGATATGCATACTTGGCTACTGGTTCCATCGGCCATTAGAATGCCTATGATCATGCCGATTCTCTCCCCGGTCCCTGAACTGATAATGCGTTGTGCATTACCGACATAAAACTTCGCGACGCACCAGTGTCGACGACGGCCTCCACCGGTTCTCTACCCAGTCGGATGAGGGCGAACAGCCGGCCGCGCTTTTGTCTGAGTGTTAGTGGTTGTTCGGCGCTGTATTCCGGGGCTTCATCGCGCCTGTTCCTTGGTGAAGCCCTGTATCGTTTCCCTGACAACCCTCTATCGTTGGTATGTTCGCCTGACCGCAGTCCCAACAGAACAGCTTCTGTGGATTGCGGCACCTTCGGGCGTAGTGACCTTTTTGACCACTCCTCCTGCATACTTTGTTGCTATGAAAACTCTGGGTTGCAGGTGTGAGGCCGCATGGCGTCTCCTTCGTCGGGTTGTACGGCGCTGCTGGTGCTGCTGGATGCGCGGGTGACTGCTTCTGATGTGTCTGGCTTAGTTCGGAGGGCAGCATCGTGGGATCATCGCCAACGTGTCTTGCTACTTCGCGTCGCGGCACTTCTGCGGCCCGTCGCCGACTTTCGTGGATACTTTCGTAGTCTTCTGCGAACGTCAGTAGTTCCGCAAAGCTACTGAAAATCCGCCGTTTGATGTACATCGGGTAATAGAGATGGCTATTGCGGAAGATTCTCCGGAAGTCCACCGGCCCCAGTGTTCGTTGTTGTTGCGGTACCACTGTAGAGCGGTGCCAATCAGTAACTCCGGCATGGTTCTAGGCAGAACCTCTATGTTCAGTGCGTAGACGTCGGCTAACTCCTCCAATCTCCCTGCAAGCGTCTTTCCGAGACGACTCCTCCTCCTTGAAAATTACTTCCATCGCCAGAAATGTAGCGTGAAGTTCTGGATCCGCGAATGCTTTTGAAGACAGTGCCGCAATGCGTCTTCGTATCTCTCGTTTGACACGTGGTCAAGCCATGCTATGTTAATTGATTCCGTCATGACTACCGGTTATTTACTTGTTCTCAGTACTGTACTATTTGCGGATCCCTGCTCGGGCGCCAATTGTAACGAAGCTTTTCGCGCTATGGCGGGCCCGGCGCTTCTTTTCTATTGCTGGGGTATACTCGCCGCGCCCAGGGTTCGTAACAATAAATTTATATTGTATGGGCCTCTGCAAATAGTACTTTTCTTTTAACTTGCATCTATTTATTTTATTCGCAGTTCAATATTTCTTCTTAATATTAACTATGACTTAAAATTCCTAACGGTACAATGAACCGTTGTATCTCTGTGGACACCTCTGTTGCCTCGGACGTCGGAGCGGGCGCGACTCGGTCGACGCTGTGCTGTCTGACGACGTCTGATAATTCTCTGTTTCTGGGCCACGGCTGGGCAGGCGCTATTCTGGCGGCGCTTTGTTGCCGGACTGCGTCGTTGATAGTTCTCTGGCGTGTGCTGCGGCTGGCTGCTGGCGTCGCAGCAGGCGATATTCTGGCGGCACTGTACTGTGTACTGCGGTTGGCTGCTGGCGTCGCAGCAGGTGGTGTTCTGGCGGCACTGTGCTGTATGCTGCGGTTGGTAAGTCTATGTTGGTGTGTGACGTCTGTGCAGGCGCTATTCTGGCGGCGCTCTGTTGCCGGACTGTGTCGTTGGTAATTTTCTGCTCTGTACTGCGGTTGGCTGCTGGCGTCGCAGCAGGCGGTGTTCTGGCGGCACTGTGCTGTGTACTACGGTTGGCCGCTGGCGTCGCAGCAGGCGGTATTCTGGCGGCACTATACTGTGTACTGCGGTTGGCTGCTGGCGTCGCAGCAGGCGGTATTCTGGCGGCATTATACTGTGTGGTGCGGTTGGCTGCTGGCGTCGAAGCTAGCGTTATTCTTGTGGCGCGGTACTACTCGACGACGACTACGTCGTTGTTGCACGTATCACGGTATACTTTGCGCAGGCCGGGAAGCGTGGTTTTAGCATAAGATGGGGCTAGTTGCCCGTTTCCCCACTTATGCCAGCACCGGCTCTCAACCTTCGCCGCGACCGAGGATTCAGCGCAAGATGGGGCTAGTTTCCCCACTCGCACTCAATCCACGGCGTTGTGGCCTTGACTCGACTATGGGCTAAGCACAGGATGGGGCTAGTTGCCCGTTTCCCCACTTGTGTTCAGCCCACGGTGTTTCCAAGATTTGGCTAGTTTGCCGTTTCCAAAGCTTGGCCGTGCCTTTGGTAGCTGTCTTGCCACGACCACAGTTCCGTGCTGACTCTCTTTGTTGGCTAGGCGACGGCTGGGCAGGCGCTCTGCTGCCGGTACTTCTTTAGTCGCTCCTTTTATAGGCAGCGTCTTCGGTGCTGGTTGATCATATGACATTACGGTTGCGTTGCTATGGTGACGGAGCGGTGGTCGATCTGATGATATTACGGTTGCGTTGCTATGGTGACGGTGTGCCAAGGAGTGTTGCTGAGCTACATTGCTATGATGGCGGTGTGTCAAAGAGTGTTGCTGACCTACATGTTGCGTTACCATGTTGACGCGTTGCTGTGTTGATGACGTGGCTGTGTTGACCGTGTGGGCATGTTGACGCTTTGCTGTGTTGATGGCGCTGCTATGTTGAATGCGTGGCCACACAGCCACGTGTTGACCGTGTGGGATAAAATCAGGAGGGCGGATATTTAGTCCTCACAACACAAATGACAAAAGATACCAATGCATAGTTTTTCGAAAAAGTCCGAAGGAACAAATATGCCTATACGAATTAAACACAGTCACCTTCGGTGTTAATTACGCTCAATATCTCGCAATTGGAACCCTGCTGCATATGCTGACGATGTGGATGACTCTTACCCAATGGCTTCTGACATTTTAAGAAAATACATGTATGTTGACGATGTTTTAGCTGGAGGACATACTCTAGACTCTACCATAAGAGCTTAGGATGAGGTAATAAAAGTTCTACCATCCACTGGTTTTTCACTGCGAAAATGGACTTCCAACTGCGAGAAAGAACTGGACGAAATACCAAAAGCCCACCTTCTGAACGAAAACTTTCTGGAATTCGAGGACACCAGCACAGTCAAGGCTTTGGGCATCAGATGGAATGCCCATTCCGACAATTTCTATTTCACAGTTAAGCCATTCGAGACCCAGTACGCTTTACTAAACGAGAAATACTTTCAGATATTGCTAAATTATTCGACCCACTAGGATGGCTTGCGCCATTTGTGGCCGCGCCAATAATTTTAATGCATGTTATTTGGTTAGGAGGGACAAATTGGGACTAAACTGTGTCCCCTACATCAATTAACCGGTGGGAAAACTTTTTAGAAAGTTACCGTCATATCGGAACAATCCGCATTCCTCGCTTTGTACATTTTTCCCCTACAAATAAAAAAGAACTGCACTTGTTCTGCGACGCCTCGGAAAAGGCATATGCTGCCACAATCTTCCTTCGCGTTCAGAAAGCAGAGACAATTTACGTAAGTCTCCTGATCGCGAAGTCCAAAGTAGCGCCAGTCAAAACCATTTCCTTACCACGTTTGGAACTATGTGGTGCTATGTTGCTGACTGAACTAATAGAGTCAGTCACTAATAACACTGTCTAACAAATGAAGACTTTTTGAATGGAACAGACTAGCGACCCCATAATTCTGAAAGAGTATGTTGAGTAGATCATTTTTGTTGAACATACTTATGGTCCAGCACGTCTGAGTTTTTTTTTACAGTGGGTCAAAGTTTTCATTTTTTGGTCGAAGGGAGCAGGTGAAAACGTCGTCAAGTTCGGCCGGGCCAAACACTGAGTTCTCGCGTCTAGTCAGCTGTGACTTACAAATCAGCTGTGACTTACAAAGCGGGTGTGATAAAATTAAGCATAATTGAGCTACTAAGTGTAGGGTTTATAATATATGTATCTACTTTATTAATTTGAACTTGTTTTAATATTTTTATTTTCATATATAAATTTGTCTTTGTTTATATTGATGATATTCTTGTTGCTAGTGATAATGAAGAACAACATTTAGAACATTTAAAACTAATATTTAAAAGACTTGAGAAATATAATTTAAATATTAAACCTTCTAAATGCATTTTCGGAACTAATAAACTAGATTTTCTCAGTTATGAAATTTCTAATCAAGGCATTAGACCATCTTCCGATCGTATTGAAACCATTACAAAATTTGAAAAACCACTTTCAATAAATAAATTACAAAAGTTCTTAGGTATGGTAAATTATTACCATAGATATGTGAAAATGTTAGCAGCAGAACTTAGTCCTCTACATGAAATGTTAACATTTGCAACTAAACAAAAACTCAAACAGCTTATTTGGACAGAAAAGACAACCACTGCTTTTGAAAACGTTAAACAACTCTTTGCTCAACAAACTTTACTTACTCATTTTGATAAAAATGGTAAATTATCACTTGCTGTTGATACATCAAATGTAGCAATAGGTGCAGTTTTACAACAATTTAGTAACAACACTTTAGAACCACTTGCTTATTTTTCACGAAAATTATCTTCTACAGAAATGAATTACTCAACATTTGACAGAGAACTTTTAGCCATATACAATTCAATTAAACATTTTAAACATTTTCTTGAAGGTAGAATTTTCACAATATACACTGATCATAAACCTTTAACACATGTTCTAAATTCAAAAACAGATAGATCACCTCGACAAATTAGACATCTTGAGTACATTGCACAATTTACAAATGATATTCAATACATTTCTGGAAAAGAAAACATTGTTGCTGACACACTTTCACGTATTTCAGATATTAACACAATTTTAACTCAAGATATTAATTTTCAAACTTTGTATAAAGAACAACAAAAAGACCAAACTCTTCATGACTTAATTTCTGACAAAAATTGTAACAATAATTTAAAAGAAATTAATATTCCAGTTCTTAATCTCAATATTTGGTGTGATATTTCTCAACAACCTTTTAGACCTTTTGTTCCAAATTCTATGAAGAATATAATTTTTGATAAAATCCATTCTTTATCACATCCTAGTGTTCGTACTACTAGACGTTTAATTCAATCAAAATATTTTTGGCCTAACATGCGTAAAGAAATTAATAGTTGGACTTCCGCATGTATTAACTGCCAGAAATCAAAAATTTCTAAATATACTAAAACACCAGTACAAAAAATTAATATACCATCTGGACGATTTGAACACATACATATGGATCTTGTTGGTCCATTACCTGTTTCAAAAGAAAATCGTTACATTTTAACTATAATTGACAGACATACACGTTGGCCGGAAGCTTATCCACTTAAAGATATTTCAGCGAATACAATTGCCAAAACATTTGTACAAAATTATATTCCCCGTTTCGGCGTTCCACTTAATATAACAGTAGATCAAGGATCACAATTTACATCAAAATTATTTACTGAATTAACAAAATTATTAGGATCTCACAAAATTCATACATCTCCTTATCATCCTCAATCAAATGGAATGATTGAAAGATTTCATAGAACCTTAAAAACTGCTATTACAGCATCAAACGATTCAATTCACTGGTCTGAAATTCTTCCTTGGATTTTATTGGGACTTCGTATATCTATTAAAGATGATTTAAAATGTTCTTCTGCAGAATTAGTTTACGGACAAACACTCAGATTACCTGGAGAATTAATCGTTTCAAATAATGAATTTGATAATACAATGGAAACACTTTCCAAACTGAGAGAACATTTTTCACACGTTCGTTCAAAAATTGTACATCATAATAAAGAAGATTTTTTTGTTCCCAAAAATTTGGATACTTGCGAATATGTGTTTGTTAAAGTTATTCATAAGTCAAATCTACAACCACCTTATGAAGGCCCATTTAAAGTTATCTCTAAACACAATAAAGTATTCAAAATTCAAAAAGGTAACTTAATCAAAACAATTTCCATAGACTTATTAAAACCTGCACATACAATTCCTAATTCCAGTTCACTAACACTTCCAAAGAAAACCAAAAAAATTACATTTAATATTAATTAATTTTTTTTTTTTAATTGGAGGGGGAGTATATGTAGGGTTTATAATATATGTATCTACTTTATTAATTTGAACTTGTTTTAATATTTTTATTTTCATATATAAATTTGTCTTTCAATATTTTTCAATTTGATTTTTTAATTATTAATTTTCTGAATGTATAAAAGAAAAGTTATAAAAATAAAATATTTTAAATAGAATAAAAACATATTCTATATTGGTTATTAAAAAAAAATCAAAATTGAAAAATATTGAAAGACAAATTTATATATGAAAATAAAAATATTAAAACAAGTTCAAATTAATAAAGTAGATACATATATTATAAACCCTACACTAAGCAGTACATATCGGGTGTGATTTTTACTAAAATTAATATAAAAAAAGAACAATTAAAGCTTAAATAAGCATGGCGGATTCTGTTTGCAAATTAAGAGATTGGTTTTGTTTTATTTGTGGACATTTTACGCACCATCAAAGCATTGCATTATGGTTACACACATTATTTACCCAAATCATTTTTTTACGTTATAAATTTGCTAAAAAAATCAAGTTGATCAAAATATCACTCAATTCATTTTCAATTCATTTCTCAATTAAATTTCATTTCTCAATTCAATTTTATTTCTCAATCATTGTTTGCAGGTACCCATGTATATGTACAAGTACTTGAAGGAGAAGTACAAGGGATGTTCTTCTGTACAAATCGAAAGCGAAGTGCTGCCAAATTTTTTCCTGAAGTGCTGTTTATTGACGGTACTTATAAACTGCTAATCAACGTGATGACAGTGGTGGTGCTCCTGGTAGAGGATTCAAATGGTGGCAGCGAGTTGTCAGGCAATGCCCTTCTACAACACGAAGATGTACGTGTGGGTGCTAAATTGCTATTGCGTTGAAAATCCTGAATTCGGGGTTAAAGTTCAAATGATAACACTGTGGAACATTTTTGGGATTATTGTCTGGGGGTGAGAAATTCCAAGTCAGGGTGATGGTACTAGGTCAGTATAGTAAAACCCTCAAAGGGTTTGGCGTTCGTATGTGTCAGTTTTTTTTTTATGACCTTTTAAATTTTTTCCTTATCGATGTTTTTTGGCTTAGTTGTAACATTTTGGCAAAAACGTAGTTTAACATAACTCGAGAACCACTTGTCCGATTTTGATGAAACAAATTTAGAAAAATTAAGAATTACAGTTTCTCTAATCTGTTTCTATACCGTTTTCCTATATGTGCAACACTCTCGAAGTTAAAAATTAATGTATGAAGGGAAAAAAGTATTTTTTTCCTAAAAATTTAAATTTTTTTTTTTTAAATTCATAAAAAATCCAGCAACACTGGTTCTGTAATGTTCACATAAAACATGCATTGTCATTATACTTCTTCTCTTTTTCACACTGGTTCTGTGATTTTTGGCATTCAACAAGTGCCGACGAACGCGAACAGTGAAAGTAATTTTTCTCAAATTTTTTAAAAGTGAACAAAAGAGAACAAAATATGGAACTGTGCAAGCCAGATATAAATAGCTTTTGCTACTGCTGTGGTCAATATGTCTCAACACATAAAAAAAGAGGAAATTTCAGTACTGATTTTGTTCAAACATACGAGATGTACTTCAACCAAAATGTTATAGTGAACGAAAATTGGGTACCAAATATAGTGTGCTACAACCGTCTAATGGATTGGAAAAATAGAAGACGTGAAAGTATGCCATTCGGTATCCCAATGACTTGGACTAATCCTGGCGAAGGTCACAATCCATTGAATTGCTATGCAAGTGCGAATAAAGGAGCCGCAAAAAGGATAAGAAAATCGTATAATTACGTTGGTGTTGCGAGTGCCGCAACACCATTGCCTCATTCGGACCACATTCCTGTGCCAAAAGCTTCTAGACCAGATATTTTCTCTTTTACGACTGCTCCGACATATCATGCACGTGATGATCCCCCATATGAGCCATCAGTATCCAATGAAGCAATTTTAATAAATCAAAATAAGCTTGATTCAATTGTTGCCAAGTTGAAATTAACACAGCATAAATCGGAAGAGCTGGCTTCCATTTTGAAATCAAACAATTTGTTGGCACCCGGTGTGAAAGTCACAGCTTATCGAAGTCGTCAGGCAACACTCCAAAGTTTATTCCTTGTGAATGATGAAAAAACTTCTGCATATTGCCCGGATGTAGGAAAATTGATGAAGGCAATGGAAATAAAATATGAAGCAGATGACTGGAGATTATTTATTGACAGTTCAAAACTCAGCTTGAAGGCGGTTTTACTGCATAATACCAATAAAAAACCTTCAGTTCCAATCGCCTATAGTACAGAAACGAAAGAAACATATTGCTGCCTCCACTGCATATTAAACTTGGAAATTGGTGTCCACATGTCCTTGAAAATCCATTATTTACATCATCATCTGGACTACTTCAGCAAACAATTGGCTACCGAATCTGATGAACAAGGTGAACGCTATCATCAAGTTGCTATGCCATTTGAAATGAGGTAATACTGACTTTTTATTTTTTCAAACTCATTTTAATAAAACAAAAACTTACAGATATAGAGGCAAAAAGTCGCCGAGTGCAATAATTGCGGAAATTTGCTGGTGGAGTAAGCTTGTGTGGCAAGACAGGGATGATCTTGATAGAATTTTCAGGAGATGCAGAAGGGCCAACAGTGGAGTCACACATTGACATTATGTGTGGTTCCGAAACTGATGATAGCGATGAATGCGATGCCACTAGTCCCGAACAACCACCATCGAAAAAGTCTAGGCAATATTTATTAAAATAAATAAAAATAAATAAATAAAATAAAAATAAAAAATTATAAAAATGTTTACTTTATTTTTTTAGTAGTTTATGGCCAGAAGTCTGGAGTTATTGGGGAAAATTTATAAAAAAGGTGATAAGTGACACTTTTTTGAATAAAAACAAATAAAAACAAATATAAATTGTAATTCTTAATTTTTCTAAATTTGTTTCATCAAAATCGAGTTATGTTAAACTACGTTTTTGCCAAAATGTTACAACTAAGCGAAAAAACATCAAGATAAGGAAAAAATTTAAAAGGTCATAAAAAAAACTGACACATACGAACGCCAAACCCTTTGAGGGTTTTACTATACTGACCTAGTACCATCACCCTGACTTGGAATTTCTCACCCCCCAGATTAGCTGTTGTACTGTGTAATGAGCGACAAGAGTGTTGTACAAAGAAAGGCCACCAGTATACATAAGCCTTCCAGGCAAACCCATTCATGTGTGTAGATTCCATTCCTTGCAAATTTTCTCATGGAAATATCTAGAGTAAAAATGGATATAACACGAGAACAAAGAAATAGAATTTTGGATATCGTGACTCGAATGGTCTACGCTTATAGACCAGAACATTACAAGAAGCAATTGGAGGAAATAAAAGTGGTAGGTAATGATGAAGTGTGGAGATACTTCATGAGGAATTGGCACGATCCGAGACTTGAATGGTCAAAATTTGGCATGCAGATTCATTCCAATTTAGGAAATTTCACCAACAATCGATCAGAGAGTATCAATTCTAGATTAAAAGATGTTATCCCAAAAAACAGTTCCATTTACACTTTTTTAGGGCTCAATTAGAGGTACCATACCATAACGCCATAACCATAATCGTAGTCATAAGCATAACCATATTTAATCAATCGATTAGTGGTGCCATAACCATAAACAGCTGATATTTGCAACAAACTGAAAGTAAATAAAAATATCACAATAAACAAGGCGAATCAGCAATCAGCTGGTTATGGTTACAGCAAAAACCAAAATTCAGTTGGTCGCTATGGTTATGGTTATGGTTATGGCGTTATGGTATGCCACCACTAATCGATTACAGTGTAACCCATAAGGTTGGTTGAATCAGCTGTTTTCTATCGTTATGGTTATGGCACCTCTAATTGAACCTTTAGAACTGTTGTTCGACTGGATTGACTTGCGCGCCATGGATCAAGAAAAACCAACTTTGGATTATACGATGAAAGTATCTATGTAAATGCAAAAAAATTATGAAAGATATGAAAAAATTCCATGAAATCTTAACGGAAAAAGGTTTTGAAATGGTGTATCCACAAATGACAGCCCAGATGTTTCAAAAAGTGATTATGAAAGATTCCGATTTGGGGATGTGCCTCTTTAAAAAGGTCAGTGGTTCTTGTTTTCCTACGTCCATAAACAAATGCCCGTGCAGTTATACAAGAACTTGCCTTCTTCCATGTAGGCACATTTTCAAGACACGAAAGGTCATAGGAATAAGTCTCTTCGATGAGAAGTTGTGCCACCAACGCTGGACAGAAGCCTATTTACAGAAGGGACGACAATTGATGAATGCCTCCGGCAAGGACAATTATTTTATGCAGATCGACTCGATCTACGATGCTCCATACTCAAGTAATCCTAAAAAAAAAGTCATTTCATTACTGTCGAAGATGAGACAAATTGCAGCGTATTCCACAGGGTTGAAATTTGCAGAAAAAGTTGAGACAGTGAGATTTCCTTTGGCCAATTGGAAGGGGACACGTGCATACAACGCCAGTAATGAAATTTTTCATATAAAGAAAAAACTGAGAGTGGCAATGATTCGAAATCACCGTGTAATTTCCAAGTTTCCAGAAAACATGAACTTCAGTCAACGTTTGAGAATAATGACGAAGTTTTTTTTTTTTTTTTTTAATAACTTAATTATAGTACAAGAAATAAAGCTATGGCTACATCGGCCTTCAGCTAATTAATAGTCTTAATATTATTGCTCGTATTTTATGCTTAAAGTTTTTGTGTGTGTGTATGTTTGGGTTTACAGTAGTGGTAGGCTTTTAAGGCTATTGCTTTTTTTAAATTTCATTGTATATGTTGCAGAACTTAAGATAATTTATTAAAGCTTTTAAGTTGTGTATTGTGGGGTTACTGAGGAGTTTTGTAGGATGAGTGTCGTGAAGAGATTGACGATGAGTTGCAAAATGTGGGCATATGTCTAGGATGTGGAGGACTGTTGGTTGAGGGTTATTACAATACTTGCAGTGGTTAGAAACGTTTTTGTCGATTAGATGCTGATGTGTGAGCCTAGTGTGACCCAGCCGCAGTCTTAGCATCCTTTCTAGAGAGTTCGCTTGGCTTGAATTTTAAGAAATCATTAGCTGATTTTTCATTTCATATATATATATGTATGTATATGGTTAGCTGATTTTTCATTTCATATTTATATATGGTTATACCAACGAGATACGACATTATTAAGTGAGTAGTTTAGTTCAAAGTGAGTTTTTAAGCGCTTTTTAGTATCTGAGAAGAGCATATTCGGTGTAGTTATAAGTGGTGCCAAGAGTGCAATTTTTGGCTGCTAAATCAGCTAACTCGTTCCCTTTTATCTGGACGTGACCTGGAATCCAGATTAGTTTGATTTTTTCCGGTTTTTTTAAAAGAAGTTACTAAATAGTGTTTATTTAGAAATTTGTAATGTTTAAGTTTTTTATAGCATTTATTGCGCTTAAAGAGTCGGTGCATATAGCACATTTCTTTGTTAAATTTGAAGCATGTCTTAATGCTTCGTGTAGTGCTATTAACTCAGCGGAATAGCTTGAACTGTAGTGAGGTAAGATAGCGTTTTTGATAATTTTGTTGTTTTTAACTATACTGTAGCAACTATTGTCGTTTTGTTTGGATCCATCAGTAAACAGTATTTGGAAGCATTTGAGTTCGTCCATTAGTTCATGGAATTTTTGTCTGTATAACTCTGGTGGAGTATGATCTTTTTTTTGGTAGCTGAGTGATGTGTTGATCATGGAAAGGTTAAGATTACATGGTGGTACTGGGGAGATTATTTGGGCTTTGTGGTTTAAGGAAATATCGAACTGCTGTACAAAGTTTTTTATTCTACTTAGACAGGATGGGACTCTGTTATTTCTAGGCTTTTTGATTTTTAAAAGAAGTGTAGGGAGAGGGGAATGGTCGGAGATGAGGAGGGATTTGCTCAGTTTGGCTGTGATGAAATCCCTACAGTTATTTAGTGATTGTATGCCTACTTCACATAACATATTAGACGTGGGGGTAGTTCTGTATGCTCCAAGGGCTATTCTAACGCTAGAGTTGATGATAGTGTTTACTTTGCCGGTTATGGATTTTGGGGAGTACGCGTAAAGATAAATTCCGTAATGTAATTGTATTATTATAAGAGATTACAGCTGTATTTTTGGTTCGCTAAGCATTTAATTATGTCAAGTCGCTTAGAAAGTGCTGAAATTAGAAATTCGATATGATTATTCCATTTGTATTTTTTGTTGATGACTGAGCCTAATATCTTTAGGTTGTCGAACGTACTAATGTTTATATGATTAAACAATACATTATTTGTGCAGTGGTGTTTTCTGCATATATGTAGGTGTTTGCATTTTGGAAGTGCGAGTTGGGCTCCTGAGTATTCAGACCAGGTCGAGATATCGTTGTTTAAATTATTAAGATTCAGGGTGAGGGTTTTTAGTTTGTTTAGCTTCGCTATGATAATAAAATCATCAGCATAAGCGAGAAAGTCTAACTGTTTATGTAGTGAAATTGTGTTACATAGTTTATTATAAGCTATAAAGAAAAGAATGACAGAGAATGGAGATCCTTGCGGAATGCCGATTTCTAAGGGGTAAGTTTTGGAAGGCTCGAGTTGATTTTAATTTTTATTGTTCTGTTTGTCATGTAGTTCTTAACATAGTTAAAGATTTTTGGTCCTATATTCCACAGTAATAGTTGGTCGGATGATGAAGTTCCAAGCGTCGTTTTTGAGGAAAACAGAATTCACCTTGAAAAATATCGTGGTCATGGGACAAATAATTTCAGCTTGGCGTAAAGGTGGGAACTGCCAATAGACGGTAGTAGAAAATGAAATCTCGACCAGTTTCAATGAAACCTCGAGTGCGTTGGATAATCTGAAGTTTCCAGAACCTTTTTGTATAGATGGCCATCACAGTGGTATTCTACAAACACATGTTATTGTGAAAAAGGTAAACTCGACCAAGTAGCTGAATAATAAAAAATTCCTAATAAGAGAAGTTACATACTAATCACTTCACGCAACTTTTTGCAGAGAAAGTCTGGAAAGCAAGGATAGACAATTTTGCTGACAAGAAAGGAGAAATTGGAATACATAAATAAACTAAGGTGGAATAAAATACTTTTTGTCCTTTCTCATCATGAATTTTATGAATAGTCTACATAAAATTATTTTTGAATCCAAAAAAGATTTAACATTTCATTTTTTAATGTGAATACTTTGTTTGTTTTTTTCTTTGATTTTAAAAGATTGCCGTTTGAATATTATACGTACTTAATGAAATGTGATATACATACATATATGAAATATTTATTTTTATTTTTTTTATTTCAATAAAAAGTAATTAATTGTTGAATACATCAACCGAACAATAATTAAACAATATTAAATATATCATTATTCTTATGTAAGCTGTCTATGAGTTTATTAATTTCTACATTTCATATGACTTAAGAGAATCCAATAAAGAACCTGTAAAACGGCAGTCACATCTCTATACCCTGAAGAAGCTTCCCCAGGTGTCAGATTGTTTAGTTATAAAAAGATATGAATTTAGGTTTTTGTTGGGCAGGTGCGCTTTGAAATTGGTGGGCTTTGGCCAGGAAGACTTACACTGACTTTCAGAGAGCCAGTAAGGAGCCTTGTGTCCTCGAGAAGCTTCCCAGAAGTCAGTTTGTTTTATGTAAACGGATATGCATTTTTTTTGTTTTTGGTAACAAGTGTATTTGAAAAGAGTCGACTTCCTGAAGACATCATCTACAGGGCGCAGGGCTTGCAGGGCATCCAGAGGATCACTTTGTACACGTGTGCAGAAGCTGGAGAGTCGACTTCCTGTAGATATCATCTCCAGGGAGCGGGCTTGCAGGTCCTAAAAATACACAATGATACGGGAATTAAAAGAAAAATACGTGCGAAAGTGATCAAAAGTAACGCACGAACTTTATTTACATTTTCCCGTCGCCAATAGGCTGTTGTTGTTGTTGTTGTTATTAATGTTGGCAACGCTGCTGCGGCATAGGTCATTTTTAGAACGAGACTCGAGAGGGAGAAAAATTTCGGCCTTCTACAAGCTGAGCAATATGTGCAGTTGTGTGCACTCTTACGTGCACTTATGTACATTATGTGCAGTTGTGTACACTTTAGGTGCAGTTATGTGCCCCCCTATGTGCACTTATGTGCAAAACGGTGCCTTTAGCCAGTGCCAAAAATTAAAATAAAAACAAAAGAATAACACGTGAAAGCGAGGAAAAGCAATAATTTCTATCTAATTTTGAGACTTGAGATGATACCAAGTGAGTGATTTGATACAAACAAGTTCGATCATTGCACTCATAAATATCCAAAAGACGATGTTGGTTTTATTCAATGCTGAGTTTTGTTGCATGATTAAATGTGAGTAAAAATTTTGTTGTAAATTTAAAATTGTCAATATTTATTCATAACACGCACGCGTAATGCCGTCGGCAAAACCACAAATGTTTGTAAACATATTTGTGCAACATATGTACCTGCAACATTTCTCACATTAAATTTGAGGAGATAAATGCAAGTTTACAGAAATTTATTGAAATTCTTCCACTAAGTCTCTGTACAATTACATTCTGGATTCCATAGCGCGCGGGTTTCAGAAATTTATTTTTCAATCCACATATCGTATACAAAATGCACCTTCTCACTGTTATACGTTCTCTGGTGACACAGGATTAGCCTCAAGAAGGAAGTATTAATATCTTAAATTACTTTAAGTCATGATTATGACATTTTTTTAATTTGATTTGATACATATGTATGTATGTACATATATGAATATGAGACAACAACAAAAAATAAAAATTACTTATATATCGGGCAAAACAAGCTGAAGAGAGGCTACGCGAGGCTCAAGCGCGTCAAGATGCCACCGCTGCAACGGCAAGCATCATACCTTGCTGCACCTTGAAGAAAGAGAGCGAAATGGCGACCAAAGTGGAATCCCGGCCTTTCTAACCCCTATTATTTATTTTATTATACCTAATCTTTTCCAGCAAATAAGGGCAGTCAACAACACCTTTAATAACATTGTAGGTGAAGGATAGGCTCAGTATAGATCTGCGACTTTCTAAAGATTTAAGATTTAATAGCATGAGGCGAGAATGATATGATGGTATCGGATCTACAAAGTTCAAAGATCGAAGGGCAAATTTAAGAAATTTTTTTTGAACACGCTCAACCCTATTTAAGGCAAGCTGGTTATATGGCCTCCATACGAAGACTGCATACTCGAGGTGCGACCGAACAAAAGAAGTATACAATAATTTCAAGGTGTATGGATCTGAGAAATTCGAGGTATTGCGTCTCACGAAGCCTAACACAGAGTACGCCTTTGATATTATATGATAAATATGCTTATTGAAAATAAATCTTTCATCAAACTTTACTTTAAGGTCCTTTATCTCAGTCACACGCTTCAGGACGTAAGACGTAAACGAGTAATTGGTAGGCAGGACATTAAAAATCTTAGAAGAGGTTATCTGTGAACACTTATTAAGGTTCAAAGAGAGCCGCGATTTCAAACACCATAGGTAAAGATTATTAATATCAGCTTGGAGGCTGAGTGCATCAGCTGAGTTTTTTATTGCGGAGAAAATTTTAAGATCATCTGCAAACAGCAAAAATTTAGCAATGGAAAAGCAACTAGTGTAGGAATATCTTTAGTAAGCTAAGGTTGCATGTGCACACTACCTTTAAGTACTAGACTAAGAACGACATACTCTTAACTAGCTATAAGATATTGTGGTAGGCTAAGAATATTGCAAGTGCACACTCTCCTTAAGTATTAGGCTAAGAACCATCCACTGTAACCTAGTCATAAGATTTATGTATGGTTGGCAACAGGAACGACAATTAGTTTATTGTTCGTGGTTGGCAACCCGTGTCAGAGACACCATTTCAGAAAAAACGAAATAAAAAGGCATTCGATTTGGAGCGATAGAATTGGCAAGACGTGATTTTTTATCTTAACCTTTCATCTTTTTCATCTGAAGTGGTCAGTGAGCCCTTCCAACCTTAAATTTACTAAAATTAATAATGAATCGAGACGCGATTAACACTGAGAGATACACCCTACTCCAGCTCAAGGCCTAGTGCACGGCAATTGGACTCAACGCCAGCGGAGCAAAGGCTTCGCTAGCAGCACGACTCAGCGAGCTATCTGTGTCCAGGAACCAATAAAGTGCTGACGGCTGAAAAGGGTAGGGTACCGGAAAAACGTACTACAGGAGATACGTTATCAAATGTTGATAGTGACGTTGAAACATACGACGATGAAGACAACGGCGAAAATAACGACAACGTTGCGAGTAACGGCGTTCCACCAAAAAAAGGTGGTGAGATTATGGTCGGTGCAGTTAACAACAACAATTGTAACGGCGACGGTGCGAACAATGACAATGGTGCGAATAACAACGACGGTGCGAACGATAACAATGGCCGGTGCGATCAACGAAAATGGGTGCGCATAATAACTATGGTGCGAACAATGGCAATGGCGAAGGGCGGCGCGAGTCTTCGCAAGAAATTGTTAGTGTGATGAATAGCGACCTAGGTTGCGGCTCAAGCAACGGTGCGAAAATAAGTCTTCTTGCATCCCCAACAAACAACTACAAATTCAAGCTAAACTACAGAATTTTAAAAGTGCGAGCGAGGTGTCAAAAACTTTCCGTGCTGTCGAGTTGCCTCAGCGAGCCACACCAAGGGCAAACGTGCAAGTTGGTGAAGCTAGACTAAGGTGCTACAATTGCAACTGCTCGGGCGTGCGGCGAACGAGGTCACTTTGCGGCAAACTGCAAGCTGTACAAAAAACCGTCGATTTCTAATTTTGTAAGTTATTTTGATATTAGTATTGTAGATAACCCTTATGTTAATATGGTTGTAGAGTGCCTAATCTATTCGGGGAGCGCCATAAGCGTAATCAAAAAGAACCTTGTGCCAGGAAGAATACATTTACGTTAAGAACACAAAACATATTTCGGGCTAAATAAATCAAAACTATTAACTTTTGTAAAATTGAATTGTTATGTTAATGTTCTTAATAAAAATTTGTTAATTGAGTTGTTTGCCAAAGAATATATGCATGCGGTATGGCCAGCTGAACCAGAAGTGAACAGAGAGATACGTCTAGTTTTAGAAGATCATAAACCTTTCAGTTGCGCTCCTAGAAGGTTGTCGTATACAGAGAAGACAGAACTAAAGAAAATACTATACGATTATTTAGCAAAAGGGTACATACGGCCTAGTTGTTCAGAATTTGTTTCGCCGATAGTATTGGTAAAAAAGAAAACAGGCGAACTGCGATTCTGCGTAGATTATAGAAAGTTGAACAAAGTTACAGCGAAGGATAGCTATCCCATACCTCTAATAGATGACTTGTTAGATAAGTTAGTTAACAAAAAAATATTCACAAAGTTAGATCTGAAAAACGGATTTTTCCACGTTTTCGTAGAAAAAGAATCGGTCCAGTACACCTCTTTTACAACGCCGCTGGGGCAATTCGAGTTCTCGAGAATGCCGTTCGGATTAAGAAATGCTCCCGCTACATTTCGAAAATTCATCAACCAAATATTTACGGATATGATACGTAGCAATGAAGTTATTTTATTTATTTCATAAGTCAATGAACAAAGTTCTTACTGACTACTTAGAGCTACAACTTAACGATAACAGAAAATAAATTAACAATAACAAATTTCACAAGGAAGATTATAATAATGAGAGAAACTCAACTTTACATAAAGAAAAATCGAGGAAGACAGAATTCGAGATCTCGTTGAATTCGCAAAGTGCACGCGACAAAGGGGCATTTCTTGCATAATTGGTTTTGAGTTTATCCGGATAGAATGGATTGACACAAAGAAATTAATGTTTTGGAGCAAAGACGGACAATGAAACGTGCCATTACTTATACCATACACAAAAGAAAGTGAAAGAACTGTTCTTCTCTTCTTGAGCGATTTAAGGCTTATAAGAAGCAAACGCGAATTGTAAGAAGGTAAGGGATCCGAAAATTTCAAGGAACGTAGAGTAAATAAAGCCTAAAACTGAGTAAGCATTAGATATACTAAAATTGATGTGATTATTAAAAGATAAGTTGGAATCAAATATAACTCCAAGATCTTTGATTTCAACAACAGTCTTGAGTATTGTATTCGAAATAGAGTAAGATGTGCGTGATGTTTCGAGCTTTAACAAGAGTCATATGAAAACATTTTTTAATGTTAAGAGAGAGATGTGACTGTTGACACCAAAGAGACAAATTATCCAAATCAGCTTGGAGGTTTGTCACATCGGTTGCACTATTTACTACTGAAAATATTTTCAAGTCATCTGCATATAACAGATATCTGCTACATGAAAAACACTCGCCAATATCATTGATGAATAAAAGGAAAAGCAACGGGCCCTAAGATACTTCCTTGTGGTACACCTGACGTGGCAATGAAAGGTTCAGAGGAAACACCATGGACTGTTACGACGCAACGTCTATTGCTTACGTACGATTTCAACCAGCACAGGAACACAGAATGAAAACCTAAGCTAGCAAGTTTAAACAATAAAGTATTGTGTGGAACTTTATCGAATGCTTTTGAAAGATCAGTATAAATGCAATCAACTTGGGATCCCAGTGAAAAAGAATTTATGCAATATTCACTGAACTCTGCTAGATTAGTAACCGTGGAACGACCAGGAACAAAACCATGCTGTTTAGGTGAAATTAAACTCTTAGTCGCAAAATACATATTCTTTTTTACTATACTCTCAAATAGCTTGGAGACAGATGAAAGCTTTGAAATTGGAGGATAGTTACAGACATCATTCTTTTTGCCAGCTTTAAAAGTTGGGGTAATGGTTGTCAATTTCCAATCGTCTAGAAAAGTACCTGTACATAGAGATTTATTATATAACAGTTTAATAGGGCTAATAACCGCTGAACAGTTTTTCAAAAAAAGAACTGAGAAACCATCAATATCAGTTTGACTCGAAGGCTTAAGACTTAAAATTCGTTCTGATACATTGTCCAAAGTGAGATTCAAATTACCAAAGTTAATTGAAGAGGGAAAATTTAATGAACTATTGTTGTTGGGCTCAACAGACAAAACTTGGTCCAGAACGAAATTAGATTTAAAAAAACTTAGCAAACAGATTAGCTACCTCACTCGGTGTACTTACAAATTCATCCCCTAAGCAGACAGCGGATGGTACCTCAGAACAAGACTTTTTTGACTTAATATAATGCCAAAAACTCTTGGGATTTAACTTGATATTCGATTCAATTCTAAATATATAGTTTTTATAAAGAAATTTTTCCAAACAGTTGAAGCGTTTTTGATAGTATTGATGTTTTGAAAAAAAACTTTGATCATTAGTTTTCTTAAACTTCTTATAAAATTTATTTCTTTTATTTTTTAGCGATTTCAATTCCCTTGTGTACCAAGGGAGCTTATACTGCTTATTTTTAAATACTGGGATATTATTATGAAAAACTTCCAGAACATGACATTTAAAAATAGAATAACAATCCGCAACATTTCCATTCAAAAATAAATCTTCCCAATTAAAATCGAGTAAAAGGTTATTAATTTTTGAAAAATCACAAGCTGAAAAATTGTAAGTAAGCCTCTCCTCAAGCTAAGAAGTTGTGAATTCATAAAACTCAACTTCAACGCTTAAAGGGACATGGTGCTTGTCTGGAGTTAAAATAGTTACACTGATATTGTCACTAACAAATACAAGATCTAGAATTCTGCCAAGTAAGTTTACAAAGCTGGACAATTTGGACTAGACTTAAACTTAACATATTATCAACAACATAAGATGCAATTGTTGTTGAGACATTAGTTGCAATAAGATTAGAATTTGAAAATTATTTTACCAGGTAATTTCAGGAATATTAAAGTCACCAAAAACGCAAACTTGATTATCGGCAATCTTGTTATGGACTAAGGAAACAATATTATCTGTATGCGCTTTATAAAGTTCAAAATTACTGCAAGAAACAATTAGGAATAAAGAATTAAGTCCATTTGAACCTCGAACGCAAACGCACAATTGATCCAAAATGGGGTCATCGTTCTGAAGCGTAGTTAAAAATGCTCGAAGATTACGACGAACGGCAATTAGTACACCTCCACCTAAAGAACAGCTAGTTCTTTTAGCGTCACGATCCTTTCGACGAACAATTTGGAGTTGAAAAATTCTTCATCATAGAAATTAGCATTCAGCCATGTTTCAACAAAAATAAAAACGTCGAAGTCCAAATGCGCACATGAACTGTATATGGTGTTCGATTTAGTACGAATACCACCCATGTTCTGAAAATAAATTTTCAAACCTCTGAAAGATCCATTCGGAACACTTTCGGGCGAGGCTAAGCAATCTTGTTGTTTTGAATTTCTTTTTGAGAAAAATTAAAAGGCCGAAATTTTACGCTAGTAGGCCACAACAAAGGATTCAGCACCATATCAAACAGAGATTCTGCCACACCAAGTTTGAAATTTACTTTCTTCATTGATTCTATATCCGCATCTTTTTTTACGAGCTTAAAGCAGACCAACTGGTCACGTTTGATACTGGAACTCTTGGTCACATATGAAATAATTTGATCTTCAGTCACCGTATTTTTAAAAGAAGACAGATGAATCCATTTCTTTGTCGGCACAACTTCTAAATCAGTGCTTTCACTAAGGCCAATTTCTACATCACTTGACCTTTTCTCTTTTTTACGCCTAGTACTTCGAACACCGTCCCACTGTATTTCGGGCACCTTGCGAGCAGCAGGAGAAAATGAGGAGAGGGCAGAAACTTTCAGCGGCGCATGAGAAGTTATATTAGCATGAGAGGCCGGAGCGGAGCGCAAATCAGTACGTGCAGTTGTATTCGCAGCAGCAGCAGCAGCATAAGAGAGAGTGACATTAGCAGATGTAGAGCGGGTTTGAGAATTAATTCCAGCAACAGCAGGCGAAACAGTTGAAGCGGAGGTTATGGTAGAGATGACGGATGGTACGATATTATTGTTAGCAGAGCAACAGGCATTATTACGCAGCCATTTGACTTCATTAGATAGAATGCCAATTGCCGGATATCAACTCATCATGTCGAATTTTACTTTGCAGAGAGTGAAGTTCAGTTTGTAGATGCTCAGTCTTTTCAATTAGCAGTTTTTTATCCTTTTGAAGGGCAGTGACTATAGCAATCACACGCATGTTCTCAGCAGGAAGAGCAATAAGCTGCCGGCTGAAAAGGATAGGGTACCGGAAAAACGTACTACAGGAGATACGTTATCAAATGTTGATAGTGACGTTGAAACATACGACGATGAAGACAACGGCGAAAATAACGACAACGTTGCGAGTAACGGCGTTCCACCAAAAAAAGGTGGTGAGATTATGGTCGGTGCAGTTAACAACAACAATTGTAACGGCGACGGTGCGAACAATGACAATAGTGCGAATAACAACGACGGTGCGAACGATAACAATGGCGACGGTGCGATCAACGAAAATGGCGCGCATAATAACTATGGTGCGAACAATGGCAATGGCGAAGGGCGGCGCGAGTCTTCGCAAGAAATTGTTAGTGTGATGAATAGCGACCTAGGTTGCGGCTCAAGCAACGGTGCGAAAATAAGTCTTCTTGCATCCCCAACAAACAACTACAAATTCAAGCTAAACTACAGAATTTTAAAAGCGCGAGCGAGGTGTCAAAAGCTTTCCGTGCTGTCGAGTTGCCGCAGCGAGCCACACCAAGGGCAAACGTGCAAGTTGGTGAAGCTAGACTAAGGTGCTACAATTGCAACTGCTCGGGCGTGCGGCGAACGAGGTCACTTTGCGGCAAACTGCAAGCTGTACAAAAAACCGTCGATTTCTAATTTTGTAAGTTATTTTGATATTAGTATTGTAGATAACCCTAATGTTAATATGGTTGTAGAGTGCCTAATCTATTCGGGGAGCGCCATAAGCGTAATCAAAAAGAACCTTGTGCCAGGAAGAATACATTTACGTTAAGAACACAAAACATATTTCGGGCTAAATAAATCAAAACTATTAACTTTTGTTATGTTAATGTTCTTAATAAAAATTTGTTAATTGAGTGGTTCCTGACGAATCGATTAGTTACCCGGTTATATTAGTTAGAAATTTTATAGCGGCAAGTGAGGCCGAACTAAAAATCGGCGATGTGGAAGTTGTTGATGCAACTACGGATTCAAGTTTCGAAAGCCATGTGTCAGAAATTGTCGGTGGTGAAAAAAACAATTCAAAGACGTAAACGATAATTTGCATAAGGTTATAAGTGAAATGCTAGCTATAGATGTAGGTGATGAAAACGAATTCGAGTGTAAGGTCGGAAGTAAGGTTAGTGGCGAAGAAAATAAGCACTTTCAAGAGTTGTTTGCCAAAGAATATATGCATGCGGTACGGCCAGCTGAACCAGAAGTGAACAGAGAGATACGTCTAGTTTTAGAAGATCATAAACCTTTCAGTTGCGCTCCTAGAAGGTTGTCGTATACAGAGAAGACAGAACTAAAGAAAATACTATACGATTATTTAGCAAAAGGGTACATACGGCCTAGTTGTTCAGAATTTGTTTCGCCGATAGTATTGGTAAAAAAGAAAACGGGCGAACTGCGATTGTGCGTAGATTATAGAAAGTTAGATAACTTGTTAGATAAGTTAGTTAACAAAAAATTATTCACAAAGTTAGATCTGAAAAACGGATTTTTCCACGTTTTCGTAGAAAAAGAATCGGTCCAGTACACCTCTTTTACAACGCCGCTGTAAATATTTTCAAGTCATCTGCATATAACAGATATCTGCTACATGAAAAACACTCGCCAATATCATTGATGAATAAAAGGAAGAGCAACGGGCCCTAAGATACTTCCTTGTGGTACACCTGACGTGGCAATGAAAGGTTCAGAGGAAACACCATCGACTGTTACGACGCAACGTCTATTGCTTACGTACGATTTCAACCAGCACAGGAACACAGAATGAAAACCTAAGCTAGCAAGTTTAAACAATAAAGTATTGTGTGGAACTTTATCGAATGCTTTTGAAAGATCAGTATAAATGCAATCAACTTGGGATCCCAGTGAAAAAGAATTTATGCAATATTCACTGAACTCTGCTAGATTAGTAACCGTGGAACGACCAGGAACAAAACCATGCTGTTTAGGTGAAATTAAACTCTTAGTCGCAAAATACATATTCTTTTTTACTATACTCTCAAATAGCTTGGAGACAGATGAAAGCTTTGAAATTGGAGGATAGTTACAGACATCATTCTTTTTGCCAGCTTTAAAAGTTGGGGTAATGGTTGTCAATTTCCAATCGTCTAGAAAAGTACCTGTACATAGAGATTTATTATATAACAGTTTAATAGGGCTAATAACCGCTGAACAGTTTTTCAAAAAAAGAACTGAGAAACCATCAATATCAGTTTGACTCGAAGGCTTAAGACTTAAAATTCGTTCTGATACATTGTCCAAAGTGAGATTCAAATTACCAAAGTTAATTGAAGAGGGAAAATTTAATGAACTATTGTTGTTGGGCTCAACAGACAAAACTTGGTCCAGAACGAAATTAGATTTAAAAAAACTTAGCAAACAGATTAGCTACCTCACTCGGTGTACTTACAAATTCATCCCCTAAGCAGACAGCGGATGGTACCTCAGAACAAGACTTTTTTGACTTAATATAATGCCAAAAACTCTTGGGATTTAACTTGATATTCGATTCAATTCTAAATATATAGTTTTTATAAAGAAATTTTTCCAAACAGTTGAAGCGTTTTTGATAGTATTGATGTTTTGAAAAAAAACTTTGATCATTAGTTTTCTTAAACTTCTTATAAAATTTATTTCTTTTATTTTTTAGCGATTTCAATTCCCTTGTGTACCAAGGGAGCTTATACTGCTTATTTTTAAATAATGGGATATTATTATGAAAAACTTCCAGAACATGACATTTAAAAATAGAATAACAATCCGCAACATTTCCATTCAAAAATAAATCTTCCCAATTAAAATCGAGTAAAAGGTTATTAATTTTTGAAAAATCACAAGCTGAAAAATTGTAAGTAAGCCTCTCCTCAAGCTAAGAAGTTGTGAATTCATAAAACTCAACTTCAACGCTTAAAGGGACATGGTGCTTGTCTGGAGTTAAAATAGTTACACTGATATTGTCACTAACAAATACAAGATCTAGAATTCTGCCAAGTAAGTTTACAAAGCTGGACAATTTGGACTAGACTTAAACTTAACATATTATCAACAACATAAGATGCAATTGTTGTTGAGACATTAGTTGCAATAAGATTAGAATTTGAAAATTATTTTACCAGGTAATTTCAGGAATATTAAAGTCACCAAAAACGCAAACTTGATTATCGGCAATCTTGTTATGGACTAAGGAAACAATATTATCTGTATGCGCTTTATAAAGTTCAAAATTACTGCAAGAAACAATTAGGAATAAAGAATTAAGTCCATTTGAACCTCGAACGCAAACGCACAATTGATCCAAAATGGGGTCATCGTTCTGAAGCGTAGTTAAAAATGCTCGAAGATTACGACGAACGGCAATTAGTACACCTCCACCTAAAGAACAGCTAGTTCTTTTAGCGTCACGATCCTTTCGACGAACAATTTGGAGTTGAAAAATTCTTCATCATAGAAATTAGCATTCAGCCATGTTTCAACAAAAATAAAAACGTCGAAGTCCAAATGCGCACATGAACTGTATATGGTGTTCGATTTAGTACGAATACCACCCATGTTCTGAAAATAAATTTTCAAACCTCTGAAAGATCCATTCGGAACACTTTCGGGCGAGGCTAAGCAATCTTGTTGTTTTGAATTTCTTTTTGAGAAAAATTAAAAGGCCGAAATTTTACGCTAGTAGGCCACAACAAAGGATTCAGCACCATATCAAACAGAGATTCTGCCACACCAAGTTTGAAATTTACTTTCTTCATTGATTCTATATCCGCATCTTTTTTTACGAGCTTAAAGCAGACCAACTGGTCACGTTTGATACTGGAACTCTTGGTCACATATGAAATAATTTGATCTTCAGTCACCGTATTTTTAAAAGAAGACAGATGAATCCATTTCTTTGTCGGCACAACTTCTAAATCAGTGCTTTCACTAAGGCCAATTTCTACATCACTTGACCTTTTCTCTTTTTTACGCCTAGTACTTCGAACACCGTCCCACTGTATTTCGGGCACCTTGCGAGCAGCAGGAGAAAATGAGGAGAGGGCAGAAACTTTCAGCGGCGCATGAGAAGTTATATTAGCATGAGAGGCCGGAGCGGAGCGCAAATCAGTACGTGCAGTTGTATTCGCAGCAGCAGCAGCAGCATAAGAGAGAGTGACATTAGCAGATGTAGAGCGGGTTTGAGAATTAATTCCAGCAACAGCAGGCGAAACAGTTGAAGCGGAGGTTATGGTAGAGATGACGGATGGTACGATATTATTGTTAGCAGAGCAACAGGCATTATTACGCAGCCATTTGACTTCATTAGATAGAATGCCAATTGCCGGATATCAACTCATCATGTCGAATTTTACTTTGCAGAGAGTGAAGTTCAGTTTGTAGATGCTCAGTCTTTTCAATTAGCAGTTTTTTATCCTTTTGAAGGGCAGTGACTATAGCAATCACACGCATGTTCTCAGCAGGAAGAGCAATAAGCTGCCGGCTGAAAAGGATAGGGTACCGGAAAAACGTACTACAGGAGATACGTTATCAAATGTTGATAGTGACGTTGAAACATACGACGATGAAGACAACGGCGAAAATAACGACAACGTTGCGAGTAACGGCGTTCCACCAAAAAAAGGTGGTGAGATTATGGTCGGTGCAGTTAACAACAACAATTGTAACGGCGACGGTGCGAACAATGACAATAGTGCGAATAACAACGACGGTGCGAACGATAACAATGGCGACGGTGCGATCAACGAAAATGGCGCGCATAATAACTATGGTGCGAACAATGGCAATGGCGAAGGGCGGCGCGAGTCTTCGCAAGAAATTGTTAGTGTGATGAATAGCGACCTAGGTTGCGGCTCAAGCAACGGTGCGAAAATAAGTCTTCTTGCATCCCCAACAAACAACTACAAATTCAAGCTAAACTACAGAATTTTAAAAGCGCGAGCGAGGTGTCAAAAGCTTTCCGTGCTGTCGAGTTGCCGCAGCGAGCCACACCAAGGGCAAACGTGCAAGTTGGTGAAGCTAGACTAAGGTGCTACAATTGCAACTGCTCGGGCGTGCGGCGAACGAGGTCACTTTGCGGCAAACTGCAAGCTGTACAAAAAACCGTCGATTTCTAATTTTGTAAGTTATTTTGATATTAGTATTGTAGATAACCCTAATGTTAATATGGTTGTAGAGTGCCTAATCTATTCGGGGAGCGCCATAAGCGTAATCAAAAAGAACCTTGTGCCAGGAAGAATACATTTACGTTAAGAACACAAAACATATTTCGGGCTAAATAAATCAAAACTATTAACTTTTGTTATGTTAATGTTCTTAATAAAAATTTGTTAATTGAGTGGTTCCTGACGAATCGATTAGTTACCCGGTTATATTAGTTAGAAATTTTATAGCGGCAAGTGAGGCCGAACTAAAAATCGGCGATGTGGAAGTTGTTGATGCAACTACGGATTCAAGTTTCGAAAGCCATGTGTCAGAAATTGTCGGTGGTGAAAAAAACAATTCAAAGACGTAAACGATAATTTGCATAAGGTTATAAGTGAAATGCTAGCTATAGATGTAGGTGATGAAAACGAATTCGAGTGTAAGGTCGGAAGTAAGGTTAGTGGCGAAGAAAATAAGCACTTTCAAGAGTTGTTTGCCAAAGAATATATGCATGCGGTACGGCCAGCTGAACCAGAAGTGAACAGAGAGATACGTCTAGTTTTAGAAGATCATAAACCTTTCAGTTGCGCTCCTAGAAGGTTGTCGTATACAGAGAAGACAGAACTAAAGAAAATACTATACGATTATTTAGCAAAAGGGTACATACGGCCTAGTTGTTCAGAATTTGTTTCGCCGATAGTATTGGTAAAAAAGAAAACGGGCGAACTGCGATTGTGCGTAGATTATAGAAAGTTAGATAACTTGTTAGATAAGTTAGTTAACAAAAAATTATTCACAAAGTTAGATCTGAAAAACGGATTTTTCCACGTTTTCGTAGAAAAAGAATCGGTCCAGTACACCTCTTTTACAACGCCGCTGTAAATATTTTCAAGTCATCTGCATATAACAGATATCTGCTACATGAAAAACACTCGCCAATATCATTGATGAATAAAAGGAAGAGCAACGGGCCCTAAGATACTTCCTTGTGGTACACCTGACGTGGCAATGAAAGGTTCAGAGGAAACACCATCGACTGTTACGACGCAACGTCTATTGCTTACGTACGATTTCAACCAGCACAGGAACACAGAATGAAAACCTAAGCTAGCAAGTTTAAACAATAAAGTATTGTGTGGAACTTTATCGAATGCTTTTGAAAGATCAGTATAAATGCAATCAACTTGGGATCCCAGTGAAAAAGAATTTATGCAATATTCACTGAACTCTGCTAGATTAGTAACCGTGGAACGACCAAAAACAAAACCATGCTGTTTAGGTGAAATTAAACTCTTAGTCGCAAAATACATATTCTTTTTTACTATACTCTCAAATAGCTTGGAGACAGATGAAAGCTTTGAAATTGGACGATAGTTACAGACATCATTCTTTTTGCCAGCTTTAAAAATTGGGGTAATGGTTGTCAATTTCCAATCGTCTAGAAAAGTACCTGTACATAGAGATTTATTAAATAACAGTTTAATAGGGCTAATAACCGCTGGACAGTTTTTCAAAAAAAGAATTGAGAAACCATCAATATCAGTTTGACTCGAAGGCTTAAGACTTAAAATTCGTTCTGATACATTGTCCAAAGTGAGATTCAAATTACCAAAGTTAATTGAAGAGGGAAAATTTAATGAACTATTGTTGTTGGGCTCAACAGACAAAACTTGGTCCAGAACGAAATTAGATTTAAAAAAACTTAGCAAACAGATTAGCTACCTCACTCGGTGTACTTACAAATTCATCCCCTAAGCAGACAGCGGATGGTACCTCAGAACAAGACTTTTTTGACTTAATATAATGCCAAAAACTCTTGGGATTTAACTTGATATTCGATTCAATTCTAAATATATAGTTTTTATAAAGAAATTTTTCCAAACAGTTAAAGCGTTTTTGATAGTATTGATGTTTTGAAAAATAACATCGATCATTAGTTTTCTTAAACTTCTTATAAAATGTATTTCTTTTATTTTTCAGCGATTTCAATTCCCTTGTGTACCAAGGGAGCTTATACTGCTTATTTTTAAATACTGGGATATTATTATGAAAAACTTCCAGAACATGACATTTAAAAATAGAATAACAATCCGCAACATTTCCATTCAAAAATAAATCTTCCCTATTAAAATCGAGTAAAACGTTAATAATTTTTGAAAAATCACAAGCTGAAAAATTGAAAGTAAGCCTCTCCTCAAGCTTAGAAGTTGTGAATTCATAAAACTCAACTTCAACGCTTAAAGGGACATGGTGCTTGTCTGGAGTTGAAATAGTTACACTGATATTGTCACTAACAAATACAAGATCTAGAATTCTGCCAAGTAAGTTTACAAAGCTGTTAATTTGGACTTGACTTAAACTTAACATATTATCAACAACATAAAATGCAATTGTTGTTGAGACATTAGTTGCAATAAGATTAGAATTTGAAAATTATTTTACCAGGTAATTTCAGGAATATTAAAGTCACCAAAAACGCAAACTTGATTATCGGCAATCTTGTTATGGACTAAGGAAACAATTTTATCTGTATGCGCTTTATAAAGTTCAAAATTACTGCAAGGTGGAATATAAGAAACAATAAGGAATAAAGAATTAAGTCCATTTGAACCTCGAACGCAAACGCACAATTGATCCAAAATGGGGTCATCCTTCTGAAGCGTAGTTAGAAATGCTCGAAGATTACGACGAACGGCAATTAGTACACCTCCACCTAAAGAACAGCTGGTTCTTTCAGCGTCACGATCCTTTCGAAATACGACGAACAATTTGGCATTAGCATTCAGCCATGTTTCAACAAAAATAAAAACGTCGAAGTCCAAATGCGCACATGAACTGTATATGGTGTTCGATTTAGTACGAATACCACCCATGTTCTGATAATAAATTTTCAAACCTCTGAAAGATCCATTCGGAACACTTTCGGGCGAGGCTAAGCAATCTTGTTGTTTTGAATTTCTTTTTGAGAAAAATTAAAAGGCCGAAATTTTACGCTAGTAGGCCACAACAAAGGATATAGCACCATATCTAACAGAGATTCTGCCACACCAAGTTTGAAATTTACTTTCTTCATTGATTCTATATCCGCATCTTTTTTTAAAAGAAGACAGATGAATCCATTTCTTTGTCGGCACAACTTCTAAATCAGTGCTTTGACTAAGGCCAATTTCTACATCACTTGACCTTTTCTCTTTTTTACGCCTAGTACTTCGAACTCCGTCCCACTGTATTTCGGGCACCTTGCTAGCAGCAGGAGAAAATGAGGAGAGGGCAGAAACTTTCAGCGGCGCATGAGAAGTTATATTAGCATGAGAGGCCGGAGCGGAGCGCAAATCAGTACGTGCAGTTGTATTCGCAGCAGCAGCAGCAGCGTAAGAGAGAGTGACATTAGCAGATGTAGAGCGGGTTTGAGAATTAATTCCAGCAACAGCAGGCGAAACAGTTGAAGCGGAGGTTATGGTAGAGATGACGGATGGTACGATATTATTGTTAGCAGAGCAACAGGCATTATTACGCAGCCATTTGACTTCATTAGATAGAATGCCAATTGCCGAAATCAACTCATCATGTCGAATTTTACTTTGCAGAGAATGAAGTTCAGTTTGTAGATGCTCAGTCTTTTCAATTAGCAGTTTTTTATCCTTTTGAAGGGCAGTGACTATAGCAATCACACGCATGTTCTCAGCAGGAAGAGCAATAAGCTGCCGGCTGAAAAGGATAGGGTACCGGAAAAACGTACTACAGGAGATACGTTATCAAATGTTGATAGTGACGTTGAAACATACGACGATGAAGACAACGGCGAAAATAACGACAACGTTGCGAGTAACGGCGTTCCACCAAAAAAAGGTGGTGAGATTATGGTCGGTGCAGTTAACAACAACAATTGTAACGGCGACGGTGCGAACGATAACAATGGCGACGGTGCGATCAACGAAAATGGCGCGCATAATAACTATGGTGCGAACAATGGCAATGGCGAAGGGCGGCGCGAGTCTTCGCAAGAAATTGTTAGTGTGATGAATAGCGACCTAGGTTGCGGCTCAAGCAACGGTGCGAAAATAAGTCTTCTTGCATCCCCAACAAACAACTACAAATTCAAGCTAAACTACAGAATTTTAAAAGCGCGAGCGAGGTGTCAAAAGCTTTCCGTGCTGTCGAGTTGCCGCAGCGAGCCACACCAAGGGCAAACGTGCAAGTTGGTGAAGCTAGACTAAGGTGCTACAATTGCAACTGCTCGGGCGTGCGGCGAACGAGGTCACTTTGCGGCAAACTGCAAGCTGTACAAAAAACCGTCGATTTCTAATTTTGTAAGTTATTTTGATATTAGTATTGTAGATAACCCTAATGTTAATATGGTTGTAGAGTGCCTAATCTATTCGGGGAGCGCCATAAGCGTAATCAAAAAGAACCTTGTGCCAGGAAGAATACATTTACGTTAAGAACACAAAACATATTTCGGGCTAAATAAATCAAAACTATTAACTTTTGTTATGTTAATGTTCTTAATAAAAATTTGTTAATTGAGTGGTTCCTGACGAATCGATTAGTTACCCGGTTATATTAGTTAGAAATTTTATAACGGCAAGTGAGGCCAAACTAAAAATCGGCGATGTGGAAGTTGTTGATGCAACTACGGATTCAAGTTTCGAAAGCCATGTGTCAGAAATTGTCGGTGGTGAAAAAAACAATTCAAAGACGTAAACATAATTTGCATAAGGTTATAAGTGAAATGCTAGCTATAGATGTACATAGGTGATGAAAACGAATTCGAGTGTAAGGTCGGAAGTAAGGTTAATGGCGAAGAAAATAAGCACTTTCAAGAGTTGTTTGCCAAAGAATATATGCATGCGGTACGGCCAGCTGAACCAGAAGTGAACAGAGAGATACGTCTAGTTTTAGAAGATCATAAACCTTTCAGTTGCGCTCCTAGAAGGTTGTCGTATACAGAGAAGACAGAACTAAAGAAAATACTATACGATTATTTAGCAAAAGGGTACATACGGCCTAGTTGTTCAGAATTTGTTTCGCCGATAGTATTGGTAAAAAAGAAAACGGGCGAACTGCGATTGTGCGTAGATTATAGAAAGTTGAACAAAGTTACAGCGAAGGATAGCTATCCCATACCTCTAATAGATGACTTGTTAGATAAGTTAGTTAACAAAAAATTATTCACAAAGTTAGATCTGAAAAACGGATTTTTCCACGTTTTCGTAGAAAAAGAATCGGTCCAGTACACCTCTTTTACAACGCCGCTGTAAATATTTTCAAGTCATCTGCATATAACAGATATCTGCTACATGAAAAACACTCGCCAATATCATTGATGAATAAAAGGAAGAGCAACGGGCCCTAAGATACTTCCTTGTGGTACACCTGACGTGGCAATGAAAGGTTCAGAGGAAACACCATCGACTGTTACGACGCAACGTCTATTGCTTACGTACGATTTCAACCAGCACAGGAACACAGAATGAAAACCTAAGCTAGCAAGTTTAAACAATAAAGTATTGTGTGGAACTTTATCGAATGCTTTTGAAAGATCAGTATAAATGCAATCAACTTGGGATCCCAGTAAAAAAGAATTTATGCAATATTCACTGAACTCTGCTAGATTAGTAACCGTGGAACGACCAGAAACAAAACCATGCTGTTTAGGTGAAATTAAACTCTTAGTCGCAAAATACATATTCTTTTTTACTATACTCTCAAATAGCTTGGAGACAGATGAAAGCTTTGAAATTGGACGATAGTTACAGACATCATTCTTTTTGCCAGCTTTAAAAGTTGGGGTAATGGTTGTCAATTTCCAATCGTCTAGAAAAGTACCTGTACATAGAGATTTATTAAATAACAGTTTAATAGGGCTAATAACCGCTGGACAGTTTTTCAAAAAAAGAACTGAGAAACCATCAATATCAGTTTGACTCGAAGGCTTAAGACTTAAAATTTGTTCTGATACATTGTCCAAAGTGAGATTCAAATTACCAAAGTTAATTGAAGAGGGAAAATTTAATGAACTATTGTTGTTGGGCTCAACAGACAAAACTTGGTCCAGAACGAAATTAGATTTAAAAAAACTTGGCAAACAGATTAGCTACCTCACTCGGTGTACTTACAAATTCATCCCCTAAGCAGACAGCGGATGGTACCTCAGAACAAGACTTTTTTGACTTAATATAATGCCAAAAACTCTTGGGATTTAACTTGATATTCGATTCAATTCTAAATATATAGTTTTTATAAAGAAATTTTTCCAAACAGTTGAAGCGTTTTTGATAGTATTGATGTTTTGAAAAATAACATCGATCATTAGTTTTCTTAAACTTCTTATAAAATGTATTTCTTTTATTTTTTAGCGATTTCAATTCCCTTGTGTACCAAGGGAGCTTATACTGCTTATTTTTAAATACTGGGATATTATTATGAAAAACTTCCAGAACATGACATTTAAAAATAGAATAACAATCCGCAACATTTCCATTCAAAAATAAATCTTCCCTATTAAAATCGAGTAAAACGTTAATAATTTTTGAAAAATCACAAGCTGAAAAATTGAAAGTAAGCCTCTCCTCAAGCTTAGAAGTTGTGAATTCATAAAACTTAACTTCAACGCTTAAAGGGCCATGGTGCTTGTCTGGAGTTGAAATAGTTACACTGATATTGTCACTAACAAATACAAGATCTAGAATTCTGCCAAGTAAGTTTACAAAGCTGTTAATTTGGACTTGACTTAAACTTAACATATTATCAACAACATAAAATGCAATTGTTGTTGAGACATTAGTTGCAATAAGATTAGAATTTGAAAATTATTTTACCAGATAATTTCAGGAATATTAAAGTCACCAAAAACGCAAACTTGATTATCGGCAATCTTGTTATGGACTAAGGAAACAATTTTATCTGTATGCGCTTTATAAAGTTCAAAATTACTGCAAGGTGGAATATAAGAAACAATAAGGAATAAAGAATTAAGTCCATTTGAACCTTGAACGCAAACGCACAATTGATCCAAAATGGGGTCATCCTTCTGAAGCGTAGTTAGAAATGCTCGAAGATTACGACGAACGGCAATTAGTACACCTCCACCTAAAGAACAGCTGGTTCTTTCAGCGTCACGATCCTTTCGAAATACGACGAACAATTTGGAGTTGAAAAATTCTTCATCATAGAAATTAGCATTCAGCCATGTTTCAACAAAAATAAAAACGTCGAAGTCCAAATGCGCACATGAACTGTATATGGTGTTCGATTTAGTACGAATACCACCCATGTTCTGATAATAAATTTTCAAACCTCTGAAAGATCCATTCGGAACACTTTCGGGCGAGGCTAAGCAATCTTGTTGTTTTGAATTTCTTTTTGAGATAAATTAAAAGGCCGAAATTTTACGCTAGTAGGCCACAACAAAGGATTCAGCACCATATCTAACAGAGATTCTGCCACACCAAGTTTGAAATTTACTTTCTTCATTGATTCTATATCCGCATCTTTTTTTAAAAGAAGACAGATGAATCCATTTCTTTGTCGGCACAACTTCTAAATCAGTGCTTTGACTAAGGCCAATTTCTACATCACTTGACCTTTTCTCTTTTTTACGCCTAGTACTTCGAACACCGTCCCACTGTATTTCGGGGACCTTGCTAGCAGCAGGAGAAAATGAGGAGAGGGCAGAAACTTTCAGCAGCGCATGAGAAGTTATATTAGCATGAGAGGCCGGAGCGGAGCGCAAATCAGTACGTGCAGTTGTATTCGCAGCAGCAGCAGCAGCATAAGAGAGAGTGACATTAGCAGATGTAGAGCGGGTTTGAGAATTAATTCCAGCAACAGCAGGCGAAAGAGTTGAAGCGGAGGTTATGGTAGAGATGACGGATGGTACGATATTATTGTTAGCAGAGCAACAGGCATTATTACGCAGCCATTTGACTTCATTAGATAGAATGCCAATTGCCGAAATCAACTCATCATGTCGAATTTTACTTTGCAGAGAGTGAAGTTCAGTTTGTAGATGCTCAGTCTTTTCAATTAGCAGGTTTTTATCCTTTTGAAGGGCAGTGACTATAGCAATCACACGCATGTTCTCAGCAGGAAGAGCAATAAGCTGCCGGCTGAAAAGGATAGGGTACCGGAAAAACGTACTACAGGAGATACGTTATCAAATGTTGATAGTGACGTTGAAACATACGCCGATGAAGACAACGGCGAAAATAACGACAACGTTGCGAGTAACGGCGTTCCACCAAAAAAAGGTGGTGAGATTATGGTCGGTGCAGTTAACAACAACAATTGTAACGGCGACGGTGCGAACAATGACAATAGTGCGAATAACAACGACGGTGCGAACGATAACAATGGCGACGGTGCGATTAACGAAAATGGCGCGCATAATAACTATGGTGCGAACAATGGCAATGGCGAAGGGCGGCGCGAGTCTTCGCAAGAAATTGTTAGTGTGATGAATAGCGACCTAGGTTGCGGCTCAAGCAACGGTGCGAAAATAAGTCTTCTTGCATCCCCAACAAACAACTACAAATTCAAGCTAAACTACAGAATTTTAAAAGCGCGAGCGAGGTGTCAAAAGCTTTCCGTGCTGTCGAGTTGCCGCAGCGAGCCACACCAAGGGCAAACGTGCAAGTTGGTGAAGCTAGACTAAGGTGCTACAATTGCAACTGCTCGGGCGTGTGGCGAACGAGGTCACTTTGCGGCAAACTGCAAGCTGTACAAAAAACCGTCGATTTCTAATTTTGTAAGTTATTTTGATATTAGTATTGTAGATAACCCTAATGTTAATATGGTTGTAGAGTGCCTAATCTATTCGGGGAGCGCCATAAGCGTAATCAAAAATAACCTTGTGCCAGGATACATTTACGTTAAAAACACAAAACATATTTCGGGCTAAATAAATCAAAACTATTAACTTTTGTAAAATTGAATTGTTATGTTAATGTTCTTAATAAAAATTTGTTAATTGAGTGGATCCTGACGAATCGATTAGTTACCCGGTTATATTAGTTAGAAATTTTATAACGGCAAGTGAGGCCAAACTAAAAATCGGCGATGTGGAAGTTGCTGATGCAACTACGGGTTCAAGTTTCGAAAGCCATGTGTCAGAAATTGTCGGTGGTGAAAAAAACAATTAAAAGACGTAAACGATAATTTGCATAAAGTTATAAGTGAAATGCTAGCTATAGATGTAGGTGATGAAAACGAATTCGAGTGTAAGGTTAGTG
Organism: Philophylla caesio; assembly: GCA_963971545.1. Classification (NCBI taxonomy): domain Eukaryota; kingdom Metazoa; phylum Arthropoda; class Insecta; order Diptera; family Tephritidae; genus Philophylla; species Philophylla caesio. The sequence continues at coordinate 27,477,257 of OZ020605.1, forward strand.
GCGAAGAAAATAAGCACTTTCAAGAGTTGTTTGCCGAAGAATATATGCATGCGGTACGGCCAGCTGAACCAGAAACGAACAAAGAGATACGTCTAGTTTTAGAAGATCATAAACCTTTCAGTTGCGCTCCTAGAAGGTTGTCGTATACAGAGAAGACAGAACTACAGAAAATACTATACGATTATTTAGCAAAAGGGTACATACGGCCTAGTTGTTCAGAATTTGTTTCGCCGATAGCATTGGTAAAAAAGAAAACGGGCGAACTGCGATTGTGCGTGGATTATAGAAAGTTGAACAAAGTTACAGCGAAGGATAGCTATCCCATACCTCTAATAGATGACTTGTTAGATAAGTTAGTTAACAAAAAATTATTCACAAAGTTAGATCTGAAAAACAGATTTTTCCACGTTTTCGTAGAAAAAGAATCGGTCAAGTACACCTCTTTTACAACGCCGCCGGGGCAATTCGAGTTCACGAGAATGCCGTTCGGGTTAAGAAATGCTCCCGCTACATTTCAAAAATGCATCAACCAAATATTTACGGATATGATACGTAGCAAAGAAGTTATTTTATTAATTTCATAAGTCAATGAACAAAGTTCTTACTGACTACTTAGAGCTACAACTTAACGATAACAGAAAATAAATTAACAATAACAAATTTCACAAGGAAGATTATAATAATGAGAGAAACTCAACTTTACATAAAGAAAAATCGAGGAAGACAGAATTCGAGATCTCGTTGAATTCGCAAGGTGCACGCGACAAAGGGGCATTTTTTGCACAATTGGTTTTGAGTTTATCCGGATAGAACGGATTGAAATTACGTAAAGTCCTAAATGGCACAAAGAAATTAATGTTTTGGAGCAAAGACGGACAATCAACAGTGCCATTAATTTTACCATACACAAAAGAAAGTGAATAAACTGTTCTTCTCTTCTCGAGCGATTTAAGGCTTATAAGAAGCAAACGCGAATTGTAAGAAAGTAAGGGATCCGAAAATTTCAAGGAACGTAGAGTAAATAAAGCCTAAAACTGAGTAAGCATTAGATATAATAAAATTGATGTGATTATTAAAAGATAAGTTGGAATCAAATATAACTCCAAGATCTTTGATTTCATCAACAGTCTTGAGTATTGTATTCGAAATAGAGTAAGATGTGCCTGATGTATCGAGCTTTAACAAGAGTCATATGAAAACATTTTTTAATGTTAAGAGAGAGATGTGACTGTTGACACCAAAGAGACAAATTATCCAAATCAGCTTGGAGGTTTGTCACATCGGTTGCACTATTTACTACTGAAAATATTTTCAAGTCATCTGCATATAACAGATATCTGCTACATGAAAAACACTCGCCAATATCATTGATGAATAAAAGGAAGAGCAACGGGCCCTAAGATACTTCCTTGTGGTACACCTGACGTGGCAATGAAAGGTTCAGAGGAAACACCATCGACTGTTACGACGCAACGTCTATTGCTTACGTACGATTTCAACCAGCACAGGAACACAGAATGAAAACCTAAGCTAGCAAGTTTAAACAATAAAGTATTGTGTGGAACTTTATCGAATGCTTTTGAAATATCAGTATAAATGCAATCAACTTGGGATCCCAGTGAAAAAGAATTTATGCAATATTCACTGAACTCTGCTAGATTAGTAACCGTGGAACGACCAGGAACAAAACCATGCTGTTTAGGTGAAATTAAGCTCTTAGTCGCAAAATACATATTCTTTTTTACTCTACTTTCAAATAGCTTGGAGACAGATGAAAGCTTTGAAATTGGACGATAGTTACAGACATCATTCTTTTTGCCAGCTTTAAAAGTTGGGGTAATGGTTGTCAATTTCCAATCGTCTAGAAAAGTACCTGTACATAGAGATTTATTAAATAACAGTTTAATAGGGCTAATAACCGCTGGACAGTTTTTCAAAAAAAGAACTGAGAAACCATCAATATCAGTTTGACTCGAAGGCTTAAGACTTAAAATTCGTTCTGATACATTGTCCAAAGTGAGATTCAAATTACCAAAGTTAATTGAAGAGGGAAAATTTAATGAACTATTGTTGTTGGGCTCAACAGACAAAACTTGGTCCAGAACGAAATTAGATTTAAAAAAACTTAGCAAACAGATTAGCTACCTCACTCGGTGTACTTACAAATTCATCCCCTAAGCAGACAGCGGATGGTACCTCAGAACAAGACTTTTTTGACTTAATATAATGCCAAAAACTCTTGGGATTTAACTTGATATTCGATTCAATTCTAAATATATAGTTTTTATAAAGAAATTTTTCCAAACAGTTGAAGCGTTTTTGATAGTATTGATGTTTTGAAAAAAAACTTTGATCATTAGTTTTCTTAAACTTCTTATAAAATTTATTTCTTTTATTTTTTAGCGATTTCAATTCCCTTGTGTACCAAGGGAGCTTATACTGCTTATTTTTAAATACTGGCATATTATTATGAAAAACTTCCAGAACATGACATTTAAAAATAGAATAACAATCCGCAACATTTCCATTCAAATATAAATCTTCCCAATTAAAATCGAGTAAAAGGTTAATAATTTTTGAAAAATCACAAGCTGAAAAATTTAAAGTAAGCCTCTCCTCAAGCTTAGAAGTTGTGAATTCATAAAACTCAACTTCAACGCTTAAAGGGACATGGTGCTTGTCTGGAGTTGAAATAGTTACACTGATATTGTCACTAACAAATACAAGATCTAGAATTCTGCCAAGTAAGTTTACAAAGCTGTTAATTTGGACTAGACTTAAACTTAACATATTATCAACAACATAAGATGCAATTGTTCTTGAGACATTAGTTGCAATAAGATTAGAATTTGAAAATTATTTTACCAGGTAATTTCAGGAATATTAAAGTCACCAAAAACGCAAACTTGTTTATCGGCAATCTTGTTATGGACTAAGGAAACAATTAGAAAGAATTAAGTCCATTTGAAGCTCGAACGCAAACGCACAATTGATCCAAAATGGGGTCATCGTTCTGAAGCGTAGTTAGAAATGCTCGAAGATTACGACGAACGGCAATTAGTACACCTCCACCTAAAGAACAGGTGGTTCTTTCAGCGTCACGATCCTTTCGAAATACGACGAACAATTTGGAGCTGAAAAATTCTTCATCATAGAAATTAGCATTCAGCCATGTTTCAACAAAAATAAAAACGTCGAAGTCCAAATGCGCACATGAACTGTATATGGTGTTCGATTTAGTACGAATACCACCCATGTTCTGAAAATAAATTTTCAAACCTCTGAAAGATCCATTCGGAACACTTTCGGGCGAGGCTAAGCAATCTTGTTGTTTTGAATTTCTTTTTGAGATAAATTAAAAGGCCGAAATTTTACGCTAGTAGGCCACAACAAAGGATTCAGCACCATATCAAACAGAGATTCTGCCACACCAAGTTTGAAATTTACTTTCTTCATTGATTCTATATCCGCATCTTTTTTTATGCCCTTAACGCAGGCCAACTGGTCACGTTTGATACTGGAACTCTTGGTCACATATGAAATAATTTGATCTTCAGTCACCGTATTTTTAAAAGAAGACAGATGAATCCATTTCTTTGTCGGCACAACTTCTAAATCAGTGCTTTCACTAAGGCCAATTTCTACATCACTTGACCTTTTCTCTTTTTTACGCCTAGTACTTCGAACACCGTCCCACTGTATTTCGGGCACCTTGCTAGCAGCAGGAGAAAATGAGGAGAGTACGTGCAGTTGTATTCGCAGCAGCAGCAGCAGCAGCATAAGAGAGAGTGACATTAGCAGATGTAGAGCGGGTTTGAGAATTAATTCCAGCAACAGCAGGCGAAACAGTTGAAGCGGAGGTTATGGTAGAGATGACGGATGGTACGATATTATTGTTAGCAGAGCAACAGGCATTATTACGCAGCCATTTGACTTCATTAGATAGAATGCCAATTGCCGAAATCAACTCATCATGTCGAATTTTACTTTGCAGAGAGTGAAGTTCAGTCTGTAGATGCTCAGTCTTTTTAATTAGCAGTTTTTTATCCTTTTGAAGGGCAGTGACTATAGCAATCACACGCATGTTATCAGCACGAAGAGCAATAAGCTCATTTAGTAAAGATTGCATGCTCACTTGTTGCGATTTATCGACGTTTGTTATGCGTTGATCACTAGCAGTTTCTTTAGGCTTGCTAACTTTCTCAGAATGCTGAGTAACATTACCTACATAAATGTGGCAGTTGTTTAGGCAGTTGTTGTTGTCCGAGGCCGTTATTGAGACTCTTATATGACGAAATAGTAGCACGTTCAGCAATCAAACATTCAACGGGGTTAGAGAGCGGCGGGGCAGTACGAATAGAACCGCGCCGAGCCGCAGCACTCGATTTGCAAAAAAAAGGTTTATCGGAGTTAAGCAAAAACTCAACATCAGCCGGCAAAATATTAACACACTCAATATGAAAAAGTTCATTACACTTTGCACATTGTACTTTTGTTTGTGTGCGTTCAACTCTATGGCCGCAGGTGTAAGGCATGTTTAATTAAAAACTATAAAATGCACATAAAGAGTCACTGTCTCACAATTAGTAATTGATGGGCATAAATAATAAACAAATATAGCACGAAAGTTAAAATAGAGAGCTACCAAAAACACGTCCGAGTATACCTTGACGACATCATGATAGCGACAAAGACTTTAGACGAACATCTGTACATTTTGAAAAAAGTTTTTCAGCGGTTAGTTCAAAATAAGTTGGAGTTACGTTTAGAGAAATGCGAGTTCCTACACACAAGGATTTCGTAACTAGGATATTCAATCACAGGTGAAGGCATACGGGCACACAAGAAAGGCTTAAAAGCCGTCGAAGATTTTGCAGTGCCAACAAAAGTGCAAGAAGTACAAAGTTTCCTAGGGCTTTGTTCATATTTTCGCAAGTTCATTAAGGATTTTTTAACTATAGCAAAGCCACTCTTTGATCTTTTGAAAAATGAAGAAAAATTTCGGTTTGGGCAACTAGAAATGGAAACATTTGATACGCTGAAAAGAAAACTGTTAGTGTCTCCCGTTTTGGCGATTTACGATCCCAGTGATGTCACAGAACTCCACTGTGATGCAAGTGCGTTAAGTTTCGGGGCAATATTACTTCTAAAGAAAAAGGACAATAAGCTTCACCCAATTTTTTATTTTTCGAAACGTACTACCGAGGTTGAGTCTAGATATCATAGCTTTGAGTTAGAAACTCTAGCAATCGTTTATGCACTAAAACGGTTCCGAATATATTTGCAAGGCGTTAAGTTTAAAATTGTTACGAACTGTAATTCGTTAACTTTAACGCTTAACAAAAAAGATATGAATCCGAGGATCGCCAGGTGGGCACTCGAACTGCTAAACTACGACTATGAGCTAGAACACAGAACGGCTAAACGAATGCAACACGTAGATGCACTTAGTAGAACAAATAACATACTGGTGATTCACGCAAACACGTTCGAAGAAAACTTAGTCATATGCCAGAACAGAGACGATAAAATTGCAGAAATAAAGAAAGAGCTTGAGGTTACGGAAAGTAGTCCGTACGAAATGAGAAACGGGATAGTATATAAAAAGAAGAAGAACGAGGATTCCGAATCAATGGAACAACATGTTTTATACAAATATCACGACGAGATGGGGCATTTAGTGGTGAATACAATAGGAAAATGCTACTGGTTTCCGAACATTAGAAGTAAAACGTCAACACATGTAAAGAATTGTCTGAAGTGCATAGCTTTCTCAAGTAAAAGTGGGAAAAAGGAAGGACTGTTGCATATGGTTCCTAAGGGGAACAAACCGTTTCAAATGGTACATATAGATCACTACGGACCGATTCATAGTAAACAGACAAAGTATAAGTATGTTTTAGCAGTAGTAGACTCTTTCACGAAATTTGTCCGTCTTTACCCGGCAAAGACGACGGCGTCAAAAGAAGCCGTCGCTGCGCTCGTAGATTACTTTCGCGCATACAGTAGACCAAAAGTTATCGTCTCGGACAGAGGGACGTGCTTCACGTCTGGAGAGTTCAGCGAATTTCTGGTAGAAAACAATGTTGAACACATAAAAGTAGCGACAGGATCACCCCAAGCAAATGGCCAAGTCGAGATAATAAATAAGAGTTTGGGGCCTATGATAGCCAAAATGGTAAACACCGAAGAAAACATGGTTTTAGAGTTGGTAGAACACGCCATGAATAACACCGTACATAAAGCAGTCTAAGAACAGCCTAGCGTATTGTTGTTTGGAGTAAGGCAAAGAGGAAAGATTGTAGACAGCGTCAGGAAAATGTGATAGACTGGGAACAAACGTTCAGTGATAAAACTTTGGAAAGTATAAGAGAAAATGCGCGAGTTGTACAAATGGGTGCTCAAAGCTATAACAAAGAATATGCGGATGCTAAGCGGCGAGAATCCCGTAAATTCAACGTGGGGGAATACGTAATGATTTCAAATATGAGCTCGCAAGAGGAGCATCAAGCAAACTCATACCCAAATTCAAGGGGCCATATAAGATATCCGCGGTGTTAGAGAGTAATAGGTACGTGGTAGAAGACGTAGAAGGTTTCCAACAGACACAAATACCTTACAAGGGTACGTTGTCGGTTACAAATCTAAAACCTTGGTATGAATACGGTAGTGCCCAAGAAAAGGCCACGAACGGCTCCGTCAGAGCGGAGCGGAGTGTAGGTCTTTCCGCCCACTCCCACCAAGAGAGCGAGATGGAGCGGAATTTCTGACTTTCTGCCCAGTCCGAACAAATAAAAATCGACGTGGAGCGGAATCTCGAACATTCCGCCCACCTCTACCAGCACAATGTCATCGTGGAGCGGAATATCGGTCTTTCCGCATCACATCGCTTGCTAACGGCGACGTTTCGAAGCTGTCACGCAACGTTAGCGTAGCAATCCAACACGGCAATTGCTCGGCGCTGACGTGTACCAAAATGTCATGCTACCGGGCATCTTACCTGGCTCCTTCGGCCCGCTCGTCTCCCAGAGCACAATCTTTGGGTGGGTATTATCGGGCTCATCCCACATCTAATGAACTATAAAATAATAGACAAATAAATATATACTTACATCCTGAATTATCATGAATTATTAATAAAAATGTGCAAAGGAATGTCAAACCACGTTTGTTTTACTAACAAACGATTCTATTCTTCCCAACAGCTAGGTACACACAAGAGGGGACTGGAGCGTTGCGGCGACTAATTTTCTTAAAAGTTTTTCATTTTAAATTGTCAAAAAACACATGCATGCGTAAAGTATCTTAATGTAGTTTCACACACACATGCATGTGCAAAGTGAGCTGCACGCATGTATGTGTATATGCGGATAAAACTATTCGGACGGTTTTCCCTAAAAACGGTAGAAACATTGTCCCGCGGGTTTCCACAAAAATAATTTTTCACCGTTAATTCGATTCACTTTTAAACAACCGGAGCAACACCATCATGAATTTGTCTCAGCCACCACAACAGGTAATATCACCACATTTTGTAGCATTACAATTTAATAGCCGCATAATAAATTCATATACGAGAATATATACACAAAAACACTAAAATCGTTTTTGAATTTTCTCTTTCATATCGAAAATACACCGGTGCCATTTCGGAAAACCTGCCAAAAGCGCGCCTGTATACAATACGTATGCACAGATATGCATATGCTTTCTCATACATATAAACCTGCGGCCAAGCGTAACTTACCACTTAAAAATTTCTAGCGAACGCGGGTTCTCTCACTCATTGTAGCGATACTTGTCGCGGCAATGCAAACTTCAGTTAAATTTTAACGAAGTGATCTCTGATTTATAAAAATAAAAAGTATCACAAATAAATCAGTGTATCAAACATATATCGATCGTTAAGTCGGAAGGCATTCTAAATCATCTCCAAATACAAGCGACTGTCACATGATTAAAAAGTGGTTATTTTCACATTGGTATGAGTTCCATTTAGAGAAATTTCTAGAAGTTATTTCTCGGTGCTCAATTTATAAAAAAAAAAATAATCAGGATGACCGGTTAGAGACAAAGGATAGGGTAGGTCTTAAAAAGGAGAACAACCAATCGAAGTAACAGCGTTATAAATCTGATGAGTCCTAAAGAGGGATTTAAAAATGATGTGGATATAAGTAGAGATCTTATAGAACACCATGACGTAATAGTTAGCGTAAAAACGGTACCGATACGTTTAGCGGAGTTCGGACTTTGTGGTATGAGGCTAGCAAAAAAGCCCATTGTACAGTTTAAGTACTATATTTCAGAGCTGTTTAACTTATTCCTTACCTCGGGTGGAGGGTAATAAGTAAACATACACTGCCTTAACCTAAAAGCTACTTTTAATTTTTGTTCTCTACTCCTTGCCACTGGTAGGGGGAAGTAAAGAATAAAATAAATGGGAAGGATTAAGAAATAAACAGTGTTTCTAAATTGAGAATCTTTCGAATTCTGGTTTATTCAAGTATTTACAGCTCTTTATATACCAATTCTTAAGATTACGTTGCTTAACTAGTTATGTATGTATGTGTGTGTGTATTTATGTTTAGCTGGTAAAGGACCAACGCATGCTTAAGCGTATTGATTCTTAATCTAAACAATGTACAAATGCATTGCTACATTTCTATATTTCCCTTGATTGTGAGTTTTCAGGAAAGTGTGTGTCGAGAAGCAGCTCGACCGTATCTTTTCCTGTAGCCGTCCAGGAGCCATCCTGTCTCTGTAAAGACCCAATCGGGTTTGTTGTGCCAGACAGAATTCTTCTTAGTCTGGCAGTTTCGTTGACGCCTTCAATGCCAGTACAAAATTTCCTCCATGAGGACCTCTTCGCTTCACGTAGGGCTTTTTATAGACCCGCAGGAGCTGCTTATAAGTCTGCCATTCTAACTCCTGATTTAGCCTTTCGCCCTGTTAAACTGCCTTCGGCAATCTTTGCGCAGCGAGTCTAAGTCGCGGGACCACCAGTGTGGCCTACGCTTTCCCCAAGTTTTGGGGTCAGGGCAGGCTCTGGCCAGGGCCTGCGAGCAGCTCGCAGTAAAAAAGTCCACCATGTCCTCCAGTTTACCGATGGTGTTGGGCTCTACCGGTAATGGATGTGGTAGGTTGCTTTCGAGAATTTCCCTATAGAGAAGCCAGTCAGTGTTTCTCAGGTTCTTACGAACCTTCGGAGCACTGGTGAACAGATCCAGAGTTATATCAATATATCTATGGTCTGAAAAGGAGTGTTCATCAAGAACCTTCCAATTGGTTACCATATCATATAGCTTTTCACTACATAAAGTGAGGTCTATGACCTCCTGTCGATTTTTAACGATAAAAGTGGGCTCTGTGCCCCTATTGCATATAACTAAGTTAGGGGTTAAGAGGTAATTGAAAAGAGACTCACCTCGATTGTTAACGTCGGTGCTACCCCACTGCACATGGTGGGCGTTAGCGTCGCACCCGATGAAAACTAAACCCTCTGCGTGGTCGTTCACTAGATCGCGGAGTAGATCCTAAGGGGATTCTCAGCCTCATACGCCATATATGTGGAGGCCAGTAGCAAAGACTTGCCTCCGATCTCCAGCAGTGTTGTCGTCATGTCTCCATTACTATAACAAGGTAAAAGAAAAATGTTTAGATCTTTCTTCGCCATTACACAGGTTCTTATTTTACCTTTACCACGCTCAACAAGCAGCCTATAGCCCACCGCACCTAGACCACAGACCCCCGAATTATTAACCCAGGGTTCCTGGATAAGTGCGATGTCTATGTCGTCGCCAAGTAGGCGACTCAGGAGAGCAGCGGATGCTGCCCTAGACCGGTGGAGGTTGATATGCAGAACCCTCATCATTTGAGGTTCCCATCAACTCCTCCACCGCAACGACAGTGACGTCAGCGCTGTCTTCCCCTTCGCTAAGGAGCAGCTCCTCCTCAGCATACATTCTTTGCATCGCCGATGCCAAGTTTGATTGCGAGGAGGCTCCGCTCTCCGCATCGAAAAAGTCAGCCTCCGGTTCAGATCCCTCAATGTCCACCTCCATTGAGGCACCCGCTTCGGAGGCACGCTGCGCGTCACCACGGTACACTCGCAGAGTCACGGCCCTGTCTCTTCTCCAGGATCTCCAAAGAGTCCCTGTTCAGAGACAGGATCACTTGCCTTGACGACCCATCCGGCTCCTCTACTCGTAGGATCTTCCAGTCGCCCGTAGGTATTGTCGGTGTTACAGGCACCCAGGCCCTCACTCTAGGTCTGACTGGAATATCCTTCCAGTCGACAACCGCTAGTTTCGCTCCAGGGCATACAGCCCCTACCTTAGCAACGGCGGCCTTATACAGCGCCGCCGAACTTGCATCATCACATGCCACTACCTTAACGTGGCCCTGGAACCAGCCGGCATCTCTGCACGCAGGAGGGGCTCCAGGGTTCTCTAGCAGAACATCCATGATGACGTTTGCCAGAGCCGCCTTCACCCACCTCCACTGGTTCCTTGGGATCGACCCGTGCTCGTTGCCGCGGTCCAGAACCCCGATAAGGATCCTGTCTTTGGCAACATCCGCAAAACTGGGTCTGGCCACACCGGGTCGGACGCACTTCTTTTTAGGAGCAGGTTATTGCTCCTCCACTGACCTCTGTGTCTTTGTTGGGGGTACTCTATCTTCAGCCGCTACCCCAGCTGTGCTTCGGTAGTTAGGTAGTAGAGCTTTCGCTCTTTCTACCGCCTCCCTTGCACTCTGAGGCAACGTTTCCAACGGCACCCCCTCGTACTTTTTGAGCGTTCTGGCAGCCCTACGCTTCTCAACGTGTGTGGACCGCCCGCCCGACCAACCATGAAGGGAATCGCCCGTAGTTGCCATCGCGACGATTCCTCGTTTATAAATTTTTTCGGCTGCTTGCCGCCCATCCCCAGTTGAGCCAGGTCGTGAGACCTTTGCCTTTATGGGTGCAGGCTTCGCAGCCGTGCCGGCGTTTGATGGGCACACTGCGCCAGGGGCCGCGGGTCGACCTGCCGTTTCCAGCATAGCCTTCGCAGCCTTACTGGTGCTTGGCCCCACCATAACGCCCGTAATCACGGGTCGGCTCGGGGTCTCCCCCGGAGCAGAACCGGAAGTGCTCGCTATGCGGCGAAGCGGTGCATTAGGCGCATGCGCCCTAAGTATTAAACTCTTATGTAACTAGTGGACTGTATATATAGATATTTGAACATACTGCCATGGGCAAAAACTGTATTTTTTTTATAATTTCGATCTTTATTTCTAAACATTCTGCCAACGGTCTGGAATATTTATAGTTATTCTTTCCTTAGACTTACATTTATAGCGTAAATAAAATATTATTAAACCTACAATGATGAATATCACTAATATTAAAGAAAAATGCCCGCTATGATTTTTAAAATTAAGCTTACTTAAGTTCAGTTCGCTATTATCAATTTTACCAATATCTTGACGAAGTTGTTTCAATTCAATGCTGTTGTTGATTGTGCTAATGTGCAGTGGTTCTACTTGGTCTTCGCTAATCCCTCTTATATTGGCCACGATTGGGTCCTGTGCTGGACTGATATTGCTCTGTGTTTTAAATGATTGTATGCCAGACAATGTGATGCCTTCGTATCTTGCAATGCAGCCAGCCTTGATGGAAAATATGCCTTGTGAGGGAATGTCTAATAATTCAGTTTTGTCATTTGGGCAATCCACATGGATTGCTAATTCTTTAAAGACCTTGAAGATCCACTTATTTTCTTCAGACATTTCTGCCCAAAAATGTGTTTTCTTGGATTCTTCATACTGACAGTTAGCATGACTACCTTTTGTTAGTGCAGAGAGTTCGCAAGATTGATCTAACACAGGTTGCCAAGGTGAATTTCCTTTGCAGATGAGATGGTTATTAAGACCTTTTGCGCATCTGTTTACCTGTGGTTGTGAAATCAAAAAATAGGAATTGAGACCGAAGTTGTAGACTAAAAATTCACCTCTTAGTTTAACCTTTACGACTCTTCCATTATGTTCGTACGGAATCTCTATTAATTTAAATATTTCCGATGAATCGCTCAGTATTAGTGGTAACTCAGCCTTGATACCCAGTTTGCTGTCAATGATTAATCCGTGTGCTTCCCTTAAGTTGTATGCATCACGTAATTGGCTATTTGAATTTTGGCCAGGTATTTGAACTTTCGCTGTTAGCTTGTCTTTAATTAACATTAATTCCTTATCTAGCTAAGTTGGAGTTAAAAGTGAAGGATTAATTCTTCCGTGATTCAAATCTATTAGTAATTCAATAATAGATTTTTGCATTTTTTCACATTCTCTCATTGAGATTGTTATTTGCGTTACTAAGATTTGAAACTGGATTACCATTTTGTCTCTATTGATATCTTTAATAATTTCTGAATGATAGCGATATGACATTGCATGCCTCTTCAAACTGCGATAAAAGATGACATTGATATTTTATATTTTGTAGACAATTCGACATCATGTTGGTTTGCTCGAAGTATGTATGTAGGAAGATCATAATATATGAGTAAATCACAGGAAGATGTAATAACGTCCATTTTCCTAAGTTAATACAGATAAATAGTGGTGTTTTCAGAGAGTTTGCTCACTTTCGCATTGCTTCCTTTTGAATAAGTAAGCACCACAGCAGTGTTATTGAGCGGCATACAAAGAAGAAACATTAGTAGAATTGCAAATATACTTGATGGTCGATTCTGCCTTTGCGATATGGTGGTCAAGCTGGTTTTAATATATTCATTTTGTTTATTATTGCCGATCGATTTAACAAGAGGACATAGTTGATGAATTGGTCGCTTCAGTTTATTACGTTGAAGTTTTAATGTCACAACTCGGACTTTGCCATCACTTCCTGGATGAGTTTCTAAAACTTTAGCAAGAGACCACTTTGTGGGTTAAGAGTTTTCTTCTTTAATTATTACTACGTCTCCCTCCTTAATGTTGTCTACGGATGTTTTCCATTTAGTTCTTTGCTGAAGTGTATGCAGATACTAATTTTTCCAACGATTCCAAAAATCACTTTGAATTTTTTGGACCAACTTCCATTTGTTTAAGGTGGAAGTGCTGACATCTGTTTCGGAAGATGGAATTGACATTAATGGTCTTCCAATTAGAAAATGACCTGGTATTAATGCATCTACTCCATTGTCGTCACTTATGGCATATAGTGGACGCGAGTTCAAAGATGCTTTTATTTGAGCTAAAATTGTTGACATCTCTACAAAAGTTAGTTTCGTCTCCCCAATGGCCCTCTTTAAATGGTATTTCATGCCTTTCACTCCTGCTTCCAACATTCCACCAAAATGTTGGCCTGCCGGGGGAATAAAATGCCAAGTTATTTTCTCGTTGGCCAAAATTGGTGCTATCTCTGAATTTTGCTTTTTGCGGATTTAAATTCTTTATCGATTCATTTATTTGCTCCCACAAAATTGGTTCCGTTATCCGAGTAAATATGAAGGCATCTTCCTCTCCTGCCGAAAAATCTTCTTAACGCTGCTAGAAAGGCATCTGATGATAACTCACTGACTGCTTCCAGATGAATAGCTTTTGTAAATAAGCAAACAAGAATTGCTACATAACCCTTGAAGGATTTTTGACCCCGTCCTTTTGAACATCTCATCTGGAAAGGTCAAGCATAGTCAACTCCCGTATAAGTAAAAGGGCTTAATGCCGATACTCTGAATTCTGGTAAGTCACCCATTATTTGTTTTTTGATACTTGTTTATATCTTATACACTTACAACAATTTCGTATACAACTTTTTATTGCATTCTTCACCCCGATTATCCAGTATTGCCTTCTTATGATTGCTTCTGTTAATCGGTTTCCACCATACATTGTAGCATGGTGCGCATCTTTGATTATTAATTTGGCTTGTATTGCTTAGCGGTTTACCATTTAACAATTGTTTGACTTCATCTTTGAAAAATTGTTTTTGTGACAGTCGAATGATCATATTTTGGGCTGCATGTAATTCTTCTACAGATAAAAGTACTGATTGCTTTCATCTTCTTTTAGTAATACGTAATATATATGATACTACCCTCTGAAGTTTTAACCAGCTAGAATACCGATTTATTAGTTGGTCTATAAATTCACTTTGAATTTTTGATGTAGTTAGCACTGTTGCTGTATTTATCACATCAGTTGTTGGCCATTTATTATCTGGCTAGCCATTTTGACCCACGCCACCAAATGTCCATATCTAGTAATTTAGGAGATGATGTACCTCTTGCCGCTACGTCTGCTGGATTGTCGTTTGTGTTTACATGTCTCTAGGTTGCTTGTGGTAAACGTTTTTGGATTTCTTCTACTCGATTTCTTATAAATTTGTCCTTGTTTTTATTTGCCTCAATCCAACAAAGTGTTATTGTGGAGTCACTCCATGCATAGATTTTATAATTTCTCGGGATAATTTTACAAATTCTATTTATTAATTTCGCCAATAAATGAGCAGCGCAAAGTTCCAGTTTTGGTAATGTTTTCCTGTTTTTAAGCGGATTTACTTTGGTTTTTGCAGTTTAGAGCTGTAGTGAGTTGCCAACTTTGACATAGATAACTGCAGCGTACGCATTTCCTGAAGCATCACCGAATCCATTAATTTCGATTTCAGATTGAGTATTAGTTTCTATCCAGCGTAGAATACGTACATTCTCAATTGCATTAACATGATTAAAAAAAAGGACGCCCATTTGTTTTGTAGTTCTTCTGATAGTCGGTCATCCCATCCAGATTGTTGCGTCCAAAGTTTTTGAATATATAACTTTGCGACGAGTGTTATTGGTGATATGACATCACTGATATCCAGCCTAGTAGATCAAATATTTGAGCAAGCTGTGAAAGAACACTTCTTTTCGTGATCTTCTTTGCTCTTTCCAAATTAATTTTGAATTGGAACTGGTCTTCTTTTGGATTCTTATATAGGCCAAGGGGTTTTACCGCTTCATTATCCTTAATTTGAATTATTTCGTTGTTTTCTTTAGCTTCTATGTTTTCGGTAATACTACTGCAGTTTGAGAGCCATTTTCTAAGATGAAACCCAAATAGTATCCGCACCCGTCATAAGGTCATCCATGTAGAAATCTTCTTTAATTATTGATTGAAGCCGCTCACTTGGGCGAACCTGTTCGGTGAATTTTTTAGTGCCAATTACGTTTGTGAAGATGGTAATTCTTGGCCTGATGTTAACCCCAATACAGCTACTGCTTTCAGCTGTGGGGCTCTGACACTGTCATTTGATGATGTGGCAACAGGTATTGCCAAGCTTAAACCGTCTACAAAGTCTGACGTTGATGGGTTTTCTGCTCATCTTTTCAAGAACTGTCCCGCTCTAGTTTTGCCTCTAAAGCGCATTTTTAATAAGTCTCTTGCGTCGGGTATCTTTATCGATGAATGGAAAATTACGTCTATTAACCCTATATTTAAAAGTGGGAATAAAAATAATGTTCGCAATTACAGGCCCATTTCAAAATTATCAACGGTATCGAAACTTTTTGAAACTATAGTCAAAGAAAAAATGTATTTCATCACTAAAAGTGTGATCCTGCCAAACCAACATGGCTTTGTTTCCAATCGATCTACGGTGTCTAACTTAGCTGTATTTTGTGAATACTGCATTGCATCCTTTTCTGCTGGATTCCAAGTTGATTGCATATACACGGAATTTAGCAAAGCTTTTGACAGAGTTTCTCACTCGATTTTACTTCATAAATTAGCCTGTCTTGGTTTCCATTCTGTTTTTTTGAAGTGGATTAAATCCTACTTAACTGACAGACGCTGCGTTGTCTCAATTGATGGCATATCTTCGGATGCCTTCACTACCTCATCTGGGGTTCCCCAGGGACGCATTCTAGGACCTTTACTTTTTGTGTTATATATAAACGGTATTAGCTCATGTTTTTCTTTCGCTAATTTTCTACTCTATGCCGATGACTTGAAAGTATTTTCGATGATCAAAAACGAAATTGATGCTAAGATGCTCCAGTTGGATATTAATAATCTTAATCTTTGGTGCATGAAATCTCGCCTTTCATTAAATATTAAAAAGTGCTTTAAAGTAACTTATGCGAAAATCCACAGTGCAGTATCGACGTACTATGGTATCGCGGAGTCTCCGCTAGAATCTGTCGTTGAGGCTAAAGATCTTGGTGTAATTTTTTCCTCTAATTTTTCCTTTAATAGACATATTAGTTATGTGATTTCTAAATCTTTCTCTGTCTTGGGTTTCGTGAGGCGGAACTGTGTAAAGTTCTCTGATCCCTATACCATTAAACTTTTATATTCGTCTTTTGTTCGTCCCATTTTGGAATATGCTACATTTATTTGGAGGCCATTCCACAAAAATTTCATAATTAGATTGGAACGTGTTCAGAAGGTTTTTTTGAAATTCACATTGCGCTCTTTAAAGTTTTCGGACCCTATACCATCGTATAGTAGTCGTTTACTTTTAATTAATCTGAAGTCCTTGGAAACGAGACGTTCTGTACTCTCCCTGACTTTTGCTTTTAGTATTATAAATGGTAGTATTGATTGTCCTCTTCTCTTAGGACGAATAAACTTCAACATTCCTCAGTATAATTTGCGCAACTTCTTGCCTTTCTATTGTGAGAACTGTAAAACTGAGTTTGCGCGCAATGCCCCTTTGGTACGTGCCTTAAATGAATTTAATCAGATCTCGAATTCTATCCTACTTGATTTCTCTTATTCTAAAAATGTATTTTTAAATATTTTGTATTCTTGCTTTTAGTTTAACTAATAGTCGTAGTGACTTATTTTTATTATGTAACTAGTCTGTAAGGAACCACTGTTTCATAGACGAATGTATGAATAAATAAATAAATAAATATTACCGACTTCAAAGAGTGCACCTACTGCCAAATAAGGAGCTGATGCAGTGCCGTATGTAACTGTTGTCAGCTTATATTCTTCTATCTTTTGCGAAGGATGTTCACGCCATACTATTCTGTGAAAGCAGTGATCTTTTTTTGCGATTTTTATTAGCCGGAACATTTTTTCTACATCAGCTGTTATAACTACCTTCCAAAGCCTCCACTTGAGAAGAACATCGAAAATATCTTTTTGTAACTTTGGACCGGCAAACATGATATCATTAAGGCTTTTGCCGTTAGATGATTTTGCAGATGCATCGAATACAACGCGCAGTTTTGTTGTTAAACTATTTTCGCGTATAACAGTAAGTAATATTTACCATTTACTTTATCATCTGCTTTAACCATATGACCAAGGTTAATATATTCGTTGATAAATTCGTGATAGTCTTCTTTCAGTTTATATTTTGTTTTTTTTTCCATTGATATCAGACGCGCCATAGCTTGTTTACGAGATTCCCTTCTCCTTCTTTGAATGGAATTTCTTCATCGATTTTTTATCTTCTGGTATTTCTTCCAGCTTCCAAAATCGCTCTAGGTTGGTCGTTGCAAATATTATTTTGCTGAATTTCCTATGCTTGATTATCCCAGAGAGAATCAAACCATACTTCGCAGCTTGCCCAAGAACTCCGTCGCATTTTTTCACTCCATCTTCGATAATTCTACTGAAGATATCTCCACCAATAACCATGTAAATCCTGTCTGCCTTATTAAATAATGCATCGGCCATAGTATAATTATTCCATTTTTTTATGTCGTATTTGAAGGATTGGTCTGGTTGAGGAGTGGTAAGTGATGGTAATACCACGGCATCTAATTTTTCTACATGCTGGCTTATGCATCTTGGTTTGATTAGTAACTGTATTTTAAATTTCGAATCACCAACCACAACATCTCCTAGCCCATGGAGTTTTGTAAGGATTCTTTTTCTTGGTACACCTAATATCTGTGCTGCTTCTTCAGATATGTATTGATAATATTTGTGACCCTTGATCAATAAGAGCTCTCAATAACATATATTCACCATTAGCTGCTTTCGCCCTCACTTGAGCTGTGGCCCGAATTACCATTGTCGATGTTGCTTTTGTTGACATTGATGTCTTGTTTTCCTCAGTCTCTGAATGCAGGAGCTCATTATGTTTTTTGTTGCAAATTTTGCATTTTGTGTTGCTATTACAAATTTCGCGCCATTTATGGTTGAGGCACCTGTAGCAAACTTTGTTTTCTCTGGCATATTTACGCCTGGAATACCTTTAAATTTTCTGCAGTCAATCGTTGTGTGACCTGAGATATTGCAATAGGTACACTGTTTACCTACTTGTTTATCGTTGATAGACGTATGACTAGCCTTATAAGACTGTAGTTTTCGGTTTTGAATATATTGTCTTTTTCCGCTACAGCTTTCAATGTTTGAAAGTACTGATCCAGAAATTCGCGAACATCAGATAACTTCTGAACCTCTCTGGTCTTCCTTACGGTTTGTTCATACAACTTGAGTACTTCTTGATCTAGCGTTCTCACAATAACTCGAGCTATAAATGGATCAGCTTGTCGTGAACAGAATCCGCTTGTTATCATACCTATATTTTAGAAGACGCCACGCTGCTTCATAGTTTTCTGCTGATATCTGCAGATGTTGAATCAGCCGCATAGCTTCACCTTTTAAGCTAAGACGTAGACGCAGCATTTTTGATATTTGTTCGTTATTGGGAACCATGTCTTGGAACACGTTAAAAAAATTAGCCCATTCTTTAATTTCTCCATAGAAAATTGGAATTTTAGGCTCTTCTAATTCCAAATTAGGACGAAATTCTATTTTTGGCTCTTAATTTTTTAAACATTTTTTAAAGTTGGAAGCTCTTTAAAATAGGGTTCTACTATTTGATCGTAAGCTTCCTCAATTTCATAATTATAATACTTAGGGTGCAATAGGGTACAGTGGTGCTTCTGGGTATGCGGTTACAGTTGCACGGATGTACTCAATCCCTACTCTTACGTCCACCTTCCTGCACCCTGGGCAACGTAAGCAACCCATGTGCTAGATACGGTAACCAACCCGTGTGGAGCCATGGGTCACGGCTAATAGAGAGGGAGCTTTAGTGGAGCCACTCCCACATATTCGGTTTAAGGGTCCACTAAAGTCCGCAGCGTCTGT
The DNA here is from genome assembly GCA_963971545.1 of Philophylla caesio. Classification (NCBI taxonomy): domain Eukaryota; kingdom Metazoa; phylum Arthropoda; class Insecta; order Diptera; family Tephritidae; genus Philophylla; species Philophylla caesio. The sequence goes on from OZ020605.1 coordinate 27,496,331, forward strand.
TCACCAGGAGGTGCGGCTGCAAGCGGGCGTCTTTCTTGGAGCAAGCGGCTCGCTATATAAACGAACTTAAAATTTTCACCCCCAGCAATGGGTTGTGCGCAGGGCTTGGAAGCCGCAACGTAAACAACAACTTCCAGTGAAAATGAAGACAAAGCCCCTTCTTTGATGACGACCACGGAAACGTATTAAGGACAATGATTTGAGGGCATGCACCTGGAATGTCCAGAGCAAAGGCTGACATCTCCGCCAGCCAAGTGATGCGATGGACGGGGCTAGGGAAAAAAGTGATAGGCACTTGCGACATCTACTACAGCTGCCATGTCAAGGAGCGCAAATTCGGTTTTGGATTTGTGGTGGGAGAAAGACTGCGCCGTAAAGTACTGTCGTTCACTCCGGTTGGCGAGAGTCTCGCCACAATCCGCATCAAGGCGAGATTCTTCAACATCTCCCTGATTTTCAACCTCGCCCCGACGGAAGGGAATTACGACGGGATTAAAGATCGCTTCTACGACCTCCTTGGCCGCACGTATGAGCGGTGTCCCAACACGATATAAAAATCGTGCTTGATTTTAATGCCAAGGTGGGCACGTAGGGCATATTTGGTTCCACAGTCGGAAAATTCAGTCTCCACGACAAAACGCCCGATATCGGATTGAGACTGATCGACTTCGCCGCGGCCCGAAACATGGTAGTCTGTAGTACCAGGTTCCAGCATAAGAAGATTCACCAGGCTACGTGGCTGTCTCCAGATTTTAAGACACGAAACCAAATCGACCACGTTGTGATAGACGGAAGGCATGTATCCAGTGTGGCAGCTAAGATCCGCACGCGCCTCTGTGCAGCAAAAAGCGCACGCAAATGGACACAAGGAAAGCTCGACGTCGGAAAGCTGCAATCGCAGCAGACAGTCACCTACTTCGCCACTCGCAGTCCTGCTCTTTGAAAGCAATAATCAACAGAACGATATTTCCGAACAGTGGAACCATATTTCTCGCTGTCTACATACCACCGCTGAAGAATCCATCGGATTTCAGCGAGCCCGAAAGAACAACTGGTATGACGAGGAATGTCGTGCCGCTACGGAACGAAAGGACGCTGCCTACAGGGTCGCACTGCGATCGGGCGCAACGCGAGCTGCGCGGGAGCGTTATCGTGAGTTGAAGAAGGAAGCAAGACTCATTTTTCGTGAGAAAAATAGAAGCCGAAATGCGTGAGTGCGAAAGGCTTGAGATGCTGGCCGAAAATGTTTTCAAAAAGTTCGATGGCTAACAGAAAGTTCTAAGACCGGGGCCAATTTCTGTAAGAATGAGATCGGCGACCTGGTGACTGATGTCCACAGCATACTTAAATTATAGAGGTAGCACTTCTCCCAACTGTTTCATGGAAGCAACTGCAACAACCTTGGAGAAGATGTTGGACCCGAATCCCCAATCAATGATGATGGACGCGTTGTACTATCACCCGACTATGACGAAATTCGGAAAGCGATAGCACGGCTGAAGAACAACAAAGCCCCCGGGCCGAGGGGTTACCAGCTGAATTATTTAAGTACGGCGGAGAGGAGCTGGTTAAGTGCATGCACGAGCTCATTTCTAGAATAAGGTCAGAATAACATATGCCTACTGATTGGAACTTGAGTGTGCTCTGCCCAATCCACAAAAAGGGTTATCCTGCAGTCTGTGCCAATTATCGCGGGATTAGTATTGTTAACATCGCGTATAAGGTTCTGTCGAGTATATTGCGTAAAAGACTTAAGCCCACCGTCAATGAACTGATTGGGTCTTATCAGTGTGGCTTTAAACCTGGTAAATCTACCACCGACCAGATATTCACAATACGCCAGATCTTGGAAAAGACGCGAGAAAGAAGAATCGACACACACCATCTTTTTGTCGATTTCAAGGCCGCCTTCGATAGCACAAGTTTCCTATATGCCGCAATGTCTGAATTTGGTATCCCGGCAAAACTTATACGGCTATGTAAAATGACGTTGAGCAAAACCTCCAGCTCCGGCAGAAAAGGGAAGAACCTCTCCGACCCGTTTGATACCAAACGACGTTTCAGACAGGGTGACTCTTTGTCGTGCGATTTCTGTAACCTGATGCTGGAGAAGATAATTCGAGCCTCAGAATTAAATCGGTCAGGCACCATCATTTATAAGAGTGTGCAATTGCTGGCGTACGCCGATGACATTAACATCATCGGCCTTAACAACCGCGCAGTTAGTTGTGCCTTCTCCAAACTGGGTAGAGAAGCAAAGCGAATGTGTCTGGAGGTGAACGAGGGCAAGACGAACTATGTCCTGTCATCAAATAGACAGTCGGCACATTCACGACTGGGATCTAACATCACTGTTGACAGTTATAAATTTGAAAAAGTAGAGGACTGCGTTTACTTAGGAACCAGCATTAACACCAATAACAGTGTCAGCCTTGAAATCCAACGCAGAATCTCTCTTGCCAACAAGTGCTACTTCGAACTGAGTAGGCAATTGCACAGCAAAGTCCTCTCTCGACGGACAAAAACCATACTTCATAAGTCTCTCATCGTACACGTCCTATTGTATGGCGCAAAAGCATGGACGATGACAACATCAGATGAGAGGGCTCTTGGAGTATTCGAGAGAAATATTCTTCGAAAGATTTATGGACCTTTGCGTCTTTGCGACGGCGAATACCGCGTGCGATGGATGAGATGAGCTATACGAGCTGTACAATGACGTAGATATAGTGCAGCGGATTAAGAATCAGCGGCTCCGCTGGCTAGGTCACGTCGTTCGAATGGATGAAATAGCTCCAGTCCTGAAAGTTTTTGACGCGGTACCCGCAATATATACATATGAAATTAGGGACAATCAAGTGTTAACGTAGGAAATGTCCTGCATTTAGGTAACTTCAAGTATCGCGCGGGTAAAACCTAAAAGAGTATATTTGACTGTATTTGCAGTAAGTATAAGTAGTTGGCTCTAGTCCGATTAGTTATTTTGAGTTCACCTTGTTTGTTGGTATCCGTTCTTTCACCTACGTGATTCCTTTTGTTTTTGGTAAACAAACGTTAATGGTGCAAATATCGCATCATAGTTGTTGTTTATTTGCTCGTTTATTATCTTTCTATCAAACGTTTTATGTTTATATATTCTGTGTTAAAGCGCATTCAAGCGCCGTCCTTTTTGTTGCATGTGAAGTAACATATTCGTTTTCTTTATATTTTTATGGGTGAACACTTTTCGGTGTTCTATTTATATCCAAAATAAGACTCACGTATAGCTTGTTCTTTCGTTACGTGTGCAACTTATACACTTCTTGTTTGTTCAGCGGGTCTTTCATGTGATAGAGAGGTTACGTTGTTAGTTGACTTAGGGTGGCGTATATAATACATTCTGTTTAGGATGGTTCGATGTGTTATATTTTATAATGTCCCTCCATATTGGCTTAATCGCGTAGTTAAGCCACCATCTATCGAGCTGATAAAAGGTGCTACAGAAAACTTTTTTATGAGCAATTTATACAATAGAATTCAGTTAACTCCTAGATACATTTAAATAATAAAATAAACAATATAATATAATTCTTTGGCTTCGAATGGTTGCAAAATGACGAAATTAGCCACGTTGCCGTGAATCATTTCCTTACAGCAGTTGTCAGTTTGCGTGCGTGATAGCGTTTACAATTCTTGTCTGAAATAAAGATACAAGTTTGTGTTTTATTTTTATACTTAATTTTTGTCTATGAACCTCACAAACCTAGACTGAGAATTTTGATTTTTTTTTCACGGTGCAAAGGCAAAATATAATTTTTCACGTTATTTTTAATATTATTTGTGTTATACAAATATTCGAAAACAGTTTTTATTCAATTTCTGAGGTTCACATAGAGTAGCTTTTTATAAGCTACACAATAAACGTTGAATCACTTGAATATGTTGAATAGTTTTCTTAGTTTCAAAAACATGGTTTCGAGAATACGCGCTCCAAAGTTTTTACATACGCTCTCGCCCGACCCTGTCTTATTCAAAATACTTTAACTCCTACAATATTTGGAATTTAGCGTTGATATTTTTCACACGTATTCTTAAAAGTTAGACTCCTCGATTAAAAAAATATTGGATTTTTTGATCGCGTTAGATGGTCGGACCCCCTTATGTTTTTGGGCGACCTTGCCCTTCTTAATCATCTTATCGCGGTTGTTTGTTGCTGCCTCCATTACCATTTCCATCGTAAAATGTATGCATCAATTTTCAGGTACTAAAGTATTTGGTCTTCATTTTCCTCGGCGAGCACGCCGATATTGTTCCACAGACAAGGATCTAAAAGAAGCAAATAGCATTTCAAACCCCCATCACGGCAGTTATTAAGCCAAATGAATCTAGCTGCACCTGCACTCCGCAATTACATTATTGCCTTTACTTAACACCTTACTGTCAATATTTAGACTGAGTCCTGCCAAAAATCAACTCCTCTTATTGAAGACCAGGCACAATCAAAAATTGTAAATCTTTGGTCAAATAGTCTGTTTATACCTCGTCCGAATTTCGAATATATTTATTTATGCATTTTAAAATTAGATCCGAAAACTTTCCGAGGCAGCGTGCATTGGTTGCTGAGTTCAGAAACGCCAGCAATTCTTTTCACCTTATTTCAGTTTTTGTAAAAAATTTGTTGTCTTATTTTAATGTCACTATGGCTGAAATTATCTTACTATGAATTTTTCGAAGAGTTTTCTTCTTTTCTTTAATTTTTACTTTGCTTTCTATTGGATATCTCTGCACAAATTTTGCGTTATCCTTGCTTCCTCATATTCGAGTTTTCTCTGGTGTAAATGGAAAGGGAACGAACGAAACGAGTTACCAGTGGACTTTGGGATAATGGAATAACAAAGGCTTTTTTTTTGGAAGGGTAAACCTTTTGGAAGCTTACTACGCGGTTTGCTTATTTCTTTCATTGGCTCAACTGGTAAGCACTCAACATACCTTAATTCATTTACGGCATTTGGTCTGAATTTTCTTTCGTTTATAACCTTTTCAGCTCTTCAACAAACTGGTTTTAGGCCTGCCAGCGTATTTTAGAAGAAAACGTCAAATTCAAACACGTAGTAAATTTTTTGTAAAAGTTATTTCCTTTATATTATTTACTAACTACTTCGCCTAGCAAGTCAGAGACTGAAATAAGGATCGTCTGCATTATCCTCAAGTAGTTGTCAGTAGCACTTAAAGGCCCATCTGGAAGCTAAACAATGAAAAGCGTTGAAAAGTTGAAGAAATAAGGTGTATTTTTCACGGAGCTTATCAATATGAAAACAAAAGCTTTTCACTGACATCCCCTTGTCTGAATCGTCAAATTTTAGTTTCCACTTTTCGAGGTCCACATTTCTTCAACGCTTCGATTCGATTTAGGTACGGTAGCAAATACTCACATGTGGGTGGTGTATCCTCCCCAATTTGTTCGTTTGTCCCTTCCGGAGCCGAAGCCTTGGCAGGTCCACAGATTGTCCCTCGAATGGAAGTAACCACCCCAGTCACACAATTGCTTAAATTTGATAAATCAACGCGCATGTAGCGGATTTCGTTTATACATTGCGTCAACATAGCGTTCTGTTGCGCCATCAATCGGCTCAGCCGTTTAATGTTGGCCTCTAATGAACTTGATCCACCACATTGTGCACCTGAACCTACAACTTCCACGTTATTTGTTGGCACTCTGCCTTCCCCCTTCTTCGGATATTTCTACCAATTTTCAAATATTTTGGGAAAAAGTAAAAACAAATATGTGACTTACCTGGTGCCAACATGTTATATGACGAAAGCTCGGTCAGACCGAGGGCTTGTCTTATAGTGTCTTCTCACTTTGCTGTAACTAAGCTTGTACAGCTCTGCTCTCAGGACTTGGTGGCAGCGAGACTGAGCTTCAAGGGCGAAAATGAGTGGAAACATTTTATTGTTGCCTCCGCGTACTTTCCATACGACTCTCTGCTGCCGACACATCCGGGGAAGGCGGCCAGTCTTGTGGAGTATTGCGAAAACCGAAACGGTGGATTGATCCTCTGTTGTGATGCTAATGCCCAGAATAAAATCTGGGGCAGCAGCAAATGCAACGCGAGGGGAGATCGGCTCTTCGAGTATATACTGTCAAGTGGGCTGAGCATCTTACATTTGGGCTCTAAGCCAACATTCCTTACACCCAGGAGACAGGAAGTGGTTGATCTTACTCTTTCTAACCCTCGGTTGGGGTGGTCAGTCCTAAACTAGAGAGTCCTGAGTGAAAACTCGCTGTCGGACCACAGACATATCCAGTTTCAACTTGGTGAAGGTGCTATGTGCTCTGCGCCATTACCAAACTTGAAAAAAGGACTGGTCGTGTTGTAGGGAGGACCTTGGAAATCAGATCTCGGCGCCACCTAGAATACGATCCACTCATGCCATTGATGAGACAGTGGATATTTTAACGACTGCTCTACGTGATAGTTTGGATAAGGCCTGTCCGGCTCGAACACTTCCAAATCGCACGCCTGTTCCCTGGTGGAACAAGCAGCTGCGGAAGATGAGAGGTGAATCGCGAAAATATCTTAACCGGGCCCTCAAAACTAATCTTGAGATGGACTGGGAGCAATATCGCTGCACGCAAAGAGAGTATAAAAGACTAATTCGCTCTGCGAAAAGGGACTATTTTAAAGAATACTGCAGCGGGATCCAAACCTTGGGTGAAACACCCAGTTCTGAAAAGGGACCAATCCGTAAAGCTGGGTTCGCTCAAGAGGCCTGATGGCGCTTTCACAGAGACCACTCTCTTCTTCTAGAGACACATTTTCCTGGAAATCGGGTGATGGTTACGTCTTCTTCTCCCTCGACAGGGGAGGGAGGGAATGCAAGAACCACCACGACAAGGTATAACTGGTTTGTTGCCAGAACTGTGGCGAGAGAAGATGCCATGAAATATGCTATTGAGTCTTTTGACAGTTTCAAATCGCCCGGTCCGGATGGCATCTCACCTATTGTACTAAAAGAAGGTGTCGAGCTCGTGTTGGCGACCTCGAAAAATATTTTCACAACGTCGCTCGCACTTGCTTATATACCACAATCTTGTAGGCTGGTAAATGTCGCCTTTATACCAAAGAAGGCAAGGACGACTACGCTAGCCCCAGAAGCTACAAACCTATTAGCATGACATCATTCATGCTAAAATGTCTGGAAAGACTTGCATTATAGGGTTAATACTTGTGTGGTGTTCAGACAGCGCTTAACTGAGTCAATTAGTAAATTATGTCAACTCAAAATATACGAAGGCATTTTGCTAATTGCCTCAATTAAAGCTTTGTCTAGTCACGGGCCCATCTCTGTCGGCTGTTTGCAGGAAAGCGCAGACAATACTGAATAAGATTGACACTTGGTGTAACGATAATGGACTATCCGCAAACCCAACCAAAACTAGTATTGTACTCTTCACTAGGCGGAGAAGGTTGTATGGCCTCATTCCATTCAATTAGTAAATTATGTCAACTCAAAATATACGAAGGCATTTTGCTAATTGCCTCAATTAAAGCTTTGTCTAGTCACGGGCCCATCTCTGTCGGCTGTTTGCAGGAAAACGCAGACAATACTGAATAAGATTGACACTTGGTGTGACGATAATGGACTATCCGCAAACCCAACCAAAACTAGTCTTGTACTCTTCACTAGGCGGAGAAGGTTGTATGGCCTCATTCCTCTCACGCTTAAGGGAGTCACAATTCAGACTTCTCCTGAAGTGAAGTATCTAGGAGTAATTCTGCATGCAAAACTGTGGCGGAAATCTCACGTTGAGCACAAGACCTCTAAAGCATTGGCAGCCTTCTGGCAGTGTAAACGGGTCTTCGGCAAAACGTGGGGTCTATCACCAAAGGGTATCCTCTGGATATACATATACCTCTATGATCAGACCCATAGACAGCTATGCTTCAGTGGTATGGTGGAGAAGACTCTCAATTAATAGCGTGGGGGACCTGCTTGCTAAACTTTAGAGAACAATCGTCGTGTGCTGTACAGGGGCATTCTCTACAACGCCTGGCGCTGCTCTTGATGCATTGCTGGTAAGTCGCTTTGTATATTCATACGTGGGGAGGCCTTAAAGGCCACCTGCAGACTTAAAAGAAACGGATATTGGTATAAAACGGAGTGGGGCGAGGCGGAAATTGCTGGCGGCAGAGATATGGACACTTGCGTCTTTTCAATGAAAACAGGATAGTACGCCACCGTTTCCTTTGCTGATGAGACTCCATAACGTTGAGTTCCCTGAGGCTGAATGCTGGTTCAATGCCAACACTCAACCTGGTCTTACACGTTGTCGAATCTTCACTGATGGCTCCAAAACTGACTCTGGGTCAGGATCTGGGGAATATTTGCAATTATCAAGGCCATGGACTACGTGATGGAAAATAGGTGGAGTGGGAGGAGTATACGGGTCTGCTGGCACAGCCAAGCTGCACTCAAGGCATTGGCCAGCCCCCTCACTACTTCCAAACTAGTTCGGCAATGCAAGTCTTGACTGAACTATTTTGGTAAACATAATGAAATTGGTTTAGTCTGGGTTCCTGGTCACTCAGGAGTACCTGGTAATGAGACATCTGACCATTTGGACAGAATTGGCTCGGAGCAGTTGTTCCTCGGCCCGCAGCCAGCTATAGCACTCCCCCCTTCGGCCATCGATGCCACCATCAGAAACTGGGTGAATACTTTGCTCAGCAATGACTGGGAGGCGTCGAGAGGTTGCGGATGGGCAAAACTCGTGTTGTTCAAAAGGACTATCAAAACACTTGCTCTCGCTTAACAGGCGAGACTGCGGCTGACCGGTCACTTGACGTGGCATAGACACCTGACAATGATAGGCGTACATGACAACTCCATATGCCAATCCTGTTTTGAAGAAAAAGAGACGGCGGAACACTTTCTGTGCTTCTGCTCCGCCTTTGCAAGAACTAGGTATGAGGCATTTGGTCGCGACGTGTTGAGAGTCGAACACCTGAGCTCTTTGACACCCTAAATTCTGCTAAGATTTACTCGTAAATCCCCTGCAGATTTAAAACAAATTAAAAGCAACATGAAAACAGTCCATTGTACGGCATGTAGTCTGAGTGCTGTTTTCTGCACGCGATGTTTCGTGTCTGATTCCAACACAAAAAAAGGGGGTTGTCTGGAGTGTTACTCTCGTCTTGGTCTGAAAATTTAAATGTGTGTTGGCGTGTCATGCCTTGGCTAACCTTGCAAAAAATTGTGCGACTAATCTCTAAAGAGAGTATTCCGGGATTAGTCTCATTCGTGTACAATTGGGTATTAATTAGTAGCAAACAAGCCTCAAACGGTTATAATTAAAGATGAGTCCTATATTCACCTTTTTCGGGTATAATAAACGATGAATATGAATAATAAACGCTTAGGCAATGAAATTTCATACGCACCGTTGGCTTGTAAGCAACCCTTGCGAAGTCGGTTCGATTCTCACTCGAAGCAAAGATTTTTATATTTGTTTTTATAAACGGATGGGTCGTCATTTATACCCATCCGGGTATAGAAGGGGACAATTAGGCTTTTCATAGGACATGCTCGAACAAAAGGGAGCAGTTTATTCCATATATAAATATCTGAAGTTGTATTAGTCGCATGTTCCTTTGCGACTATTGCCGGACTCATCCTAGACTAATCGCATATTTTGCAGGGAAGTGTACTAAATACCCTAGCAGTACACCGGTTAAAGAAGTCCGGTGAAGAAAAAAGTGAAGCGACCCAAGAATTTGATTCTCTAAGGCCTTTGACTCACTTCGCGCAACTTTACGATTCGAATTCAACAGACCTAGACCACTGTTGATTCTCTATTCATATTCAATGTTCGCTGCCTCCATTCACACAACGACAAAAATGCAAATGAATATTTTGTTCCGCGTAAATTGTCAAAAAAATTCCGATTGAAAATTCAATTTTAATTCCATAATTATCAGAAAAATAAATCTTAAACTAGCTAAATAGTATTATATGTAGAAAATAAATTAATCTTAAAATAGGTCAATACCAATTAGGATAAAAAATTAAATATTATAGAAATAAAAACAAATAATGATTAAGAATAAAGAGAACAATTATCATATTACTGATTACTTAAAATAAAGCTGAAAAATAATAAAAGTCATTTCAAATTCACGTTATTATATGTAATTTAAGCAAATATAAAAAATGGGATTATCTAAAGGTAAGGTTAGATATGGAAATGTGCTAAAAAAATATTAAAGTAATATGCCAAAAATATTAGCCCAATTCTGAATATTCCCCGGGAGTTCATTTCTCGCGGATTTTACTTTTCTCGAGAATAAAATCCTCCTATTCTAAACTACCGGGGAGAAGAATAAAAAGGGAATGAGAATTTCGAATTGTCGAAGTCAGCTGTTTTGTATCTGACGTTTTGTTTTGACACTTAAATGTATACTCACTAAAACGAATCTACGATAAAAAAGTGTTTTTGGAATTTAAAATAAATAAAATAAAACCAAAATGTATAGCATAGCTTTTCACATGTTAGTCGAAGCATCAAGGAATGAAGTGAGGCGTGATAGGCACCTACAAAGGATTGAAAGGAGGCAGTTACGCGATGCGGCAAACCCCCTTGAATTGCCGGAAACTTTGTAAGTGTTTGAAACTATTGCATTTGTTTATTTCATTAATCAGTGTTTTGTCTTCCGAAGGTTTGAGAAATACTATAGGGTAAATAAGCCCGCTTTTAAATATTTATTAAAAGTATTGATGTCGCACACCCCGCCAGCAAAAAAGACATTTGCAGTTCCTCCGATTGTGAAACTGAGTGGAGTACTTCGCTTCTTTGCCGAAGGTGGCTATCAGACGAGCATAGGGAAAGATAGCGATGTTTCTCTGGGCCAATGCAGCGTCAGCAAAGTACTAACGGAAGTAGTAAACATTTTTGAAGTGAATCTATGCCCATCGTGGATTAATGTTTGCAGAACAGTAGAAGAGAAGCGCAAAATTTCGTTAGCACTTTATCATAAGCACGGCATTCCCAGTGTTATAGGATGCGTTGACGGGACACACGTTCGCATTATAGCTCCCTCTAGGAATAAACACCTATATTACAACAGGAAGGGAAATTACAGCTTAAATGTTATGCTAGTAAGTGATTTCATTGATGGTAAATTATTGTAATTTTAAAAAATATTTAGGTTTGTGATCATGAGCAAAGGATTCGATACGTCGATGCCTCCCATCCAGGTGCTAGTCATGATTCGTTTATTTGGAATGCTAGCGAGTTTCGAACTCATCTCGAACAGGAATATTTGCGAGGCGTAGAAAAGTATTGGCTGCTTGGTATAATTTCTTTTAATAATAAAAGCTAAATTGTTTAGTCCTACATAAATGCGCTTTTTACTAGGAGACGCAGGATATCCTTTGGAGCCGTGGTTTTTAACTCCTCATAGAAGTCCGGAGGTAGGCTCCGCTGAAATGAGATTCAATGAAGCACATTCAAAGTGCCGCAATGTGATAGAGCGTACAAATGGTGTATTAAAAAAAATGGAGATGCCTCATTGGTGCAAGAGAGCTGCATTACGCACCAAAAAAAGCAGCTAAAATCATAAATGTGTGTTGCGCATTACACAACATATGTCTTCATTTCAAAGTGCACTCTGTTGAAAATGATTACGAAGACTTTAATAATTTGACCACCGAAGAAAGTGAGGAGATATCCTTGTCCTCAACTGAGTATTTGACCACTGCGCGGAATATACGAAATAATATCGGATGTAATATGTAGCCAAATTGAATTTAATAAATGAAAACGCAATTTTTATAATCCAAATTCTTGTTTTATATGTATTTAATAAAAACAAAAACCACAAATTCAGTCTTAAGAAAATAAATACCTATGCCTATTTACTTTCAGTACAATGATGTGCAATTTTCGAGTGGCTAGAAATTTCGTTTGATTTATAATAATTTTTTTGGTGATGGTGTTGCGCATTTTCCTCCATATAACGCATGAACAAAATTTATTTGGACGCGGATGAAATTATTATAAATCAACCGTAATTTCTAGCCACTCGAAAATTGCACATCATTGTACTGAAAGTAAATAGGCTATAAAACTACATACCCAAAAAGTTATTATTATTCTACATGCAGTACTTTTTTCTGGCTTCGCTTTTTTGGAACAAGGCAGTATGTACATTACAAATGAAACTTAAAAAAACTTCAAAAACAAAACATTCAGTGCTATTCATACTAATTCACATTAAATTCTTAGTATTTAATATTGCTTTTTAAATCTTCTATTTCTAATAAACGACGATTTCTTTCTATTTTACTCTCCACTTCCCGAAGTCTAAGTATTTCCATAATTAAATTATGTCGCTTCACTTCTTCCACTTTTTCTTCTTTTAATTTAAAAATTTTTCCAAAATTTTGCTTTTGCACTTCACAAATCCGATCAAGGGAGCGATACATTTTTTTTGTTATTTCCTTTTGGTCTTTTAAACCCGTCACAGCCTCTTTTATTGTCTCACAGACTTCCTTCTGTATACCGATTTCCTTTACAAGGATATCGTCAGGATAGCTATTACGAATTTTTTCTTCGCTTGACAGAGATTTTTTTCGTAGGCGGTTGGTAAGCAGTCACCTCCTCGCATTCCTCAAAAGCGTTGTCGAAAATATTAACATCTTCCGTGGAAATATCAACGCCTACCTCTTCTACCACTGTGTAAATATTTTCTTCTGCAGCTGGTTTAGTCACTTGCCTTGAAAGACCAAACCTTCAAGTTTGCGGTAAACCTTCCACAGATTCTTTCATCCCGACTAAAACGTATATAGCTTCTTCAGTATGCGTCAGTTTTTGTTCTTTGTTGGGTCCTCCACCAGTTCCTTGCTTGGCCTTTAGATTTTGGGCAGTCTTCTGCCGAACGTATTTGTTTTGGTCTGCCCACACCTGAAATATGTATAACTCATTTAATATTTAAGCCCTCATGGAGCTTTATCATCCCTACCTTCTTCCATTCACAAACATTTTTCAATGGTGGTCCTGCCGAGTTTAACTCTTCCTCCACCTCGCGCCAAAACCTCTTCAAATGGCCTCTGTTGCCCTGAAAAAACCCGCGCGCAATATCTGGGTGCGCTTGCATTTTATTCAAAAGCAGCTCGATCTGCTTTTTATTTGTAGTTTTTGACCTGGATGTAATAATAATGCTATTAGCAATAGTACATAACAATAAATATTCCATTTATCATGGAAACATTTTATTACTTACATTTTGGACAGGACTCCCTTTAAATTTCTTGGCGGACAATTTTTCTATAAATGTCATCACAATCTCCCTTTTGTTCACATTCGTAATACCTACTTTTTACTCAAGAAACAAATTCCCATTTTCGAAGTTAATTTAGAATAGGAGGAAAGGGAGAATAGGAAAAATTCCCCAGGAGTTGCCATTCAGAATTGGGCTGTATATAAAAATAAAAAAAAATAAATGAAAAACAGAATAGAACAGAGTATTGACAAAGCTACCACTAAGTATGGTATGGATATAGATTTAAACAAAGTATAATATAATACATTAATATTACTTTGACAATAATTTGAGTTAGTTTGTAATATTTGTATGTATATTAAATAAACAATTGCCCCTGAAAAAGCTAAAAAGTATTAGAAGAAATATAATTTAAATTGTTTATATTTCCTTTTTGAAAATGCCACACTGTATTTATACGTACTATTTGCATAGAAAATATTGAAAAGTACAATGAAGTTGGTTGAGTAAACAAACAACCTAAGTCAACAATTATGTTGAAGACAAAGCCCATTACAGATACCACTTTCAGTTGTGTGGCAATGCCTGAAAAGCACACTGTTTTGGCACTGAACACCCCTTTCCCAATATGTCAGTCTAGTACAAACCAATTGAAGTACTCGTAGCTTTAATTTATGTAACTTTCTTGAACCTAAGTTGAAATTAAAGAGATAAAAACTATCCGTTGGGCTCCATTTGTTATCTAGCCCCTGGGTGACAGGTGCAGGCATACTCGCGAGCCCATGCTGTCTTATCGGATCGAACGCGGTCCCTTTTCACCTGTCGCAAATAACTGAAGAAAAGGAAAAGCGAAGATAAAACTATCGTCAAGTGAATAGAGAGGAATAGAACATATTCCAATTAAGTGTCGCCTTACCCCTTCTACATATATGAACTCTGCTTGCTTCTATGGGCGTAGCTGCGAATCCTGACCATTTTATTTAGCAACATCCCCTTGTCAGTACATCAGTTCGACATTTCGTCTCGGGAGTTCACGTCCCCTCTTCTGTACAAGTGCGGCACCCTCACATAAAAAATCTATATAAGTAGTAATTCATCTTTCTTTTTTCTATCCTTTCAACCACTAAAATATAACATGTTTCCTTTATTTTTTTTATTTTTCAACAACATACTCTTAATACAATTGAAAAACTTAAAAACTTTCAAATACAAGCAAACCAGAATCTAATTAAGAATTAAGCGAAGAATTTAGTCAAATCTCAAAAAAAAAAACAAGAGATTAAAGAGTCAAGACATGCATAAAGAAGAAAATCTTAACTCTAGAAAATTTTACAGTGCGGAAGTATAATTTCATTTTAGCCCACTCGAACACTTTACCACTGCAGACCTGTAAATCTAAATAGTTGCTTACATAAAGATACTCCCGTATAATGAGGTGGCATTATTAAATTCTCCCGAATTGGATCGTTACTGCTCGATACAAAGGCGATGTCCCTTATTTGATAACAAACAGAAGTCACGAAAGTAGGATCGTTCACACAGTTACTTATTGTACAGTTATTTGAAAGGATAAAATCAAGTACACTCACCTCGAGAGTTGGAATCGGTTGAGTTATATTTATGACCGTTATGTTGTTTTGCCTCTTTTGTAGCTTCCTACTTTGCTGTCGCGGGTCATATACCTACGTATCTACCAGCCAGACAGGGCCTTTCATAAGACGTTGATGCTTAATATAATGGGGTAGAAATAAGAATATATTTTTTTAATCAGATTGCAATACCTGATCCTACCTACAACTAAAGCTTGTATCACCACCTGGTAGGCATCAGATTTCAGTCACACACTTCGTTTCTGACGATTCAAGGCTCTTGGAATAGAAGGAAGTGTTCAACTTCATTGATGATGCTATCTTGGAGTGGTTATATTTATTTTTGGAATTTTCACTTTCCTAAGAGTCTTTGATGTTCATTGGAACTAGTAGTTCGTCCCTAACGTACGCAGCAATTACTTTGATATCCTTGTATTCCTCTTCAGGCTATATGTAAGCAGAAACTGAGATCGGCACTGTCGTACACAGGTCGAGTGCTGCTTTTTGCATGCTTTTTTTGTTGGACCCTTCGCCTGTTACAACTTACAGAGAAGATCCGCTCGACAACTATTTTAAATACAATTATGCGGCAAGTTCTTCGTTGCCAAGGCGGATGAGCGCGAGTATCTCTTCCGGCAATATTTAAGGGAGAGTCACGAATTTAAAACTCATGCGCGCGCCCGTCAGCATCAAATCTAAATGAAAAATATTCCGGGTAGCTAGGTGATGACGCATAACCCCCGCCACCCTTTTCTCTCTGATACAAAAAATAAACCCCATCACCGATAGCCGGCAAACATCATAACACAGTGTTTTTTAATTAAAGGAATAATAGAACAAGCAGTTAATATTTGTCTTTTCAGAAATTTATTCGAAATTCCTTAAAACATTTAATGTGACTTAGTCTTACGTTTTTTAATATAAAAAACCTTGGAGTTTCTTACACTAACTTCTCTATTCTTATATTGTGCTTATACCACACATTATATTATTAAATTAGTATTATTACTAGTATTAATATATACATATCATTTATGTGAATATTAAAGTGTACAGTGAGTCACACTCAACAACGGACACTTCATATATGCATAGGGGAATTTAGCGAAAACAAGAAAACTAATATTTATTACATTTCAATTTATTTTTTTTTTTTTTATCTACGCTGTTGAAAGTACACAATCGTAAGAATTAATTGCGTTCAAAACAAAAACAATATAAAGAGATCAGATTTGTTGTATACAACTAAAGCCAAATAAGCTACACACTATGGGATACTTAGGGCCAGTTTTTTAGTGCAAGTTGAACTCTGTTTGTCGTTTAAACTAGGTGTTTAAAGTTAGTATGCAGTTTTTCAGTCAACTTTAAACGGAGTTTAAACTAAGTTTAAACGGCCGATCGCGCACGGTTAAACTTAAATTAACTTTACAGCAGTTTGCTGACTACTTCGTTTTGTTTGCAACAAATTTAATTGAGCGCAAGGAAACTAAGTTTAAATTTAAACCGAGTTTAACTAAACTTAGTTTAAAACAGCACTGAAAAACTGGCCCTTAGAATTCGGCAGGGTTTCAGTTACTGTCGACGACTTTACATTATTTTGGAAAACACCACAAACAACAATTGAAGATAGGGGTTATTATGAAAAATTACAAAAAAGGAATCCATTCTTGAAATCAAGGAAATTGTGTGATAAAATCTGTAATTTGAAGAATAAAGTGAACATTGATTACCAGAACTTTATCTACGATTGACAAAGCAAAATTCCACGTTGTCGCAGACTCTTAAAAAAAAAGACAAACGAGCCCCAGCGCAAGCAACTACTTCCGCAAAAAAAATCAAATATATCGATGGGTTTGCAAAAAAAAAATATACGAACTTAAGAAAGGACAATGACCACAGGCACAAATCTTGGAATGTTCGGGACATGAAACCTATTGTAGAATGCACTAAAGAAGGCTTGCTACCAGCTGCGTAAGCCGTAACTATGAGATAAAAGAGGGAGTAGTGTGGAGGAATGGGGAAAAATTTAGGTCAGTTATTGCCAAAAAAAAAACTATTGCAAGAATGCACCGACGCCTAAAAAAATTAAAAATAAAACACAAAGGAAAAATCCATCAAATGTTTGTGTTTATGTTTTTGTTACTTTTGTGAAGTGCAAACTTACGAGTCCGATTTTGAATGTGAAGCAGTATAATTATTGGAGAGTTTTTTTTTGTTTGAGTTTTGCACTGAGTTCTAATCATTTTTTTACATTTTCATCGCAGGAAAATTATGTTTTTGTTTAAACTTTGCACAGGATTTTAATAATTTTTTGCATTTTTATCGCAGAACAATTATATTTATGAATAAATATCATGAATTTGAATTAATTACATATTTATTATAATTTGTTTGAGAAGGTTGTATTTTTTTGTCTTTTTATGAAGTGTCCAATTTAGAGTGTGGTGACTCACATTATACTCCTAAGTTTTTTTTTTTGTAAATTATTTTATCTCTTGCCGTATCAAAATGTTTTGTTATTAAGATATCTATTCAAATAGTATCTTTGTATTTTACTAAATCTGATTTATTGAAAGGTACATGATGGCAGGTGGATATTACAATTTTTATAATTATCCGCATTGCCACTATTGATTTAAATATGTTACAATGTTCACTTACTTCACTTTTAAAATAATACGTTAAATGTCAATCAAATATGTATTTTAAATATGCGTTTGAGTCTTTTGCTCATAAAATTAACCAAAAATTTATAATGGAAACGAAAGCATAGATTAAAAAATAAACATTGCGTAGAAGATATACAAATAATTTAAAAAATATGGTAAATAGTAGCTTATGGTTCTGAGCAAGTGTGATTTGTAACAAAAAAAACATATCTTTAAATTAAAGAAAATTCAAATTCAGGAAATTTGGTTATAGCTTTATGTAATTTATTATCATACGCAGAGAAGCTCTACACCGGTGTAGATGTAGATGCAGCCTTTGGATACCAATGGACGACACAAATGAAACGAAATTAATATGATGCTTATAAGTTACACAATGTTATAGCTTATCATCATGTGCAAGAAGTTCTTTAGTAAGTAAGATTATTACCACAAGCTTGCTTGAACATTATGACTGTAGCCGTACGTTAAATTGAGTGCTTTTCCCCGATTTGTTTCCTTGTCACATAGCTTATTTATAAAGAAATCTTGAGACCGATACAGCTTCATAAACATTTCCTTATATGAAAATGATTTATTAAATATAACGTATATTTCTTAATAAGCTGCATAAAATGAAATTTTGAGAAGCAATGTTTTAACAGCCGTTTTTTACAGCTCATGTTTTAAGGTGATTTGTAAACTGAAGCTCCATTAATACCGATCTACAATTTCTTTGCAGGTTCCAAGTTAAAATGTGTGTTCTATTTTTTATGCAGTGGTCCTTTTTTAACGTCCTCTTAATTGTATGCTCAACGATTTCGAACTCTAATATAGTTACAACAATGTAATTTATACCAATTTCTTATTAAGATGTACTAAATCAAACGTTTTAACCATAAGTAAAATATTGCTCTACAGTTATGAAAATAAAATTTAATCGAACTAAAGTTCACACATCCGATTTAGATTACCGAGGCATTCTGGTTGATGGGAAAAACATTTCGACTGAGACATTGAGTTCAAAGGCAATTTTAAGGAGTATCACAATTAAAAAAACCTCTTTGTTAGGAAGGTACGCTATACAAAACTTGATTGAAATCGTATCGTGCGTTTTGTCACAGGATAGTAAATCAAAAACAACGACACACTTTCTACATTATAGCGATGAATTGGTATTATAAGTAAATAGATGATTTTCAGATGTTTATGTTTAGTTAACGACGTTGGATAGTGTCTAAAACTTGTAATGAAACCTTGCAACACATTACATGACGGACGTATCCAGCAAAGATTTAATTTAGTTTGGAATAGTATTATATTTTTAATAAATATATTAAACAACTTAAAAAAAAAATCGTACTTCGATATTATATGTAACTAAAAATGAATACAATTCGGATTTTTCTCAGTTTTGAGTTACAGATTAACGCTTTTTATTTCAACTTTGATTCCGTGGAAATTCGATAAAATAACTTAACGACACTTGGTGTTTTTTTCTATCAAGCTCTTAAATTTTTTTAACAATTAATTATACAAATCTGCCGCTTAAAACATCATCTCTGTATCTATATATAAAAAATACGAAGTTGCTTAAAGATCTAAACCGATGGACTCTATGTACTGCCGTGGATAAATAAAACATATAGAAATATCGTTATTAAAACGATGGCAAGATTTTGGGATTTGCATAGTTATGAATATCAACCGAAATGGTTCTTCAAATTCAAAAGCTTTGTTACTTAAAATCATAAATATAGATAGCCAGCTGTTATAAATTTAAATTCACCTCTTCAAATCTTTTTACTGTTTAATTCAACGCAAAACAAAGTTAAGTCGAATATACTATTGAGACATATTTTTAAATTAAGCTTTTGC
This sequence comes from Philophylla caesio, assembly GCA_963971545.1. Classification (NCBI taxonomy): domain Eukaryota; kingdom Metazoa; phylum Arthropoda; class Insecta; order Diptera; family Tephritidae; genus Philophylla; species Philophylla caesio. The sequence goes on from OZ020605.1 coordinate 27,515,711, forward strand.
TTGACAATTAAATTAAGTAAACAAGCTGATCAAATCATTTGAAATCGAGTGTAAGACTGATGTGATTTAAGAAATCTTCATTACATATATAATTGCAATAAACGAAAATAACTTATTATTTAGATCCTGGTATGTATATTAACGCTAAAATATTTATATAAGCATTGTCTGACGAGCTAATTAGCTCTGACCTAACATAAAAGTGATAACGAAAAGTTGTTTGCCGCCTGTAATTTTCAAATTTTTAAGTTGATTTCCTAAATGTAGATAATTTCAGTACGTAGCATAGAGGCAACAAAAAATTGTGGAATAATAAAAAACGAAAGAGAATCTATAGAACATATGAACAGTTTGACACATTAAAATATGGAATTATTCAAGAACAAGAATTCAGTTGTCATCTATTCAATAAATTAATTACATTTAGTAAAATTTGTTGTTACAATTTAATTGTCACTCAAACACTCACTTACAAAACAACGCGAAACAGGATGGCGAGCTGTTTTTTTTTAAACCATATTCTATTTTAATTATAGGAATTATATTAGTGAAATATGTATTCCAATATGGGTTTCATATAAAAGAGGTTAAAAAAAATTGTAAGTTCATTCCTGATTTAATCGTCATCGTAACCTTGTAGGCGATTGACCGATCACAATCAAATTTGGCACACCAACCGCAGACTACAAAAGAATGACCAAAGAAGAATAATAATGACACAAAAAATATCCTTTGATAGGAGTTACCCACCTGCGTTATGGATGTCACACAAAGGTTTTAGGGAAAGGCTTTCCTTCAAACGGTAGAAAACCTTAAATTGTATTGAAATATAATTTAATTCAATCCAAACCAAGGAAAATGTTTCATTATGGAATCCTTCAATGAAATCTAATTTAAGAAACCTTTTAAGTGAAAACGGAAACTTTTTATGGAGAGATAAATTTTTGAAATCAATACCATAGCCAGGGTGGAGAAAGTAGGAAAGTGTTGGCAAATATTTAAACAAGCTGTGTAGAATTCAGTTGAGTTTATTATTATTTTAGTTGATTATAGCCTGCCATAAATTAGGACATTAAAGACTATTTGATTTAAACTTCGAATAAAATCAGTGAAAATCTAACTAACATATCGCAATGTATTAAACAATTTCTTTATTCAAAGAACGGAACTAAAGAAAAAAAAACATTTCAGTTTAATTAGAATAACGGTATATGCTAAATCGATTTATAACATATAATTGTTATATGAAAGTTTAAAACTAATGTGTCTGTGGAAACTAACTGCAGAAAATGCAAATCTGAGGGAAACAGCTTTGACAGATAAAAATCCAGATATCATAAGCAACATTTTGTTAACTAAAAAATTACTTTCTTATATTTAAAAGTAAAAATTGTCCACAAACCGGCCTCGAGCTCAATAAAATAGTGAATTACTAAAAGAAATTTAAATAAAAACAATTTTGGCAGATAGAATTCTAGATGATATCATAAGCTACATTTTGCAAACTAATAAATTACGTTTTTATATTTAAAATTAAAAATTTTCCACAAAATGGCCTCGAGCTCAATAAAATTGTGAATTATTAAAAGTAATTGAAGTAAATTTTTTTCTGAAAGTTGCATTCCACATTATTTAACACTCGGATACATATACTGTCATATACCGCCAAAAGCCAAATAAATGGTTTTGTCGAAATTCCACAAATATACAAATGTAATATATGTAATGTAGGAATGTAATACAATTAAAAAATGTAAATGTGAAATAAATTAATACAAACGAAATGAATTAAATTTAAGATAATCAGAGTTATTATGTTTAAAAAGAAAAAATGCAATGCAACAACAACGCAGTGTACGCACGATCAAGATGCTGTTTGTTTTCCTCCTTTGAATTGGTAGTTACATTTGCATTTGAGCGACATGTGATAATTACAAGCTTATGCTAACTATTATGATTATGTATTTTCGTATAAGGTGGTAATTTGTTAAGGTTTCAAGTTTGAGTGATTGCATTGAACTAAAAGAGCTTTGCCGATAGTTTAAAAAATTTACAAGTTTTACAATCAATCACACCCTGTTGACCAGATGGCAGGCACCTCAATACATGTGTGACATTATCATTAGTAGTACACTTCAGTAAAATTATGACTGATCTTAAGGGTTACGTGGGTGTAATCCAATATCCACGCCGTATTTAAGTGAATTTATTTAAAAATAGTATATATAAACTGAAAATTATTGGTGAAAGACGTTATTCAAATCAAAAATATCCGAATTCATATGTTAAAGCATGAAACATCGTAAGACAATAGTGTCTTTTAAATAATATGTACCTCTTTCTTGCAAAGAGAAATAATTCAATATAAAAGGTAAAAACATTAGCGGTATTTAACAAGTGGAGCAGATTAACGTAAGCGAACAGTTATTGTGAAATTGTTCGATTGCGCTAATCTGCTCTTTTAACACGAATGAAATGAAACTTCTGCTCAACTTGATGAATATCCGTTTTATGCTTCGACATAAAAAAACTGCTGCAATCGGCGGCTATGTATACTTGTAATTCATGCGGTGATGTAAAACATATTTAATCTGTATAAACAACATAGGAAGAGTTGGAATCCATTTCATTCATTTCTACTTTTATAAGGTTTTGGGTAGCTATCTGCACCGGACTGTTGGAATCATTATTGATATTACTGCGGCTTCCACCAAGCGAATTCCGCCTGAAATATTAAAATAGCAATATTTATTTATTTAAATTCACATATGTAAAAGTGAATATTTACTTAGATTTTGCGTGCGTTAAAATATGTGATTTCAAATTTGTGGATTGCGCGAATTTTTTGTTGCAACCATCGAACGGACAAACATACGGACGATCACCCGTATGTATACGTACATGAGTTCTGAAAGAAAAAAAAAAACAAGCGATTGATTGATTATTATGGAATATACATACATATCTAAAGAGCACATGAGATAATATAGACTGTCGTTTATCTCATAGCATGTATTGTTTTATTTTTGGAAATAAATATGAGGACAAAATTATAAATAAAAGATTTTGAGGGGGCCCCGCGAAATACTCCCCGAGCCCAGATTTTCTCTTGGCGGCCCTGGCTCGGCCGAACACTGAACTATAAAGTGTAAGTGCCAAATGATTATTATATTTACTAGCTGAACCGGCAAACGTTGTTCTATAACATAAATTGTTTCTAGGGAATATTTTGGTTGTTAAATATGAAATAACGAACTTTTTTGTATACTATAGTAGAAAAATTATATAAATAAAATCAATATTGATGTAAATGTACGGTATTCCGTCTTAAGCCAACACAAATAAGCTCGATGGTCTGCCCACCCTGGCAGCAAAACCTTTATCGGCTCGGAATTTGCCATTCAAAATGGTGGCTTCGATGTTTCCATAAATTTTTTATCGACAAATCGGGTGCAATTGCACAGCCAGCATAGTGGTCGAAAATTCGAAAAAGCTGGCCAAAAGTGCAAAATTTAAAAATAACGGGTTAAAATAGTTTTAGATATGTCTCAGAGGGAGTATTGGTGAGTCAATTTCTGGAATTTATAATGCAGTCACCCACATCAGCCTTTTGCTACAGCTGTTTGAAGTTGACACTGCTAGGCTAGTCGTTGCTATGCGCATTACTACTGCTACAAAACCCGTTTTTGATGTTAAATTATACATTTATTGAATTTTTTTTGTTCTGCAAAATGGAGAGTGATTGTGAAGGTATGAAAAACAAGATTTCGATTAAACATGTTTGTGTTTGTGATTTATTTGTGTTTAATGTTGCGATACACACTTACTTGCGTGTTTCATAACTTTTACATATAACTAATGTAAAAAGTGTGGAAAAGTTGTGATCCCAGTAGATCCTGCCAAAATAATAGAATAAGGCGATTGTTAGAAGTGCATTGTTTTATATTATTCAAAAAAAAGTTTCGGAATCAGATTCGTCATTTTGTGTAAACCATTTTGAATTTTTACATTCTGACGTCATTTTTGAAATCAGCGAACCGAAAACTAAATATATCTGCACTTTACAAAAATAATTTGTTGCTTCGCTTCGCCCAGAATTTTTCGATTTCAGCCCACTGTGAGCCGTGGTAGCTTTAAATTCCGAAGTAAAATAACCAGAAACTATGTGGGATAATTCACAGCTTCGTCGGCATCGCAAACTGTAACGATCGATTTGTATGATACCAAGTAGCCTGACAACGGCTCCTGCATTTTGAAGTTAAGTAGTCGACGTCCACATTTTTTGCTGGCTCTTTCTTTGCAAAATGTGTGGGCAATTTGATACATCTAGTATTTTCACAGACAGAAACTGTAGATCGCCGATATCTACCAATTTGGTCAAGAATGTGTCAGCGGGTGGATCTTTTAAGTAGCGCTTGGATGCGCCTGCTTATCTTTCGCTTGACTTAAGCCACCGTGGCGTTAATCTATCAGCGTACATAGAATGACGGGAAGTGTTTGTCTGAAATCATCTGTGTGGAGTTCCAGACGGCCGACGAATGCGTTGTTGTTGTTGTAGCGGCTAGCTACACCCCACTGGGCTGGCGGGCTCCCTCAATCATTATCGTCAAGCTCAACTAACGAAAGGTCCAGGAAACGAGCCGTTTCAACAGGGTCGGACCATAGAGAGAGGGGTGTTAGTTGAGTAGGTTTGGCCGAGCAGGTGAATATTTAATTGGTGTCGTGCGGAGACTCTCCACATGCTGGGCAAGTGTTGGGGGTGTCTGGGTTGATCCTGGATAGGTAGGAGTTTAACCTGCTATAATATCCAGATCTGAGTTGAGCCAGAGTGACGCGGGTCTCACGAGGCAGCTGGAGCTCCTCAGCTGCTATGGGTGGTGGTTGGACTCCCAGGACTGCACTCACAGGGCGGGTGTCGATGTATTTGGACACCGACTCCCAGTGAATGCTGTCCAAAGCCTGTCGGTACGTCCTTGGGTCCAGCGGTAAGCGTACGTATGTATGTCTGGACCTCGTCCGTCAGTTGCGAGAGATGTCCCCTGATGTGCCTGGGTGCCGGCTCCAGGGCGAGCAGGTCTCTTATGGTAGAGGTGAACCACAGGCGTCATCAGGAGACATCCCGTCACTGTCCTGAGTGCGGCGTTCTGACAGGTCTCCAGTCTTGACCACTGAGTCCTGCTAGTTCCGGCCGGCCAATCGTCTTGTATGTTGCCAACAACGTTTCTTTGTCTTTGCCCCAAGTGCTGCCGGCGAGCGACTTGAGGACTTTGTTGCGGCTCTATACCTTGTTGACGATTGCGGTTGTATGCGCTGAGAAGGAGACCACGCTGTCGAGGGTGACTCCCAGGATCTTAGGGTGGTTAACCGTCGGAATGGGGGTCCCCTCGATGTGGATGTCGAGGGTGAGCCCGACCTCCTTCGTCCAAGATTTGAACAAGGTCGCCGTGGACTTAGCAGGACACAGCGTCAAATTCCGTCCCGTAAAGTAATGAGCAAGCTCTGGGGGGTAGCAGTTCACTTTAGAACAAAAGCCATCAATTCCATTGCCGGTAGCCATTATCGTGCAGTCGACGGCATACGAGACGAGTGTGACTCCCTCTGGCGGAGAAGGAAGTCTCGAGATGTAGAAGTTGAATAATTGGGGGGATAGGACGCCACCCTGTGGTACCCCCAGCTTAATTCTTCTCGCTTTTGACACTGAGTCACGCTAGCACACCGACGCTTGACGACCACACAGGTAGTTCGCGGTCCATCGCCTCAACGCCGCTGGGAGAGGTGAGGCCTCCACGTCCTTCAGCAAGATGGAGTGGCTGACTGTGTCGAAGGCCTTCCACAAGTCCAAAGCCACGAGGACGGTTCTCTCACAGGGGCGGTTGCCGTTGAGACCACGATTAACCTGAGTGTTTTTAGCGTTAAGTGCCGTTGTAGTGCTATGCACTTTCCGGAAGCCGTGTTGATGCTTCGCCGGGCTGAGGTGGTGATTGAAATGCGGGAGCAGCAGGGCCTCAAGTGTCTTAACCACAGGGAGATCGGCCGATAGGACTCGCCTTGCCCGGCCGGTTTCCCTGGTTTCAGCAGTGGTATCACCCTACTGGTCTTCCAGATATCCGGAATGACCGGGGTGCTTAAAGACTGATTGAGGACCTTGGTGAGATATGCTACTCCCGCGGTGCCCAATTTTTTCAGCATCAACATGCTTAACCCGTCTGGGCCAATGGATTTGGAGGCTTTCGCCTTCCCGATGGCTTTCTTCACCTCAGTGGTAGAGAGGACAATTGGTGCGCTCGGTGTTGACTTGCGCAGCCTTCTGGTGACTGACCGTTTGGTCCTGTCGGCCGAAGGATGCAGTGTTCATTGTCGACTAAAATAGTTCGCGCATCGCTTCGGGTCCGACGAGGCGTGGTCTCCAAAGCAGATTTCTGTTCGATCATCATGCCTCGTCGGGTTGGACAGGGACCTCACGGTCGACCATAATTTGCCCACTCCGGCACCGAGGTTCCAAGACTTCAGGTGCTCCCTCCACTTGTTCCGCTTATGTACGTTAACCAGGCGTTGGATCTCCCCGTTTAGTTGCCTAATACGGGGATTACCGGGGTCCGCCTGCCGAAGGTGGTCGCGTTGATCCGCCAGAGACACCGCCTCACCCAGGAAGTCAGGACGGATCACAGGGATCCTCCCTGCCGGAATGAAGCGGGCTGCAGCGGACTTCACCACCCTGCGGAACTCGCGCTCGCCAACGCGATTGTCGGTAGGAGTTGGGAGAGCACCGAAGGCGTCTTCAGTGAAATCCTCGAACCGCTCCCAGTCAGCTTTTTTGAACTTGACATAGGTGTGGCGATCCGAGGCAACATAGTTGGCAGGTCTGTCAATCGAGATGACTATGGTTCGGTGGTCTGATGCAAGCGATAGCATAGGTCGCCACGTTATGCTATTTATCAGACCTGCGCTAGCTATTGTTAGATCTGGCGAGCTGCTGCAACTACTCACAATCCTGGTGGGGGCTTCGTCGTTCATGGTGCAGAATGTCGAATCGTCTATCTGCTCTGCCAAAATATTTCCCCTACGATCATTTGATAGGCTTGATCGTGATGCACAAACGGTTTTCACCACTGAGGAGCGCACCTATGTCAGGGTGATATCCAGCGGGGCAGCAGGAGACAGGGGGTATATATATGTTAAATATTTCGAGCTCGACATCGCCTGACCGGACAGCAATCCCTTGACATTCTAAGGTGCTGTCCCTTGGGTCGATGTATACATCGATGAGACGATACTGCACGGTGTTGTCTAGAATGAAGGCTAGGCCTCCACCATTATCTCGCTCGCGATCTCTGCGAAGCACGTTGTAGCCGTCTCAGTTCGTTAAGGTTGAACTGCGACGTAGCTTCGTTTCTTGGACCGCAGCTATTAACAGCCCGTCCCGAGCCATGAAGGCAACCACCTCCGAGATCTTGCTCGAGAGTCCATTGCAGTTGAACTGTAGGAGTCTCGTCTGTCTCGGTAAGGTTGTCGCGTTTAGGGGGGTGAGGGACTGGATCCGAGGGCCGGCCCGTCCCGGCTGCGCATCCCGCTGTGGTTGTGGGGGCCCAACGGTTGTTGTGGGCGGTGTCGTGAGCGTCACTTGCGGGGGGTTGTTGCGGCAGCAGGAAGCGGTAAAGCTCTCAGACCAGTCCCTTGTGGTGCGTAGGCCAGAGCACGCCCGGAAGTGGCACCAGCCCTGGCAGGCGTTACACCTGACCGAGCAGGCATTCCGGTGCACTCTGGCCCGGCATACACAACAGATGGTGGGGACAACCAGTAGTTGTTGGTTGGCGCCACGTGTGGTGGAGCGAGTGGGGGGTGGGTAGGTTAGGTGTTGCTGTGAGCTCCGGGGAGCCGTGGAGGCAGGGGGGGTGTGTTGAGGCACTGGCGCGGGGGGCGCAAGGGGGGATGCCGTGGAGGCTTGGGGCGCTTGAGTGCGCGAGCAACACTGGCCCACATAAGTTGTGGACCACTCCCTGGTTTTCTTAAGGCCTGAGCAGACCTTAAGATGGCACCATCCGTTGCACGAATTACACCTCACCGAAGTGGAATTCGGATGGAGCCTTCTCTGGCAGAAGCAGCAGAAATAGATTTCTGGGCCAGGGTTAGACTCGACGCCCGCCCTGGCCAGAAGTATGAGTAGCAAACCTGCTGCTAGGTATTGCACCCAAGAGGAGATAAGATTGGGGGTGTCCGGCAGCCTAAGTGGGGTTAGGTCGCCGAAACAACAGTCCTTGGTCGGATTAAGTCCGAGTCACTTCGGTAACGTAGAACCGACTGTCGTGGAAGTGTCCGACGAATGCGTCTTTCTGGCCGCTCATCGTTCCATCATCTAATATTGTCATCGACAATACAATAGAACGAGCATAATGACAGACATATAAAGTGTGGTTTTTATACGCCGAGAGAGGAGTTTACTACTGATTTGCCTACACAGTCCGAAGTAGTCAGCTGTAATGAAAAACGGTAAGTGATAGCACGGCTGAAAAACAAAAAAAGCTCCTGGGGCTATTGGATTGTCAGTTGAGCTGTTCACGGACGGCAGAGAGGAGTGCATGCACGAGCTCATTTCCAGCATATCGTCGGACGAACTTATGCCTATTGTTTGGAACTTAAGTTAACTCTGTCCAATCCACAAAAGGTGGTTTTGCAGTTTGCGCCAACTATCGCCGGATAAGTCTTCTTAATAAAGCCCACTGTCAATGAACTGATTGGACCTTGTTTAAAATCCTTTAGACTTGGTAAATCTACCAGCGATCACTTATTCACAACACGAAAGTTCTTGGAAAAGACCCGAGAAAGAAGAATCGACACGCACCATCTTTTGCTTTTAAGGGTGGGGTTATTAGGAAGGAATTGTGATGAAAAGGTATTTTTGATGCCAAATCAATAAAAAAAATTAATCCAGAAAAATTTTATCAAAAAAAATATAAATAATGAAGATATGGTCCCCCTAATCATCTAGCTGTATATTATATAATTCACGACCTATTCTCCTATCTTCCAATTGTACATAAAATATTAATAAAAATCGGTCGAGCCGATTCGGAGGTACCTCCATTTATGGTAAAACATTAATACGCACATCACAAAACGTAGAAGAAGCTCGTCCAAATTCTGAGATAATTATTGTAAACGTCAAATTACTTTTATTATTATTATTATGTTAAGACCAAGAACGGTATTAGTTAGCTTACTTTACTGCAGGGCTCTCCACGTTTTCGCTTACATTTAATCTAATAAACTACTATGTGGTTTTTCTTTGTTGATTTCATCTTTTGTTTTGCTAAATAATTTATTGAGCGCTGAATGTGGTTTTTGAGCGAATAATGCTTTAAGATTTTTAATATTCCAATTTAGTTAGTCCTTGTGAATAGGTGACTCCTGGGTATATATTCCTTTCTTTCCTGTCTAATGTTGACTTTTAAAGGTTTTCGTTTCGAGTTCTACCCGCGCGAAACTATAAAAGTTCTTGTAGAAACTTACCACAACCCCGCAATTGACGTTTATATCCGTGGCTTAAATGGGAACATGTCTAGGACGATCCCTACACAGCGTCCTAGAACCTTGCCAGAGGCCTACTCGGTCTGACTTGAATAATTCCAATAATCGCGTGAATTATTTGTCGTGTAGCTTCTAACCTCTAAATAGGAAATCGTCCTCAGTATTTAAAGAACGAGCGTCCTCCTGGAAGAGAGGATAATCCAATGAGTTCTTGAGTGGGAAAGATAGAGGTAGATCCTTCTGTACAAATGCGAAGTGTTTATTACATGAATAGGCCAAATCCAATTTACCTCGGAAACAGCAGAGTTTGTTGCATACCGTGTCAGATGAAAGTAAACTGCAGGACAAAAGTTCTGAAGATTTTCTATCCTCCGGTAATCTAGCGAACCATACTTAGAATATACATACGCTACCTGACGGTCACGCGCAAGATTTCTTAGTCGACACCGGTGGGAATAAGCACTTCATTAGACCGGATGTCGTGACTAAAACCACCAAAACTACAACCCATTTAACGTAGCAGCTGCCGTACCAATAAGAGAAAAAGTGAAAGTTAAATTATTTGAGAATGTAGGCACCTAAAACGGGTTCGAATTTTTTGTGTTACCAACACTTAATATATTCAGTGGGATTATCGGGGATGACACACTAAAGCAATATAATTTACTAAAAGTAGGGAATTATAAAATTCAGCAAAGAGCGCGCATGTCCTGTAATGTTAGTTTCACATTGGAAAAGGAATTGCCCCTGAAATTAATAATAGATAGATATTCTGATAAAATAAGAACCTCCACTTCCGAGCCAATATACAGTAAAAGCAATCCATACCCAGCGTGCATAAGAGACAAAGTCAAGACGTAGGTTATTGAGCTGTTTGACTAGGGTGTTAACCGACCATTAAAATGTCCTTAAATCTCACCAATATCATACAAGAAACTCCTTCCCAAAGCTGACGTTCAAACACAATACCATAGAGCAGATCAACCTCGTCAACAAATGTATGGCTAATATACACACATTTAACGAACAGATACAAAATCTAGAGGACTACCAAACGATCATATACGCAGCAGCAACAACAGCACTTAACTAATGCACAAAAACCAATAAACATAACAAAAACAAAAAATATATAAAACATGTATTTTTGTCTGGGCGGTGCCCATAATTTCATAAAAACCCCGTTTCTTTGTTTCATATCGCTGCTAATATTAAACTATACTCAATTTCTTCCAATAAATACTGAAAAACGAAGTTTTTTGCATTTTTCAAAATTTCCGTTATAAGGAAGTTGGGCGTGGTTAAGGTCCGATTTCAAAAATTATTGACGGTGATGCTAGTGATATCAAGGACAACATGTTCACCAAATTTTGTGACGATACCTTACATCGTTATTGACGTTTTTTATAAGTGGGCGTGGATTTTTCACAATTTCCGGTTTATGGGAGGTGGGCGAGGTTATGGTCCGATTTAAAAAAAATTTAACGATAATAACAACGATATTGAGGAAAATTTGTTCACTAAATTTTGTGACGATACCTTACACCGTTATTGAGATACAGAAGTTTTTTCCTAAGTGAGCGTGGCAAATTTTTCAAAAACTTCCGTTATATGGGAGGTGGGCGTGGTTATTGACCGATCTTGACCATTTTCAATACCAACCTACTCTGTCCAAAGAGCAATCTATGTATCAAATTTCATTGAGATATCTCAATTTTAACTCGTTATCGTCTGCACGGACGGATGGACGGACGGACAGACAGACATCGCTAAATCGACTTCTCTATTGATTCTGAGCACTTATATGTCTATATTTATTTTGATTCCGTTATGCTGTTACAAGCAACCATTACGCGAACAAAGTTATAATACTCTTGTGTACAAGTACGCTTGGGTATAACAACAATAAATGGCAAACCCGTCTAACAAACAAAATAAATAGACTCAGAAAAGCATTGCAATAATAACACAATACAACATAGGTAACCGAAGCAAAAAAATAATCAAAGTAAAATATTCAAAGAACACATAACTAGAAATAGCCAGGAGTAGACCGACTATTCAACTTCCGTAACAAAAAAAATCACATCCAACCACGGGGAAGAGCTCATCATAGACCAAACAATTACAGAACAAGAAATAAATAAACAACGAAATCTACACACATGTTACATACGCTACAAACAAAAAAAAAACATTCGACAAAATGCCACACAGCTGGCTCATACATGTCCTCATTATATACAAAATAAACCCGAAATACATAAACTTTCTGCAGAACAATATGGAAAACTGGAAGCCAAGAATACACCTACAAAGTGAATCAGAGCACATAATTACAGATTTAATAGAGATAAAAACCGGCATCTTAACCCAGTCGTGAAAATAATCCAGCAACAAATAATAAACACACTCAATATAGCCAATAATGCAACACCCTACTACCAATACATGCTGGAAACTATAGTAGAAAATGAAAACTACAGACATCTGCATGAATTAACTCATTCATTAATGCACAACTTACTCGTACCGGTTTTTTCGGTCTCGTGAAACCGTTAACCATTTGAAATGGGCCGTATGAATGCAGGCGGCGAAGTTGTGCGGCAGTTGGTGGCTTTGCTATTGCCGAAGACGCAATTCGTTCGTTTCATAAGTAAAACGAAGCCATGTCGCCGAACCTATGAATGCGAGTACAATGAGACAAGAGTGGCTTAACGTTGTATAATTCATCAAAATTCATAATAATTCACCATTATTCACCATAATTCAAATGAACTCGAAAATGTGATATGCGATGATATTGCTGTGGATGTATGTACGTATGTACGTATTTTTTTATTTTTTTTTTTTTCATGGGCGTTGTGGTAGCGCGCTACCCACAAGTGGCCCTTTAAAACCAGAATAAGCCTGTTTTCCGTCGAATTCCACTCCCCACGGGACTGCCGTCAAGCATAACATCATGGGGGGGAAGGGCGGATAGTCGCCACTGCTACGCCATTGTAGCTTCTGCCTTTGCAACACAAGCTGTATTCCATATTTTTTTTTTTTTTTTGCTCAAAGGGAAAGATAGCCCAGTTTTTTGCGTCTGTAGCTCATGACGGTTGGAACGGCCTGGGTTCCAATCCGCCCCGACGCTTTACATTCTTGACTCTTTGACTGCATTTATATCTGAGAAACATTAAACTTTTACATCACTGTAGCTTTTCGTTGCTTAATTTTACGGTTGGAACGTCCTAGGTTCCAATCCGCATTGACGGCTGAATGTGAATGTTTCGGCACCGCTCGTGAGCCTAGAAAATCAGCTCTAATTTTGCATACGCAGTCGGAAAGTCCGAGATTCCGATCTGCCCATTTTGTTGAGTCAGGCGAGCAATCTGAGAGCGCCATTTGGCGGTTGGAATGGCCTAGGTTCCACTCCGCTGAGATGCCTAAGATCTTTTTAGTAAGCTAAGTGCAGTCGGAAAGGCCTAGATTCCCATCTAACACTTACTATCACTCTTATGGTGCCGTTACTACGTATCCTGTGGCACTGTTACGTTGGCGCTTCTGCGTCTTTGTCTTTCTTCTCTTCTAAGAATCTTCATCGTTGTTGAAATAATGCCATTGGCTAGGTTCTATTCATCTTTGCCTCTTAGCATGTAGTTTACAATTGCTTCCGGCGAAAGGATTTCGCAAATTTGTCTTTGCAGTATGGCCCTTTGGTCTTTGAAGCGTGGGCATCTCAAGAATACATGTTCCACACTGTCTGCTACGCCGATCCCGCAGCAGCCACAGTAAGGATCAACCTCGTGCTTGAATCTGTGCAGATACGACTTAAAGCATCCATGACCGCTCAGAAATTGGGTCGTGTAGAAGTCAACTTCGCCGTGGCTTCTTTGAACCCAGCGCTCTAAGTCTGGAATGCATCGGTATGTACATCGTCCGTTTGTCGCAATGCTCCATTTGTTTTGCCATTCGGCTAGGCTCTTTACTCTAGCTTCCTTGCGGGTGGCTTCAGTAGTTATCTCCGTACTTGAGAAGATATGAGCAGACTCCTTAGCTAGTAGGTCTAGTGGGTACATACCAGCAATTACCAGGGCTGCTTTATCAGACACAGTCTTGAATGCGCTGCATACCCGGAGTGCACACAGACGATACGTTGACTTTATGCCCCGATAATACGATGAGTGACATACCGCTTCGAACCACACCGGGGCTCCATACAAGATTTGACTTCTTATTACGCCTGCAAGCAATATTTTGCTTCGTTGCTTTGGTCCTCTTGCGTTGAGCATTATTCTGGACAAAGAGGTCATTGTAGTGGCCGTCTTGTCTCTGGCGTATTCGAGATGCATTTTGAACGACAACCTTCTATCGATAATGATACACAGATACCTTATCTCAGGCTTCGTGGAGACAGGATAGCCATTTACTCTGAACGTTATATCCTCCAGCTTTTTTCTACTTGGGATAAGAACTGGCTCTGTCTTCTGTTCCGCTAGGGCGAGCCTGTGGTTGTCGAGCCGTTCTTTAATCTTCTCCACAGAAGCAGTAGCTGTTTCGGATATTTGTTGAAGTTGTTTGGACGTCATCACCACCGCAATATCATCGGCGAAGCCAATCACCTTCATACCCTGCGGTAGCTGCAGGCGTAGAATACCGTCGTACATGATGTTCCACAGTAATGGGCCTAGGACTGAACCTTGTGGTACGCCGCCCGTAATTTCCAGCTTCTTTCTTCCTTGCTCCGTGTCGTACCACAGTATGCGATCTTGGAAGTAGCTCCTCATTAGCCGTCGCAAGTAGTATGATACTCCTATGCGCTCTAAGGTGTCCAAAATTTTTGCCCAGTTAGCCGAGTTGAACGCGTTTTTGACATCGAGCGTTTAAATCAAACAATACTGTTTTGTTCCACTAAGCCAGTGGTTGCTTTTCTCGCTAGCTGAATTACTTCTGTTACAGCCTGCACCGTAGATCTTCCCTTCCTGAAGCCATATTGCTCATTTGAGATGCCACCCAGTGTCTCCATCTCAACGTCCAACCTGTTACAGATAATACGCTCGAACAGTTTACCCGCCGAGTCTAGAAGACAAATGGGTCTGTAGCTCGATGGGTCTTCAGTGGGCTTGCCAGGCTTGGGAAGCAGCACCAGCTTTTGCTGCTTCCAAATCGACGGAAAACGACCTTCAGCAAAACATGCGTTGAAGACTGAGGTGAACGCCGACGTATTTTTGCCGATAGCCACTTTTAAGACTTTGTTTGGTACACAATCGAGGCCAGGCGCTTTGACTTCATCAGCGGCTTGAGTGACTTCATCAGCCGTTACCTTGTCAAATAGGTGCAGATTTACATCGTGTACTGGAGAGACGAGCCGTCTTTGTTTGGGAAACAGAGTATCTACTACTGTTTGTAGAAACAGTGGGCACGTTGGAACTGCAGCTTTGGTAGTTTTGAGCTTCTCCATTACATCTTTGTATGCCGTTCCCCAAGGATTTTCTTCGGCATCATCGCACAGCTCGAGGAAACACTGACGTTTGCTTTCCTTGATAGCTTTTTTAAACAAGTTTCGTGCGGCCTTATATATAATTTGGCATTCTAGAAAATTAATCCTTCTCCTTGCACGTTGAAAGGATCTCCTAGCTTGCAAGCAGTTCTTTCTCAAAGCTTCGATGCGCTCATTCCACCAATAGACGGCATTGGAGTGTTTATAAGAGGAGTTTCTCTTCATCGACGCGTCGCAAGCAGCCCTGACGTCTGTTATTAGCTTCTTCGCCATGATTTCTGCCGACCCCTGGTACTGTGATGTGGGAAACGCTTCCGCAAATAGATCGGCGTCGAAGGATGTTAATTTCCAGCCCCGGAAGTTTCCTGCCCGATCTGCCCGTTGGGGTTTTTCAGTATCACGATTTATTTGGCAGATAATTGCGGCGTGGTCGCTTTGGGTGTAATATGTATGTACGAACATATGTATGTATGTATGTATGTATGTGCGTACGCTTTGCAGCATACATACTTTTTTTACGAGGAGGAAGCATCGAAAGTCTAACCGTCACCGGTTTGTCAGTGTGGGACTTCAACCCTAACTAAAACTCCTACTGTCCTACTGAAATCCGTTTAAACCGCCCTGTGTACTGTTGCTTGTTGCTTCTTCGTGGGGATTTAAATTGCCCCGTTTCGTTTCCGCACATTTTTTATTTTTTTTGCTTGGCTGCCGGTCGGAACGAACGAGGTTGCGAGCCGCTCAGCTCATACATATATGGTATTTCCCCTATTATATAACCTTATTGACTTTCATATAATTTGTGTTTATAGTTCACCTTGCCCGCCGGTCGGAACGAACTAGGTTTCGAGCCGCTCAGTTACGCTGTTGACTTCTTCTCGTCTGGTTTTTCAAAATTTATGGTTTCCAATTATTTTGCAACGGTCGGAACGGACAGGATTCCGAGCCGTCTACTCACTTAATTCGACTTTTCCTGCCTTGTATGAACTACTGAAAAACACAATAATTTATAGCTGAGGATTTAACTGCACATACATATCTCTCAAAAGTAGTTTATTGAGCACTAACCTTCTTGGTAGCCGGAAAGGACATGATTCCGAGCTACCGGCCGTGTGAATCCGCTTTGGGCTGTTCGTTTATATTTTTATTTTTGTTTTTTATTTATTTTTATTCAGGCAGTCGAAACGGACTAGATTCCGAGCCGCCGATTCGGTGAAATTTGTTGCAGTCAACGAACGTTAGAAGACTTTGTATTTCTGCGGAGTCGTTCCGCCTGGCGTAGTTTCGATATTACAATATTTGCCGTGTTGCAGACGGCAGACCAGGGCTATGTTCCACAAAACAACTTATCAACTTTATCCTTTTGCACTTATCGATTTGTATTTTATTGCAAAATGAAAAGTGTTTCTGTTCCACAATGTTCTTTGCAAATCTCACAATGCGCTGAGCTTAGTTTTGCAAAGGCTAAGAGAGCATATTTTTGCAAAGAATTTTCACTCTCTGCAAAGTCTTTGGGCTCTCTTGCAAAGTGAGTGTGCAAAGTGTTCCACAAAGCGTTTAATCAACTTTGCATTTCTGTCATATCACTAATCACTTTGCATTACTAAGGTAAATATTTAAAATGAGTCGCAAAATAAAAATTGGAAAAAAACTTGCAGTTTTGAATACAATAAAAGAAAAAAAAAAGACATTTTATTTGCAAATTTTCAAAACAATAAAGTATTTTTTTTATAAAATTATTGTAAATTCGAAACATAATTAAGTTTATATTTGAGTTTGAAGGTTAACAAATTAGATAAACAGGCTGCCTGGGAGAATGTTTTGAAAAAGCCCAATCCCTGCAACTGGCGTCGGCCTAAAAAACATGGAACTATGCGAGGGACAGTTTGTTTGGGCTCTGGAAGAGCCGGACATTGGTAAGTACAACAATTTATTGCCTACACACGCAAACAATTATATTTGCATTATTTGTTTTTGTTCGAATTTGTATTAATTGTAAAACAGTGAACTCGCGATAATATGAACTAATTAAAACCAAGCTTGTTCAAATTTGCGAATGGGATGAAATATTAGTAAAAAAGTCATCTACTTGACACAAAAAGTTTGTTTGTATATAGGGAATGAGTTATATATTTAAACATTCATGCTATGTCTTATTCTAAAAATTAAAAAAAAAGTATTCTTTTTTTTGTCCGTAGATATTTAGTAATCCATAACAATTAATTTAAACAAATTTGTAAAATCCTCGGTTATTCCCCAAAATACAGAAATATGTGGTTAAATTCATAAGCCTTTTGTTCATAATTTAACGCTTTTACACAAAGTTCATATTTTGGAGTAGTCAATGGCAGATTTAGATTGTTCATATTTTCGGGTGTTGATATTATCGCGAGTGCACTGTATTGCGCAGTGCTAATAACTAACTAGAATCTTGTATACAACAACACAAATCATTATCATAGACCATACATACATCCTCATTCATGCTCATTCCACCAATAGAGGGCATTGGAGTGTTTATAAGAGGAGCCTCTCTTCATCGACGCGTCGCAAGCAGCCCTGATGTCTGTTATTAGCTTCTTCGCCATAATTTCTGCCGACCCCTGGTACTGTGATGTGGGAAACGCTTCCGCAAATAGATCGGCGTCGAAGGATGTTAATTTCCAGCCCCGGAAGTTTCCTGCCCTATCTGCCCGTTGGGGTTTTTCAGTACCACGATTTATTTGGCAGATAATTGCGGCGTGGTCGCTTTGGGTGTAACAGTCGCTCACTTCCCATTCCGCTTTTCTAAACATACTCCTGCTAACGAACGTGAGGTCGATAATTGACCCAAACCCATTTCGGTTGAAAGTGTATTGAGTGCCCGTATTTAACAAGGCAACGTCTAGGCATGCCAGCGCCTCCAAAAGAGCTATGCCTCTTGGAGACGTCCTAGGGCAGCCCCATTCCTGCGCCTAAGCGTTAAAGTCCCCGGCTATTATGACTTCACTTCTATCGCTGGCATCCCTATCAAGGCTCATCACAATGTTTTCAAACGCAGCAATTGGCATGCTGGGTGGGATATAGTAGCTATAAATACATACGTTTTCTACCTTGGCGCACACGAAGCCTACCTCTACTGAGACGCATTGCATATGTTTTGGTTCGTTGCCACACATCCATATTTCAGCCTTGCCATCAGCATTTTGAAGCCATGTAGCGTCATCCTTATGTTTGTAAGGCTCGCTAATGATTGCAATATATGTATGTATATGTTGAGATCTTTCACGGTTTGCGCCAACAAGTCTTGGGCAGACTGGCAATGGTTTAAGTTTAGCTGAAGTAGTCTCATAGCTTTTTAATTTTTCGGATGGCTTTTTTATGAATTGGGCATTTTAAGCCACCGGTGTTGTGGTCAATACGATCCGTGCCTTTCTTAGCGCAAAGCAGGCATTTGGGCGTATTGTTGCAGCCTTTAGCGGTATGCCCTATTTGTCCGCACCTAAAGCAAATGCTTCTGCGGTCCTCCGTGCTAGCGCAGTTTTTCGCGATGTGGCCAACGTCAAGGCACTTGTAGCATCGCAATGGTTGTAGCACTTCCCTTATTCTACATACTACCCAGCCAATTCGAACTTTTCCCTGCTCGAGCAGAATCTTTGCCGCATTGGTTGGCAGAAGAAGCGAAGCGGTTTGCGTGCCTCCGTAGGCCTTTCGCAGTGAGCGAATGTCGTTGGCTTTTATATCGAGATCGCTGCTTAATGAGTTCAGGGCTAGGCATATCTCATCACTCGAGGTAATTTCGTCTATGTCGTGAATTACCACATGTACTTGCTCCGTCAGGGCCTTTACCTCGGCTTTCCAACGGCAGCCTGCAACTTCACGGTGTTTGTGTCAGATGCCTTACCTAATTGGAAAAGCAAATCGCCGCTCGCCGTTTTCCTTATTTTTCGGACGGCGTCGCTGAAACTTATTAGGCTCTCTTCCGTCTTAACCATCGTCAGGATGTCAGCGTATGAGCAATCTCCAACGCTTTTAACCACGATGGCATCAGGACGAGCAGTCTTAATTTTTTGGCGCTTTTGTCTCACGACTTTCGTCCACTCCGGTTCATGCGCCTCTGGGCGCAGTTTTTTTGCCGGGTTTTTCGTGATTCTTCCTTTCCCTATGTTTGACTCTTCGTTAGCCTTTTGGTTGCCAAGTCTAATTTTTTTTGTTTTTTGTTCCGACTCATTTCGAGGAGAAGGAGCACGTGCGCGCTTTTCCGTGGGCTGGCTCGGTCTTTCCACGGTCAAGCCCCCATCTTTAGAGTCTCTAAGCCTTTTTCCCTGTTTAAAGGGTTCAGCTTTCATATGTATATATGTATGTACATATGTATGTACATACTTAAGCAAAGCATCGAGTACATATGTATGTACTATGTATGTAATTCCATTTCATCATTATGAAAAGAGACTTAATATATCAATTATACGTTTTTGATACTTTGTCGTTTAAACTAAGTTTTAACTTCGTTTAAGGTTGACTGAAAAACTGCAAACAGAGTTTAAACTTAGTTTAAACGACAAGGTATCAAAAACGAAAAATTTATATATTAAGTCTCTTTTCATAATGATATGGCTGGGTTGAACTTAGTTTACCTTGTCAGCTGATTGCTGAGTACTTTTTTTTAGTTGCAACAAATTTAATTAAGAGAAAGGAAACTAACTTAAACTATTGTAGATGAACTGAACCACCACTGAAAAACAGTTCTTAAATGATTTAAAAAAAAAAACATTTATTTCTGTTTTTTTTTTCAAATATTTTATTTAGTAACATATATTTTAATAACATAATATGTACATACGGAGGCGGCTCAGTATTGACAATTTTCTTTTGAATTATTAAATTTTAATGGTGACGCACGTTTCTAATAATTTGTATTTAAAATCGAAATCCAGGTGCCTCTTTATTAAACATTATATTTTTATTAACGTGGAGTTTAAAATAATTTAGAGGTGGTAAGCGGTCACAGTAAACAATTGCCCTTTTGTCAAAAAAAATTTTAAATCTACATTAGTTTTTAAACCTTCAAGATTTTCACTTTGTTGTTTGTTCAAAACTCAGATTTGCATGGTTTTTTTATAAAATATATTTTTTTTTTATTACTAAATATTAATGAATATTAAACAAACAAAAGTAAAAATGTCAATTATTCTTAAAAAACGCATTTCATGTGGAGCACTGTATTAGTAAGACACATTAAATATACCCACAAAAAATAATTGTTTGCGTGAATTTGAAAAAAGTCAGTGGACTAGATTTATGAATTGTAATCAATAAAAAACTAATCAAATGATTACATATATTAATAAATTCATGCAATAGGATAATTAAGGGTTTTATGCATGTGTCGATTAAACAAAAGCTATCTAATACGATTGACGAATATTAACTAAATTCATACATATGTAAATGCATATGATATGAACAAGAATTGTAGAATACTCTTTTTTGCTACATCGTGATCTATGTATATACACACATGCATACAAAATAAAAACAACAAATTGTTGCCTTTATCCCTATACTGTCAGGCACAGCTTATATACCTCATAGGTATATAGGCTTCGTCTAGGGATGAAGACCCGGAAGCACTAGTTTGTTGACTACTGCACTAGTGCACTAGTTGGCTTTTATTATTGTCTGGATGCCAAGTCTATAAATTTGTTTGTATTTTCAATCGGACACTTATATTTTTTAAGGAGCTGTCGGAACGGACGAGGTTCCGAGCAGCACCCTTCCTATCTATCTGGGGGCTGTCGGAATGGACGAGATTCCGAGCAGCCTGATAGATGGCTTTACATTTTGGGGAATGTCGGAACGGACGGGTTTCCGAGCATCGACTTCGCTGGATTCTTTAGCTTTCAGAATGGACGAGATTCCGAGCAACCTGTTTTGAGCACGTGGTTTGTGGTAGCGTAATGGGTCGCCCGCCTTCTCTCCAGGCCTCTAAGTTATTTTAGAATTGAAGCAATTACATCGCTGGTTGATGTCCATTCACTAAGACCTTTCATCATGTGACTGATGATGACCTCCGGTGCAAGCACCCCACCAATTGTAGTCCTCAGTACATGCATTTGGCGACTAAAAAGGGGGAACACAAAAAATACATGGTAGACATCTTCTACGTCGCCATGGCATATATCGCAGTATGGGTCGTTGTCGTGCTTGTACTTAAACAGGTATGCCTAGAAACAACCGTGTCCGCTCAGGAATTGCATTAAGTAGAAGCCAACCTCGCCATGTGTCCTATTAACCCAAGTGGCCACGTTTGGAATACATGATGAGTCCAACGACCTTTTGAGGTGTTATTCCACCTGTTTTGCCACTCCATGAGTGTAACGTAGGGTGATGCTGTAGCAAGCCTATGCGCTTTTTTACCAGTATGTCTATGGGTGTCATACTAGCTATTACGAAAGCTGCATCATCAGATACCGTTCTAAATGCATTACAAACCCGTAGTGAGCAAAGGCGGTATGTAGAGTTGATTCCGCGGTAATATGCCGCGCACTGTGTTGCATGTGCCCAAATAGGGGCCCCATAGGGAATTTGGTTTTCAACCACACTCGCTAAAAGCAGACGTCGACGCCCCTTTGGTCCTCTTGTATTTAGCATTATTTTCGACAGTGCCGTTACTGTGGCAGCTGCTTTTTCCCTAGCGTAGTTCAAGTGGGCTTTGAAGGTTAAGCGTTTATCCAGAATCATACCTAGGTATTTAATGGTAGGCTTAGTTGAGACAGTGTAGTCGCCAATTTTCAGCTCCAGTTCTTCAAGGTTCTTTCGACTCTCTTTCGACTTCTCGCTCAACATAAAAGTAAAAATCCATGCAAAAATCCAAAAAGCAGTCATACTAAGCACATGCAAGATCCTTCCTTAACCAGTAAAAATCAACATACACAAATGAAAACAACAGACCATTGCACTTTGATTTCGATATCCGGGACAAATGTTATCTCCGGTAAGTGCAGACCCTGCAGAGATGGAGAAACTCAATGATAATAATATTAAAAATTAGATAAATATTAGCTGTACCCTACCACGCTTCGTTGTGGCACATTGTGGTTGATTATTTGAGAAATGAGAAACAAAGAATACATTTCAATATTTTTTATTTTTCCACTGTGTGTGTAGATATAAAGCCTATTTGGTTTGCGGACTCGATTAATACTCCGCAAGAGGATAATTGGCACACCTATTTTCAATTATAATATGTCTGGTGGCATCCCTGGCAGATCAAGTGAGTTTAAAAATTCCGTTGGATAATTAACTACTTCATCAGCTTCAACAAGGTGTTTATCGACTTATATGTACTTTCCCACTTTGAATGCTGGATTAAATAACACTATTAAGTTCATAGACATCTTTATTCTTTGCGGCAAGGATAGCTCGTTCACTGAGCCAATCGTGATTTCTATGTTGCATCCCAATCCGTTCAGTAGTGCCTGAGGTTAGCTCTTTCCAAAATTTTAGACTTTGTTACATGTATGTATAGCATCTGAAAAGCAAACATATCTAACAGTGTGGATAAAAGTTATCATTTCGCCTTGCATCGGTTTATCAACGAAGTCAACAGCACAGCTCTCTGCGCATAGCCGAACGAAGTAGTAACGAAGAGCAGTTGATTTACTACTCACACAACTACACATCTTCCCGCTACGACACTGATTTTACATTCGGTTGTAGCAATGCTGTACTTAGTGTTAAAATTTTTAAAACTTTACACTTAAATATCCAGAAATTCATTAATTTTTAATTTAAGTAGCTATCATTGTAGTGCTAACTGCAAGCATTAATTTAAAACTAGTTGCATCCCAATCCTTTCAGTAGTGCCCGAGATTAGCTCTTCCCAAAATTTTAGACTTTGTTTTATAATATGTATAGATAGATATGTATGTACATATGTACATGCGAAAAGGAGTAAGAAAGAACATACAACTATACACAAACAAAGAACGTAGATTATCCAACAGAACTTTGGTAATTAACTCTCCATCTATATTTTTTACTAAGCGCGCAGGTACATTGTTGTGAATATATAAACATATGTTTGTGTACATACATATGTACATATGCATCGCAGGTTAGGTTAGGTTAGAATAGTGGCTGCCACCGCGCAGAAAACACGGTAGCACACTTAGGCTGAAAGTAAAGAAGCTCGTTGTGATGCCATGCATGAGAAAACACATATTTTGGAATTAAAAAATCAAGTTGGATGGAACTCGAGAGTGTATTAAATTCAATTAGCGCTCGAACAAGGGGAGCATTTCGCGAATATTCTGTTTTACATTTAACTCCATAGAAAGGTAAAGAAATACGAAGATTACGTTGAGGGATGTCGAAATTAATTATTTCCAAAAGAAAGGAGCAGTCAATGTCCCCATTGAAGATATTATGAACAAAAGAAAGTGAGAGTTCCGACTTTCTTGCTCCCAAAGTCTTAAGGCTAATCAAAAGCAAGCGAGATTTATAAGAGGCAATTGGCTCATCAAAACACAATGAACGTAAGGCATATTTAAAAAAACTTTTTGGACCCGTTTAATCCTATTTATATAATTTTTTTGACTAGCCCTCCAGCTAAAGGTAGCATATTCCAACTTGGAACGAACAAAAGCCGTATATAATAACTGAAGAGTAAATGGGTCAGAAAATTTGGAACTATTTCGCCTAACAAACCCTAAAACCGAGTAAGCTTTCGAAATAATATGACTAATATGCCTATTAAAAGAAAAGTTACTCGAAAAAATTACGCCAAGATCTTTAATTTCGTCCAAACTTTGTAAAAAAGAATGAGAAATCATATAAGACGTCGGCAAGATATTATGAGTTTTCGCATACGTGACTTTAAAGCACTTTTTTTTATGTTTAAAGAAAGCTGAGAGTTAACAAACCACAGAAGTAAGCTGTCAATGTCATTTTGAAGCTGAAACGCATCATCGGGTTTTTTAATTATCGAAAAAACGTTTAAGTCGTGGGAGTTTTTTTTTTTTTTTTTTCAGGGGCGTTATGGTAGCACACTACCCTCAAGTGGCCCTTTGAAACCAGGATAGACCTGTTTTCGTCGAATTCCTCTTCCCACGGGACTGCCGTCACGCATTACATGATGGGGGAAAGGAGGTTAGTCGCCGCTGCTACACCGTTGTCTGGTGAGAGTTCTCAACCTCTTCATTGATTCTGCTATTACATCACAGATAGTTTTCTATATTTTGATTTGAATCCATAGTTGCTGCAGTTGCATTTATCTTGCCGTAGACTTCATTAAGAGCATTTAGTATGGCAGAGTATTTATTCGCCGCTGCTTTGAATAAGTATTTACGACCGTCGGAACGGACGAAGTTCCGAGCAGCCTCGCGGATAGGCTTCGTCTAGGGATGAAGACCCGGAAGCACTAGTTTGTTGACTTCTGCACTAGTGCACTAGTTGGCTTTTATTATTTTCTGGATGCCAAGTCTATAAATTTGTTTGTATTTTCAATCGGACACTTATATTTTTTAAGGAGCTGTCGGAACGGACGAGGTTCCGAGCAGCACCCTTCCTATCTATCTGGGGGCTGTCGGAATGGACGAGATTCCGAGCAGCCTGATAGATGGCTTTACATTTTGGGAATGTCGGAACGGACGGGTTTCCGAGCATCGACTTCGCTGGATTCTTTAGCTGTCAGAATGGACGAGATTCCGAGCAACCTGTTTTGAGCACGTGGTTTGTGGTAGCGTAATGGGTCGCCCGCCTTCTCTCCAGGCCTCTAAGTTGTTTTAGAATTGAAGCAATTACATCGCTGGTTGATGTCCATTCACTAAGACCTTTCATCATGTGACTGATGATGGCCTCCGGTGCAAGCACCCCACCAATTGTAGTCCTCAGTACATTCATTTGGCGACTAAAACGGGGGCACACAAAAAATACATGGTAGACATCTTCTACGTCGCCATGGCATATATCGCAGTATGGGTCGTTGTCGTGCTTGTACTTAAACAGGTATGCCTAGAAACAACCGTGTCCGCTCAGGAATTGCATTAAGTAGAAGCCAACCTCGCCATGTGTCCTGTTAACCCAAGTGGCCAGGTTTGGAATACATGATGAGTCCAACGACCTTTTGAGGTGTTATTCCACCTGTTTTGCCACTCCATGAGGCTACTCTTCCGAGCAAGATCTCGGTCCTGTTGTGTAACGTAGGGTGATGCCGTAGCCAGCCTATGCGCATCTTTTACCAGTATGTCTATGGGTGTCATAGTAGCTATTACGAAAGCTGCATCATCAGACACCGTTCTAAATGCATTACAAACCCGTAGTGAGCACAGGCGGTAAGTAGAGTTGATTCCGCGGTAATATGCCGCGCACTGTGTTGCATGTGCCCAAATAGGGTCCCCATAGAGAATTTGGTTTTCAACCACACTCGCTGAAAGCAGACGTCGACGCCCCTTTGGTTCTCTTGTATTTAGCATTATTTATTTATTTGATTTCAGTCTACAAAGAAATTTCTTACAGACTAATTGATAAATTTAATTAAATAAAGCGAGTAAACTTAATTTAAACCTGTATAAGTTAAGATTAAAATCAATAACATTATTGTAGGTATTACATAAACGCAGGCATCTAGCGATCGGCTCGTTATATGAGTAATTGTTCTTATGAAAACATTCTACAAATAAGCGCTTGTTCCTAAGATCTCTTTCAGAATTATACATAGTGAGAAAGTTACTAAGTTGTTGGCAATTATGCTACCATTAATTAATTTGTAAACGAAGGTTAATGAAAGACAAATTCTTCTCTCGTGGAGAGATTGCAGACCAAGCAGTTTCCTTCTACCAATATATGAAGGAGGACCATCTTGCCAGTGCAACTTCGAAAGAGCAAATTTAGTAAATACCCTTTGGACTTTTTCAATTTTATTTGAATGGATCCAATAGTAGGGGTTCCAGACCAAAGACCAATATTCCAAGCGACTTCTTACTAATGAAATGTAAAGAGATTTTAAAGTATTGGGGTCCTTGAAGTCTTCAGAATTTCTTCGTATGAACCCAAGCATAGCGAATGACTTAGAGACAATGTAATCAATATGTTTTGAAAATGAAAGTTTCGAATCAAAAATAACCCCCAGATCCTTTACTTCATAGAAACGTTTGAGAGAACAATGGCCTAGAATATAACTATAAAGAATACTCTCAGGCTTCTTAGAATAAGTCACAACGCAACATTTATTAATATTAATGTATAAATGGTTTTTGATACACCATTTCTCAAATTCAATAAGATCGGCTTGAAGATTGATACAATCTCCCAAATGACGAACTTTCAGGAACAGCTTAACGTCGTCGGCAAACATTAAACATTTAGAAAACTTAAAACAGTTTGCCAAATCGTTTATAAAAATTTGAAATAGCAGCGGACCGAGGTGAGTACCTTGGGGTATGCCTGACCATGCGTCAACTAAAATTTTAGACTCAAATGAGACAACTTTAACAACAAGCTTACGACCATTCAGGAAACTGAAGAAAAAATCAAGGAGCTTCCCACTTATACCATAACTACATAGTTTATCCAAGAGGATCGTATGGTTAACTTTATCGAACGCTTTAGAAAAGTCCGTATAAAGAACGTCCATTTGAGCTTGTTGCTTCAGAGAGCTTATTATATTATTCCTAATAAGAGTCAGGTTGGTTTCTGTCGACCTACCCGGGAAAAACCCATGCTGGTATTCTGAAATGGCACTGTGGACGTGTTCAAATAATTTATTATTGATTATAAAGTCAAACAATTTCGCCAGCGTGCTTTGTTTGACAATAGGCCTATAATTATTAATATCATTACGATCGCCAGATTTGAATATAGGGACTATGGAGCATAGTTTCCAATAATGGAGATAAATTCCATTATTCAGACAATTTTGGAAAAGGAAAGCAACTGGTTTAGCTACTTCCTCTGAAAAACTTTTGAAAAGTATTGGGGAGAGTCCTTCTACGTCAACTTTCGGACTAGATTTTAGATTTGAGATTAAACCAAGGTGGTTTGTTCCTCATCGTCGAGTGTCTCATTGGGACAAAGTTTTGGATGGCTTCGGCAAATTTCTGTCGCATAACGCCATAGGAGGAAATTAGACAATGTGACTGCATTAATAACTTCCAATCAATATTGTTCAGAAAGTACTTGATTGCAATATGATTTGCCTTGGAGTAATGGTATTCCAGCTTGATGTCAGCTGTTGCACTGGCAAACTTATAAAATGTAAACTTTAGGACAAGCGCTTTGTGGTGAATACTATTTATTAACATTGATGCTAGACATTCATCGCAATTGACCTTCAAATCGTAAGTTGCAAATATAAGATCTAAAGTTTTACCATTATCGTTTAAGATGGAATTACACTGGTTTAGGCCATTAGAAAACAGTGTACTTATGACTTGCAAATCGATGTCAGATTTAACATTAGATGGTATAAGACTATTTTTAGATCTAAACCAAGAGATGTTAGGTAAATTGAAGTCACCAAGGGAAATAATCTCGTCTTTATCCTTAAAATTATTAACAATAAAGTTAAAATTATCCAAGTGATTTTGGTAGATATTGATACCACAACTCGGTGGAATATAAGATAATAAAAATATAACAGACCTATTACCAAATTTAACCTTAACACAAATCTGTTCAATCTGCTTATCAACAATATTTAAACCAATAATATTACTACATACATAAGTCGGCTCTCACCGCAAAAAGAACACCGCCACCTCTTTCCAGGCCCGATGCTTTCGGGCAGCGATCAGTGCGATACACAATGTAGTAGTCATCAAAAAATTCGGTTGATAATATGGCATCGTTTAGCCATGTTTCCGTGATAGCAATAAAATCGTATTAATGCAAAGATAGTTCACGACGAAACTGTAAAGATTTTGTACGCATACCGCTTACATTCTGGTAGTACAATGTATAATTAGTAACTAGCGCATTAGCATTGAGGTTAGGAGTTGAATCCGCATTCATGTGGTTGGTGTTGACTCTATGGGCTTTGGAAAAAACTTGAAGGGGCGCACTTCAACATTGGATGGCCAAATATTCGGATCGAGTAATTTACTATAATGCAAAGACGGTATCCCCAATTTAAAATTTACTCTTTTCAGTGATTCAATAACTGTACAACTTTTTATAAGTTTAAAGCAAGAAAGCAAAGACTTGTCAATACATGTATGTTAGGAAACATATTCGACAATATTCTCCGATGAAACTAAGGCTTAAAGGAGGACAGATGAACCCACTTTAAGCGAATATCGACGTCCAGTTCCGCATTAGAATTACATCCAACAGCAAGAGGCTGACTTTTCTGATCTTTTTGGCACCAATGTTATTGTTGCGAATACCATTAGACGAGTTGTTAACAGCGACCGCTCCAAGTTTGGAGCCAGTATCAACAACAGAGTAAACTTTCTCTCTCCTAGGTGAAATTATTTATAATTCTGAGCATTGTCTAAAGAGTTATTAACAGCAGCATCACAAGAATTCACGTCGACTTCAACAGCAGCTCCAGTAATATCGCCGCCAGTATACAAAAGACGGTTAGCGACAGCACAAGCAGTAGGAGTATACATGAGAGCGGGAGCAGCAGCAGTAGAGGCGGCAGTAGCTTCGGCATACGAGAGAGCAAAAGAGTTGCCGCTATCAATCATGCGGTTGTTATCATCATTAGCATTAACTGTGGCAGGCTTACCGGAGCAAGTTATTTTGGAGAGGTTCTGCTCAGCATTAGAGCGCGTTAATGTTTTGTTTTTATCAATTACACATCTAGCGATGTTTTTACCAACTGTTTTATTGTTAATTGTTAGTATTAGTTGAGCGATCTCCGCTTTTAAGTCTCTAATGTCGCTAACAGCAACAATATTAGAGTCACACGTTGTTTTTTGCATAGAGCTCAGCTCATTCTCGACAGTGCCGTTACTGTGGCAGCTGCTTTTTCCCTAGCGTAGTTCAAGTGGGCTTTGAAGGTTAAGCGTTTGTCTAGTATCATATATATAATATAATTTTGGCGCGTACACTATATAACTCAGTGTTTGGCCGAGCTTCTTCTACCATTTGTGGTGTGCGTCTTTATATTATACCACAAATGGAGGGACCTACAGTTTTGTGCCGACTCCGACCGGCAGATGTATTTAATGAGAAGCTTTTTCATGGCAGATATACCTTCGGAGGTTTGCAATTGCCAGTCGAGGGGTGACCGCTATTAGAAAAAACGTTTTCTATTATTAAGATTTTGCTTGCCCTGGCTGAGATTCGAACCTCGAACTCACCGGCATATCAAGTTATAGCACGCACCGCTACCAACTCGACCACAGCGGCCACACTAGTATCATACCTAGGTATTTAATGGTAGGCTTAGTTGAGACAGTGTAGTAGCCAATTTTCAGCTCCAGTTCTTCAAGCTTCTTTCGACTCGAGATGAGTATTTCTTCTGTTTTATGCGGTGCCAGGTTAAGCCCGTAACTTTCCATCCAGTTTTTAATAGCTGTAACTGCGGACGAGGCTTTTTCGCAGATAGTTTTACGATGTTTCGCTTTTACCAGTACTGCGATATCGTCTGCAAAGCCAACTATAGTTGAGCCTTCGGGTAGCTCCACGCGGAGTACCCCGTCGTGCATTATGTTCCACAGTAAAGGTCCAAGAACGGACCATTGTGGAACTCCGCCTGTTATTTCTGCTCTCTCCAAACCTTCCTCGGTCTCGTACAGTAGTACACGGGAATGGAAGTAGCTTCGGATAAGCCTGCGTATATAGTACGAAACTCCGATGTTCTCTAATCTATCGAGTATTTTAGCACAATTTGCACTATTGAACGCGTTTCTGTTGTCCAGGGTGATGATTACACAGTATATGTATGTATGTATGCATATACATATGTACTTATGTATGTACATAATACTCTCACTAATTGAAACACATCTATGAGCATAAACGATGGCAAAGGACAACGTTTCAGCTTAAATTTTTTAGCTCATGTTTTATTTTGTATATGTGATTAAATATGTATGTATGTACATACGAGTATATAAATGTATCCAGCAAAACAGATTAGGTAGGTAGGTATGAATGGCTGTCACCGCTAATCCAGCGACTCACTTAGGCCATTAGTAGAGGCCCGTTGTGATACCACAAGCTTAACTCTCACTCCCTCTTGCTGAACCATTTAGAATTCTTGACGAAGCTCGTCAAGCATCTTGGGTCTATTTCACCTAATTCGTCAAGGTTCCTAAAAACAGGTGCCCCTAGAAACCGTAGCCTGCTTCTGGCTAGAGCTGGACAGATACAGAGAAGATGCAGGACCGTTTCTTCCTCCTCATAGTTTTTGCAGCTTCTACAGCATCTAAGGAAGGGTACTCCAAGACGACCAGCATGGTTGCCTATGAGGCAGTGCCCTGTTAAAGCGCCAATTACTTGGGATATATCGTCCCGTTTTAAGGTATAAAGACTACGCGACCGTTTACGGTCCCATCTAGGCCAAGTCAGCCTTGAGATCCTACAGGTTGTGGTATGTGTCCATCTGTCGCTCGCACGAGCATAAGTAGATTCTTTTAACAGCAGCTTGCAAGTGCCAAAGGGCACACCAATGCGTTCTTTACTGGGAATGAATCTGCTTGGTTGTTCCTCCCCTGGCAAGTTCATCCGCAATGCAGTTACCCTCGATGTCCCTGTGGCCAGGAACCCAAATGAGGTTGAGCCTATTCTGCTTGGCCATCTCCTGCAGAGATCGGCTGCAATCCAGTACACTCTTTGATTTAATTGTAGCTGCGCTCACAGCTCTGATTGCCGCTTGGCTATCACTAAATATAAATATATCATTGCCTTTTAAAGCGGTCTGTAACAGGTCTATAGCCTCCTTTATGGCTAGAACCTCAGCCTGAAAAACACTACAGTGATCCGGCAGACGAAAAGAACAGTTCAGAGATAGGTCCTGCGAGTAGACCCCTCCTCCCACTCTGCCATTCAGTTTCGAGCCATCTGTCTAGATCGTGAGACTTCCGGGTGGAGTGTAGAAATCTCTCGACCACGCATCACTCCCTGGTATTACCATCGCGAAATTCCTGTCCGGGACCACAGTATCGACACAGCGGTCTGTGTGTCCAGGAAACATTCTATAATTATTCAGTATGCTTGAGTGCCCACGCAAGCTAGACTCCCATTGACATGTCTCCCTTAACCGAAGCGCGGCAAGAGCCGCCATTTGCTGACCCACAAAGTCTAAGAGTAAAAGGTCCAGGAAGACAAAACAGATTTGTCTAACTGAAATATTTGAGCTATATACATATAATTACACAACTTATTACTTTTAATTTTGATACAAGTAATATGTACATACATATGTATTTATTTAAAAACACACAATTAGGCTTACTAAACCTACGTATATGTTTAATTCTTATATGTTATATTAACTGCGTATTTCTGTCAACAACCGTTGCACGTCACATTCGCTTTTTAACTATTTCGCCTAATTTAATCATTCGAATTACCCACTGCACTAGAATAGTTATTAGTGATCTCAAACATCATTCAACTTCCTCTGCGCACAAGGTCTATTCATACCCCACACATTTTCAACAATGTTCATTCAAACCAAAGTACATGAATGCTGTGGAAACCGGTTTTTGTTGAGGATAGAATTCATACGTACCATCCTGTTAAGCACCTGTTAAGCCCACATTGAGTTTGAGTCTGCAATTCATTGGCAATGATGTGAATGAGTCCGAAGCTAAAATTTGTATGAGTGATTCATGTAGCCATTTTTTCGCATTAATGCAGACCTTTACTATATACACAGATAGAACAATAACATGCAACAGACCAGACATAACAATAATAAACAAGAGAAAAAACACAAACTTCATTAAAATAAATGAACCCAACGATAACAACATTCACAATAAATGCACAGAAAAAACAGGTAAATACACCAACTGTAGTAGAGTATGTATAAGAATACATTGTAGTACAACAGACGATAGGTCATTAGAATGTTATTGTAATAATCAGGCAGCACTCGTCACTCCGCAAAAATTAAATACGAATAGGTATAATGGCTGTGCCGGCTATGCGGCGACCATTCGCAGAACAATCACAGAATAAAGAAAACGAAATACAACACACTAAAATTTTCAAACACAGGAATATTACACAAAATATTCATAACCAAATCTTATCTCGCTCAACATAAAAGTAAAAATCCATGCAAAAATCCAAAAAGCAGTCATACTAAGCACATGCAAGATCCTTCTTAACCAGTAAAAATCAACATACACAAATGAAAACAACAGACCATTGCACTTTGATTTCGATATCCGGACAAATGTTATCTCCGGTAAGTGCAGACCCTGCAGAGATGGAGAAACTCAATGATAATAATATTAAAAATTAGATAAATATTAGCTGTATCCTACCACGCTTCGTTGTGGCATTATTTGAGAAATGGGAAACAAAGAATACATTTCAATATTATTTATTTTTCCACTGTCTGTGTAGATATAAAGCATATCTGGTTTGCGGACTCGATTAATACTCCGCAAGAGGATAATAGGCACACCTATTTTCAATTATAATATGTCTGGTGGCATCCCTGGCAGATCAAGTGAGTTTAAAAATTCCGTTGGATAATTAACTACTTCATCAGCTTCAACAAGGTGTTTATCGACTTATATGTACTTTCCCACTTTGAATGCTGGATTAAATAACACTATTAAGTTCATAGACATCTTTATTCTTTGCGGCAAGGATAGCTCGTTCACTGAGCCAATCGTGATTTCTAGCCAATGCTGTACTTAGTGTAAAATTTTTTAAAACTTTACACTTAAATATTTCAGAAGTTAATAGGCTAATTTTTAGTTTAAGTAGCTATCATTGTAGTGCTAACTGCAAGCATAAATTTAAAAATAGTTGCATCCCAATCCGTTCAGTAGAGCCCGAGATGAGCTCTTTCCAAAATTTTAGACTTTGTTTTAGAATATGTATAGATAGATATGTATGTATGTACATGCGAAAAGGAGTAAGAAAGAACATACAACTATACACAACGTAGGGTCCTCACCACTAGACGATCACGGCCGACAAAGGACGTAGATTATACACAAACAAAGAACGTAGATTATCCAACAGAACACTTCCACTACAGTCGGTAGTGGCCCAGAAACCTATTTCTGCTTCTTCTGCCAGAGAAGGCTCCATCCGAATTCCACTTCGGTGAGGTGTAATTCGTGCAACGGATGGTGCCATCTTAAGGTCTGCTCAGGCCTTAAGAAAACCAGGGAGCGCCCCAAGCCTCCACGGCATCCCCCCTTGCGCCCCCCGCGCCGGTGCCTCAACGCACCCCCCCTGCCTCCACGGCTCCCCGGAGCTCACAGCAACACCTAACCTACCCACCCCCCACTCGCTCCACCACACGTGGCGCCAACCAGCAACTACTGGTTGCCCCCACCATCTGCCGTGTATGCCGCCAGAGTGCACCGGAATGCCTGCTCGGTCAGGTGTAACGCCTGCCAGGGCTGGTGCCATTTCCGGGCGTGCTCTGGCCTACGCACCACAAGGGACTGGTCCGAGAGCTTTACCGCTTCCTGCTGCCGCAACAACCCCCCGCAAGTGTCGCTCACGACACCGCCCACAACAATCGTTGGGCCATCACAACCACAGCGGGATGCGCAGCCGGGACGGGCCGGCCCTCGGATCCAGTCCCTCACCCCTCTCAACACGACAACCTTACCGAGACAGACGAGACTCCTACAGTTCAACTGCAACGGACTCTCGAGCAAGATCTCGGAGGTGGTTGCCTTCATGGCTAGGCACGGGCTGTTAATAGCTGCGGTCCAAGAAACGAAGCTACGTCGCAGCTCAACTTTAACGAACTGTGACGGTTACAACGTGCTTCGTAGAGATCGCGAGCGAGATAATGGTGGAGGCCTAGCCTTCATTCTACACAACACCGTGCAGTATCGTCTCATTGATGTAGACATCGACCCAAGGGACAGCACCTTAGAATGTCAAGGGATTGCTGTCTGGTCAGGCGATGTCGAGCTCGAAATATTTAACATATATATACCCCCTGTCTCCTGCTGCCCCGCTGGATATCACCCTGATATAGGTGCGCTCCTCAGTGGTGAAAACCGTTTGGTAGTCAAATGATCGTAGGGGAAATATTTTGGCAGAGCAGATAGACGATTCGACATTCTGCACCATGAACGACGAAGCCCCCACCAGGATTGTGGGTAGTTGCAGCAGCTCGCCAGATCTAACAATAGCTAGCGCAGGTCTGATAAATAGCATAACGTGGCGACCTATGCTATCGCTTGCATCAGACCACGTACCCATAATCATCTCGATTGACAGACCTGCCAACTATGTTGCCTCGGATCGCCACACCTATGTCAAGTTCAAAAATGCTGACTGGGAGCGGTTCGAGGATTTCACTGAAGACGCCTTCAGTGCTCTCTCAACTCCAACCCACGTTCGCGTAGGCGAGCGCATGTTCCGCAGGGTGGTGAAGTCCGCTGCAGCCCGTTTCATTCCGGCAGGGAGGATCCCTGTGATCCGTCCTGACTTCCCGGGTGAGGCGGTGTCTCTAGCGGATGAACGCGACCACCTCCGGCAGGCGGACCCCGGTAATCCCCGTATTATGCGACTAAACGGGGAGATCCAACGCCTGGTCAATGTTCATAAGCGGAACAAGTGGAGGGAGCACCTGAAGTCCTGCAACCTCGGTGCCGGAGTGGGCAAATTATGGTCGACCGTGAGGTCCCTGTCCAACCCGACGAGGCGTGATGATCGAACAGAAATCTGCTTTGGAGACCACGCCTCGTCGGACCCGAAGCGATGCGCGAACTATTTTAGTCGACAATTTACACTGCATCCTTCGGCCGACAGAACCAAACGGTCAGTCACCAGAAGGCTGCGCAAGTCAACACCAAGCGCACCAATTGTCCTCTCTACCACTGAGGTGAAGGAAGCCATCGGGAAGGCGAATGCCTCCAAATCCATTGGCCCAGACGGGTTAAGTATGTTGATGCTGAAAAAATTGGGCACCGCGGGAGTAGCATATCTCACCAAGGTCCTCAACCTGTCGTTAAGCACCTTGGTCATTCCAGATATCTGGAAGACCAGTAGGGAGATACCACTGCTGAAACCAGGGAAACCGGCCGGCCAAGGCGAGTCCTATCGGCCGATCTCCCTGCTTTCTCCAGTGGTTAAGACACTTGAGGCCCTGCTGCTCCCGCATTTCAGTCACCACCTCAGCCCGGCGAAGCATCAACACGGCTTCCGGAAAGTGCATAGCACTACAACGGCACTTAACGCTATAAACACTCAGGTTAATCGTGGTCTCAACGGCAACCGCCCCTGTGAGAGAACCGTCCTCGTGGCTTTGGACTTGTCGAAGGCCTTCGACACAGTGGGGGGTGGGTAGGTTAGGTGTTGCTGTGAGCTCCGGGGAGCCGTGGAGGCAGGGGGGGTGCGTTGAGGCACCGGCGCGGGGGGCGCAAGGGGGGATGCCGTGGAGGCTTGGGGCGCTCCCTGGTTTTCTTAAGGCCTGAGCAGACCTTAAGATGGCACCATCCGTTGCACGAATTACACCTCACCGAAGTGGAATTCGGATGGAGCCTTCTCTGGCAGAAGCAGCAGAAATAGGTTTCTGGGCCACTACCGACTGTAGTGGAAGTGTTCTGTTGGATAATCTACGTTCTTTGTTTGTGTATAATCTACGTCCTTTGTCGGCCGTGATCGTCTAGTGGTGAGGACCCTACGTTGTGTATAGTTGTATGTTCTTTCTTACTCCTTTTCGCATGTACATACATACATATCTATCTATACATATTCTAAAACAAAGTCTAAAATTTTGGAAAGAGCTCATCTCGGGCTCTACTGAACGGATTGGGATGCAACTATTTTTAAATTTATGCTTGCAGTTAGCACTACAATGATAGCTACTTAAACTAAAAATTAGCCTATTAACTTCTGAAATATTTAAGTGTAAAGTTTTAAAAAATTTTACACTAAGTACAGCATTGGCTAGAAATCACGATTGGCTCAGTGAACGAGCTATCCTTGCCGCAAAGAATAAAGATGTCTATGAACTTAATAGTGTTATTTAATCCAGCATTCAAAGTGGGAAAGTACATATAAGTCGATAAACACCTTGTTGAAGCTGATGAAGTAGTTAATTATCCAACGGAATTTTTAAACTCACTTGATCTGCCAGGGATGCCACCAGACATATTATAATTGAAAATAGGTGTGCCAATTATCCTCTTGCGGAGTATTAATCGAGTCCGCAAACCAGATATACTTTATATCTACACAGACAGTGGAAAAATAAATAATATTGAAATGTATTCTTTGTTTCCCATTTCTCAAATAATGCCACAACGAAGCGTGGTAGGATACAGCTAATATTTATCTAATTTTTAATATTATTATCATTGAGTTTCTCCATCTCTGCAGGGTCTGCACTTACCGGAGATAACATTTGTCCCGGATATCGAAATCAAAGTGCAATGGTCTGTTGTTTTCATTTGTGTATGTTGATTTTTACTGGTTAAGAAGGATCTTGCATGTGCTTAGTATGACTGCTTTTTGGATTTTTGCATGGATTTTTACTTTTATGTTGAGCGAGATAAGATTTGGTTATGAATATTTTGTGTATTCCTGTGTTTGAAAATTTTAGTGTGTGGAGTGGGCAAATTATGGTCGACCGTGAGGTCCCTGTCCAACCCGACGAGGCGTGATGATCGAACAGAAATCTGCTTTGGAGACCACGCCTCGTCGGACCCGAAGCGATGCGCGAACTATTTTAGTCGACAATTTACACTGCATCCTTCGGCCGACAGAACCAAACGGTCAGTCACCAGAAGGCTGCGCAAGTCAATACCAAGCGCACCAATTGTCCTCTCTACCACTGAGGTGAAGGAAGCCATCGGGAAGGCGAATGCCTCCAAATCCATTGGCCCAGACGGGTTAAGTATGTTGATGCTGAAAAAATTGGGCACCGCGGGAGTAGCATATCTCACCAAGGTCCTCAACCTGTCGTTAAGCACCTTGGTCATTCCAGATATCTGGAAGACCAGTAGGGAGATACCACTGCTGAAACCAGGGAAACCGGCCGGCCAAGGCGAGTCCTATCGGCCGATCTCCCTGCTTTCTCCAGTGGTTAAGACACTTGAGGCCCTGCTGCTCCCGCATTTCAGTCACCACCTCAGCCCGGCGAAGCATCAACACGGCTTCCGGAAAGTGCATAGCACTACAACGGCACTTAACGCTATAAACACTCAGGTTAATCGTGGTCTCAACGGCAACCGCCCCTGTGAGAGAACCGTCCTCGTGGCTTTGGACTTGTCGAAGGCCTTCGACACAGTCAGCCACTCCATCTTGCTGAAGGACGTGGAGGCCTCACTTCTCCCAGCGGCGTTGAAGCGATGGACCGCGAACTACCTGTGTGGTCGTCAAGCGTCGGTGTGCTACCGTGACTCAGTGTCAAAAGCGAGAAGAATTACCCCCATTCCGACGGTTAACCATCCGAAGATCCTGGGAGTCACCCTCGACAGCCTGGTCTCCTTCTCAGCGCATACAACCGCAATCGTCAACAAGGTACAGAGCCGCAACAAAGTCCTCAAGTCGCTCGCCGGCAGCACTTGGGGCAAAGACAAAGAAACGTTGTTGGCAACATACAAGGCGATTGGCCGGCCGGTTCTAAATTATGCCGCGCCAATTTGGTCGCCCGGAACTAGCAGGACTCAGTGGTCAAGACTGGAGACCTGTCAGAACGCCGCACTCAGGACAGTGACGGGATGTCTCCTGATGACGCCTGTGGATCACCTCTACCACATACAATAGTGGCTGTCACCGCGCAGAAAACACGGTAGCACACTTAGGCTGAAAGTAAAGAAGCTCGTTGTGATGGCACTGGCCCAAGCCATGCATTCCTCCCATCCCTTTAAAAATTGAACCATCCCGTCCTTTGATATCGAGTAGAAAATTAGGAATGCTCGCAGAAGTCAGGTCGGCTAAGCAGTCGAAGAAGTAATTTTTGAAGAATTGGTTGCGCGCCTTGGCCAGACCGGCACAGTGGTATAGATAGTGTTCCACCTCTTCCTCGTTCCTACAGCTGGGACAGAAATCGTTTGTTGGGTAACCTAGTCTCTCCCCATGCGTGCCCATAAGGTGCCGGTGCCCGGTTATCACATGGGCTCCGAAGCCCATTTGGAGTTTACTTTCTCCATAAGCTCAGATCTTATTCTATGCTTAAAGGACGCTAGAGGTGTACCCGCATCTTGGGCAGAGTTTATGGTATAACGGTTAGTTTTGTCCCTTTCCTTACCAACTCGTCAGCCAGGCAGTTGCCTGGAATTTCCTTATGACCAGGGACCCATACAACACATTTCAGCCGGTTGAGAGTCCTTCTGCACTCAACGGCTACTTTGAAAGTAGTACCGCATGAATTTAGAGATGTAGTAGCAGCCTGGCTGCCTGAGTACATAGTTATGCCCCTTTCTTGAAGGGTGCAGGTTATGAGACCACGAGCGTAAACTGAGGTTTAGATTGAGTTCACTTGAATGAACCCCGCTGCCTACCCTTTTGTTCAGCTTGGAGCCATCTTTATATACCCCTTTCAGACCGTGATGCATCAATTGTGCGGTCAAGTTTCAATGTCAATATCTCTACTATTTATGCACGTATGTTAAAATGGCCGAAATGCATCGATTGTGCTGATTATTGTGTACCTTTTCTTTTTGCACTGTTTCGCTATTCGGTTTACCATTATCAACGTGGTGATGAAATTCTTAGGTCGTATTTCGATTTTTTCAAAGAGAGCTGACGCAGTAAGTTGTATTTAAAATTATTAAAATATGATTAGTGAAAAAATAGTGGAGTGCATATTATAACTAAAAAAATAGTAAGTTTTAATATTTAAATTTAATAGGAGTGATTCAATGCAAGGTAAAGATGTTTTAGCCGTAATTTTCAACAAGTGCATCAATTGTGCGTATCAGGTCTTAAGTAACTAAACACAAGTGCTTTTTCTTGCATTTCATTTCGAAGAAATGCTTACAGATTTTAAGTTAAGAGAAGCATTCCACGTCGTTTTTCCAAGAGACGTTCCTGAAACCCAAAGAAGACTCAATATTTTTTGGAGAGTGCAACCAATTATTGATGCAGTGCGGAATGCCTGTTTGAAAATTTCAAATGCCTGGTCGTTGTCCAGTTCGTCAAAGTTTGCCTAATAAACCAAGAGGCGTTGGATTGAAAAACGAAGTATTGACCACATCAGATGGACTTGTTTTCGATTTCGAGATTTATCAGGGCAAGACAACACCTCTACCAGAGGAAAGTATTGGAATCAGTCCCGCATTTGTTTTGCGTCTGACACAAACGTTAC
This sequence comes from Philophylla caesio, assembly GCA_963971545.1. Taxonomy (NCBI): domain Eukaryota; kingdom Metazoa; phylum Arthropoda; class Insecta; order Diptera; family Tephritidae; genus Philophylla; species Philophylla caesio. The sequence continues at coordinate 27,555,124 of OZ020605.1, forward strand.
CAGAAGGGTCAAAAGTATTTTTTGACAGATACTTTACTACTTTGCCGCTGAAAAGCTTCTGAAAAATGGAATTTACGGAACTGGAACAATTAAGCGGAACCGCATAAAATGTGTCAGTTTGACCAACGACAAAAAAAATGAAAACAAAGTTGTCTTTGTACAATGGAAGGACTCAAAGCCAGTTTTACTGGCCTCAACTGCATTTGGCTGCAGTCCAGTGGATGACGTTCGTCGTTGGTGCAAAAAAAAAAATGCATACAAGTCGCTCGTCCAAATATAGTCCAGCACTACAATAAGTTAATGGGTGGTGTGGACATTTGGACATTGGGGTGTGGACATTTTTTAAACCTCGAAAGTGGCCACTAAAGGTAATTATTCATTTCATTGACTTAGCGTGTTGCAATGCTTGGATGGAGTATCGTAATTTTTGTCGGGAAATTAGAATGCCAAAGACTATACACGATTTGCTAAGTTTTCGGCTTGCGCTAGCAGAAGCTTTGGTAGCAGATCAAACTAAAACGAACGTGGAGTGGTGCTCTGGATCCGAATCAGGCGACGTTGATTTAACTCCACCTTCTAAACGATACCGTCCAGCAGACCAACCATACCCTGAAAAGCGGCTAGATGGTATCAATCACTGGCCAGAAGAATCTGACTTTAAATCAGCCCGTAAATGCCGTCGAAAAGACTGTAAGTCACGTACGCGTACGCGATGCACCAAGTGCGATTTATTTTTATGCTTAAATAAGAAAAAGAATTGTTTCACTATTTATCACACGAAAAAATAAAAAAAAGTTTAAATAGTAAGCATGTGTGGGTTTGTTTATTTTAAACGAAATCAGACCGAGATGCATCAAATGTGCGGGTCCTCGACACCCTAGAAGGAAATTTAGATGCCGAATATGTTTTAATATCACATAAAGACTGTATGTTCTAAAAATGGGGGGAAAAAATTCAGCAGTTTAGGGTCAGGTCTGAAAGGGATACAGCCGTTGCTCCCGAATCACGGTCCACGGTACCTATCTTTGCTAGTGCGGATTTAAGATCTCTCCACGATTGGATCACATTTAGCCTGGCCGCAAGACAGCCCGCCAGAAATCTGTTATAGAGATCCACTGGTAGAATATTTAACAATACCTCCAGGGAGTTGGTGAGTGTAGAGGACAGTGCCCCACGTAATGAGCATTGAGGCTGCCTTCTGTACTCGTTAAAATTTTTCTCTGGATATATGTAGCCCTGTTCAGTGCCGGCCACCATACTACGACCCCGTAGAAGAGAATGGGTCTTATCACCGCTGTGTACATCCAGTGCACAATGTGTGGCTTTATTCCCCATTTCTTCCCTATGGCTGTTTTACAGGCATAAAGAGCACCAATGGCTTTTCTGGAGCGGTCTTCAATATTTCGTGTCCAGTCGAGTTCTTTGTCCAGAATGACTCCAAAGTACTTGACCTCGGTTGTAAGAGTTAGTACTACCGCATTTAGAGAAGGCAGTTTAAAAGAGGGAATTTTGTATTTCCTCGTAAAGAGCACCGTCTCGGTCCTGGAAGGATTGACGCTGAGTCCACATTCCACAGACCAGGAAGTAACAGTATTGATAGCATTTTGAAGCAAGTCACTTAGGACTTGAATATGTTTACCAGTTGCTATGATTGCTATTACGTCGGCATATTTTACGACTAGGCAGCCGGTGTTCTTGAGGTATAAAAGAAAGTAATTTACAGTGAGATTCCACAACAAGGGGGAGAGAACGCTTCCTTGGGGTGTGCCTCTGGCTACGTGTTTAAATTTTGAACTGTCCCCTAGTATTTTATTTATTTATTTATTTAGTCTATGAACAAAAGTTTCTTACAGACTAGTTACAAAGTAATTAAAAGTTAAGATTTTAAAACCTAGATAGCTAAATTCAAAATATGAGAAAATACATATTTTGGATTTGAAAAATCAAGTTGAATGGAGCTCGAGAGTGTATTAAATTCAATTAGCGCTCGAACAAGGGGAGCATTTCGCGAATATTCTGTTTTACATTAAACTCCATAGAAAGGTAAAGAAATACGAAGCTTACGTTGAGGGATGTCGAAATTAATTCTTTCCAAAAGAAAGGAGCAGTTAATGTCCCCATTGATGATAATTTGAACAAAAGAAAGTGAGAGTACCGACCTTCTTGCTTAGAAAGTCTTAAGGTTATTGAAAAGCAAGCGAGATTTATAAGAGGCAATTGGCTCATCAAAACACAATGAACGTAAGGCATATTTAAAAAAACTTTTTGGACCCGTTTAATCCTATTTATATAATTTGTTTGACTAGGCCTCCAGCTAAAGGAGCATATTCCAAGTTGGAACGAACAAAAGCCGTATATAATAACTTAAGAGTATATGGGTCAGGAAATTTGGAACTATTTCGCCTAACAAACCTTAAAACCGAGTAAGCTTTCGAAATAATATGACAAATATGCCTATTAAAAGAAAAGTTACTCGAAAAAATTACGCCAAGATCTTTAATTTCGTCCAAACTTTGTAAAAAAGAATGAGAAATCATATAAGACGTCGGCAAGATATTGTTGTTGTTGTTGTAGCGGCTAGCTACACCCCACTGGGCTGGCGGACTCCCTCAATCGTTATCGTCAAGCTCAACTAACGAAAGGTCCAGGAAACGAGCTGTTTCAACAGGGTCGGACCATAGGGAGAGGGGTGTTAGTTGAGTAGGTTTGGCCGGGCGGGTGAATAGGTGATTGGTGTCATGCGGAGATTCTTCACATGCCGGGCACGTGTTGGGGGTGTCGGGGTTGATCCTGGATAGGTAGGAGTTTAACCTGCTACAATATCCAGATCTGAGCTGGGCCAGAGTAACGCGGGTCTCACGAGGCAGCTGGAGCTCCTCAGCTGCAATGGGTGGTGGTTGGACTCCTAGAACTGCGCTCACAGGGCGGGTGTCGATGTGTTTGGACACCGACTCCCTGTGGATGCTGTCCAGAGCCTGTCGGTACGTCCTTGGGTCCAGCGGTCGGTGTATGTATGTCTGGACCTCGTCCGTCAGTTGTGAGAGATGTCCCCTGATGTGCCTGGGTGCCGGCTCCAGCGCGAGCAGGTCTCTATTGGGGTGCCCCGGACGGTGGCATCCCAGTAGAAACTGCTTTGTGAGCATAATGTTGTGCTCTTGCACTGGGAGCACGTTAGCCTCATGGTAGAGGTGATCCACAGGCGTCATCAGGAGATATCCCGTCACTGTCCTGAGTGCGGCGTTCTGACAGGTCTCTAGTCTTGACCACTGAGTCCTGCTAGTTCCAGGCGACCAAATTGGCGCGGCATAATTTAGAACCGGCCGGCCAATCGCCTTGTATGTTGCCAACAACGTTTCTTTGTCTTTGCCCCAAGTGCTGCCGGCGAGCGACTTGAGGACTTTGTTGCGGCTCTGTACCTTATTGACGATTGCGGTTGTATGCGCTGAGAAGGAGACCAGGCTGTCGAGGGTGACTCCCAGGATCTTCGGGTGGTTAACCGTCGGAATGGGGGTCCCCTCGATGTGGATGTCGAGGGTGAGCCCGACCTCCTTCGTCCAGGATGTGAAAAGGGTCGCCGTGGACTTAGCAGGAGACAGCGTCAGATTCCGTCCTGTAAAGTAATGAGCAAGGTCTGGGAGGTAGCTGTTCACTTTGGAACACAGGCCATCAATTCCATTGCCGGTAGCCATTATCGTGCAGTCATCGGCGTACGAGACCAGTGTGACTCCCTCTGGCGGGGAAGGGAGTCGCGAGATGTAGAAATTGAATAATAGGGGGGATAGGACGCCACCCTGTGGTACCCCCTGCTTAATTCTTCTCGCTTTTGATACTGAGTCACGGTAGCACACCGACGCTTGACGACCACACAGGTAGTTCGCGGTCCATCGCTTCAACGCCGCTGGGAGAGGTGAGGCCTCCACGTCCTTCAGCAAGATGGAGTGGCTGACTGTGTCGAAGGCCTTCGACAAGTCCAAAGCCACGAGGACGGTTCTCTCACAGGGGCGGTTGCCGTTGAGACCACGATTAACCTGAGTGTTTATAGCGTTAAGTGCCGTTGTGGTGCTATGCACTTTCCGGAAGCCATGTTGATGCTTCGCCGGGCTGAGGTGGTGGTTGAAATGCGGGAGCAGCAGGGCCTCAAGTGTCTTAACCACTGGAGAAAGCAGGGAGATCGGCCGATAGGACTCGCCTTGGCCGGCCGGTTTCCCTGGTTTCAGCAGTGGTATCACCCTACTGGTCTTCCAGATATCCGGAATGACCAGGGTGCTTAAAGACTGATTGAGGACCTTGGTGAGATATGCTACTCCCGCGGTGCCCAATTTTTTCAGCATCAACATGCTTAACCCGTCTGGGCCAATGGATTTGGAGGCTTTCGCCTTCCCGATGGCTTTCTTCACCTCAGTGGTAGAGAGGACAATTGGTGCGCTCGGTGTTGACTTGCGCAGCCTTCTGGTGACTGACTGTTTGGTCCTGTCGGCCGAAGGATGCAGTGTTCATTGTCGACTAAAATAGTTCGCGCATCGCTTCGGGTCCGACGAGGCGTGGTCTCCAAAGCAGATTTCTGTTCGATCATCACGCCTCGTCGGGTTGGACAGGGACCTCACGGTCGACCATAATTTGCCCACTCCGGCACCGAGGTTCCAAGACTACAGGTGCTCCTTCCACTTGTTCCGCTTATGTACGTTAACCAGGCGTTGGATCTCCCCGTTTAGTTGCCTAATACGGGGATTACCGGGGTCCGCCTGCCGAAGGTGGTCGCGTTCATCCGCCAGAGACACCGCCTCACCCAGGAAGTCAGGACGGATCACAGGGATCCTCCCTGCCGGAATGAAGCGGGCTGCAGCGGACTTCACCACCCTGCGGAACTCGCGCTCGCCAACGCGATTGTCGGTAGGAGTTGGGAGAGCACCGAAGGCGTCTTCAGTGAAATCCTCGAACCGCTCCCAGTCAGCTTTTTTGAAGTTGACATAGGTGTGGCAGTCCGAGGCAACATAGTTGAGAGGTCTGTCAATCGAGATGACTATGGTTCGGTGGTCTGATGCAAGCGATAGCATAGGTCGCCACGTTATGCTATTTATCAGACCTGCGCTAGCTATTGTTAAATCTGGCGAGCTGCTGCAACTACTCACAATCCTGGTGGGGGCTTCGTCGTTCATGGTGCAGAATGTCGAATCGTCTATCTGCTCTGCCAAAATATTTCCCCTACGATCATTTGATAGGCTTGATCGTGATGCGCATTAAAGTCTCCAACTACCAAACGGTTTTCACCACTGAGGAGCGCACCTATGTCAGGGTGATATCCAGCGGGGCAGCAGGAGACAGGGGGTATATATATGTTAAATATTTCGAGCTCGACATCGCCTGACCGGACAGCAATCCCTTGACATTCTAAGGTGCTGTCCCTTGGGTCGATGTATACATCGATGAGACGATACTGCACGGTGTTGTGTAGAATGAAGGCTAGGCCTCCACCATTATCTCGCTCGCGATCTCTGCGAAGCACGTTGTAGCCGTCTCAGTTCGTTAAGGTTGAACTGCGACGTAGCTTCGTTTCTTGGACCGCAGCTATTAACAGCCCGTCCCGAGCCATGAAGGCAACCACCTCCGAGATCTTGCTCGAGAGTCCATTGCAGTTGAACTGTAGGAGTCTCGTCTGTCTCGGTAAGGTTGTCGCGTTTAGGGGTGTGAGGGACTGGATCCGAGGGCCGGCCCGTCCCGGCTGCGCATCCCGCTGTGGTTGTGGGGGCCCAACGGTTGTTGTGGGCGGTGTCGTGAGCGTCACTTGCGGGGGGTTGTTGCGGCAGCAGGAAGCGGTAAAGCTCTCAGACCAGTCCCTTGTGGTGCGTAGGCCAGAGCACGCCCGGAAGTGGCACCAGCCCTGGCAGGCGTTACACCTGACCGAGCAGGCATTCCGGTGCACTCTGGCCCGGCATACACAACAGATGGTGGGGACAACCAGTAGTTGTTGGTTGGCGCCACGTGTGGTGGAGCGAGTGGGGGGTGGGTAGGTTAGGTGTTGCTGTGAGCTCCGGGGAGCCGTGGAGGCAGGGGGGGTGTGTTGAGGCACTGGCGCGGGGGGCGCAAGGGGGGATGCCGTGGAGGCTTTGGGCGCTTGAGTGCGCGAGCAACACTGGCCCACATAAGTTGTGGACCACTCCCTGGTTTTCTTAAGGCCTGAGCAGACCTTAAGATGGCACCATCCGTTGCACGAATTACACCTCACCGAAGTGGAATTCGGATGGAGCCTTCTCTGGCAGAAGCAGCAGAAATAGATTTCTGGGCCAGGGTTAGACTCGACGCCCGCCCTGGCCAGAAGTATGAGTAGCAAACCTGCTGCTAGGTATTGCACCCAAGAGGAGATAAGATTGGGGGTGTCCGGCAGCCTAAGTGGGGTTAGGTCGCCGAAACAACAGTCCTTGGTCGGATTAAGTCCGAGTCACTTCGGTAACCTAGAACCGACTGTCGTGGAAGTGTCCGACGAATGCGTCTTTCTGGCCGCTCATCGTTCCATCATCTAATATTGTCATCGACAATACAATAGAACGAGCATAATGACAGACATATAAAGTGTGGTTTTTATACGCCGAGAGAGGAGTTTACTACTGATTTGCCTACACAGTCCGAAGTAGTCAGCTGTAATGAAAAACGGTAAGTGATAGCACGGCTGAAAAACAAAAAAAGCTCCTGGGGCTATTGGATTGTCAGTTGAGCTGTTCACGGACGGCAGAGAGGAGTGCATGCACGAGCTCATTTCCAGCATATCGTCGGACGAACTTATGCCTATTGTTTGGAACTTAAGTTAACTCTGTCCAATCCTCTGTCCAAAAGGTGGTTTTGCAGTTTGCGCCAACTATCGCCGGATAAGTCTTCTTAATAAAGCCCACTGTCAATGAACTGATTGGACCTTATTTAAAATCCTTTAGACTTGGTAAATCTACCAGCGATCACTTATTCACAACACGCCAGTTCTTGGAAAAGACCCGAGAAAGAAGAATCGACACGCACCATCTTTTGCTTTTAAGGGTGGGGTTATTAGGAAGGAATTGTGATGAAAAGGTATTTTTGATGCCAAATCAATAAAAAAAATTAATCCAGAAAAATTTTATCAAAAAAAATATAAATAATGAAGATATGGTCGCCCTAATCATCTAGCTGTATATTATATAATTCACGACCTATTCTCCTATCTTCCAATTGTACACAAAATATTAATAAAAATCGGTCGAGCCGATTCGGAGGTACCTCCATTTATGGTAAAACATTAATACGCACATCACAAAACGTAGAAGAAGCTCGTCCAAATACTGAGATAATTATTGTAAACGTCAAATTACTTTTATTATTATTATTATGTTAAGACCAAGAACGGTATTAGTTAGCTTACTTTACTGCAGGGCTCTCCACGTTTTCGCTTACATTTAATCTAATAAACTACTATGTGGTTTTTCTTTGTTGATTTCATCTTTTGTTTTGCTAAATAATTTATTGAGCGCTGAATGTGGTTTTTGAGCGAATAATGCTTTAAGATTTTTAATATTCCAATTTAGTTAGTCCTTGTGAATAGGTGACTCCTGGGTATATATTCCTTTCTTTCCTGTCTAATGTTGACTTTTAAAGGTTTTCGTTTATATTTCGCTGTTGCTATAAAAAATTGTATATTGTTTTCTGTTCCATATTGCTAGATGTACATAAAACTATTGTGTTTTAAGGAAAAAAAGTAAGCCTAATTCAAAAGTTGAAATGCGAGAAGGCACGATCGATTGAAACAAATGTTGCGACATACGAGAACCCCTGGTCCGCTCTTTATCGATTTGACAGCATCTACCCATAATTTTCATGCAATAAGCCGCCTTCACACGTTCTTTCTTGTGTGCAAACATGTGTAACGAGACAAGAAATATGAGCGCATGATGGAAAAAAAATGTATGTATGTTAAACATTCATAATTGACGGTTTTCAAATATGGTTGATTTTATTTACTATTGCGAAAAGAATTTGCTTAAATTTATAAACGTGCTAAATTTTGTATCGCATGCAGCCGTGAGAATGCAACTAATCAACTGTTCACGTCTTTCTATTATTTTTTATAATTTCTTTGTTTCTCTCCCATTCTAGGTATAATATTACGTCACTGATGCTGTTGCTCTCAGCTCGAATGTCACAATCTTGTATTCTATCATTCCTGGCGAGAAGGTAACATTTTTTTCGAGGAAAGAAATTGCCATTAGATTATATTAAAGAACAGCGGTTTCATACATAAAAAGTGCTAGAGTTAAGAATATATGTACATATATATAAAATAAACATTTAAAGACCTCAAAAAAAAATCTAAATGACAAGTATAGAGTTTATTACTTAATTTAATTATACGTGGCACCTCGCCCGTAAACCAAGGCAGCTTTTTAATCGAAACTTTTACAAAATTTAAGGGTGTAAATGACAAGGACTTACACCCCTATGCTGGAATCCGTCGTACGTTCGATTACGCTACGAATCGTAAAATCGGTATGCTCAAATCCGCTTTTCGTAATCGTAAATTCGAAATTCGTAGACTGTTTTCGCAATTCGTAATATTGGTATGCCAGAATCCGTCGGAGCTGTCAATTGCGGAATTTTTGTACGAACAGCCACTGGTGTCGGAGCGAAATAAATTTTAGAAAAATAAACGTTTATAAACCCAAAAATAAGCAAATATGCATGTATGTATGTATATACATGTGTACATTTGTATTTATGTACATATGTAATATAAACTATGCAAGAAAAACTATAATTATTACTTGTGTATATATTTGCGAAGATCACAAACTAATCGTGCGCAGTATGTTTCTTGTATGAATGCTTCTTTGTTGAGGCGAAACTTGTCACTAATCTTTAAACCATTAAACATTAATTTATCTGAGCATTGAATTCGACAATATTACACACTTCATAATTTAAGAAATTTGTATTTAGATCATCTCTTAACAATGTACATACATTCGATGCATATTTATGTAATTCTGCCTTTAATTAACGAAAACTTCTTATCAAATGGCTTATAAATGTTGATATTAAACTTCATTCTTTACTTGCAATAATATCGGTACATGTATATTTCTGCCAATATGCCTAATTACGAACTTCGAAATTCCTGTTTTTGGTTGGCAACGCGGTTGATAGTTACGATCGGATTTCAGCATACCAAATTTCGAACTTTCGGAACGGAGCTAAGAATTCGTAACTACGAACATTCTGATTACAGCATAGGGGTGTTAATCTAGTTTTCGGATTAGCAGCTGGCCTATGTTTACCCCAATTCATTAAAAACCTAGTGGCAACGTCCGGCAGACGGTGGATGGCCCAATCTTGCCTTCAACGTTTTTTACATTTCCTTTTGCTTTTAAGCCCGTTAGAACAATGACTCGATTCACATCGCTCATCGCTCTGCCGGTCAACAACAAGTTTAATGAAATTTATTATAACTTTTATAATTACATTTTTTGCCATCAACGGTCTTCATTTTTTGCATTATTTAATTTTATTGCAATTTGAACAAAAATAAAACAATTCTAATACTTTCAAATCGAAAGTAATCAATTTTGTCATTGAGTGTACCCTGCACTTGCATAATTTTAGCTAGCCCCTTAGCTGAACAAGGGGAATATATTTATTAAAGAGCTACTTAACCAAGCAGGTGAAGTAGTCCGGTTTTTGATTTTTGACAGGGAAAAACCACACAGAATTCCAATAAAGGATGACTATTTCTAGGATGGGGGATCTAAGGACCACTGTAACGAATTAAACTGAGGAGGTATCTAAAGCCCCTCTTCTGAAGCTGAAATACGGGACATAAATAGGCTTAATGAGGAGTTACAAGTGTTCGATGGTAACCCAGTTCAATCCGTGTCAACAGAAGGGATCAATGATCGATGCATTTTACACGAAGGTTAACCATCAGTTCTCATAATTAACAAAATAAGTACTGAGTTCTACCCGCGCGAAACTATAAAAGTTCTTGTAGAAACTTACCACAACCCCGCAATTGACGTTTATATCCGTGGCTTAAATGGGAACATGTCTAGGACGATCCCTACACAGCGTCCTAGAACCTTGCCAGAGGCCTATTCGGTCTGACTTGAATAATTCCAATAATCGCGTGAATTATTTGTCGTGTAGCTTCTAACCTCTAAATAGGAAACCTCCACAATTACCGCCGATACCTACTTGGCGTTCACAAGAAAATCGTCCTCAGTATTTAAAGAACGAGCGTCCTCCTGGAAGAGAGGATAATCCAATGAGTTCTTGAGTGGGAAAGATAGAGGTAGATCCTTCTGTACAAATGCGAAGTGTTTATTACATGAATAGGCCAAATCCAATTTACCTCGGAAACAGCAGAGATTGTTGCATACCGTGTCAGATGAAAGTAAACTGCAGGACAAAAGTTCTGAAGATTTTCTATCCTCCGGTAATCTAGCGTACCATACTTAGAATATACATACGCTACCTGACGGTCACGCGCAAGATTTCTTAGTCGACACCGGTGGGAATAAGCACTTCATTAGACCGGATGTCGTGACTAAAACCACCAAAACTACAACCCATTTAACGTAGCAGCTGCCGTACCAATAAGAGAAAAAGTGAAAGTTAAATTATTTGAGAATGTAGGCAACTAAAACGGGTTCGAATTTTTTGTGTTACCAACACTTAATATATTCAGTGGGATTATCGGGGATGACACACTAAAGCAATATAATTTACTAAAAGTAGGGAATTATAAAATTCAGCAAAGAGCGCGCATGTCCTGTAATGTTAGTTTCACATTGGAAAAGGAATTGCCCCTGAAATTAATAATAGATAGATATTCTGATAAAATAAGAACCTCCACTTCCGAGCCAATATACAGTAAAAGCAATCCATACCCAGCGTGCATGAGAGACAAAGTCAAGACGTAGGTTATTGAGCTGTTTGACTAGGGTGTTAACCGACCATTAAAATGTCCTTAAATCTCACCAATATCATACAAGAAACTCCTTCCCAAAGCTGACATTCAAACACAATACCATAGAGCAGATCAACCTCGTCAACAAATGTATGGCTAATATACACACATTTAACGAACAGATACAAAATCTAGAGGACTACCAAACGATCATATACGCAGCAGCAACAACAGCACTTAACTAATGCACAAAAACCAATAAACATAACAAAAACAAAAAATATATAAAACATGTATTTTTGTCTGGGCGGTGCCCATAATTTCATAAAAACCCCGTTTCTTTGTTTCATATCGCTGCTAATATTAAACTATACTCAATTTCTTCCAATAAATACTGAAAAACGAAGTTTTTTGCATTTTTCAAAATTTCCGTTACAAGGAAGTTGGGCGTGGTTAAGGTCCGATTTCAAAAATTATTGACGGTGATGCTAGTGATATCAAGGACAACATGTTCACCAAATTTTGTGACGATACCTTACATCGTTATTGACGTTTTTTTATAAGTGGGCGTGGATTTTTCACAATTTCCGGTTTATGGGAGGTGGGCGAGGTTATGGTCCGATTTAAAAAAAATTTAACGATAATAACAGCGATATTGAGGAAAATTTGTTCACTAAATTTTGTGACGATACCTTACACCGTTATTGAGATACAGAAGTTTTTTCCTAAGTGAGCGTGGCAAATTTTTCAAAAACTTCCGTTATATGGGAGGTGGGCGTGGTTATTGACCGATCTTGACCATTTTCAATACCAACCTACTCTGTCCAAAGAGCAATCTATGTATCAAATTTCATTGAGATATCTCAATTTTAACTCGTTATCGTCTGCACGGACGGATGGACGGACGGACAGACAGACATCGCTAAATCGACTTCTATATTGATTCTGAGCATTTATATGTCTATATTTATTTTGATTTCGTTATGCTGTTACAAGCAACCATTACGCGAACAAAGTTATAATACTCTTGTGTACAAGTACGCTTGGGTATAACAACAATAAATGGCAAACCCGTCTAACAAACAAAATAAATAGACTCAGAAAAGCATTGCAATAATAACACAATACAACATAGGTAACCGAAGCAAAAAAATAATCAAAGTAAAATATTCAAAGAACACATAACTAGAAATAGCCAGGAGTAGACCGACTATTCAACTTCCGTAACAAAAAAAATCACATCCAACCACGGGGAAGAGCTCATCATAGACCAAACAATTACAGAACAAGAAATAAATAAACAACGAAATCTACACACATGTTACATACGCTACAAACAAAAAAAAACATTCGACAAAATGCCACACAGCTGGCTCATACATGTCCTCATTATATACAAAATAAACCCGAAATACATAAACTTTCTGCAGAACAATATGGAAAACTGGAAGCCAAGAATACACCTACAAAGTGAATCAGAGCACATAATTACAGATTTAATAGAGATAAAAACCGGCATCTTAACCCAGTCGTGAAAATAATCCAGCAACAAATAATAAACACACTCAATATAGCCAATAATGCAACACCCTACTACCAATACATGCTGGAAACTATAGTAGAAATGAAAACTACAGACATCTGCATGAATTAACTCATTCATTAATGCACAACTTACTCGGTTCTTTTTTTTTCGGTCTCGTGAAACCGTTAACCATTTGAAATGGGCCGTATGAATGCAGGCGGCGAAGTTGTGCGGCAGTTGGTGGCTTTGCTATTGCCGAAGACGCAATTCGTTCGTTTCATAAGTAAAACGAAGCCATGTCGCCGAACCTATGAATGCGAGTACAATGAGACAAGAGTGGCTTAACGTTGTATAATTCATCAAAATTCATAATAATTCACCATTATTCACCATAATTCAAATGAACTCGAAAATGTGATATGCGATGATATTGCTGTGGATGTATGTACGTATGTACGTATGTTTTTTTTTTTTTTTTTTTTCATGGGCGTTGTGGTAGCGCGCTACCCACAAGTGGCCCTTTAAAACCAGAATAAGCCTGTTTTCCGTCGAATTCCACTCCCCACGGGACTGCCGTCAAGCATAACATCATGGGGGGGAAGGGCGGATAGTCGCCACTGCTACGCCATTGTAGCTTCTGCCTTTGCAACACAAGCTGTATTCCATATTTTTTTTTTTTTTTTTTTGCTCAAAGGGAAAGATAGCCCAGTTTTTTGCGTCTGTAGCTCATGACGGTTGGAACGGCCTGGGTTCCAATCCGCCCCGACGCTTTACATTCTTGACTCTTTGACTGCATTTATATCTGAGAAACATTAAACTTTTACATCACTGTAGCTTTTCGTTGCTTAATTTTACGGTTGGAACGTCCTAGGTTCCAATCCGCATTGACGGCTGAATGTGAATGTTTCGGCACCGCTCGTGAGCCTAGAAAATCAGCTCTAATTTTGCATACGCAGTCGGAAAGTCCGAGATTCCGATCTGCCCATTTTGTTGAGTCAGGCGAGCAATCTGAGAGCGCCATTTGGCGGTTGGAATGGCCTAGGTTCCACTCCGCTGAGATGCCTAAGATCTTTTTAGTAAGCTAAGTGCAGTCGGAAAGGCCTAGATTCCCATCTAACACTTACTATCACTCTTATGGTGCCGTTACTACGTATCCTGTGGCACTGTTACGTTGGCGCTTCTGCGTCTTTGTCTTTCTTCTCTTCTAAGAATCTTCATCGTTGTTGAAATAATGCCATTGGCTAGGTTCCATTCATCTTTGCCTCTTAGCATGTAGTTTACAATTGCTTCCGGCGAAAGGATTTCGCAAATTTGTCTTTGCAGTATGGCCCTTTGGTCGTTGAAGCGTGGGCATCTCAAGAATACATGTTCCACACTGTCGGCTACGCCGATCCCGCAGCAGCCACAGTAAGGATCAACCTCGTGCTTGAATCTGTGCAGATACGACTTAAAGCATCTTTGGTTGTTTCGTCGTACCGCAAAGAAAGTAACACGGTGTGGTTAATGCTTAACAACCGATTTATTTATTTAAAGAACGTAAACTTAGAAATTCAAAATACTTATTTTAGTTTTTTGGCTAGACAGCTAAAGCAATGGCGGTAAAAAATATAAGTGAGTTTTAACAATTGTTGTGAAAAGGAATGTCAAATAAATGTGTTGCCAGACATCAGTTTTCTTATTCTGTATGTGTGAAAGTTGAAACGTAGATGTCGCAGTATTAACTCGGGTCCGCTACAGTACTCCCCGTTTAGTGACAAGGTCACGATTCCGAAAAATGTACGCGGTGCTGATTTCCATAAGTACGTGGAGGCGGAGCTCTTTGCGGTTGCGTAGTGTCGTTGCTATCTGCATTTTTCGCTAGGAAAGCGGGTTTGAGCCGATCGACTGATGTAGCAATGTTTTTTCCGTTGACCCGAATGATGAAAACGCGATCAGATTCTCGGCGTATCACCTCGTAAGGCCCTGTGTACGGCGGTTCTAGGGGCTGTTTTATCGCATCCGTCCGTAGAAGTACATGAGTGCAGTCATGCAAGTTCTTGAACTGAAACATTTTGTTACTGTTGTGATGCGCCACTGGTGTTGGTCGTATGGCTCGCATTTGCTCTCTAAATTGGTCAGCGAAAAGGTGAGGGTTGGATGGTGTCTCGGTGTTCACTGTAAACTCATTTGGTATGCGTATTGTCGAACCGTAAAGCATCTCAGCCGCTGATGCGTTAAGGTCGGCTTTGTAGCATGTTCTCAAACCAAGCAGTGCTGCTGGTAATAGTTCTGGCCAAGGTATTCGCGAATTGCACATTAAAGCTGCTTTTAATGAGCGATGCCAACGCTCTATCATCCCATTGGATTGCGGATGATATGCTGTTGTGTGTATGTGTTGGGCGCCAACAAGCTTACTCAGATTTTGAAACAATGCAGCTTCAAATTGAGTGCCTTGATCTGTCGTTATCGTTTTTGGACACCCAAACCTGGATATCCAGTGAACCCAAAAAGCATTTGCGACAATGTCTGCTGTTATCCCTCGCAACGGTATTGCTTCCGGCCAGCGAGAAAAACGGTCAATCATCGTTAAGCAGTACCGAAAGCCTTTCGCGTGTGGCATAACAATTATATCCAGGTGAACGTGGTCAAACCTGTTGTCAGGTACGTCAATTTTTTGCGGTGTTAATTTGTTATGACGATGAATTTTCGCGCGCTGGCAGGAAATACAGTTTTTCGCCCATTCTGCTATATCCTTTTTCATGGACGGCCAAACGTATTTCTGTCGCACCTGTTGACTCGTCGATTTTCCGCTCGGATGTGACAACCCGTGCACCGATGAAAAAACTTGATATCGTAGTTTTGGTGGAACATAGGGGCGCATTTGATCCGTCGATATATCGCAATAAATTTTACAGTCATCAATTTGGATTGATTGTTGCTTGAGGGATGTGGTACCCCGCAAAATGGTACCCAGCTCTTGGTCATCTGCCTGCAATTTTTCGATGTCGGCTAGGATTATAGCCGATGGCATTGAAATAGCATCCAATCGTGAAAGAGCATCAGCCACGGTGTTCTCAGTACCTTTGACGTGTACGATCTCCGTAGAAAATTGGGATATGTAATCCAAGTGGCGTAGTTGACGTGGCGATGCTTTTTCCGGCTTTTGTTGAAATGCATAAATCAGCGGTTTGTGATCCGTTTTTATGATAAAATTGCGTGCTTCGAGGAAATGCTTAAAATGGCGAACTGCGTCGTACACTGCAAGTAGCTCCCGATCATACGTACTATAATTTCTTTCTGTGCTACTGAGTTTTCTCGAGAAAAAACCTAGCGGTTGCCATGCGTCGTTCGCTTTTTGCTCCAGAGCTGCGCCAATTGCAACGTCTGATGCGTCGCAAACAACCGCTAATTTTGCACTGGGTGCAGGATGAGCCAGAGCGGCAGCGTTTACTACGCTTTGTTTGCAAGCTTCAAAAGCTTCGCCTGCACTTTTTGTCCATGGGACTTTTCGCTTGTCGTTCTTTTTAATGTTGCGAATAAAATTGCTCAGTGGCGCCTGTAACTCTGAAGCGCGCGGAATACAACGGCGATAATAGTTTATGACACCCAAGAAACGACCAAGCTCGCACAGAGTTTCTGGTTTCTTATACTCTGCTATGGCCTTGATGTGGCTGTCGGACGGTCTTATACCACCTTTATTGATCACGTAGCTTAAAAAGGATACTTCGGATTGCCCAAATTGACATTTGTTGACGTTTATGCTAAGGCCATTTTTTCGCAAAATCGACAAGACGGTGCGAAGGTGCTCTTCGTGCTCCTCCTGCGAAGTGGACATGATGAGAATGTCATCTATGTAGCAAAATACAAATTCTATTCCTCTAAATATTTCGTCCATAAACCTCTGAAATGTCTGCGTGGCATTTTTGAGGCCGAAAGGCATGAACAAAAATTCAATCAAACCAAATGGTGTGCATATAGTCTTTTTAACGTCTTCTTCCGCCATAGGGATTTGGTAATAAGCGCGTACTAGGTCGAGCGTTGAAAAAACTGTACAACCATGTAACTTGTTGGCGAAGTCGTGAATGTGAGCGATGGGATAACGATCAGGGACCGTAACCGAATTTAGCTTTCGATAATCGCCACACGCACGCCAGCCCCCGCACTTTTTTGCCACCATGTGCAGAGGACTAGACCAAGGACTTTTTGAAACTCTGCATATTCCTTGTTGCAGCAAAAGGTTAACTTCGGCTTTAGCCGCTTCAAACCTTTCGCCGGCTAGACGACGTGGTCTACATGCCACGGCGTTACCAGATGTTTCGATGTAATGTCGAACTGAATGGGAAACTGTGTTGCCGTCGATTTTTGAAGTTGTCTTCGTGACGTCAACAAACTCTTTGAGAACATTGTAGAAACTGCTTGCCTTGTTAAGAGTCGATACTGCAAAAATATGTGTACTAGTGTGACCACCACTCGTTGTGAGGCCCGTTGTCGTATCAATGAGGCGCTTGTTATTTAGATCAATCAGCAACCGATATTTGGCCAAAAAGTCTGCGCCAATAATGGCAGTGTGTACGTCAGCTATTGTAAACAACCAGCTTAAAGACCGTCGTAAGCCCAAATCGACCTGAATGTGTTGGTTACCGTATGTTTGTATAACCGTCTGATTCGCTGCATATAATTGTAAATCACCTTGCTTTACTTTACTATCTGCAAATGATCGTGGTATGACAGACACCACCGATCCCGAATCGATAAGAAAATTGAGCCTTGATTTTTTATCGCGAACGTATAAACGCATCTCATTGGCTGGTTTGCTCTGTTGGTTGTTTTGGAGGTTAGCGCAAATATTTGTTTGGTTAACGCTGCTAGCTTTGCGACTGTTGCCAACCAGCGTTGTTGACGACAGACGCTTTAGTTTAACGACTTGAAGCGAGAACAATTGGGGCGACATTTTCGCGCGTTATCTCCAAATTTAGCATGAAAAAAACATAAAGCTGGATGTCCCTCAGCTTGGGCTTTCTTTGTTGATGCTTTTGGGTTCGCCTGACGGGAGTTACTTCGGCTTCTGCAAGATTTTAAAGCTTTTAGCTCGTTGTACATTGTACTTACCTTGTCGGTAAGCGATTTCAAAGCTCCACTCATTTCTTCCAGGGACACCGTGTTAGATACTGCCTGAATCGAATTGTCAGACTTTGACGTTTGCGTTGCAGAGATGCTGTTTGTGTTGGTTGCCACTGCTTCGAGCATCTTGTCTGCGGTCTTTGCTAGCTTTTCGATGTCTTTCTCTTCCCACACGCTTAAAACTGGGCGTATAGACTCTGGCATTTCACCTATGAATAACGTATGGATGATTGTTTCGCTGCCGGGGTCAGGAGCTAACCGGCGCATGTACGATAAGATTTCCGTAGGCTTCATGCCTGCTGTGCCACCTCCTTGTAACAAACGACGTAATTTCGATTCGGCACTTTCAGCAAACTTATCAAGCAACCGTGTTTTTAACGCGTCGTATTTGTTGGTTTGCGGTGGCTTCGTTATGAGGTCCTCAACATAAAACGTAATTTCCTCTTCGAGATGTATGGTGACAAAATCGAATTTGTCGTCGTCACATTGCACCTTATACAACCGGAACGAACGCTCAAGTTGAGCGAACCACAAGTGTGGGTTACTTTTGTTGAACTTCGGCACAATTAAGTTACCGTGCGGCCGCTGGAAATCTCTTGAGTTGCTTGGATGTTGCTCATACATACTCTGGAGACGTTGGCACTTTAACTCCAGCGTGCGTAGTTTTTCGCTGAGTTCTTTTTCAGTTTCAGACATTTTGGAGTCTTCCTTCTCAGTAACGGAGTCTTCCTCCTCAGTAACGGAGCGCAAATTGTAGCGGGAACCTGGCATCAATAATAATTGCCGTTATGGAATAACTGTGGTCCGTGGTGCGATTCGGTGAAAACCACGGACTTGCAAATTCCAATTCTAATGTGCAAAAATTGATACTTTTCCCACGTCGGGGTCACCACTTTGGTTGTTTCGTCGTACCGCAAAGAAAGTAACACGGTGTGGTTAATGCTTAACAACCGATTTATTTATTTAAAGAACTTAAACTTAGAAATTCAAAATACTTATTTTAGTTTTTTGGCTAGACAGCTAAAGCAATGGCGGTAAAAAATATAAGTGAGTTTTAACAATTGTTGTGAAAAGGAATGTCAAATAAATGTGTTGCCAGACATCAGTTTTCTTATTCTGTATGTGTGAAAGTTGAAACGTAGATGTCGCAGTATTAACTCGGGTCCGCTACACATCCATGACCGCTCAGAAATTGGGTCGTGTAGAAGTCAACTTCGCCGTGGCTTCTTTGAACCCAGCGCTCTAAGTCTGGAATGCATCGGTATGTACATCGTCCGTTTGTCGCAATGCTCCATTTGTTTTGCCATTCGGCTAGGCTCTTTACTCTACTCACTTAATTCGACTTTTCCTGCCTTGTATGAACTACTGAAAAACACAATAATTTATAGCTGAGGATTTAACTGCATATACATATCTCTCAAAAGTAGTTTATTGAGCACTAACCTTCTTGGTAGCCGGAAAGGACATGATTCCGAGCTACCGGCCGTGTGAATCCGCTTTGGGCTGTTCGTTTATATTTTTATTTTTGTTTTTTATTTATTTTTATTCAGGCAGTCGAAACGGACTAGATTCCGAGCCGCCGATTCGGTCAAATTTGTTGCAGTCAACGAACGTTAGAAGACTTTGTATTTCTGCGGAGTCGTTCTGCCTGGCGTCGTTTCGATAATACAATATTTGCCGTGTTGCAGACGGCAGACCAGGGCTCTGTTCCACAAAACAACTTATCAACTTTATCCTTTTGCACTTATCGATTTGTATTTTATTGCAAAATGAAAAGTGTGCAAAGTGTTCCACAAAGCGTTTAATCAACTTTGCATTTCTGTCATATCACTAATCACTTTGCATTACTAAGGTAAATATTTAAAATGAATCGCAAAATAAAAATTGGAAAAAAACTTGCAGTTTTGAATACAATAAAAGAAAAAAAAAAACATTTTATTTGCAAATTTTCAAAACAATAAAGTATTTTTTTTATAAAATTATTGTAAATTAGAAACATAATTAAGTTTATATTTGAGTTTGAAGGTTAACAAATTAGATAAACAGGCTGCCTGGGAGGATGTTTTGAAAAAGCCCAATCCCTGCAACTGGCGTCGGCCTAAAAAACATGGAACTATGCGAGGGACAGTTTGTTTGGGCTCTGGAAGAGCCGGACATTGGTAAGTACAACAATTTATTGCCTACACACGCAAACAATTATATTTGCATTATTTGTTTTTGTTCGAATTTGTATTAATTATAAAACAGTGAACTCGCGATAATATGAACTAATTAAAACCAAGCTTGTTCAAATTTGCGAATGGGATGAAATATTAGTAAAAAAGTCATCTACTTGACACAAAAAGTTTGTTTGTATATAGGGAATGAGTTATATATTTAAACATTCATGCTATGTCTTATTCTAAAAATTTAAAAAAAAGTATTCTTTTTTTTGTCCGTAGATATTTAGTAATCCATAACAATTAATTTAAACAAATTTGTAAAATCCTCGGTTATTCCCCAAAATACAGAAATATGTGGTTAAATTCATAAGCCTTTTGTTCATAATTTAACGCTTTTACACAAAGTTCATATTTTGGAGTAGTCAATGGCAGATTTAGATTGTTCATATTTTCGGGTGTTGATATTATCGCGAGTGCACTGTATTGCGCAGTGCTAATAACTAACTAGAATCTTGTATACAACAACACAAATCATTATCATAGACCATACATACATCCTCATTCATGCTCATTCCACCAATAGAGGGCATTGGAGTGTTTATAAGAGGAGCCTCTCTTCATCGACGCGTCGCAAGCAGCCCTGATGTCTGTTATTAGCTTCTTCGCCATAATTTCTGCCGACCCCTGGTACTGTGATGTGGGAAACGCTTCCGCAAATAGATCGGCGTCGAAGGATGTTAATTTCCAGCCCCGGAAGTTTCCTGCCCTATCTGCCCGTTGGGGTTTTTCAGTACCACGATTTATTTGGCAGATAATTGCGGCGTGGTCGCTTTGGGTGTAACAGTCGCTCACTTCCCATTCCGCTTTTCTAAACATACTCCTGCTAACGAACGTGAGGTCGATAATTGACCCAAACCCATTTCGGTTGAAAGTGTATTGAGTGCCCGTATTTAACAAGGCAATGTCTAGGCATGCCAGCGCCTCCAAAAGAGCTATGCCTCTTGGAGACGTCCTAGGGCAGCCCCATTCCTGCGCCTAAGCGTTAAAGTCCCCGGCTATTATGACTTCACTTCTATCGCTGGCATCCCTATCAAGGCTCATCACAATGTTTTCAAACGCAGCAATTGGTATGCTGGGTGGGATATAGTAGCTATAAATACATACGTTTTCTACCTTGGCGCACACGAAGCCTACCTCTACTGAGACGCATTGCATATGTTTTGGTTCGTTGCCACACATCCATATTTCAGCCTTGCCATCAGCATTTTGAAGCCATGTAGCGTCATCCTTATTGTAAGGCTCGCTAATGATTGCAATATATGTATATGTTGAGATCTTTCACGGTTTGCGCCAACAAGTCTTGGGCAGACTGGCAATGGTTTAAGTTTAGCTGAAGTAGTCTCATAGCTTTTTCATTTTTCGGATGGCTTCTTTATAAATTGGGCATTTTAAGCCACCGGTGTTGTGGCCAATACGATCCGTGCCTTTCTTAGCGCAAAGCAGGCATTTGGGCGTATTGTTGCAGCCTTTAGCGGTATGCCCTGTTTGTCCGCACCTAAAGCAAATGCTTCTGCGGTCCTCCGTGCTAGCGCAGTTTTTCGCGATGTGGCCAACGTCAAGGCACTTGTAGCATCGCAATGGTTGTAGCACTTCCCTTATTCTACATACTACCCAGCCAATTCGAACTTTTCCCTGCTCGAGCAGAATCTTTGCCGCATTGGTTGGCAGAAGAAGCGAAGCGGTTTGCGTGCCTCCGTAGGCCTTTCGCAGTGAGCGAATGTCGTTGGCTTTTATATCGAGGTCGCTGCTTAATGAGTTCAGGGCTAGGCATATCTCATCACTCGAGGTAATTTCGTCTATGTCGTGAATTACCACATGTACTTGCTCCGTCAGGGCCTTTACCTTGGCTTTCCAACGGCAGCCTGCAACTTCACGGTGTTTGTGTCAGATGCCTTACCTAATTGGAAAAGTAAATCGCCGCTCGCCGGTTTCCTTATTTTTCGGACGGCGTCGCTGAAACTTATTAGGCTCTCTTCCGTCTTAACCATCGTCAGGATGTCAGCGTATGAGCAATCTCCAACGCTTTTAACCACGATGGCATCAGGACGAGCAGTCTTAATTTTTTGGCGCTTTTGTCTCACGACTTTCGTCCACTCCGGTTCATGCGCCTCTGGGCGCAGTTTTTTTGCCGGGTTTTTCGTGATTCTTCCTTTCCCTATGTTTGACTCTTCGTTAGCCTTTTGGTTGCCAAGTCTAATTTTTTTTGTTTTTTGTTCCGACTCATTTCGAGGAGAAGGAGCACGTGCGCGCTTTTCCGTAAGCTGGCTCGGTCTTTCCACGGTCAAGCCCCCATCTTTAGAGTCTCTAAGCCTTTTTCCCTGTTTAAAGGGTTCAGCTTTGGACTTCGTCTGTGTTGATTTCGTATCTACAGACGGTTTCCTTGGTGGACTGCTGACGCTCCATATTTCTTCGCAGAGCTTTGCTATGCTGAATAGGACATTTTTCATTTGCTGGTTTACATGGCTCTGCCCGTCCATCATTCTTCTAAGCTCTTCTATCTTGCTTTTCATTTCAATCGCCGCACTTGTGCTCTCCGGACCGGCTGCGCTGCCAGCTTCGTACGGCACAACCTCGCTTTCTCTGCTTTCCCTATGCAAATCAATAATTTTCTGGCCCTGGTGACTTAGGGGGTTTGAAGCCGTGGCTCCGATATCCATTACCGATACGATTGCAGACATCATTTTGTCCTCACCGCGATCAGCGGCTGACTCTCCATTTACCTTCTGTGCTTCCTGCCCTGAGGAAGTGGGGCGCTCCGGTGACCTCATTGTTTTTGAGCTCCGCAGAAAAGGAGACTCCGACTCTGAGTTGACCGGCATATTTGCTCGGTCAGGACGCACCCAACCACCGCGAGGTGAGTTGGCGTCCATGCGCTGAGTCCTACTTATTTCTTTATTTATTTATTTATATATTTATATATTTTAGGTTGTTTATTTCGTTGATTTTAATTTACTTTAATTAATTTATGGGTATTTTTTTTTATATTGTTTTTATTATTCTATTCAGATTATTATTAAAATTATGTTATTTTAATTTAATTTAATTATATTTGATTACAATTATATTCAGTTATTTTTGTATTGCCGGATTTATTATGAATTTAGTTTATTACATGTGTTAATTTAGTGTAGGCTTTTTATACTTATTAATTTATTTGGTACCGCGTATTGGGTACCGTATTAGGTACCGAATATTGGGCGAGCAAAACTGCACGTCACTAGCAGTAGTTTGACAGTTTCCTACAGTGGCTTCGCAATATTCTTTTTGTTTTTTTATTATTATAAACAGTTTTTTGCAGCTTATATGTACACACGTATGTGGAAATATGTGCGTATGTAGATATATGTGTCTATACCCGTTGGTAAAAGAACCCCCTTCGAAAACAATAAATTAAATTATATACTTAGCTGAAGATTTAAAAGGTAATCCTCCAGCGCAGACTTGAAGTGATGAGTCCCAACAGCTTTGGTCTATCTGACCACCACTACTTTTATTATTAAATAACTTTTACCAAGCAATTTTTTATAAAAACTTTAGACCGCCGGAAAATGTTGTCACTTCACTTCACTTCACTTCACATAGTACTCCTCATATATGTACATACATATGTATATATGTATGTACATATGTATGTACATACTTAAGCAAAGCATCGAGTACATATCTATGTACTATGTATGTAATTCCATTTCATCATTATGAAAAGAGACTTAATATATCAATTATACGTTTTTGATACTTTGTCGTTTAAACTAAGTTTTAACTTCGTTTAAGGTTGACTGAAAAACTGCAAACAGAGTTTAAACTTAGTTTAAACGACAAGGTATCAAAAACGAAAAATTTATATATTAAGTCTCTTTTCATAATGATATGGCTGGGTTGAACTTAGTTTACCTTGTCAGCTGATTGCTGAGTACTTTTTTTTAGTTGCAACAAATTTAATTAAGAGAAAGGAAACTAACTTAAACTATTGTAGATGAACTGAACCACCACTGAAAAACAGTTCTTAAATGATTTAAAAAAAAAACATTTATTTCTGTTTTTTTTTTCAAATATTTTATTTAGTAACATATATTTTAATAACATAATATGTACATACGGAGGCGGCTCAGTATTGACAATTTTCTTTTGAATTATTAAATTTTAATGGTGACGCACGTTTCTAATAATTTGTATTTAAAATCGAAATCCAGGTGCCTCTTTATTAAACATTATATTTTTATTAACGTGGAGTTTAAAATAATTTAGAGGTGGTAAGCGGTCACAGTAAACAATTGCCCTTTTGTCAAAAAAAAATTTTAAATCTACATTAGTTTTTAAACCTTCAAGATTTTCACTTTGTTGTTTGTTCAAAACTCAGATTTGCATGGTTTTTTTATAAAATATATTTTTTTTATTACTAAATATTAATGAATATTAAACAAACAAAAGTAAAAATGTCAATTATTCTTAAAAAACGCATTTCATGTGGAGCACTGTATTAGTAAGACACATTAAATATACCCACAAAAAATAATTGTTTGCGTGAATTTGAAAAAAGTCAGTGGACTAGATTTATGAATTGTAATCAATAAGAAACTAATCAAATGATTACATATATTAATAAATGCATGCAATAGGATAATTAAGGGTTTTATGCATGTGTCGATTAAACAAAAGCTATCTAATACGATTGACGAAGATTGACTAAATTCATACATATGTAAATGCATATGATATGAACAAGAATTGTAGAATACTCTTTTTTGCTACATCGTGATCTATGTATATACACACATGCATACAAAATAAAAACAACAAATTGTTGCCTTTATCCCTATACTGTCAGGCACAGCTTATATACCACATAGGTATATAGGCTTCGTCTAGGGATGAAGACCCGGAAGCACTAGTTTGTTGACTACTGCACTAGTGCACTAGTTGGCTTTTATTATTGTCTGGATGCCAAGTCTATAAATTTGTTTGTATTTTCAATCGGACACTTATATTTTTTAAGGAGCTGTCGGAACGGACGAGGTTCCGAGCAGCACCCTTCCTATCTATCTGGGGGCTGTCGGAATGGACGAGATTCCGAGCAGCCTGATAGATGGCTTTACATTTTGGGGAATGTCGGAACGGACGGGTTTCCGAGCATCGACTTCGCTGGATTCTTTAGCTGTCAGAATGGACGAGATTCCGAGCAACCTGTTTTGAGCACGTGGTTTGTGGTAGCGTAATGGGTCGCCCGCCTTCTCTCCAGGCCTCTAAGTTATTTTAGAATTGAAGCAATTACATCGCTGGTTGATGTCCATTCACTAAGACTTTCATCATGTGACTGATGATGACCTCCGGTGCAAGCACCCCACCAATTGTAGTCCTCAGTACATTCATTTGGCGACTAAAAAGGGGGAACACAAAAAATACATGGTAGACATCTTCTACGTCGCCATGGCATATATCGCAGTATGGGTCGTTGTCGTGCTTGTACTTAAACAGGTATGCCTAGAAACAACCGTGTCCGCTCAGGAATTGCATTAAGTAGAAGCCAACCTCGCCATGTGTCCTATTAACCCAAGTGGCCACGTTTGGAATACATGATCAGTCCAACGACCTTTTGAGGTGTTATTCCACCTGTTTTGCCACTCCATGAGTGTAACGTAGGGTGATGCTGTAGCAAGCCTATGCGCTTTTTTACCAGTATGTCTATGGGTGTCATACTAGCTATTACGAAAGCTGCATTATCAGATACCGTTCTAAATGCATTACAAACCCGTAGTGAGCAAAGGCGGTATGTAGAGTTGATTCCGCGGTAATATGCCGCGCACTGTGTTGCATGTGCCCAAATAGGGGCCCCATAGGGAATTTGGTTTTCAACCACACTCGCTAAAAGCAGACGTCGACGCCCCTTTGGTCCTCTTGTATTTAGCATTATTTTCGACAGTGCCGTTACTGTGGCAGCTGCTTTTTCCCTAGCGTAGTTCAAGTGGGCTTTGAAGGTTAAGCGTTTATCCAGTATCATACCTAGTTATTTAATGGTAGGCTTAGTTGAGACAGTGTAGTCGCCAATTTTCAGCTCCAGTTCTTCAAGGTTCTTTCGACTCTCTTTCGACTTCTCGCTCAACATAAAAGTAAAAATCCATGCAAAAATCCAAAAAGCAGTCATACTAAGCACATGCAAGATCCTTCCTTAACCAGTAAAAATCAACATACACAAATGAAAACAACAGACCATTGCACTTTGATTTCGATATCCGGGACAAATGTTATCTCCGGTAAGTGCAGACCCTGCAGAGATGGAGAAACTCAATGATAATAATATTAAAAATTAGATAAATATTAGCTGTACCCTACCACGCTTCGTTGTGGCACATTGTGGTTGATTATTTGAGAAATGAGAAACAAAGAATACATTTCAATATTTTTTATTTTTCCACTGTGTGTGTAGATATAAAGCCTATTTGGTTTGCGGACTCGATTAATACTCCGCAAGAGGATAATTGGCACACCTATTTTCAATTATAATATGTCTGGTGGCATCCCTGGCAGATCAAGTGAGTTTAAAAATTCCGTTGGATAATTAACTACTTCATCAGCTTCAACAAGGTGTTTATCGACTTATATGTACTTTCCCACTTTGAATGCTGGATTAAATAACACTATTAAGTTCATAGACATCTTTATTCTTTGCGGCAAGGATAGCTCGTTCACTGAGCCAATCGTGATTTCTATGTTGCATCCCAATCCGTTCAGTAGTGCCTGAGGTTAGCTCTTTCCAAAATTTTAGACTTTGTTTTATACTACCAACTCGCTGACAACGGTTGTTTATGTATATGTATGTAAAAAGGTGGCAACATTATCGGTCGTTAAATAGTCAGCAGCCCGTTCAATCATCCAAAAGAAATAGTCAAGTCATCGAAGTTGTCGAATGTCAAAAAAGGTCATGTCGTCGAAGTTGTCGAAAGTCAAAAGAGTCAAGTCGTAAAGTAGCCGCCGAAGTAAGAAGTCGAAGGAGTTTTTAGCTATCAATTGTCAAGCCGCTAAGAAGCCGTTTAAGCCGAGTCATCTTATTTCTAATACGCTAATATATTTTGAAATCTTAAATTGTTTGAACTTTAATCCAACATATTTTATATATCGAATGCAATCACTGCTTGTATTTCATTAGACATTAATAATTGGAATCAACAATAAACATTCTTACATGTATGTATAGCATCTGAAAAGCAAACATATCTAACAGTGTGGATCAAAGTTATCATTTCGCCTTGCATCGGTTTATCAACGAAGTCAACAGCACAGCTCTCTGCGCATAGCCGAACGAAGTAGTAACGAAGAGCAGTTGATTTACTACTCACACAACTACACATCTTCCCGCTACGACACTGATTTTACATTCGGTTGTAGCAATGCTGTACTTAGTGTTAAAATTTTTAAAACTTTACACTTAAATATCCAGAAATTCATTAATTTTTAATTTAAGTAGCTATCATTGTAGTGCTAACTGCAAGCATTAATTTAAAACTAGTTGCATCCCAATCCTTTCAGTAGTGCCCGAGATTAGCTCTTCCCAAAATTTTAGACTTTGTTTTATAATATGTATAGATAGATATGTATGTACATATGTACATGCGAAAAGGAGTAAGAAAGAACATACAACTATACACAAACAAAGAACGTAGATTATCCAACAGAACTTTGGTAATTAACTCTCCATCTATATTTTTTACTAAGCGCGCAGGTACATTGTTGTGAATATATAAACATATGTTTGTGTACATACATACATATGCATCGCAGGTTAGGTTAGGTTAGAATAGTGGCTGCCACCGCGCAGAAAACACGGTAGCACACTTAGGCTGAAAGTAAAGAAGCTCGTTGTGATGGCACTGGCCCAAGCCATGCATTCTTCCCATCCCTTTAAAAATTGAACCATCCCGTCCTTTGATATCGAGTAGAAAATTAGGAATGCTCGCAGAAGTCAGGTCGGCTAAGCAGTCGAAGAAGTAATTTTTGAAGAATTGGTTGCGCGCCTTGGCCAGACCGGGACAGTGGTATAGATAGTGTTCCACCTCTTCCTCGTTCCTACAGCTGCGACAGAAATCGTTTGTTGGGTAACCTAGTCTCTCCCCATGCGTGCCCATAAGGTGCCGGTGCCCGGTTATCACATGGGCTCCGAAGCCCATCTGGAGTTTACTTTCTTCATAAGCTCAGATCTTAATCCATGCTTAAAGGACGCTAGAGGTATACCCGCATCTTGGGTAGAGTTTATAGTATTACGGTTAGTTCTGTCCCTTTCCTTGCCAACTCGTCAGCCAGGCAGTTGCCTGGAATTTCCTTATGACCAGGGACCCATACAACACATTTCAGCCGGTTTAGAGTCCTTCTGCACTCAACGGCTACCTTGAAAGTAGTACCGCATGAATTTAAAGATGTAGTAGCAGCCTGGATGCCTGAGTATATAGCAATGCCCCTTTCTTGAAAGGTGCAGGTTATGAGACCACGAGCGTAAACTGAGGTTTAGATTGAGTTCACTTGAGTGAATGCCGCTGCCTACCCTTTTGTTCAGCTTGGAACCATCTGTATATACAGCCGTTGCTCCCGAATCCCGGTCCACGGTACCTATCTTTGCTTGTGCGAATCTAAGATCTCTCCACGATTGGATCACATTTAGCCTGGCCGCAAGACAGCCCGCCAGAAATCTGTTATAGAGATCCACTGGTAGAATATTTAACAATACCTCCAGGGAGTTGGTGGGTGTAGAGGACAGTGCCCCACGTAATGAGCATTGAGGCTGCCTTCTGTACTCGTTCAAATTTTTCTCTGGATATATGTAGCCCTGTTCAGTGCCGGCCACCATACTACGACCCCGTAGAAGAGAATAGGTCTTATCATCGCTGTGTACATCCAGTGCACAATGTGTGGCTTTATTCCCCATTTCTTCCCTATGGCTGTTTTACAGGCATAAAGAACACCAATGGCTTTTCTGGAGCGGTCTTCAATATTTAGTTTCCAGTCGAGTTTTTTGTCCAGAATGACTCCAAAGTACTTGACCTCGGTTGTAAAAGTTAGTACTACCGCATTTAGAGAAGGCAGTTTGAAAGAGGGAATTTTGTATTTCCTCGTAAAGAGCACCGTGTCGGTCCTGGAAGGATTGACGCTGAGTCCACATTCCACAGACCAGGAGGTAACAGTATTGATAGCATTTTGAAGCAAGTCACTTAGGACTTAAAGATGTTTACCAGTTGCTATGTTTGCTATTACGTCGGCATATTTTACGACTAGGCAGCCGGTGTTCTTGAGGTATAAAAGAAAGTCATTTACAGTGAGATTCCACAATAAGGGGGAGAGAACGCCTCCTTGGGGTGTGCCTCTGGCTACGTGTTTAGATTTTGAACTGTCCCCTAGTATTTTATTTATTTATTTATTTAGTCTATGAACAAAAGTTTCTTACGGACTATTTACAAAGTAATTAAAAGTTAAGATTTTAAAACCTAGATAGCTAAATTCAAAATATGAGAAAACACATATTTTGGAATTAAAAAATCAAGTTGGATGGAACTCGAGAGTGTATTAAATTCAATTAGTGCTCGAACAAGGGGAGCATTTCGCGAATATTCTGTTTTACATTTAACTCCATAGAAAGGTAAAGAAATACGAAGATTACGTTGAGGGATGTCGAAATTAATTATTTCCAAAAGAAAGGAGCAGTCAATGTCCCCATTGAAGATATTATGAACAAAAGAAAGTGAGAGTTCCGACTTTCTTGCTCCCAAAGTCTTAAGGCTAATCAAAAGCAAGCGAGATTTATAAGAGGCAATTGGCTCATCAAAACACAATGAACGTAAGGCATATTTAAAAAAACTTTTTGGACCCGTTTAATCCTATTTATATAATTTTTTTGACTAGCCCTCCAGCTAAAGGTAGCATATTCCAACTTGGAACGAACAAAAGCCGTATATAATAACTGAAGAGTAAATGGGTCAGAAAATTTGGAACTATTTCGCCTAACAAACCCTAAAACCGAGTAAGCTTTCGAAATAATATGACTAATATGCCTATTAAAAGAAAAGTTACTCGAAAAAATTACGCCAAGATCTTTAATTTCGTCCAAACTTTGTAAAAAAGAATGAGAAATCATATAAGACGTCGGCAAGATATTATGAGTTTTCGCATACGTGACTTTAAAGCACTTTTTTTATGTTTAAAGAAAGCTGAGAGTTAACAAACCACAGAAGTAAGCTGTCAATGTCATTTTGAAACTGAAACGCATCATCGGGTTTTTTAATTATCGAAAAAACGTTTAAGTCGTGGGAGTTTTTTTTTTTTTTTTTCAGGGGCGTTATGGTAGCACACTACCCTCAAGTGGCCCTTTGAAACCAGGATAGACCTGTTTTAATCGAATTCCTCTTCACACGGGACTGCCGTCACGCATTACATGATGGGGGAAAGGAGGTTAGTCGCCGCTGCTACACCGTTGTCTGGTGAGAGTTCTCAACCTCTTCATTGATTCTGCTATTACATCACAGATAGTTTTCTATATTTTGATTTGAATCCATAGTTGCTGCAGTTGCATTTATCTTGCCGTAGACTTCATTAAGAGCATTTAGTATGGCAGAGTATTTATTCGCCGCTGCTTTGAATAAGTATTTACGACCGTCGGAACGGACGAAGTTCCGAGCAGCCTCGCTGATAGGCTTCGTCTAGGGATGAAGACCCGGAAGCACTAGTTTGTTGACTTCTGCACTAGTGCACTAGTTGGCTTTTATTATTTTCTGGATGCCAAGTCTATAAATTTGTTTGTATTTTCAATCGGACACTTATATTTTTTAAGGAGCTGTCGGAACGGACGAGGTTCCGAGCAGCACCCTTCCCATCTATCTGGGGGCTGTCGGAATGGACGAGATTCCGAGCAGCCTGATAGATGGCTTTACATTTTGGGGAATGTCGGAACGGACGGGTTTCCGAGCATCGACTTCGCTGGATTCTTTAGCTGTCAGAATGGACGAGATTCCGAGCAACCTGTTTTGAGCACGTGGTTTGTGGTAGCGTAATGGGTCGCCCGCCTTCTCTCCAGGCCTCTAAGTTATTTTAGAATTGAAGCAATTACATCGCTGGTTGATGTCCATTCACTAAGACTTTCATCATGTGACTGATGATGACCTCCGGTGCAAGCACCCCACCAATTGTAGTCCTCAGTACATTCATTTGGCGACTAAAAAGGGGGAACACAAAAAATACATGGTAGACATCTTCTACGTCGCCATGGCATATATCGCAGTATGGGTCGTTGTCGTGCTTGTACTTAAACAGGTATGCCTAGAAACAACCGTGTCCGCTCAGGAATTGCATTAAGTAGAAGCCAACCTCGCCATGTGTCCTATTAACCCAAGTGGCCACGTTTGGAATACATGATCAGTCCAACGACCTTTTGAGGTGTTATTCCACCTGTTTTGCCACTCCATGAGTGTAACGTAGGGTGATGCTGTAGCAAGCCTATGCGCTTTTTTACCAGTATGTCTATGGGTGTCATACTAGCTATTACGAAAGCTGCATTATCAGATACCGTTCTAAATGCATTACAAACCCGTAGTGAGCAAAGGCGGTATGTAGAGTTGATTCCGCGGTAATATGCCGCGCACTGTGTTGCATGTGCCCAAATAGGGGCCCCATAGGGAATTTGGTTTTCAACCACACTCGCTAAAAGCAGACGTCGACGCCCCTTTGGTCCTCTTGTATTTAGCATTATTTTCGACAGTGCCGTTACTGTGGCAGCTGCTTTTTCCCTAGCGTAGTTCAAGTGGGCTTTGAAGGTTAAGCGTTTATCCAGTATCATACCTAGTTATTTAATGGTAGGCTTAGTTGAGACAGTGTAGTCGCCAATTTTCAGCTCCAGTTCTTCAAGGTTCTTTCGACTCTCTTTCGACTTCTCGCTCAACATAAAAGTAAAAATCCATGCAAAAATCCAAAAAGCAGTCATACTAAGCACATGCAAGATCCTTCCTTAACCAGTAAAAATCAACATACACAAATGAAAACAACAGACCATTGCACTTTGATTTCGATATCCGGGACAAATGTTATCTCCGGTAAGTGCAGACCCTGCAGAGATGGAGAAACTCAATGATAATAATATTAAAAATTAGATAAATATTAGCTGTACCCTACCACGCTTCGTTGTGGCACATTGTGGTTGATTATTTGAGAAATGAGAAACAAAGAATACATTTCAATATTTTTTATTTTTCCACTGTGTGTGTAGATATAAAGCCTATTTGGTTTGCGGACTCGATTAATACTCCGCAAGAGGATAATTGGCACACCTATTTTCAATTATAATATGTCTGGTGGCATCCCTGGCAGATCAAGTGAGTTTAAAAATTCCGTTGGATAATTAACTACTTCATCAGCTTCAACAAGGTGTTTATCGACTTATATGTACTTTCCCACTTTGAATGCTGGATTAAATAACACTATTAAGTTCATAGACATCTTTATTCTTTGCGGCAAGGATAGCTCGTTCACTGAGCCAATCGTGATTTCTATGTTGCATCCCAATCCGTTCAGTAGTGCCTGAGGTTAGCTCTTTCCAAAATTTTAGACTTTGTTTTATACTACCAACTCGCTGACAACGGTTGTTTATGTATATGTATGTAAAAAGGTGGCAACATTATCGGTCGTTAAATAGTCAGCAGCCCGTTCAATCATCCAAAAGAAATAGTCAAGTCATCGAAGTTGTCGAATGTCAAAAAAGGTCATGTCGTCGAAGTTGTCGAAAGTCAAAAGAGTCAAGTCGTAAAGTAGCCGCCGAAGTAAGAAGTCGAAGGAGTTTTTAGCTATCAGTTGTCAAGCCGCTAAGAAGCCGTTTAAGCCGAGTCATCTTATTTCTAATACGCTAATATATTTTGAAATCTTAAATTGTTTGAACTTTAATCCAACATATTTTATATATCGAATGCAATCACTGCTTGTATTTCATTAGACATTAATAATTGGAATCAACAATAAACATTCTTACATGTATGTATAGCATCTGAAAAGCAAACATATCTAACAGTGTGGATCAAAGTTATCATTTCGCCTTGCATCGGTTTATCAACGAAGTCAACAGCACAGCTCTCTGCGCATAGCCGAACGAAGTAGTAACGAAGAGCAGTTGATTTACTACTCACACAACTACACATCTTCCCGCTACGACACTGATTTTACATTCGGTTGTAGCAATGCAGTACTTAGTGTTAAAATTTTTAAAACTTTACACTTAAATATCCAGAAATTCATTAATTTTTAATTTAAGTAGCTATCATTGTAGTGCTAACTGCAAGCATTAATTTAAAACTAGTTGCATCCCAATCCTTTCAGTAGTGCCCGAGATTAGCTCTTCCCAAAATTTTAGACTTTGTTTTATAATATGTATAGATAGATATGTATGTACATATGTACATGCGAAAAGGAGTAAGAAAGAACATACAACTATACACAAACAAAGAACGTAGATTATCCAACAGAACTTTGGTAATTAACTCTCCATCTATATTTTTTACTAAGCGCGCAGGTACATTGTTGTGAATATATAAACATATGTTTGTGTACATACATACATATGCATCGCAGGTTAGGTTAGGTTAGAATAGTGGCTGCCACCGCGCAGAAAACACGGTAGCACACTTAGGCTGAAAGTAAAGAAGCTCGTTGTGATGGCACTGGCCCAAGCCATGCATTCTTCCCATCCCTTTAAAAATTGAACCATCCCGTCCTTTGATATCGAGTAGAAAATTAGGAATGCTCGCAGAAGTCAGGTCGGCTAAGAAGTCGAAGAAGTAATTTTTGAAGAATTGGTTGCGCGCCTTGGCCAGACCGGGACAGTGGTATAGATAGTGTTCCACCTCTTCCTCGTTCCTACAGCTGCGACAGAAATCGTTTGTTGGGTAACCTAGTCTCTCCCCATGCGTGCCCATAAGGTGCCGGTGCCCGGTTATCACATGGGCTCCGAAGCCCATCTGGAGTTTACTTTCTTCATAAGCTCAGATCTTAATCCATGCTTAAAGGACGCTAGAGGTATACCCGCATCTTGGGTAGAGTTTATAGTATTACGGTTAGTTCTGTCCCTTTCCTTGCCAACTCGTCAGCCAGGCAGTTGCCTGGAATTTCCTTATGACCAGGGACCCATACAACACATTTCAGCCGGTTTAGAGTCCTTCTGCACTCAACGGCTACCTTGAAAGTAGTACCGCATGAATTTAAAGATGTAGTAGCAGCCTGGATGCCTGAGTATATAGCAATGCCCCTTTCTTGAAAGGTGCAGGTTATGAGACCACGAGCGTAAACTGAGGTTTAGATTGAGTTCACTTGAGTGAATGCCGCTGCCTACCCTTTTGTTCAGCTTGGAACCATCTGTATATACAGCCGTTGCTCCCGAATCCCGGTCCACGGTACCTATCTTTGCTTGTGCGAATCTAAGATCTCTCCACGATTGGATCACATTTAGCCTGGCCGCAAGACAGCCCGCCAGAAATCTGTTATAGAGATCCACTGGTAGAATATTTAACAATACCTCCAGGGAGTTGGTGGGTGTAGAGGACAGTGCCCCACGTAATGAGCATTGAGGCTGCCTTCTGTACTCGTTCAAATTTTTCTCTGGATATATGTAGCCCTGTTCAGTGCCGGCCACCATACTACGACCCCGTAGAAGAGAATAGGTCTTATCATCGCTGTGTACATCCAGTGCACAATGTGTGGCTTTATTCCCCATTTCTTCCCTATGGCTGTTTTACAGGCATAAAGAACACCAATGGCTTTTCTGGAGCGGTCTTCAATATTTAGTTTCCAGTCGAGTTTTTTGTCCAGAATGACTCCAAAGTACTTGACCTCGGTTGTAAAAGTTAGTACTACCGCATTTAGAGAAGGCAGTTTGAAAGAGGGAATTTTGTATTTCCTCGTAAAGAGCACCGTGTCGGTCCTGGAAGGATTGACGCTGAGTCCACATTCCACAGACCAGGAGGTAACAGTATTGATAGCATTTTGAAGCAAGTCACTTAGGACTTAAAGATGTTTACCAGTTGCTATGTTTGCTATTACGTCGGCATATTTTACGACTAGGCAGCCGGTGTTCTTGAGGTATAAAAGAAAGTCATTTACAGTGAGATTCCACAATAAGGGGGAGAGAACGCCTCCTTGGGGTGTGCCTCTGGCTACGTGTTTAGATTTTGAACTGTCCCCTAGTATTTTATTTATTTATTTATTTAGTCTATGAACAAAAGTTTCTTACGGACTATTTACAAAGTAATTAAAAGTTAAGATTTTAAAACCTAGATAGCTAAATTCAAAATATGAGAAAACACATATTTTGGAATTAAAAAATCAAGTTGGATGGAACTCGAGAGTGTATTAAATTCAATTAGTGCTCGAACAAGGGGAGCATTTCGCGAATATTCTGTTTTACATTTAACTCCATAGAAAGGTAAAGAAATACGAAGATTACGTTGAGGGATGTCGAAATTAATTATTTCCAAAAGAAAGGAGCAGTCAATGTCCCCATTGAAGATATTATGAACAAAAGAAAGTGAGAGTTCCGACTTTCTTGCTCCCAAAGTCTTAAGGCTAATCAAAAGCAAGCGAGATTTATAAGAGGCAATTGGCTCATCAAAACACAATGAACGTAAGGCATATTTAAAAAAACTTTTTGGACCCGTTTAATCCTATTTATATAATTTTTTTGACTAGCCATCCAGCTAAAGGTAGCATATTCCAACTTGGAACGAACAAAAGCCGTATATAATAACTGAAGAGTAAATGGGTCAGAAAATTTGGAACTATTTCGCCTAACAAACCCTAAAACCGAGTAAGCTTTCGAAATAATATGACTAATATGCCTATTAAAAGAAAAGTTACTCGAAAAAATTACGCCAAGATCTTTAATTTCGTCCAAACTTTGTAAAAAAGAATGAGAAATCATATAAGACGTCGGCAAGATATTATGAGTTTTCGCATACGTGACTTTAAAGCACTTTTTTTATGTTTAAAGAAAGCTGAGAGTTAACAAACCACAGAAGTAAGCTGTCAATGTCATTTTGAAACTGAAACGCATCATCGGGTTTTTTAATTATCGAAAAAACGTTTAAGTCGTGGGAGTTTTTTTTTTTTTTTTCAGGGGCGTTATGGTAGCACACTACCCTCAAGTGGCCCTTTGAAACCAGGATAGACCTGTTTTAATCGAATTCCTCTTCACACGGGACTGCCGTCACGCATTACATGATGGGGGAAAGGAGGTTAGTCGCCGCTGCTACACCGTTGTCTGGTGAGAGTTCTCAACCTCTTTATTGATTCTGCTATTACATCACAGATAGTTTTCTATATTTTGATTTGAATCCATAGTTGCTGCAGTTGCATTTATCTTGCCGTAGACTTCATTAAGAGCATTTAGTATGGCAGAGTATTTATTCGCCGCTGCTTTGAATAAGTATTTACGACCGTCGGAACGGACGAAGTTCCGAGCAGCCTCGCTGATAGGCTTCGTCTAGGGATGAAGACCCGGAAGCACTAGTTTGTTGACTTCTGCACTAGTGCACTAGTTGGCTTTTATTATTTTCTGGATGCCAAGTCTATAAATTTGTTTGTATTTTCAATCGGACACTTATATTTTTTAAGGAGCTGTCGGAACGGACGAGGTTCCGAGCAGCACCCTTCCCATCTATCTGGGGGCTGTCGGAATGGACGAGATTCCGAGCAGCCTGATAGATGGCTTTACATTTTGGGGAATGTCGGAACGGACGGGTTTCCGAGCATCGACTTCGCTGGATTCTTTAGCTGTCAGAATGGACGAGATTCCGAGCAACCTGTTTTGAGCACGTGGTTTGTGGTAGCGTAATGGGTCGCCCGCCTTCTCTCCAGGCCTCTAAGTTGTTTTAGAATTGAAGCAATTACATCGCTGGTTGATGTCCATTCACTAAGACCTTTCATCATGTGACTGATGATGGCCTCCGGTG
Organism: Philophylla caesio; assembly: GCA_963971545.1. Classification (NCBI taxonomy): domain Eukaryota; kingdom Metazoa; phylum Arthropoda; class Insecta; order Diptera; family Tephritidae; genus Philophylla; species Philophylla caesio. The sequence goes on from OZ020605.1 coordinate 27,591,853, forward strand.
CAAGCACCCCACCAATTGTAGTCCTCAGTACATTCATTTGGCGACTAAAACGGGGGCACACAAAAAATGCATGGTAGACATCTTCTACGTCGCCATGGCATATATCGCAGTATGGGTCGTTGTCGTGTTTGTACTTAAACAGGTATGCCTAGAAACAATCGTGTCCGCTCAGGAATTGCATTAAGTAGAAGCCAACCTCGCCATGTGTCCTGTTAACCCAAGTGGCCAGGTTTGGAATACATGATGAGTCCAACGACCTTTTGAGGTGTTATTCCACCTGTTTTGCCACTCCATGAGGCTACTCTTCCGAGCAAGATCTCGGTCCTGTTGTGTAACGTAGGGTGATGCCGTAGCCAGCCTATGCGCATCTTTTACCAGTATGTCTATGGGTGTCATAGTAGCTATTACGAAAGCTGCATCATCAGACACCGTTCTAAATGCATTACAAACCCGTAGTGAGCACAGGCGGTATGTAGAGTTGATTCCGCGGTAATATGCCGCGCACTGTGTTGCATGTGCCCAAATAGGGGCCCCATAGAGAATTTGGTTTTCAACCACACTCGCTGAAAGCAGACGTCGACGCCCCTTTGGTCCTCTTGTATTTAGCATTATTTATTTATTTGATTTCAGTCTACAAAGAAATTTCTTACAGACTAATTGATACATTTAATTAAATAAAGCGAGTAAACTTAATTTAAACCTGTATAAGTTAAGATTAAAATCAATAACATTATTGTAGGTATTACATAAACGCAGGCATCTAGCTATCGGCTCGTTATATGAGTAATTGTTCTTATGAAAACATTCTACAAATAAGCGCTTGTTCCTAAGATCTCTTTCAGAATTATACATAGTGAGAAAGTTACTAAGTTGTTGGCAATTATGCTACCATTAATTAATTTGTAAACGAAGGTTAATGAAAGACAAATTCTTCTCTCGTGGAGAGATTGCAGACCAAGCAGTTTCCTTCTACCAATATATGAAGGAGGACCATCTTGCCAGTGCAACTTCAAAAGAGCAAATTTAGTAAATACCCTTTGGACTTTTTCAATTTTATTTGAATGGATCCAATAGTAGGGGTTCCAGACCAAAGACCAATATTCCAAGCGACTTCTTACTAATGAAATGTAAAGAGATTTTAAAGTATTGGGGTCCTTGAAGTCTTCAGAATTTCTTCGTATGAACCCAAGCATAGCGAATGACTTAGAGACAATGTAATCAATATGTTTTGAAAATGAAAGTTTCGAATCAAAAATAACCCCCAGATCCTTTACTTCATAGAAACGTTTGAGAGAACAATGGCCTAGAATATAACTATAAAGAATACTCTCAGGCTTCTTAGAATAAGTCACAACGCAACATTTATTAATATTAATGTATAAATGGTTTTTGATACACCATTTGTCAAATTCAATAAGATCGGCTTGAAGATTGATACAATCTCCCAAATGACGAACTTTCAGGAACAGCTTAACGTCGTCGGCAAACATTAAACATTTAGAAAACTTAAAACAGTTTGCCAAATCGTTTATAAAAATTTGAAATAGCAGCGGACCGAGGTGAGTACCTTGGGGTATGCCTGACCATGCGTCAACTAAAATTTTAGACTCAAATGAGACAACTTTAACAAAAAGCTTACGACCATTCAGGAAACTGAAGAAAAAATCAAGGAGCTTCCCACTTATACCATAACTACATAGTTTATCCAAGAGGATCGTATGGTTAACTTTATCGAACGCTTTAGAAAAGTCCGTATAAAGAACGTCCATTTGAGCTTGTTGCTTCAGAGAGCTTATTATATTATTCCTAATAAGAGTCAGGTTGGTTTCTGTCGACCTACCCGGGAAAAACCCATGCTGGTATTCTGAAATGGCACTGTGGACGTGTTCAAATAATTTATTATTGATTATAAAGTCAAACAATTTCGCCAGCGTGCTTTGTTTGACAATAGGCCTATAATTATTAATATCATTACGATCGCCAGATTTGAATATAGGGACTATGGAGCATAGTTTCCAATAATGGAGATAAATTCCATTATTCAGACAATTTTGGAAAAGGAAAGCAACTGGTTTAGCTACTTCCTCTGAAAAACTTTTGAAAAGTATTGGGGAGAGTCCTTCTACGTCAACTTTCGGACTAGATTTTAGATTTGAGATTAAACCAAGGTGGTTTGTTCCTCATCGTCCAGTGTCTCATTGGGACAAAGTTTTGGATGGCTTCGGCAAATTTCTGTCGCATAACGCCATAGGAGGAAATTAGACAATGTGACTGCATTAATAACTTCCAATCAATATTGTTCAGAAAGTACTTGATTGCAATATGATTTGCCTTGGAGTAATCGTATTCCAGCTTGATGTCAGCTGTTGCACTGGCAAACTTATAAAATGTAAACTTTAGGACAAGCGCTTTGTGGTGAATACTATTTATTAACATTGATGCTAGACATTCATCGCAATTGACCTTCAAATCGTAAGTTGCAAATATAAGATCTAAAGTTTTACCATTATCGTTTAAGATGGAATTACACTGGTTTAGGCCATTAGAAAACAGTGTACTTATGACTTGCAAATCGATGTCAGATTTAACATTAGATGGTATAAGACTATTTTTAGATGTAAACCAAGAGATGTTAGGTAAATTGAAGTCACCAAGGGAAATAATCTCGTCTTTATCCTTAAAATTATTAACAATAAAGTTAAAATTATCCAAGTGATTTTGGTAGATATTGATACCACAACTCGGTGGAATATAAGATAATAAAAATATAACAGACCTATTACCAAATTTAACCTTAACACAAATCTGTTCAATCTGCTTATCAACAATATTTAAACCAATAATATTACTACATAAGTCGGCTCTCACCGCAAAAAGAACACCGCCACCTCTTTCCAGGCCCGATGCTTTCGGGCAGCGATCAGTGCGATACACAATGTAGTAGTCATCAAAAAATTCGGTTGATAATATGGCATCGTTTAGCCATGTTTCCGTGATAGCAATAAAATCGTATTAATGCAAAGATAGTTCACGACGAAACTGTAAAGATTTTGTACGCATACCGCTTACATTCTGGTAGTACAATGTATAATTAGTAACTAGCGCATTAGCATTGAGGTTAGGAGTTGAATCCGCATTCATGTGGTTGGTGTTGACTCTATGGGCTTTGGAAAAAACTTGAAGGGGCGCACTTCAACATTGGATGGCCAAATATTCGGATCGAGTAATTTACTATAATGCAAAGACGGTATCCCCAATTTAAAATTTACTCTTTTCAGTGATTCAATAACTGTACAACTTTTTATAAGTTTAAAGCAAGAAAGCAAAGACTTGTCAATACATGTATGTTAGGAAACATATTCGACAATATTCTCCGATGAAACTAAGGCTTAAAGGAGGACAGATGAACCCACTTTAAGCGAATATCGACGTCCAGTTCCGCATTAGAATTACATCCAACAGCAAGAGGCTGACTTTTCTGATCTTTTTGGCACCAATGTTATTGTTGCGAATACCATTAGACGAGTTGTTAACAGCGACCGCTCCAAGTTTGGAGCCAGTATCAACAACAGAGTAAACTTTCTCTCTCCTAGGTGAAATTATTTATAATTCTGAGCATTGTCTAAAGAGTTATTAACAGCAGCATCACAAGAATTCACGTCGACTTCAACAGCAGCTCCAGTAATATCGCCGCCAGTATACAAAAGACGGTTAGCGACAGCACAAGCAGTAGGAGTATACATGAGAGCGGGAGCAGCAGCAGTAGAGGCGGCAGTAGCTTCGGCATACGAGAGAGCAAAAGAGTTACCGCTATCAATCATGCGGTTGTTATCATCATTAGCATTAACTGTGGCAGGCTTACCGGAGCAAGTTATTTTGGAGAGGTTCTGCTCAGCATTAGAGCGCGTTAATGTTTTGTTTTTATCAATTACACATCTAGCGATGTTTTTACCAACTGTTTTATTGTTAATTGTTAGTATTAGTTGAGCGATCTCCGCTTTTAAGTCTCTAATGTCGCTAACAGCAACAATATTAGAGTCACACGTTGTTTTTTGCATAGAGCTCAGCTCATTCTCGACAGTGCCGTTACTGTGGCAGCTGCTTTTTCCCTAGCGTAGTTCAAGTGGGCTTTGAAGGTTAAGCGTTTGTCTAGTATCATATATATAATATAATTTTGGCGCGTACACTATATAACTCAGTGTTTGGCCGAGCTTCTTCTACCATTTGTGGTGTGCGTCTTTATATTATACCACAAATGGAGGGACCTACAGTTTTGTGCCGACTCCGAACGGCAGATGTATTTAATGAGAAGCTTTTTCATGGCAGATATACCTTCGGAGGTTTGCCATTGCCAGTCGAGGGGTGACCGCTATTAGAAAAAACGTTTTCTATTATTAAGATTTTGCTTGCCCTGGCTGAGATTCGAACCTCGAACTCACCGGCATATCAAGTTATAGCACGCACCGCTACCAACTCGACCACAGCGGCCACACTAGTATCATACCTAGGTATTTAATGGTAGGCTTAGTTGAGACAGTGTAGTAGCCAATTTTCAGCTCCAGTTCTTCAAGCTTCTTTCGACTCGAGATGAGTATTTCTTCTGTTTTATGCGGTGCCAGTTTAAGCCCGTAACTTTCCATCCAGTTTTTAATAGCTGTAACTGCGGACGAGGCTTTTTCGCAGATAGTTTTACGATGTTTCGCTTTTACCAGTACTGCGATATCGTCTGCAAAGCCAACTATAGTTGAGCCTTCGGGTAGCTCCACGCGGAGTACCCCGTCGTGCATTATGTTCCACAGTAAAGGTCCAAGAACGGACCATTGTGGAACTCCGCCTGTTATTTCTGCTCTCTCCAAACCTTCCTCGGTCTCGTACAGTAGTACACGGGAATGGAAGTAGCTTCGGATAAGCCTGCGTATATAGTACGAAACTCCGATGTTCTCTAATCTATCGAGTATTTTAGCCCAATTTGCACTATTGAACGCGTTTCTGTTGTCCAGGGTGATGATTACACAGTATATGTATGTATGTATGCATATACATATGTACTTATGTATGTACATAATACTCTCACTAATTGAAACACATCTATGGGCATAAACGATGGCAAAGGACAACGTTTCAGCTTAAATTTTTTAGCTCATGTTTTATTTTGTATATGTGATTAAATATGTATGTATGTACATACGAGTATATAAATGTATCCAGCAAAACAGATTAGGTAGGTAGGTATGAATGGCTGTCACCGCTAATCCAGCGACTCACTTAGGCCATTAGTAGAGGCCCGTTGTGATACCACAAGCTTAACTCTCACTCCCTCTTGCTGAACCATTTAGAATTCTTGACGAAGCTCGTCAAGCATCTTGGGTCTATTTCACCTAATTCGTCAAGGTTCCTAAAAACAGGTGCCCCTAGAAACCGTAGCCTGCTTCTGGCTAGAGCTGGACAGATACAGAGAAGATGCAGGACCGTTTCTTCCTCCTCATAGTTTTTGCAGCTTCTACAGCATCTAAGGAAGGGTACTCCAAGACGACCAGCATGGTTGCCTATGAGGCAGTGCCCTGTTAAAGCGCCAATTACTTGGGATATATCGTCCCGTTTTAAGGTATAAAGACTACGCGACCGTTTACGGTCCCATCTAGGCCAAGTCAGCCTTGAGATCCTACAGGTTGTGGTATGTGTCCATCTGTCGCTCGCACGAGCATAAGTAGATTCTTTTAACAGCAGCTTGCAAGTGCCAAAGGGCACACCAATGCGTTCTTTACTGGGAATGAATCTGCTTGGTTGTTCCTCCCCTGGCAAGTTCATCCGCAATGCAGTTACCCTCGATGTCCCTGTGGCCAGGAACCCAAATGAGGTTGAGCCTATTCTGCTTGGCCATCTCCTGCAGAGATCGGCTGCAATCCAGTACACTCTTTGATTTAATTGTAGCTGCGCTCACAGCTCTGATTGCCGCTTGGCTATCACTAAATATAAATATATCATTGCCTTTTAAAGCGGTCTGTAACAGGTCTATAGCCTCCTTTATGGCTAGAACCTCAGCCTGAAAAACACTACAGTGATCCGGCAGACGAAAAGAACAGTTCAGAGATAGGTCCTGCGAGTAGACCCCTCCTCCCACTCTGCCATTCAGTTTCGAGCCATCTGTCTAGATCGTGAGACTTCCGGGTGGAGTGTAGAAATCTCTCGACCACGCATCACTCCCTGGTATTACCATCGCGAAATTCCTGTCCGGGACCACAGTATCGACACAGCGGTCTGTGTGTCCAGGAAACATTCTATAATTATTCAGTATGCTTGAGTGCCCACGCAAGCTAGACTCCCATTGACATGTCTCCCTTAACCGAAGCGCGGCAAGAGCCGCCATTTGCTGACCCACAAAGTCTAAGAGTAAAAGGTCCAGGAAGACAAAACAGATTTGTCTAACTGAAATATTTGAGCTATATACATATAATTACACAACTTATTACTTTTAATTTTGATACAAGTAATATGTACATACATATGTATTTATTTAAAAACACACAATTAGGCTTACTAAACCTACGTATATGTTTAATTCTTATATGTTATATTAACTGCGTATTTCTGTCAACAACCGTTGCACGTCACATTCGCTTTTTAACTATTTCGCCTAATTTAATCATTCGAATTACCCACTGCACTAGAATAGTTATTAGTGATCTCAAACATCATTCAACTTCCTCTGCGCACAAGGTCTATTCATACCCCACACATTTTCAACAATGTTCATTCAAACCAAAGTACATGAATGCTGTGGAAACCGGTTTTTGTTGAGGATAGAATTCATACGTACCATCCTGTTAAGCACCTGTTAAGCCCACATTGAGTTTGAGTCTGCAATTCATTGGCAATGATGTGAATGAGTCCGAAGCTAAAATTTGTATGAGTGATTCATGTAGCCATTTTTTCGCATTAATGCAGACCTTTACTATATACACAGATAGAACAATAACATGCAACAGACCAGACATAACAATAATAAACAAGAGAAAAAACACAAACTTCATTAAAATAAATGAACCCAACGATAACAACATTCACAATAAATGCACAGAAAAAACAGGTAAATACACCAACTGTAGTAGAGTATGTATAAGAATACATTGTAGTACAACAGACGATAGGTCATTAGAATGTTATTGTAATAATCAGGCAGCACTCGTCACTCCGCAAAAATTAAATACGAATAGGTATAATGGCTGTGCCGGCTATGCGGCGACCATTCGCAGAACAATCACAGAATAAAGAAAACGAAATACAACACACTAAAATTTTCAAACACAGGAATATTACACAAAATATTCATAACCAAATCTTATCTCGCTCAACATAAAAGTAAAAATCCATGCAAAAATCCAAAAAGCAGTCATACTAAGCACATGCAAGATCCTTCTTAACCAGTAAAAATCAACATACACAAATGAAAACAACAGACCATTGCACTTTGATTTCGATATCCGGGACAAATGTTATCTCCGGTAAGTGCAGACCCTGCAGAGATGGAGAAACTCAATGATGATAATATTAAAAATTAGATAAATATTAGCTGTATCCTACCATGCTTCGTTGTGGCATTATTTGAGAAATGGGAAACAAAGAATACATTTCAATATTATTTATTTTTCCACTGTCTGTGTAGATATAAAGCATATCTGGTTTGCGGACTCGATTAATACTCCGCAAGAGGATAATTGGCACACCTATTTTCAATTATATTATGTCTGGTGGCATCCCTGGCAGATCAAGTGAGTTTAAAAATTCCGTTGGATAATTAACTACTTCATCAGCTTCAACAAGGTGTTTATCGACTTATATGTACTTTCCCACTTTGAATGCTGGATTAAATAACACTATTAAGTTCATAGACATCTTTATTCTTTGCGGCAAGGATAGCTCGTTCACTGAGCCAATCGTGATTTCTAGCCAATGCTGTACTTAGTGTAAAATTTTTTAAAACTTTACACTTAAATATTTCAGAAGTTAATAGGCTAATTTTTAGTTTAAGTAGCTATCATTGTAGTGCTAACTGCAAGCATAAATTTAAAAATAGTTGCATCCCAATCCGTTCAGTAGAGCCCGAGATGAGCTCTTTCCAAAATTTTAGACTTTGTTTTAGAATATGTATAGATAGATATGTATGTATGTACATGCGAAAAGGAGTAAGAAAGAACATACAACTATACACAACGTAGGGTCCTCATCACTAGACGATCACGGCCGACAAAGAACGTAGATTATACACAAACAAAGAACGTAGATTATCCAACAGAACACTTCCACTACAGTCGGTAGTGGCCCAGAAACATATTTCTGCTGCTTCTGCCAGAGAAGGCTCCATCCGAATTCCACTTCGGTGAGGTGTAATTCGTGCAACGGATGGTGGCATCTTAAGGTCTGCTCAGGCCTTAAGAAAACCAGGGAGCGCCCCAAGCCTCCACGGCATCCCCCTTGCGCCCCCCGCGCCGGTGCCTCAACGCACCCCCCCTGCCTCCACGGCTCCCCGGAGCTCACAGCAACACCTAACCTACCCACCCCCCACTCGCTCCTCCACACGTGGCGCCAACCAGCAACTACTGGTTGCCCCCACCATCTGCCGTGTATGCCGGGCCAGAGTGCACCGGAATGCCTGCTCGGTCAGGTGTAACGCCTGCCAGGGCTGGTGCCATTTCCGGGCGTGCTCTGGCCTAGGCACCACAAGGGACTGGTCCGAGAGCTTTACCGCTTCCTGCTGCCGCAACAACCCCCCGCAAGTGTCGCTCACGACACCGCCCACAACAATCGTTGGGCCATCACAACCACAGCGGGATGCGCAGCCGGGACGGGCCAGCCCTCGGATCCAGTCCCTCACCCCTCTCAACGCGACAACCTTACCGAGACAGACGAGACTCCTACAGTTCAACTGCAACGGACTCTCGAGCAAGATCTCGGAGGTGGTTGCCTTCATGGCTCGGCACGGGCTGTTAATAGCTGCGGTCCAAGAAACGAAGCTACGTCGCAGCTCAACTTTAACGAACTGTGACGGTTACAACGTGCTTCGTAGAGATCGCGAGCGAGATAATGGTGGAGGCCTAGCCTTCATTCTACACAACACCGTGCAGTATCGTCTCATTGATGTAGACATCGACCCAAGGGACAGCACCTTAGAATGTCAAGGGATTGCTGTCTGGTCAGGCGATGTCGAGCTCGAAATATTTAACATATATATACCCCCTGTCTCCTGCTGCCCCGCTGGATATCACCCTGATATAGGTGCGCTCCTCACTGGTGAAAACCGTTTGGTAGTCAAATGATCGTAGGGGAAATATTTTGGCAGAGCAGATAGACGATTCGACATTCTGCACCATGAACGACGAAGCCCCCACCAGGATTGTGGGTAGTTGCAGCAGCTCGCCAGATCTAACAATAGCTAGCGCAGGTCTGATAAATAGCATAACGTGGCGACCTATGCTATCGCTTGCATCAGACCACGTACCCATAATCATCTCGATTGACAGACCTGCCAACTATGTTGCCTCGGATCGCCACACCTATGTCAAGTTCAAAAATGCTGACTGGGAGCGGTTCGAGGATTTCACTGAAGACGCCTTCAGTGCTCTCTCAACTCCAACCGACGTTCGCGTAGGCGAGCGCATGTTCCGCAGGGTGGTGAAGTCCGCTGCAGCCCGTTTCATTCCGGCAGGGAGGATCCCTGTGATCCGTCCTGACTTCCCGGGTGAGGCGGTGTCTCTAGCGGATGAACGCGACCACCTCCGGCAGGCGGACCCCGGTAATCCCCGTATTATGCGACTAAACGGGGAGATCCAACGCCTGGTCAATGTTCATAAGCGAAACAAGTGGAGGGAGCACCTGAAGTCCTGCAACCTCGGTGCCGGAGTGGGCAAATTATGGTCGACCGTGAGGTCCCTGTCCAACCCGACGAGGCGTGATGATCGAACAGAAATCTGCTTTGGAGACCACGCCTCGTCGGACCCGAAGCGATGCGCGAACTATTTTAGTCGACAATTTACACTGCATCCTTCGGCCGACAGAACCAAACGGTCAGTCACCAGAAGGCTGCGCAAGTCAACACCAAGCGCACCAATTGTCCTCTCTACCACTGAGGTGAAGGAAGCCATCGGGAAGGCGAATGCCTCCAAATCCATTGGCCCAGACGGGTTAAGTATGTTGATGCTGAAAAAATTGGGCACCGCGGGAGTAGCATATCTCACCAAGGTCCTCAACCTGTCGTTAAGCACCTTGGTCATTCCAGATATCTGGAAGACCAGTAGGGAGATACCACTGCTGAAACCAGGGAAACCGGCCGGCCAAGGCGAGTCCTATCGGCCGATCTCCCTGCATTCTCCAGTGGTTAAGACACTTGAGGCCCTGCTGCTCCCGCATTTCAATCACCACCTCAGCCCGGCGAAGCATCAACACGGCTTCCGGAAAGTGCATAGCACTACAACGGCACTTAACGCTATAAACACTCAGGTTAATCGTGGTCTCAACGGCAACCGCCCCTGTGAGAGAACCGTCCTCGTGGCTTTGGACTTGTCGAAGGCCTTCGACACAGTCAGCCACTCCATCTTGCTGAAGGACGTGGAGGCCTCACTTCTCCCAGCGGCGTTGAAGCGATGGACCGCGAACTACCTGTGTGGTCGTCAAGCGTCGGTGTGCTACCGTGACTCAGTGTCAAAAGCGAGAAGAATTACCCCCATTCCGACGGTTAACCATCCGAAGATCCTGGGAGTCACCCTCGACAGCCTGGTCTCCTTCTCATCGCATATAACCGCAATCGTCAACAAGGTACAGAGCCGCAACAAAGTCCTCAAGTCGCTCGCCGGCAGCACTTGGGGCAAAGACAAAGAAACGTTGTTGGCAACATACAAGGCGATTGGCCGGCCGGTTCTAAATTATGCCGCGCTAATTTGGTCGCCCGGAACTAGCAGGACTCAGTGGTCAAGACTGGAGACCTGTCAGAACGCCGCACTCAGGACAGTGACGGGATGTCTCCTGATGACGCCTGTGGATCACCTCTACCATGAGGCTAACGTGCTTCCAGTGCAGGAGCACAAGATTATGCTCACAAAACAGTTTCTACTGGGGTGCCACCGTCCGGGGCACCCCAATAGAGACCTGGTCGCGCTGGAGCCGGCACCCAGGCACATCAGGGGACATCTCTCACAACAGACGGACGAGGTCCAGACATACGTACACCTACTGACCCAAGGACGTACCGACAGGCTCTGGACAGCATCCACAGGGAGTCGGTGTCCAAATACATCGACACCCGCCCTGTGAGTGCAGTCCTGGGAGTCCAACCACCACCCATAGCAGCTGAGGAGCTCCAGCTGCCTCGTGAGACCCGCGTCACTCTGGCTCAACTCAGATCTGGATATTGTAGCAGGTTAAACTCCTACCTATCCAGGATCAACCCCGACACCCCCAACACGTGCCCGGCATGTGAAGAGTCTCCGCACGACACCAATCACCTATTCACATGCCCGGCCAAACCTACTCAACTAACACCCCTCTCCCTATGGTCCGACCCTGTTGAAACGGCTCGTTTCCTGGACCTTTCGTTAGTTGAGCTTGACGATAATGATTGAGGGAGTCCGGCAACCCAGTGGGGTGTAGCTAGCCGCTACAACAACAACAACATTATCCAACAGAACTTTGGTAATGAACTCTCCATCTATATTTTTTACTAAGCGCGCAGGTACATTGTTGTGAATATATAAACATATGTTTGTGTACATACATACATATGCATCGCAGGTTAGGTTAGGTTAGAATAGTGGCTGCCACCGCGCAGAAAACACGGTAGCACACTTAGGCTGAAAGTAAAGAAGCTCGTTGTGATGGCACTGGCCCAAGCCATGCATTCTTCCCATCCCTTTAAAAATTGAACCATCCCGTCCTTTGATATCGAGTAGAAAATTAGGAATGCTCGCAGAAGTCAGGTCGGCTAAGCAGTCGAAGAAGTAATTTTTGAAGAATTGGTTGCGCGCCTTGGCCAGACCGGCACAGTGGTATAGATAGTGTTCCACCTCTTCCTCGTTCCTACAGCTGGGACAGAAATCGTTTGTTGGGTAACCTAGTCTCTCCCCATGCGTGCCCATAAGGTGCCGGTGCCCGGTTATCACATGGGCTCCGAAGCCCATTTGGAGTTTACTTTCTCCATAAGCTCAGATCTTATTCTATGCTTAAAGGACGCTAGAGGTGTACCCGCATCTTGGGCAGAGTTTATGGTATAACGGTTAGTTTTGTCCCTTTCCTTACCAACTCGTCAGCCAGGCAGTTGCCTGGAATTTCCTTATGACCAGGGACCCATACAACACATTTCAGCCGGTTTAGAGTCCTTCTGCACTCAACGGCTACTTTGAAAGTAGTACCGCATGAATTTAGAGATGTAGTAGCAGCCTGGCTGCCTGAGTACATAGTTATGCCCCTTTCTTGAAGGGTGCAGGTTATGAGACCACGAGCGTAAACTGAGGTTTAGATTGAGTTCACTTGAATGAACCCCGCTGCCTACCCTTTTGTTCAGCTTGGAGCCATCTTTATATACCCCTTTCAGACCGTGATGCATCAATTGTGCGGTCAAGTTTCAATGTCAATATCTCTACTATTTATGCACGTATGTTAAAATGGCCGAAATGCATCGATTGTGCTGATTATTGTGTACCTTTTCTTTTTGCACTGTTTCGCTATTCGGTTTACCATTATCAACGTGGTGATGAAATTCTTAGGTCGTATTTCGATTTTTTCAAAGAGAGCTGACGCAGTAAGTTGTATTTAAAATTATTAAAATATGATTAGTGAAAAAATAGTGGAGTGCATATTATAACTAAAAAAATAGTAAGTTTTAATATTTAAATTTAATAGGAGTGATTCAATGCAAGGTAAAGATGTTTTAGCCGTAATTTTCAACAAGTGCATCAATTGTGCGTATCAGGTCTTAAGTAACTAAACACAAGTGCTTTTTCTTGCATTTCATTTCGAAGAAATGCTTACAGATTTTAAGTTAAGAGAAGCATTCCACGTCGTTTTTCCAAGAGACGTTCCTGAAACCCAAAGAAGACTCAATATTTTTTGGAGAGTGCAACCAATTATTGATGCAGTGCGGAATGCCTGTTTGAAAATTTCAAATGCCTGGTCGTTGTCCAGTTCGTCAAAGTTTGCCTAATAAACCGAGGCGTTGGATTGAAAAACGAAGTATTGACCACATCAGATGGACTTGTTTTCGATTTCGAGATTTATCAGGGCAAGACAACACCTCTACCAGAGGAAAGTATTGGAATCAGTCCCGCATTTGTTTTGCGTCTGACACAAACGTTACCAGAAGGGTCAAAAGTATTTTTTGACAGATACTTTACTACTTTGCCGCTGAAAAGCTTCTGAAAAATGGAATTTACGGAACTGGAACAATTAAGCGGAACCGCATAAAATGTGTCAGTTTGACCAACGACAAAAAAAATTAAAACAAAGTTGTCGTTGTACAATGGAAGGACTCAAAGCCAGTTTTACTGGCCTCAACTGCATTTGGCTGCAGTCCAGTGGATGACGTTCGTCGTTGGTGCAAAAAAAAAAAATGCATACAAGTCGCTCGTCCAAATATAGTCCAGCACTACAATAAGTTAATGGGTGGTGTAGACATTTGGACATTGGGGTGTGGACATTTTTTAAACCTCGAAAGTGGCCACTAAAGGTAATTATTCATTTCATTGACTTAGCGTGTTGCAATGCTTGGATGGAGTATCGTAATTTTTGTCGGGAAATTAGAATGCCAAAGACTATACACGATTTGCTAAGTTTTCGGCTTGCGCTAGCAGAAGCTTTGGTAGCAGATCAAACTAAAACGAACGTGGAGTGGTGCTCTGAATCCGAATCAGGCGACGTTGATTTAACTCCACCTTCTAAACGATACCGTCCAGCAGACCAACCATACCCTGAAAAGCGGCTAGATGGTATCAATCACTGGCCAGAAGAATCTGACTTAAAATCAGCCCGTAAATGCCGTCGAAAAGACTGTAAGTCACGTACGCGCACGCGATGCACCAAGTGCGATTTATTTTTATGCTTAAATAAGAAAAAGAATTGTTTCACTATTTATCACACGAAAAAATAAAAAAAAGTTTAAATAGTAAGCATGTGTGGGTTTGTTTATTTTAAACGAAATCAGACCGAGATGCATCAAATGTGCGGGTCCTCGACACCCTAGAAGGAAATTTAGATGCCGAATATGTTTTAATATCACATAAAGACTGTATGTTCTAAAAATGGGGGGAAAAAATTCAGTAGTTTAGGGTCAGGTCTGAAAGGGATACAGCCGTTGCTCCCGAATCCCGGTCCACGGTACCTATCTTTGCTAGTGCGGATTTAAGATCTCTCCACGATTGGATCACATTTAGCCTGGCCGCAAGACAGCCCGCCAGAAATCTGTTATAGAGATCCACTGGTAGAATATTTAACAATACCTCCAGGGAGTTGGTGGGTGTAGAGGACAGTGCCCCACGTAATGAGCATTGAGGCTGCCTTCTGTACTCGTTCAAATTTTTCTCTGGATATATGTAGCCCTGTTCAGTGCCGGCCACCATACTACGACCCCGTAGAAGAGAATAGGTCTTATCATCGCTGTGTACATCCAGTGCACAATGTGTGGCTTTATTCCCCATTTCTTCCCTATGGCTGTTTTACAGGCATAAAGAACACCAATGGCTTTTCTGGAGCGGTCTTCAATATTTAGTTTCCAGTCGAGTTTTTTGTCCAGAATGACTCCAAAGTACTTGACCTCGGTTGTAAAAGTTAGTACTACCGCATTTAGAGAAGGCAGTTTGAAAGAGGGAATTTTGTATTTCCTCGTAAAGAGCACCGTGTCGGTCCTGGAAGGATTGACGCTGAGTCCACATTCCACAGACCAGGAGGTAACAGTATTGATAGCATTTTGAAGCAAGTCACTTAGGACTTGAATATGTTTACCAGTTGCTATGATTGCTATTACGTCGGCATATTTTACGACTAGGCAGCCGGTGTTCTTGAGGTATAAAAGAAAGTAATTTACAGTGAGATTCCACAACAAGGGGGAGAGAACGCTTCCTTGGGGTGTGCCTCTGGCTACGTGTTTAAATTTTGAACTGTCCCCTAGTATTTTATTTATTTATTTATTTAGTCTATGAACAAAAGTTTCTTACAGACTAGTTACAAAGTAATTAAAAGTTAAGATTTTAAAACCTAGATAGCTAAATTCAAAATATGAGAAAATACATATTTTGGATTTGAAAAATCAAGTTGAATGGAGCTCGAGAGTGTATTAAATTCAATTAGCGCTCGAACAAGGGGAGCATTTCGCGAATATTCTGTTTTACATTAAACTCCATAGAAAGGTAAATAAATACGAAGATTACGTTGAGGGATGTCGAAATTAATTCTTTCCAAAAGAAAGGAGCAGTTAATGTCCCCATTGATGATAATTTGAACAAAAGAAAGTGAGAGTACCGACCTTCTTGCTTAGAAAGTCTTAAGGTTAATCAAAAGCAAGCGAGATTTATAAGAGGCAATTGGCTCATCAAAACACAATGAACGTAAGGCATATTTAAAAAAACTTTTTGGACCCGTTTAATCCTATTTATATAATTTGTTTGACTAGGCCTCCAGCTAAAGGAGCATATTCCAAGTTGGAACGAACAAAAGCCGTATATAATAACTTAAGAGTATATGGGTCAGGAAATTTGGAACTATTTCGCCTAACAAACCTTAAAACCGAGTAAGCTTTCGAAATAATATGACAAATATGCCTATTAAAAGAAAAGTTACTCGAAAAAATTACGCCAAGATCTTTAATTTCGTCCAAACTTTGTAAAAAAGAATGAGAAATCATATAAGACGTCGGCAAGATATTGTTGTTGTTGTTGTAGCGGCTAGCTACACCCCACTGGGCTGGCGGACTCCCTCAATCGTTATCGTCAAGCTCAACTAACGAAAGGTCCAGGAAACGAGCTGTTTCAACAGGGTCGGACCATAGGGAGAGGGGTGTTAGTTGAGTAGGTTTGGCCGGGCGTGTGAATAGATGATTGGTGTCATGCGGAGATTCTTCACATGCCGGGCACGTGTTGGGGGTGTCGGGGTTGATCCTGGATAGGTAGGAGTTTAACCTGCTACAATATCCAGATCTGAGCTGGGCCAGAGTAATGCGGGTCTCACGAGGCAGCTGGAGCTCCTCAGCTGCAATGGGTGGTGGTTGGACTCCTAGGACTGCGCTCACAGGGCGGGTGTCGATGTGTTTGGACACCGACTCCCTGTGGATGCTGTCCAGAGCCTGTCGGTACGTCCTTGGGTCCAGCGGTCGGTGTATGTATGTCTGGACCTCATCCGTCAGTTGTGAGAGATGTCCCCTGATGTGCCTGGGTGCCGGCTCCAGCGCGAGCAGGTCTCTATTGGGGTGCCCCGGACGGTGGCATCCCAGTAGAAACTGCTTTGTGAGCATAATGTTGTGCTCTTGCACTGGGAGCACGTTAGCCTCATGGTAGAGGTGATCCACAGGCGTCATCAGGAGACATCCCGTCACTGTCCTGAGTGCGGCGTTCTGACAGGTCTCTAGTCTTGACCACTCGACGCCCGCCCTGGCCAGAAGTATGAGTAGCAATCCTGCTGCAAGGTATTGCACCCAAGGGGAGATAAGATTGGAGGTGTCCGGCAGCCTAAGTGGGGTTAGGTCGCCGAAACAACAGTCCTTGGTCGGATGAAATCCGAGTCACTTCGGTAGCGTAGAACCGACTGTTGTGGAAGTGATCATACTGGCCTCGATCTAGCCAGTGATTATACGTAGCTGGGAATGAATGTGGAGAACAAACTCTAATTTCGGGAACAAGTTGTATTACAGCTGCGTAACCACACAGTGACTTAGTCCTGACTAATGGTAAGTGTGGGCGGTTCCAGTCCGAGTAGTACCTCCTATAAGCATATAAAATAATAATAACAAAAATAATATTCTGATTACCTTAAATTAAAATCCAAAGAGAATCGTTTTCCACAACCTTCAAATGTGCATTGAAATGGTTTCTCTCCAGTATGTACCAGTTGATGGCGTTTAAGTTTTGAACTTTCAACAAATGCTTTACCGCATTCCGCGCATACATGAACACGTGGTCCATGAGTGTGTAGATGCTTGCGCATGGCGGAGTTATCACGAAAAAATTTGTAACATCCCTTTTGGGGACATGCAATCCGCTTTTCCCCAGGCCCATTGCAATTCGTTTCGGTGGCTGCAGTGTTTATCTTGTTACTGTAACTCAATGGTGGCGGCGAAGAGCTAGTATGCGGATTTTGCTGTAAAACAACTCCCACTGGTAAGGCAGGAGTTGACAAGCTCCCATTATCTAAACTGGTCATTGTGATCACAGCAGTATTTGCAGGATGAATAAGCGGAGTGGTCAGTACAGTAGTGCGTGAAAGGTGCAAAGCCACATTTTTTCTGTTCTCATCCGATTTTGTAAGATTATCGGCTCTATTATTTGATGCAGTCTTTTTTAATTTTAGTTTATTGTCTATATTACTGGTACGAGTAAACTCCGATAAATGTTGATGACTATGCTCGTCTAAACCTATTATCGACGGCGTAATCGTAGTACATGCAGTATTCATCACTGTGCACGAGTCGCAAGGATCGACTGAATTTCCTACTAAAACTTGTTGATTATGAAGATCTTGCTGTTGTAAAATAAATTGTCCGTGTAACAGTTGTTCTTGTTGTTGCTGGAAATCATTGCTATCGATGGTTGGCACAAATCCCTGCACTGAGTCCGTAACAATACATTCGTTATCTACTTCGCGTTCCTCACAGGCTATGAAGTCGTGATTATCCGGATTTGAAGCTTCGTCGTCCGAATTACCAGAAGCCCACATAGTCACGCTAAATTCACCTTCCATCGTTTTTATTTGTACCTGTTTCTGCTCCCAACGGCGCGGTTTAACAGGTTCTTCTATAATTTCAAAAGGCTTGTAGCAAATTGCATTACTCGGATTAGTACCTACGCCGCCAGCGGTCTGTGGTATTTCGATTTTGTTGATATATTTTTGACGTGCATTTCGTTGATGGCTAAATGGTACTACGTTACTATTGAAAGCACCACTAGCCGCATGTTGGGCCTCTTGTACATGTGTGGCTATATTGCGCGTTTGACCAACCACATTTGCATTCATAATGTCTGCTGTCGGTATAGAGTTAACCTGATTAACATTATGTCTTCGTTTCCTAAAAGCAAATCAAATTATAAACTATAGATTTAAGACTCAAAAATAGCAAACCGTGTAGAAACCACAGTCAACGAACTGGGCGTTGTAGTTATTGGCACTGCTGAATCCACATACAAGCTTCTATTGGTGTATGCAGATAAGCCTGTATAATTTTCATTTGTAATTTCCTTACATGTAGGTAGGTGGGAGTCTGAATGAATGGCTACGCGTTCACTTTCGAATACTGAAAATATACAATTTAATAGAAGAGTTGTTAAGCAAAGTTTTCAATGCCAATTTCCTTATTACAAGAACTATTGTGTGACTATTATAGCCGTCATCTTTTGTAAGCGATTTGCAAAAGAACGTCCAACGCGCTTATAATCAACTATCTTATATTTTGAATACACTTTACAACACTTGTATTATCTGTAAAAATGAATGGTCGATTGTAAAATTTGCTAGCAAAAGAAAACAAAATGAGTTGTTCTGAAGAATCGTCGGTAAATATATTCATTTAATCAAAAATAATAATTAATAATAAATTATCGTGTATTTATTGTGGGATTGTACCAATGATTATCACTCAGCAGCGTGAATTAATGCCCCTTTTATGTTTGGATACGAGTGTATAGTTGCCGGTCCACTAGCCACGGCTACTAAAACCGTTATTTGTATTATGTATGGCGATTGATCTCAGTATACAGAAAAGCTCAGACATCAACATCACTGATTTTGCTTTTTTGACAATAACATTTTAAAGAAATAGTGAAAAGATATAAAGATCGTTTTGAAAGGAAAACATTTACATACTTTCAATAGCCGATAGCAGTTGCTTGCGTAAAGGAAATTCTAGTATAGTTGAATAGCGGCTACTAGTCTCCTGCTAGTCTCCCGTAATAAGGGTATAAGTAAAGTTGGAGCCGTGAAAGTGAAATATTGGACGCCATATTTGCAAGTCCCCTGAATACTCAATATCTAACAAGAAATATGTAAAATATTCGTCAACAGTTTTTCTTGACCAATGTGGTGGTGGTTTAATTAAAAACTTATAAGAGGCTATTTTATTTACGTCTTCTCCACCTTGTTTATTTACTTATTTTGATGTTTAGCGAAAATGTCCCAACAGTTTCCAAATTTCCCTTAGTACTTTCCGATGACCTATTCACAATAGCACTACTTTCTTACTTTCCAACACTTTCGGCTATTGTTTAAGCGAGTTTAATTCAACTCGTGTTTAGCATCATTGTCGGAAACAAAGTTGGCAGAAAAAATCAGCAAAAACATTGGCTGCCTTAACAGGAGTAGTTGCAACCTTATTGTTAAAGAATACCAAAGAAGGTATTCTAGAATTAGAATTTTGTGATGTGATATATTTTCTGAAAGATTTAGGATTGCTTTTGATATATGATTCGTAGTTATTGATACACCGTTTAAAGAGAGACTTATCAAGAGTCCTAAAACTCTTTTGATGGAACTGATAGCAATCCAGCCTTAAGTTTTTTTTGGAACATATATTTGAGATGTTTTAGTTCCCTAGTGTACCAAGGTAACTTGTTTTTATGGCGATGAACGGAAGGAACAATACTGACATACAGTTCAAAGACGGTAGATTTTAATGTTTTGAAAGCTGTTGCAGTGTCTTTGCTAGAAAGTAAAATGTTCCAGGCATAACTTAGCAGAAGTGAGTTTAAGCGCTCAAAATCACAGCAGTTATAATTAATGATAGTCCGATTACTTTCAATAGGAACTTTAGGGTTTTGCATAAACGATGTCAACTTCACTCTTTGATTAAATTTTTGTCAATAGTATGAATCACTACCATGGAAGAACCTAAATTATAACATAATCTATAACTTGAAGTTATCACCTCACTCCAATATATTCATTTTGACTGAAGAAAGTTCGGTTACGTGGTGCAACGACAAAGTCGAGTATGTTCAGCGAAAATAAATGTGTCTAAATACAGAATTCGTCATTGAATAATTGACTTTTCTGTATATTGTAAGACACGGTGTATAACTTAGTCAATGCATATAATAATAATGTCAGCCTCGAAATCCAAAGGAGGATCACTCTTGCCAACAAGTGCTACTTCGGACTGAGTAGGCAACTGAGCAGTAAAGTCCTCTCTCGACGGACAAAAATTACGATCTATAAGTCTCTCATTATGCCCGTCCTATGCATGGACAATGACGATAACTGATGAGAAGGCTCTAGGAGTGTTCGAGAGAAAGATTATTCGAAAAATGTATGGGCCTTTACGCCTTTGCGATGGCAAATACCGTAGCAGATGGAACGATGAGCTGTTCGAGCTTTATAACGGCATAGATATAGTGCAGCGAATTAAGATCCATCGGCTTCGCTGGCTAGGTCATGTAATTCGAATGGATGAAAGTGCTCCAGCTCTGAAAGTATTCGACGCGGTACCCGCCGGTGGTAGCAAAAGAAAAGGGAGGCCACCTCTGCGTTGGAAAGACCAAGCGGTAAGGGACTTGGGTAGCCTTGGTATTTCCTACTTGCGCCAGTTAGCGAAGGAGAGAAATAACTGGCGTGCTATGCTAAGCTCGGCCAAAATCGCATAGGCGGTTATCGAGCCAATGAAAGAAAAAGAAGAACTAAGTAATGTCGTTTAAAAAAAAAAACGTTTAATTCAAGAGTTAAAGGAAGAATCGTTTATTCAAGCATAGCGAGGGAGCATAGCTTTTCACACATTTTCCCATCTTTCAGGCAATTTGTGAATTCCACGGCAATAAAAGTCTTTGGGTTTTTCGGCAAACTAATTATCAAGCCAATATTCATATTTTTGTAAGAATCGAAGCGTTGCCCAGCAAGTGCGTGTCCCATCGATTCGAACAAGTGGTAATCGGACGGGGCCAGGTCAGCTTAGTAGGCCGCATGTGCGATAACTTCCCAAATGAGTGCTGCCAACGTCTTGCCGTATGTGATGGAGCGTTGTCGTGCAGGAAAATGACTTTCGTGTTGCCTTTTGCGATATTGCGGCCGCTTTTCTGCAGCGCCCAGTTCAAATCGATCAATTGTTGTTGGTAGCGTGCCGTATTACCCGTTTCACCGGGTTTTAAAAGTTCATAATACACAAAGCCCTCTGGGTCCCGAAGCCGAAGCGATTCGGCCGAGCAGTCGATGTTGACGGATGTCCAGGGTCTACCCAGGATCTCTTGCGCTTGGGGTTCTCTAAAAAAAACCGTTTTTATCGCCAGTGACAATTCGATGCAAATTCGGCGGGCTGGCTCACATTCAAGTGCTCTGCGAGTTATTTTTGGCGTTTGGGAATTATCTTCCTCCAATAACGCTTGCATTTCGGCGTGTTCTTACCTTTGCGGAGCTCCAAAACTATCTTTGTCCTTGATATCGAAATCACCACTTTCGAATCGTTGAAACTTTTTAATCTTTCCCACGTTTTAACACTTGCCTTTTGTTCACCAACGGCTTCAACCAGCATTCGGTGCGATTCCGGGGCCGGTTTCTTTAAATGAAATAACATAATTAACATTGTCCGCGATTGCTCTTTATTCGGCAAACTCCACATGTTGACTGCGCTGAGAGTAACACGATAATGACGCTCGATTAGCGAGAAAATTTGGTGGTATGACAGTTAAGGTTGACGTTTTACACTGTCAAAGTTTATTGACATGCTATACATATTCAGGCTTGGGCGACATCTAAATGTTTTTTCTACATTGTAGAGAGGTCTGAAGCAGGGTTACCTGCTGAGTTTTGACTGTAGATACTTTTCTGTTCAACATTATTGATAAAATATGTTCAGCCATTGAGTAAAGTAATGCGAAGGCTTCTTAGCAAGTAAGGATTCGACGCATTAACATACGGATAAAGAGACACACAGTCGTAGAACAACTATAGACGCAAGCGAAATATATGTGTGACGATAAATGGCTGATTCAGGTTAGAGAATATGTATTTACGTATACGCGTATCGATATTGTTAATCGTATGTCAATATCCAATCAACGTCTTCGAAACTTATATTTTTTGGTTTTCGAGAAACAAAGATTAGAATTCTTAAATTTAGATGACATTATGCGTGAATTCTGCAAAAAAAAAAGTCGAAGAATTCAACTGTTTTAAACGTTTTACGAGTATGTTTCAAAATGCTATAGATTGCTTATATATATATTTTATTACTTGACAGAATAAAGTTTTCTAACGAGATTCATTTTATTTATTTTTGTAAATATAAAGCCCCCCCTGTACAAAGTTTGAGCACCCCCAATGAGTCAATCCTGGCTACGGTCCGGAGGGAGCTCAAAGAATTCATAAAATTCTAAACGCACTGCTAAATCAACATGATGGCTTTCGGCGGCGAGATATGTAGATGTGAGACATTCCGATACATGATACACTTATAAAGATTAAATCTAAAATACGATTTAGTTTATTAAGAAAGCCATTAATTTGAAATAAACCTAAACTCAAAAGACTATATGTAACAGGAAGATCACATTTAGCAACGACATTAGTTGGGGTATATGCGCTAAAGTTGTTACTAAGGTTAGACCAAGATATGTTGCCTAAATTAAAATCACCAAGAACACAGAATAAGAATATTAACCATATTTGATTTATAGTTTTATCACAACTGTTAGGTGGGATCTATGAAGCACAAACAAATAGTTGGTTGGCCACACCCCTCACACAGACGCAAAGTAATTAATATTACTAGGCAGACACGCGTCAAACTTGCACAACCAAACTAATCTAATCTTAAGCAGCGATCACACGATTTGTACATTTGCACATTTTGGCAGTCACAGAATGGTGTTCTCAAGAAATTTTTAGTTCAGATCAACAAAATAAAAAAAAAATGTACTCTATTACTGTTAAAATGTACAAATCTCAACAAATGCACAAATCCTGTGATCATTGTTTTACAATCTGACTGCGGTAGCTCGGCTGTACTCAATCCCAACTCTTAGGTCCACGTTCGTGCACCCTGGGCAACATGAGCAACTCATGAGGGAGATACGGTAACCAACCCGTGTGGAGCCTTGGGTCACGGCTAATAGAGTGGGAGCTTTAGTGGAGCCACTCCGACATATTCGGTTTAAGGGTCCACTAAAGTCCGTAGCGTCTGTTCACCAGGAGGTGCGGCTGCAAGCGGGCGTCTGTCTTGGAGCAAGCGGCTCGCAATATAAACGAACTCAAATCTATCATCCCCAGCAATGCGCACAACCGCAGGGCTTGAAACCCGCCACGTAAAAAAAAAGCCGGAAAATTCAGTCTCCACGACGAAACGTCCTATAACGGATTGAGACTGAGCTATTCGCCGGGGCCCGAAACATGGTTGCCCCTAATACCAGGTTCCAACATAAGAAGATTCACCAGGCTACGTGGCTGTCTCCAGATGGTAAGACACGAAACCATATCGACCATGTTGTGATAGACGAAAGGCATGCTTCCAGTGTCCTAAATCCCCCGGGGCCGACGGGTTACCAGCTGAGTTATTTAAGTACGGCGCACAATGGGGCAGCAGACCAGAAAAGTTGGCAAAAACTAATTTTTTCAAAATAGCCGGTAGCACTTTTCGTTTATTGCTTTGGATTTATGAATATACTAGCAACAATAAACCAACGGTTTTTCAATGTCATTTTCACCACCTCTCTTTTCAGAGCCTTACAAACACAGAGCTTATTTTCGTAATAAGTGCAGTTTGATTTTTGTGCATTTTCTATTCACAGTTTGAATATATATTTTCCAGTCGCTGACTATAATTTAGCAACTTTAATTATGGAACCATCAACATCGGGTATTTATAAAGATTCATTTATATTCACTTTGTGCGTAATTGTGATTTTCACATTTTGGTCGTTTTTTTTCGGAAACCTACCTTAATAAATTTATTTTCCTACAGTTTAAGTTTTAAAAATTGGAAAAGTTAGTGAGCCCGGCATGATCGGCCGGAAATTTTTTAATTATCCTGTAATATGTATATTTATGTACTTAATTGGAAAAAAAAGTTGTGCGGATTTTTTGCGTTTTGGCATTTGCTCGCATTTATGTATGTGCCTATGTACTACCTTTTGTTGTAGTTTAGTTCGAAGCTTTTTTTACTTTGTTTTGATTATTTGTTTGTCAAACGTCAACTACAAGTAACTACAAATGTGAACTGCATTGATCTTTATTATTTTAGTTGTAAATCGTCAAATAGAATCCAGTGTTGCCATACTATCTTAATTTTATAATCTTTTAGTGGTTGATTTAACTTTTCATTTCAGGTGTTAGTTCTAAAACAATTTTTGTCAATCGTAGGGAGCTCATTCAAATAATATTTTGTTGTGAAAAAATCACTACTGATGAAAAGTTTATTTTTTTTAAAAATGAATTGGAAAAACAAACAAAATTTCAGCAAGTGACTAAAGAAGAATTGAATAAAACATTGAACCGCCTGAAGTCTGAATTTAAACTTCGTTGGAACAAATCGTACCGAAAAATAGACGTTTTTAATGAAATTAATAAAACATGGCTGGATTGCTCAATTTGTTTTATGAAAAATTCAAGCCGAAAAGGTGGTCGGCCTGTGAGATCTTTTGAAGAAAGCTCAGAGCGTACCAAACGAATGAAAACAAAAGATTTGAGGGAATCTACGCCAGTTGATGTCCTGAGTTATGCTACTCAAATGAAATTAAGGGAATCGGGTGAAGTGAAGGCATCAAAACTTTTGATGAAAAGCTTATCTCAGAATTATGATAGCGCAAATATGTGTTCAAAAACTTCATCAGGCCATTACGAAAGTACTTGTTTGTCAGGTGAAGATGCTTTGGCTGTCGTGGTAGATGCCAAGTTGACAAGGAATCAGTACAATATAATAAGATTGGCTGCTCGGGATAAATATCCTTCCTATAAAGTAATACAGGAAGAAAAAAAGAAATGTTATCCTTCCAAAGAACACATCAAGGCAACTAATACGCTTGTCTGTGCAACTTTACAATCCTTACTGGACCACACAATATGTCGTCTGATTATTGCACAGAGGACTGTAATAGATTCCATTCCCGCAAAGGATTTACACAAATTGCGTATGTACACAAAGTGGGGATTCGATGGTAGCTCAGGCCATAGCTCATATAAGCAAGTATTTCATGGTATTGAAGCTTCTGATTCTGCTGTTTTCATAACTAGTATTGTGCCTATTCGTATTGTGTTGGGCGAAAAAGTTGTTTGGCAAAATCCTGCTCCATCTTCGACGCGCTATTGCAGGCCTTTGAAAATTGAATTTATTAAGGAATCCTCTGAAGTTTCAATAGCGGAGAAAAACAGAGTTACTGAAGAGATTGGAAATCTTAAAAAATCTAAAACGATATGTGATGGAAAATCTATTGAAGTTGAGCACGCTTTACTTTTTACTATGGTGGATGGGAAAGTTTGTAATGCGATAACCCAGACGACATCCACTCAAAAGTGCTACATTTGTAGTGCAACAAAACAAAAGATTTTAACAATATTGACAAAATGGTGAAACGAGAAATACATGCAGATAACTTAAGCTTTGGACTATCAATATTGCACGGATGGATAAGATTCTTTGAGTGTCTTTTGCATCTGTCTTATAAACTGCTTGAAAAAAATATTGTTGCTGAAAATAAAAACCGAATACAAAACGAATTTAAAAAACGCTGCGGTTTGATTGTTGATGTTCCAAAGCCAGGGTTGGGAAATTCTAATGATGGCAACACAGCGCGACGATTCTTTAGGGAGGCAGAGGTTTCGGCCGAAATTACAAAATTGGATTTAACTTTGATTAAAAGATTGCACAATATATTAATAACTGTAGCCAGCGGACATGAAATAAATGTTGAAAAGTTCACGAAGTATTGCCAGGACACTGCTAGGTACTTTGTGGATAAATACCCTTGGTATCGTATGCCTCCAACAATGCATAAGTTTTTAATACATGGCCCTGAAATAATTTCTCACGCTTTACTACCAATCGGCCAATTATCGGAAGAAGCACAAGAGGCTTGCAACAAGGATTTTAAAAGATATCGCGAACACCATTCAAGAAAATGCGGCCGTGTGGAAACTAATATTGACATATTCAATTCATTTATGCTAAGGTCTGATCCGGTAATAAGTTCAAAGAGAAAATTCAAAAGAACTAATAACCAAAAGTTACCAACTGAAGTATTGGAATTATTGATATGTCCACTTATTCCTAATAACGATGAAGAATATGATGATATTTACGATGATGACGGTCAACAAAACGAAAATTGGTCTAGTGATGAAAGTAGCAATAGCAACTAAATACTTCCTAAGTTACTTTCAAATAATTTGTTTATTTTGTTAAAATAATTTCTTTTGTATTCTTTAGATTATTTTTATAGTTTATTTGTTATTATTGAAATAAAATAAAATAAAAAATAAAGCAGTCGCCACCAATCACTATATGAACGGTTCAGGTAAATCTGATACAGTCTAAAAACTTCGGTTGTAAGCGCAATATTCTGAAATTTGGTGCACATACTTACTTTAGTAAGAGGAATCAGGGTACCAATTTCCAACTTCCTAGCTTAAGCCCTTTAGTTGATGCCAACTTTTAGGTCATTCTGCCCCACTGTGCGGCGGAGAGGAGCTGGTTAAGTGTATGCACGAGCTCATTTATAGAATATGGTCGGAGGAACGCATGCCTACTGATTGGAACTTAAGTGTGCTCTGCCCAATTCACAAAAGGGGTGATCCTGCAGTTTGCGCCAATTATCGCGGGATTAGTCTTCTTAACATCGCGTTTAAGGTTCTGTATAGTGTATAGTGTGAAAGACTTATTAATAAACTGATTGGACCTTATTAGTGTGCTTTAGACCTGGTAAATTTACAACCGACCAGATAATCACAATATGCCAGATCTTGGAAAAGACCCTAGAAAGAAGAATCGACACACACCATCTTTTTGTCGACTTCAAAGCCGCCTTCGACAGCACGAGAATAAGTTTCCTATATGCCGCAATGTCTGAATTTGGTATCCCGGCAAAACTTATACGGCTATGTAAAATGACGTTGAGCAAAACCACCAGCTCCGGCAGAAAAGGGAAGAACCTCTCCGACCCGTTTGATACCAAACGACGTTTCAGACAGGGTGATTCTTTGTCGTGCGATTTCTGTAACCTGATGCTGGAGAAGATAATTCGAGCCGCAGAACTAAATCGGTCAGGCACCATCTTTTATAAGAGTGTGCAATTGCTGGCATACGCCGATGACATTGACATCATCGGCCTAACAGCGCGCAGTTATCTATCCAAACTGGATAGAGAAGCAAAGCGAATGGGTCTGGAGGTGAACGAGGGAAAGACGAAGTATCTCCTGTCGTCAAATAAACAGTCAGCACATTCACGACTGGGATCAAACATCACTGTTGACAGCTATAACTTTGAAAAAGTAGAGGACTTCGTTTACTTAGGAACCAGCATTACCATCAATAACACCGTCAGCCTTGAAATCCAACGCAGAATCTCTCTAGCCAACAAGTGCTACTTCGAACTGAGTAGGCAATTGCACAGTAAAGTCCTCTCTCGACGGACAAAAACCATACTCTATAAGTCTCTCATCATGCCCGTCCTATTGTTTGGCGCAGAAGCTCGTCCATGACAGTATCAGATGAGAAAGCTTTTGGAGTATTCGAGAGAAAAATTCTTCGAAAGATTTATGGACCTCTGTGCTTTGCAACGGCGAATACCGCGTGCGATGGAACGATCAGCTGTACGAGCTGTACAAGGACGTAGACATAGTGCAGCGGATTAAGAACCAGCGGCTCCGTTGGCTAGGTCAAGGCGTACGAATGGATGAAATATCTCCAGCCCTGAAGGGTTTTGACGAGGTACCCGCTGGAAAGACCAAGTGGAAAGATACTTGGCTATACTTGGGATTTATAATTGGCGCCAGTTAGCAAAAGATAGGGACAGCTGGCGGACTTTGTTGACCTCGGCCAAAATCGCTTAAGCGGTTGATGCGCCAATTAAGTCAGTAATTGTACCAGAGTAGTGTTGTTGTGACATTCATACATACATTCCCACACCTCGTGGATACTCATAAAACATTAGTTTTTTCATAATTCTCACTCAAATTTGGTATTAAGCGAAACAAAAGTAAGTAAGACGGCCATACAACATGGCCTCCGACCCAGGTGGTAGGGACCAAAGTTATTTTGCCATACTTGGAGATATTCCACCTCCAAATCGCAAAACACCGAATCTCAATAATAACTATGACTTCCCACAACTTAAAAAAACTAAAACTAATAACGTTACTAATTCAATGTGCCCCGAATACCTAGTAATAAAAAATAAAGAGAATAAACTATTAAAAAACTTCAACATATTTGTTATTTAAAAAGCCCTCGAATCAATTACAACCGAAAGTCCAAAATAAAATAAGTTTTAATAGAGAAGGCGATTTAATAATTTTAACGAAAAATAGCCAACAAACAAAAAAATTTGTTAAAGCCACCCAACTCTCTAACCTCTGCCCAATATCAGTGAATTTGCACCCAACACTAAATACAATAAAAAGTGTGATATATTCCAACTTCCTTACCAACCTCAGTGAAAGCGAGATCATTGGCGGACTCCGACAGCAAGGTGCAACGGAATGAAAAAAAAAACACGAAAGTAAAAGAAGGTAGAGTGGTAAATACCCCTTTGCATATAATCTCTTTTGATTTGTATGAATTACCCAGAGAAGTTTATTTCGCATGGATGAAAGTGAAAGTCGAACCCTACATCCCATCTCCCATGCAATGCAAAAATTGCTCCCTAATGCTCGTAGGGCATACAGCAAAGCACTGCAAATCCGAACAAAAATGTAATATTTGCTCTACAGCTGTACATAGCCCCTCAACCCTGAACAAAAGTTGAATGTATAAATTGCAAACACAAACACCGATCAGACAACAAAAACTGTCCAATATTCCAAAAAAGAAAAGAAATACTAGTATACAAAACTTTAAGCAAGTGCTCATTTCGTGAAGCAACGGAAGACATTTTTTTTTCTCTCCTTTTTATATTTACAATCTGTTGTATGACAATAAGCAAATGCAATTAAATCTGAAAATTGGCGCTGATGCATAAGTTGCAATTTGTCCATTAAATACATTATGTGTATTTTAAAGTTTAAGATTTGTACTCTATGTAACAATCCGCTTAGTTTGGTATTATAGTTTACAACTTATTTAGTGTACTTAAACTTAAGATCTAAATGATAAATCTAGGGGATGCAGCCTTTGCAGTCGGCGAGTCTCGGCGCTGTTGTCCAATAAATTTATGGCGTGTATGTTGGGGTGGCAGCTTAGTCGGTTAAAATATCTAGAACTGAATTTCTGAAGTTTCTGAATCTCACATTTTACCATAGGTATTTCTAGATCTTTGTGTATATCACGGAGCGTTGGCAATCAGGCTGAGTGTTTTCGACTGTTATCTTTGAATTATCCCATATGTCCAAACCGGTTTTAAAATGCATTTATATAAAAGCACCTTATTTTTAAGACTAAGTTTAGACTTAGGGCCGAGTAACCAGTACATTTTTCTAGTCTTGATTTTAAGCTGCTCTCGCTTGGCTTTTATGTGTTGTTGCCAAGTTAATCTTCTGTCTAAGTGCATCCCGACGTACTTTGCGCTGATGCATTTTAGGATAGTTGTTTGATTGAGATTGACGCTGGGGCAATCACCTGTTTTCATGGTGAAGGTAACATGTGCTGATTTTGCTGTGTTTACCATGGTGTTTCAATGTCGAAGCCAAGACTTTAGCTGTTTTTGAAC
The DNA here is from genome assembly GCA_963971545.1 of Philophylla caesio. NCBI lineage: Eukaryota > Metazoa > Arthropoda > Insecta > Diptera > Tephritidae > Philophylla > Philophylla caesio. The sequence goes on from OZ020605.1 coordinate 27,621,873, forward strand.
AGCTTCAGAAGCTTCGTTTGCTGAGGCAAGGATAGTGGTGTCGTCTGCGTATACATATATTTTCTCCGTTTATTATTGGCATATCAGCAGTGAAAATTGTGTAGAGTGTTGGGCACGCTGCCTTGCGGAACACCTGAAATAATTTGGTATATTTCGAAAGTGTAGAGAAAAAATATACCCCTAAGTCTTTAATACGGTCTAATGTTTTTAGTTAAGACCCCGAAATGTTATAAGAATAGTATATGAAATTAGCTTTCCTGCTTTAAACTACATGAAAGCAAATGCTGGTGATTAGATATAAATGATTTTTTTCGCACCAAGAATAAACCCTATCTACATATGTATGTCAAATTGCATTGAAATAGAATCATCAACATTCAAAATGCCGGAGTAAATTTTAAGGTCATCCGCGTATAAGAGAAATTTAGAGAACTGAAAACATGAACTGATATCATTAATAAAAATTACAAAGAGAAGCGGACCGAGAATACTGCCTTGAGGAACTCCTGACGTTACCTCAAATGGACGGGAATAAATGTTATCAAGCATTACTGAACAGACTCTACCGGATAAGTATGATACTATCCAATTCAAGAAGGCGGAGTGAAATCCCAAGTCAGCTAGTTTACTTAGCAATATTTTATGCGAAACTCTATCAAAAGCCGTGTTGGCTCGGACTTATGAGGCTAGAAACTGCGAAAGTCAGCTTTGCCTTAACAACGGTCTCAAATAGCTTTGAAATAGTTGTCAATTTCGTTATAGGTCAATAATTCATGACATCATTTTTATTTCCGCTTTTGAAAATTGGTGTTATATGAGCTTTTTCCAATCCAGTAAAAACAGTTCAGCAGAAAGCGACATATTAAAAATAAAGGTTAATGACTTTATGAGTGAGTTGCAATTTTTGAGGGGAATAGGTGATAAACCATTAGTGTCGGTAAGCGATGAGAACTTCAGAGTTGCAATCCCTCTTTGAACATCATCCTCCGTTACGGACAATATTCCAAAGAATAAAGAAGTGTCTGAAGTGTCTGAGAAGCCAGAACAGTTTAGGCCAGTATCCGAATCAGTTACCAAGTAAGCACCGTATCATCTGCAGATTTGGCATATTTATCTCTGTAAAACATAGAGGAAGGTACGCTAGAAGTCGACTTTTTTGATTTAATATAAGCCCAGAAAGCTTTCGGATTTTTTCTTATATTTCTTTCTAAATTCGATATGAACCTAGAATACATCAGTTTACCGAGCCTCTTAAATTCAGCCAACTTACATTTATAAACATTATATAGATCCGAGTTTTTTGAAACTTTGCATCGATTTTTTAAACGTTTGAGTTTTCTAGTAAACCAGTCGAGCTTGTATTTCTTTTCAGGGAAAACAGCAATATGTTTCAGACACACATTGTTAAGTTTTGACTTAAAAATATCGAAGCAACCCAATAAATCCAAGTTAACAAAAAGCCGATCCCAATTAATGTCAAATAACAACTCATTTAAAAGTTCAAAATTACACTTGTTGAAATGAATTTTACAATCTCAGTTGCTGGAGACGAATGAAAAAACTTATAAAATCCTATATCTAGAACTAATGGAGTATGATGAATACTGGCCCTAGAAATCGGAAGACTACATTCCACGAGCTGAAACTTTAAATTTGTTGACATGAATATTAAATCTTATATTAGCTTACACTTATTAAGAAAACTGTTTACTTGGATTAGTCCAATAGTCAAGAAACTATCAATTAAATATGATTCTGTGGAAGTAGTGACATTAGAAAGCGTAAGAGAACAGTCATTGGCTAAGTAAGACCACGATAAGTCACCTAAATTAAAATCTTCAAGTGCACAAAGCTGTCGACTTCCAATTTTAGACCCCATCCAGATAATGTTATCAACATGTGCGTTGTAGATGGTTTGTGGGCTCTGTGGAGGGATGTAAGAAGCACAGATGAATAACTTGGCGGAAGCGCCAACGAGTCGCACACAAATTTGGTCCAGAGTGGGGTCATCATTATCAAGGCTAAATAGGCAAGCTCGAAGTATTCTCTTTAGAGAGTTTAGTTGAGACTGCAAACTTTCTGTTTGGCGAATTAAGCACTTTTTATCTTCACGAAGTTCATGTACCAACACAGTAACACGGGCATTTTCAGCTCTTAGGGTAGCAATCTCTTTAATAACGGTTTTTAATAATTGTACACATTGATTTTGGTCATTAGAACTAACAACGCATTCACCTATCTCAGAATTTTTTTGCGTAGGTGTACTAATTGTCAGCGATTTTTGTTGTAGAGTATTGATGTTACACTGCTTATCGATTTCTTTACTTGAACAAACAGAAATTACACTCTCCTCAAGAACAGTGGGGGGAGCCGGTGAGCGAGTAGAATTTCGCCGAGCCAATTGCTCTTTTTCACTTTTTGCAGAGAAAAGGCTTATCAGAGTTCGGTAGGAATTCTACATCCGAAGGCAAAATTTTATTACATTTTAAATGAGAGAGGGCATTGCACCTTGCGCCCTGAATTTTGAGATGCGATCGCTCCACCTTATTGCCACACAAACAAGGCATTTTAGCATCACTATTAGCGTAAAATATTAGAGTCACTGTCTCAACTGTTTCGCCAAATTGACCACAACAATCTGTTTTATACTTACGTAAAAACAACTGAGCACAAACAGCGCGTAGAAATATGTATGCAAATTAAAATATACATATATTTATACTAAATAATATAAAATGTAAACGAGAGCGATCAAAAGCACGTCAAGGCACGACGACGGTCACGGCACGGCATGGTATACGTACTGGGACAGGCTCTAAAACAACGTGTTTTATTAATGATTTTATGAGAATTGCAGACCCACCGTGTGCCTTACCATCGGGATGGTTTGAGGTAATAAGATCGAATCCATTTATTTTAAATGATGATTTAGTGGTAAAGTGGGTTTCTGAGACCAATAATATATCTACATTGTTTGCTTTTATAAAATATTCAACCTCCAGTCTATGATTACTCAGTCCATTGGCATTCCAAATCACTAATTTCAGACTTCATTGCATAACTTAGTTAACAGAGATGACATCATATTTATTAATGTTGTGGTTAACTCAATTTGTTTGGCAATAAATTCTTCGAGTTTCTCTAATTTGTCATTGCTTCCATTGTTTGTAGTAGAACTATGTTGTCCTCTTGTTACATCTGCATAGCTAAAGTTTTTATTGTAAAATTGTCAATCAACATTTGAATGATTCGCTAAGATGGGCCTTGCCTAATTATTAAAAGAGTCCTTTTTACATATTAACTCCTGATATACTCTACAACCTTTATAATTGGCGGTGTAGTTTTGAAGACAATGGAACCAATGGAACAATGGAACGGTGATTTCTTTATTTTTTTGGCAAAGAGACGAAGGGTGGTCCAGTCCGCACATCTAAAAGGTTTTTTACAATATTGCTTGGTATGACGGCATTCTTGCCAGCAATGACATTGTACTAAATCATAAAATTTTCTAGGTGGCTCTATCTTTACTACGGCATTACACAAACGATTTACATCGTATACACTCTTATTGTTTGCGGAAGGTTCAAGGTTGACAAAAAATATTGACATCGGCAATTTAGATACATTGCTTTTTGCATTCACAATATTTCGAACAATGTGCCCATTTTCCGCTAATTCGTCTTTGATATCATCGGTAGGAGTTGAAAAAATAATATTTTTTATAACTATTCGATATGGCTTATCTTCTTTTAATTGATATGTATGAAAAACGATGCTATTGGAATCTAAGTAACTCACAAGTTTTCTGTAGCATTCACTGTTTGCGGCCATTACTCTTGTTTGCCCGTCTCTGCCGGACTTATAAGATAAGTTTTCTCTGCCGATATCATTTGAACAGCTACTCAACATTTTTTTAATATCACTAACTTGTGGTACGAAAATTGGTGGTGATTTGTGAGAAACTAAAGCAGTTGAATGCAAAGTACACCACACCTGTGGAAAATTTAGAAGAAGCAACACAAAAAACGAAAAATATTCCAATAGAACAGAACACTCCTACAAAAAAAGCAAACCCGACCACTGTTATTCCTCAGCCTCCAACCAACAACAATATATATACTAATGCACTAGTAAAAAATACAATAACTAATTTTACTAGCCCCACTCAAATAGAAAACTAAAATTAAATAAACTTCACTCCAACCGAACCAAGCAGCAATAGCCCACTAACACTCTCCAACACACTAACAAAACAATGTTATCACAAAGTCACAACAAAACAACTCGCTACAGAGGACTATCTCAAATCTCCAATCTTCACAACCCTTCTCAAAAAAACATCTTCCGACACTCTGAGCTCCAACTCTCCACTCGACATGAAAACATAGAGAACTCTTACTATCGAAAACTAGTCTTTTCGTTAGTAGACTCCAAATATCTTTCTCTTAGTTGTATTATGGTACTTAGGAATCTACAGTGGAATCTTAACGGCTACCGAAATAACTACAATGAGCTCTTACTACTCATAAAAGAGAAAGCTTACCGTATCATAGCATTACAAGAGACGCACATTACTGTAAGCTCTACAGAGTTCACAATAGAGGGCTGCAGTGAGACGAATGGAGCCGAGTGAGACGAATGGGAATGCGGTGCTTATTCAACTCAGGCACTCATGCGATCATAAATATGTGTACTTACAGAGAAAAAAGAGACCAATATGGGTACTCTCTGCTTATGATTTAAGGGATGTACAAATTTTTCTCTTCGCTACGCTCATTTATAGTCATCGATCATTCATGCATTCACGGCCTGTCCGGATTTTGCACGAATGTGGCGGACGTTGCGCAGGGAGACACAACCAAAGGCACATATTTACATATGTAAGGCGCAGCTAGCGATGCCTGTTATTATGTGTGTACGTAACAACGCTTAGCATATGCGTTGTTTTCGCTTATGCTTACTACTTTGTTATTAAAGCTGATGGATAACTAGTTACAAAATTCTTTTAACTGATGTTATTTATACAATATTATTATTATTTAAGACCTAAATAATATTGATGTGAATAAAATATTAGTGGACATTTGACTTCATTAAATTATCCAAAAAATCCTCAAAGAAAATTTGAAATTTGAATATTTAAATACTTTCTGAGTTGTTTTTTGATATTATTACTTTTCCACAATTCAATGTACATAGGTATATGCAATAGTAGTTAAATGCTTTATTTTCGAGATATAGTAAGTAGAAAGCTCGCAAAATTAATGCATTATAATGGTTTTGGTGGAATAAATTCGAATATGTATGTATGAATATGTTTTATAATACCATTGAAACTATAGTGCACTTCCATTTTCAAAAATCAGAACCAGAAACTTTATAATTTTTTTTTCAAAGGTATACAGAATATGATATAGGATCACAATTACAGGAAGAGAATATACATACATACATACATACATATTGTTCATAAGCGCAGACGCACACTCTATGCATACGTACAATACACATGTATGTATGTATATATGAATGTGTGTACATAAATACGAAAAGGATAATTGCCAAGATGAGCAAATGGCCTGGCACTCAGTAAGTAGGCTGCATATACATACATACATACATGTACATACATACATGCATATTTACGGATGTTAAGAAGCTAGTGAATATTTATAAAAGGGTTTTACCACCATACATTATACCCACACATAAATAGACATATGGAGTACTGTCCTCGCCAGATGATGCAGCCTTGGAGCTCTCGAAAGCACTAATAAAAGCATGTGATACTAGCATGGAACGTAAAGGCCGTGGCAAAACACGAAAGTCAGCATATTGGTGGAATGAACAGATTGCAGCCCTTCGTGAGCAGTGTAATCGATCCCGCCGATTATGCCAACGTTCACGCAACGCAGCAAATGCTCTGCAGCTCAGGCAAAACTTTAAGAACTGCAGAAAACTTCTCAAGAACGCCATCCGAGACAGCAAGCGTAAAATGTTCAAAGAAATATGCGAGGATGTCAACGACAATCCATTTGGGTTCGCGTATAAGTTGGTGCTTAAAAGACTAAAGAAAACAGCCCAGCCAACATGCCCCATACTTATGACGCGAATTGTAAAAGATCTCTTCCCTGAGCAGCCAAAGTTTCCAAGGATGCTGGAAATAGAGCGCGAAAGTCATATACCGACCATAACAGAAGAAGAAGTGCTTAAAGCAGGCTCCAAACTATCGGCTAACAAGGACCAGGCCCCGACGGCATTCCGAACATTGCTCTGAAGACAGCTGTTGCTAACAATCCAGGGATATTTGCGAGGGTATTCAACATATGCTTAAAAAAAGGTGTATTCCCAAGAACATGGAAACTGCAGAAGCTGGTGCTTGTACCAAAAACTGCGAACCCCTCCTCCACTACCGGCTTTCGCCCGTTATGCATGCTGGACACTACAGGGAAACTGTTCGAAGACATAATAAAAAGCAGACTGGAAGATTTTGCAGACAACCGACTTTCCTGCTATCAACACGGCTTTAGAAAGAAGCACTCGACAGTCGATGCCATTGAAATTGTAAACTCAATAGCAGAAAAAGCGATCGATGGTAAACGTTGGCTAGGAGGAAGTAAAGAGTACTGTCTGCTAGTCACACTCGATGTCAAAAATGCATTTAATAGCGCAAGCTGGAAGGAAATACTGAACGCACTTCGCAGCATGGAGGCCCCATTCTACCTGCAGCGAATAATCTCCAGCTACCTCTCTGATAGAGTGCTACGCTACGATTGCGACCACGGGATCGTTGAACATGAAATAACTGCAGGAGTACCACAGGGATCGGTGCTGGATCACCGCCTGTGTTTTCGTGACCACTTAGAGTATGTCAATAAAAAGGCCGCGACGGCCACAGTAGCCCTGTCCAGACTAATGGCAAACATTGGAGGGCCAAGACAGCAGTCCAGGCAAATCCTAGTAGGAGTTGTCAGGTCGATACTCCTCTACGGATCGACGGTATGGCACAATGCTCTTTCGCGAACATCATATGCCCGGAACATTAACTCAACATATCGCCTCTGCGCTCTCAGAGTATGTTCTGCATACCGAACAGTTTCCCAAGACGCGGCCCTTGTTATTGCAGGACTATGCCCGCTTGACCTCATAGCTCGTGAGATGTGCGAGATCAGCAAAACAAAACACGATCAATACAACATTGATGACAGCAGCCTCAGAAACGCGGCAAGACAGCGAAGCATATCGCTGTGGCAGTCACGATGGGTAACATCAACAAAGGGCAGATGGACGTACCGACTCATACCCGTCCTAGATAAATGGCTCAACAGGCAACATGGAGACGTGGATTTTTACCTATCACAACTCATCAGCGGCCACGGATGCTTTAAAGCTTATCTCTACCGCTTCGGGTACGAGACGAACCCCTTCTGCGAAAGATGCGGACCCCCGACAATCGAAGACGCGGAACACGTTTTCTTCCAGTGTCCAAGGTTTAGTAATCAAAGGTATGTATTCAATAACCCTCTAAGCGTATGTGCAACTCCAGAAAACTTTATATCCCTGTTGTTAATGAGCAAAACGGCATGGAATAAAGCCTGTCATATGGCTGCCGTAGTCATGCAAGAGTTGAGAAAAAGCGAGCAGGCTAGACGCGCGCTCGATCGGCGTATTGCTGCAAACTCAAGCACATGAATACAAGTTGGGGGGAGAATAAGCTTAATGGCGTATATAGATAGAATCATTACTAGTACAGTGGGTGGTAACAAGTAGATGCAATTTTTTTGACGGACTGCATCATCATAACTGACGTAGAGCTTAGCGCTCAAACCGCCTCCCGACGCAATACTTAACGGTGGTACCGGGGGGATTGGTACTTGACGGTAGGAGGTTTAGTGCGGTTAAAGTCCCACACTGACGGGGTATAGGCTTTCGATGCTTCCTCCTCTGAAAAAAAAAAAAAAAAAAAAAAAAAAAAAAAAACATATGGACGTATGTACATAAATATATAAATACGTATAAAGATATGTATGCACATCAGCGTCAAAAACAGGTTACAGTTGTATGCAATACTTACAATGTTTTTTTAACACAAATCCTTTCCGTTAATTCTTTATAAAATAATATCGCATTCTTTAACTATAACCATATCAATTAAAGTTTTAAAAATTTGTACAGAGTGCACACATTTTCCAAATATCAAAGTTCTCCATCCAAAATATCAAACGTTTTAATGAGAAATTGAAAAATTGAGAGCCTTAAGAAATTCTGTATATAAAAAGTATTATGAAATTTTTTTCTAAATCTGTTTTCTTTCCATTTACATTTGCGCCTACATATGAACATATTTTCATACAAATGTGTATTGACTTTATTATAAGTGTACCTATGCATTTATTTTAAAGTTACTAATTAATTTCAGTAAAATTCAATGTAGATTATGCATGTACATATGTACATAAATATGAAGAGACATACAATTATTGAATTTTTTCTATTAAATTGCTTTCATAATGTAGCCGCTATCATTTGCAAAAATTGGCGCCGTCATAAAATCTTTCAGTGGAATGTTGTCTCATACACCCGAATGTGGTCTCATACATCCGAATGCGCATGGCTAGTTGTACAACATATTTGGCTCTCTTTGTACAACGAATGCCTCTTTTTCTGTATGCGACTGAGCGCAGTATTCTCAGCTATCTGCACACTCATTCAGTCATTGTGCTTGCTGTAAGCAGAATGCGAAGAATGTTGCGCTTACGTGTGAATGTGTTAAAACGGCCAATGGGTACATTCATGCAGACGTCTAGTACACAATACCAAAAAATTTCGTAATGTATAACCAGTACATGCATTCGGAAATTAATATGAAGAATAAAGTCAGTTAAAACATTTATTATAATAACCACATATACATATGCATTGCCCCGTCAGACAATATTTCGGAAAACGACCTGTACCAACTCGTAGCTGATTTTAAAGAATATTCGTTTAAATCGAGTTGTTAAATTAATTCCAATAGTTACTGTATTATCAAATTTTCATAGTTTAGAAAGACGGAGACGGGCGAAGTTTTCGTCCGATTTCAAGCATTTTCTTCAATCTAACATGTGTGCCAAGTTTAGACGAAATCGATAAAGTAGTTCCAGACATATACATATGTTCTCAAAAGTAGGCGGTGACACGCCCCTTTTCCACATATAGTCGGATTTCTGGCTGCAATACAACACCACATACTAAACTCAAGATATTTCCCTTCAACATTTATTGAAATGTCCGATTTTTAGCGTTTTCGAAAATTACCGTTATATGGCAGGTGGGCGTGGTTCCAGAGATATACATATGAACTCATCAGTGGGCGGCGCCACGAAATATATAAATTTTTGCATTTTCGAAAATCGCCGTTATATGGGAGGCGAGCGTGGTTATTGTCCGATTTTGCCCATTCTCAATACCATCTTGCTCTGGGTCAAGGACAATCTACCTACCGAGTTTCATTGAGATATCTCAATTTTTACTCAAGTTATCTATCCCATGCAGTTTGAAAATTATGGGCTTTTAAGAAAAACCAAGAAATTTGGTCAAACTGTAATCATTTTTCGGTTATTGTGGTTAATTTTTTATTATTTTTGTTCATTTAAACTTTGGAACCTTAGCCATTTTCTAGAACCTAAGTCAAAAATAATGACACAATTGCCTCAAGTTTTCTAGAATTAAGACTATTTGTTAAACTATGAATTTAAAATTTTTATAATTTGTCGACTTTGAAAGGCCCTCCTTTAAAAAAAAATGTACTAAAGTGCCTTGGCAAGTGCCATTAAAAGTTCTCGTATTTAATCAGGATTGTAAAATGGTACAATACTTGTTAGTTTCATACTAAAAAAAAACGAGTAAAAAAATAAAACCCTCAAGTAACCCGATTTTTGCTAATCCATTTTACTCAGTTCAAATGCTCATTCGTCTACTGCGCACCTTTCCGTATTCGCTTGTGTTGATTTAGTACTGACAACTTTGGCTTTTTGGACTTGGATTTTTTGAATTGGACTTGTTGATTACATACCGGCAACTTTGGCTTCTCTTTTTTGGAATTCGACTTTTGTGTTGGCATCTTTGTAATCTACGATGCCTACGCGCTAAACTTCACAAGAATATGCAAACATGCAAGTGACATACCCTAGTGCTGAACTTGAAACTTTGGCTTTTATCTGCAAAGTTATAAAAGTTTTAAGTGCTGAGTTCAGTTCTCTGTCAATGACGGAGAGTTCGGTTGTTCTTAGAAGCTCATCCGAGAAAGATCAGCGAATTAGTGTAATACAATTACCAATAAAATGTATGTGTAAAAATTAATCACCCATAGTTTTTAATTGTACTTGCACCTCATTTATGGAGAAAGCAGATGCAACGCAAGTGCCGCCGCTAGACTTTATCGGGAAAGATATCCAAATTTAGAGCGCTATCCGCATCACCGCGTGTTTGCACCGTTTACTCACGGAGGGCGGCCATTTCCCGAATCAAATTCGGGCTGGAGGTAGTGCTCGCTTTCCTTACGAGGAAGAAGTGTTGCAAGAGATCGCAGATGACACAAGTATTTCCGTTCGTGGAATTGAAGATATCGGGAGTACTTAAAAGAACAGCACATCGTATTTTACAAAGAGCCGAAATGCATCCGTTTCACGTACAACGAGTTCAAAGTCTTCTTTCTCGAGATTATCCTGAAAGGATTTCATTTTATTGAACAATGCTACAGAGGCATAATGAAAATCCCCAATACATCCAAAAAATTCTCTGGTTAGATGAATCTACATTAAAAAAGATGGTTACATAAACTTACACAATTTTCACGAGTGGCATGTGGCGAATCCACATTTATTGCGAGAATACAGATCCCTGTACCGCTTTAAAGTAAACCTGTGGACCGGAATTTTAAACGGCAAAATTATTGGGCCTTTAGACCTGCCTAAGAACTTGAATGGCACGAATTACCAACATTTTTACGAGAAAATTTACCAACTTTGTTAGAGGACATACTACGAATAGATCGTTGTTGTTGTTGTAGCGGCTAGCTACACCCCACTTGGCTGGCGGGCTCCCTCAATCATTATCGTCAAGCTCAACTAACGAAAGGTCCAGGAAACGAGCCGTTTCAACAGGGTCGGACCATAGGGAGAGGAGTGTTAGTTGAGTAGGTTTGGCCGAGCATGTGAATAGGTGATTGGTGTCGTGCGGAGACTCTCCACATGCTGGGCAAGTGTTGGGGGTGTCGGGGTTGATCCTGGATAGGTAGGAGTTTAACCTGCTACAATATCCAGATCTGAGTTGAGCCAGAGTGACGCGGGTCTCACGAGGCAGCCGGACCTCCTCAGTTGCTATGGGTGGTGGTTGGACTCCCAGGACTGCACTCACAGGGCGGGTGTCGATGTATTTGGACCCCGACTCTCTGTGAATGCTGTCCAGAGCCTGTCGGTACGTCCTTGGGTCCAGCGGTAAGCGTACGTATGTCTGGACCTCGTCCGTCAGTTGTGAGAGATGTCCCCTGATGTGCCTGGGTGCCGGCTCCAGCGCGAGCAGGTTTCTATTTGGGTGCCCCGGACGGTGGCACCCCAGTAGAAACTGTTTTGTGAGCATCATATTGTGCTCCTGCACTGGAAGCACGTTAGCCTCATGGTAGAGGTGATCCACAGGCGTCATCAGGAGACATCCCGTCACTGTCCTGAGTGCGGCGTTCTGACAGGTCTCCAGTCTTGACCACTGAGTCCTGCTAGTTCCAGGCGACCATATTAGCGCAGCATAACTTGGGACCGGCCGGCCAATCGTCTTGTATGTTGCCAACAACGTTTCTTTGGCTTTGCCCCAAGTGCTGCCGGCGAGCGACTTGAGGACTTTGTTGCGGCTCTGTACCTTGTTGACGATTGCGGTTGTATGCGCTGAGAAGGAGACCAGGCTGTCGAGGGTGCCTCCCAGGATCTTTGGGTGGTTAACCGTCGGAATGGGGTCCCCTCGATGTGGATGTCGAGGGTGAGCCCGACCTCCTTCGTCCAAGTGTGAACAAGGTCGCCGTGGACTTAGCAGGAGACAGCGTCAAATTCCGTCCCGTAAAGTAATGAGCAAGCTCTGGGAGGTAGCTGTTCACTTTAGAGCACAAGCCATCAATTCCATTGCCGGTAGCCATTATCGTGCAGTCGTCGGCATACGAGACCAGTGACGAACAGATCGTCGCCACATGTGGTATCAACAAGATGGCTGCCCAGCGCATTACGCAGTGCAAGTAAGAGATTTCCTTGACCAGGTGGATTGGACGTTCAGGCACTATCTCGTGGCCAGCCCGTTCCCCAGATTTAAATCCCCAGGATTTTTTTGTTGAGGCGGTCTCAAAGAAAATGTTTATTCAAAGCCTATTGAGAGCGTAGCCGAGCTGCGTGAACGAATTTCCCAAGCTGCTGAGGTCATCACCTTCCGAGGATATGCCCGGCTAATAAGTAGTTCTTTTTTAAGAAGATGAAAGGCGTGTATTAAGGCTAATGGTAAACAATTTGAACATTTATTGTAATAAAAAATTGTATTTCCCTATCTGACTTTTATTCCAATAAACCTTAACTAAACTAGGTCAACATTTTTCATTATTTTATTAATTTTACTTACTTTTGTTGACTTTGGTAAAAGTGGCGTTACTATCTGTCTCGCTCACACATGGCAAACATGTCCACTATGCATCTCTCTCATCATTTTGCCTTAAAATTAAGAACATACCAAGAGCTTGTGCGAAAAAAAACATTTGAACTGAGTAAAATGGGTTAGCAAAAATCGGGTTACTTAAGGTTTTTATTTTTTTACTCGTTTTTTTAGTATGAAACTAACAAGTATAGTACCATTTTACCATCCTGATTAAATACGCGAACTTTTAATGGCACTTGCCAAGGCACTTTAGTACAATTAAAGGAGAGCCTTTCAAAGTCGACAAATTATAAAAATTTTAAATTCATAGTTGAACAAATAGTCTTAATTCTAGAAATCATGGGGCATTTGTGTCATTATTTTTGACTTAGGTACTAGAAATGTTATTTAGGGTTAAGGTTCCAAAATTAAAATGAACAAAAATAATAAAAATTACCCACAATAACCGAAAAATGATTACAGTTTGACCAAATTTCATGTTTTTCTTAAATGCCCATAATTATCAAACTGCATGGGATAGATTTTTTTCTGATTTTTCTCATGATGGTTACAATCAATTCTGTCACCCCGTTTCGGCTTGACGTTGAGTTCTGGGACACCCTGTATAAAGCTTGATGGCCAAAGTTGCTAAAGCTAAATTTTATTGTTAAGGCTCAATTGTATTAACCTTTACAATGAATAATAATAATAAAATCACCAAGAACACGGAGGGGATGCACGCATATATTAGAGCTTAAACTACGAATATTAACCATATTTGATTTATAGTTATATCACAAATGAAAGGTGGGATATATGAAGCACAAACAAATATGTAGTTGGTTGGCCACACCCCTCACACAGACGCAAAGTAATTCATATTACTAGGCAGACACGCGTCAAACTTGCACAACCACACTAATCTAATCTTAAGCAGCGATCACACGATTTGTACATTTGCACATTTTGGCAGTCACAGATTGGTGTTCTCAAGAAATTTTTAGTTCACAACAACAAAATTTAAAAAAAAAAACCACTCTGTAAATGTTCTCAACAAATGCACAAATCGTGTGATCATTGTTTTACAATAAAAGAAACATTCGCCATAAACAAAGTCGAAAGCCAAACCTTTGAATAAGTTGGCTTATGAGTTCCAAACTTTATATTCTCCCATGGATATTTTTAGAGCAAAGTTATTAACTATTTTGTTTTAATAATAAACTAAACATAGACACAATTCCCATGAATGTTGGGATATTAATATGCTTTCTGGAGTTTAGTTCCGTATGACGATAGCACTGTCTAGCATTTTCAAAGTGTATTAATTCACTTTTTCTTGCCGAATTTACGTTTCTAACATTTTTTCAAGATTATAATTCAAAATAATTTGGTAACACAGAAATGCATAACACTCCAAGGTGGATAGATGATGCTGACATGAGTAAAGCCGCGGTCACGTAGATTTTGTTTCAAAGGCAGTTTTTGAATGTTTTTGAGTGAAAAAATGTCTGCATTTGCTGCTTAAAGGGTAGCGACAGCTGATCTTCGCAAGTGACGCCTTTCCATCTCTCAATTTCACTATCCTTCACCTTTGGTGGTTGTGGGTAACGGTTGAGGCGACCCTCCCGTTTTTGCACTGGTTCGGGCTCTGAGCACCCTATCTCATAAGGGTGGGTGCCAACGCTTGGATGGCTTCCCAGATCCCCTTATCCATAGATAACCATTGGATCCTATAGCGACACCAACACCGATTCAGGATAGCGGCTTCGAGTAGAAACCAAGGTAAAATGGAAAGACCAATTAATTAAAAAAAAAACCAATTCGTCTTTCCCCCACGCGGCAAGACAATGAACCCCTTCGCTGCATAGCGAGCACTTACGGGTCTACAAGCATCAGTAAGTCTGCAGGGATAGTGCTGGAAACGGCAGGTCGTCCTGTATCCTCAGTGCGCTCCTGGACGTTCTGCTGGAGAACCCTGGAGCCCCGCCCGCGTACAAAGATGCCGACTGGTGCCAAGGCCATACAAAGGTGTACAAGGTCGACGTCGCAAGGGCTGTACACCCTGGGGCGAAGGTCGAAGTGGGCGATTGGAAGGACATTCCAGTCAGACTTTAAGCGAGGACGTGGGTGCCTGTCACATCATCATGACTGGAGAGCATCTTAAAGATGCTTCAGGGGATGAACCCAACAATCTCGACGGGAGAATGGAGGGCAGGTAGAAGAGCCGGATGGGCCGTGGAAAAGTGGTCCTGTCCCTAAACAGGGACTCTCTGGAGCTTCTGGAGAAGAGACGAGGCCGTGTCTACTACGGCCGAGATGAGGTGACTCTAAGAGTCTATCGCGGTCACGCGCAGCAAGCCTCCGGCGCAATAAATGTGGACATTGAGGAGCCTGAGCCGGTGGCTAACTTTTCCGATGCAGAGAGGGGAGCCTCCTCGCAATCAATCCTAGCATCTGCGATGCAAAGAATTAAGGAGGAGCTACTTTACAGCGAAGGGGAAGACAGCGCTGAAATCACTGTCGCTGCGGTGGAGAGGATGGGCGGAACCTCAAATTGAACTAAATTTCAACTGATCTAGGGCAGCATCCGCTGCTCTTCTGACTCGACTACTTGGCGACGCCATAGACGTCGCCCATATCCAAGAGCCCTGGGTTAATAGCTTGTAGGTTTGTTGTCTAGGTACGGTGGGTATATGCTGCTGTTGAGCGGGGTAATGGTAAAACTAGAACCTGTGTAATGGCAAAGAAAGATTTAAATATTTTTCTTTTACCCTATTATAGTCATGGAGACATAACGACAACGCTACTTAAGATTGGAGGCAAGTCTTTGCAGCTGGCCTCCACGTCTCTTTTTAACTACTAACTTAGTTACAGTTTGTCAAGGAATTGTTTGAAAAATGAGACATGGCAATAAAGTTCGAGTTCAACAATTAATAACAGCAAGAAGCGAATATGTTTTACATTTTTTTCTTTTTTAATTAATGTTTTAGTTCATTTTATTTTATTATATCCACAAAAAAGCCCATGTCACTAAGTGAAAGAAAGAGAAAAAAAAACAAAACAAAAGAGACAATATCCATTGTGTCAACCAATTGTTTGCAAATTCTGAGTAGGCGATGTAACGTAAGCAAAAAAAAACTAGCAGTTTAAAATTCTGGGATAATTGATATGTAGCGACACTTTGCAGTAAAAAAACGAGTTAGAAACAGTCCTAATATTAGTTTTTGACCAACGCAGTATAGCTGGAGTTGATATTGGAATATACTACCAGGAAAGCGCATTGATAGCAATGTTTTTCAAATCAACAAAAAAACTTACAGAAATGTTCTAAATAAAGCTAAGAACCATCTACAATATTATGAGCCGCGCTAAGACGTTCTGCAGGCAGACCAAAGAAATTGACAAGAAGAGATGAAAGTAGGATTATACATTCAATAGAAAACAATGTTCAAATTAGCACCAGAAAGCTTGCAAAAAACCTTAAAAAAACGGCTACGGTATGGAGGCATCCTATGAAATAATTCGACAAGTACTCAAAAAGCACAAATATTCCTCCGGAAATGCGCGGCGGAAGCCACTGCTGGCTTCACAGAATGTTTGCAAAAGGATATCAATTGCTATTTCCTAAATTTGTAAGCAAATGGATTTCTCGAGCAAAGAGTTTTTTTGCGATTAAACTAAAATAATGCTGTATCGCCACGATGACCCCAACAAATTTTGGAGAAAACTGAAATAATGATAAAAGGGTTTTATTTGGATATTTTGCCAAACGAGGTAAATAAAAGTCCACAAAAATTTGGCTTTGAAGACCCCCAAAATCTACAAAAGTGATATATTATAACCCAACGGAAACCCACTTTCCCGCCCAACCGGCACGAGGGGCTCAATCCGCATAACGTACGGATGTTTTTTAAATATACAAATCTTAGGTGCCGAGTCGTGACAGAAGAAAGTTTGTTAAGCGTCGAGATCCCGAATTCATCAGCCGAATACAAAGTTAGAGAAATGCAAAGTAAGAAAATTGGATCGTTAGCTGTTATTAAGAGAGGATAGAATAGTTCTTTTAATTATAAAAAGTGAGTCCGATACATCAAAGGTGCTGGAATGATTGTTAAAGTCTTGGCATAAACCCCGAAACGGTTCATTCAACTCAAAGTTAGTTCTGCATAGTTTCAAGAAAAGTGGTTTAAAGCTATATCTAGATAACGACCCCAAAAATAAGCCGCCGCTATGTATGACTTGACTGCTTTATAACTGCAACAAAGTAATATACGCACCTTCGCAAGGTCCAGACAATTACCCAACATACAATTTGTGGGTATACTTGAAAAGAAAAGTTGTAACAAAAAAAAATGTATGTAAAAAGGAATGGATGAAGATACCCGAGCAGTATGACGAAACTAATCTTATTTGGCTTACGTTATGTCGCCTACTCAAAATTTGCAAACAATTAATCGACACTATGAAAATTGTTCTTTTTTGTTTTGTTTCTTTTTCTTTCTTACTTTCTTTCACATAAACTTTTTTTTGATATAATAAAAGAAAATAAACTGAAGAATTAAGAAAAAACAAGTAAGGAAAGCTAAATTCGGGCAAAACCGAATTTTAAAAATTTTATAAAAACCCCGTTTCTTTGCTTCAAACCGCAGGAAAAATTAAATTTTACCCAATTTGTTCCAATAGATACTGGAAAAAACAAAGTTAGTTGCATTTTTAAAAATGTCCGTTATATGGAAGTTGGGCGTGGTTTCAATTTCAAAATTTTTTAACGGTGATGCAAGTGATATCAATGACAATATGTTCACCAAATTTTGTGACGATACCTTTAATGCTCATTTTTCAAAATTTGATAAAAGTTCAGTTTCTTTATTTACAATCGCTCTTTACATACATCAAATTTCACTCAATTTGCTCTAATAGATACCGAAAAAAGAAGTTTTTTGCATTTTTCAAAACTTCTGTTATATGGGAGGTGGGCGTGGTAATTGACCGATCTTGACCATATTCAATAACACCTACCCTGACCAAAGATCAATATATGTACCAAGTTTCATTAATAAATCTGAATTATCACTCAAGTTATCGTGACCACGGACAGACGGAGTATTTTTGGCTTCGAATATTTTTGGATGTTACAAGCAATCGCTGTGCGAATAAAGTTAATATACCCTTGTGTACAAGTACGCTCGTGTATAAAAATTTTATTTATGACGTTTATAATTCAGACATTAATTGCAGTTTACTTACTTATATACTTGATTGGCGCATCAACCGCCTAAGCGATTTGGTTGCGGTTTAACTTATTAGAAAAGAACTAAAATAAATATTAATTAACTCAATATTTTGTTTTAAAAACTAGAAATTCACTCACCGTAGTAGGTTATATTTTTAATATGTCAACATTTACAGCTAGGATCAAAAAAATAGGAGTGTCCCAAGGAAATACACAAAATGCTACATACTCTTCAGAAGAAGAAAAATTTTATTCAGGAACATTTCAGAAATATATTCTTTGCTTAGTCTTGTATTTCTGTAGAGCAAAGAATTTTCATCAAAAGGTTTCAAAATTATGTTTAAATAAAAAATTAGTAAATTAACATAAAATTTCACCGATAAAAATAATAGGAGTATGGAAAGTTTTTCAAAATTACAGAAGTAAAAAAGCAGAAAATGGTCACAGATGGAAATTAATTTAATAATTATTTAATATTTGTTGGCATAGCGCTGATTTTTTAAAATTGCAGCACATCTCCTGGGCATAGAGTCGATGACAACCTGGCAATGTTTCAAATGGACTTATCGCCATGATTCTTGGATACTGTTCTATAAATCCTTCGCGTTTGTTGGCTATTTGTTCCGAAACATCCTTTTTGACATCTGCCCACAGATTTTTTGTGGGGTTGGGGTCGGACGACTGAGCTGGCCAGGCTCCTTGTACCTCCAAAACTCCTTGTACCCGAAACCACTCCTCTGCCGATTTGATCGTGTTTTACGGGTTATTAGCTTTTTTGAAGAACCAGTTCAGAGGCATATTCCAATCGTCATAAGGCAACATGACTTTGCCCAATATATCCACATATACCCACTGATCCACCAATTATTTAATAAGGTTGGATTGGGCAAACTCCATTATAAGAACAACTACCCCATACCATAAACTTAATGCCACCATGTGTTATAATTTTAATTGTATATTTGTGCTAATACTTCGTGTTCGGGGGATGGCACACCTATAGTCGGGACCACGTTTCACCATTTAGAACAATTTTGCTTTCGTCGTCCACAATATGTTGCGCCGATTCGAAGCTGGCTAGTTAAGTTGGATCTTGTAAATGTCTACGAACGGTTATTTTACTTACAGAAAGTTTCAGCTCTTTTTTTATGTGTTAAGCTGAAGCAAAGGATCAACTTTTTTATATCCTGTAGTACGCCTATCATCTAAACTTGTGATTTTACGCTTACAACCTCTACTTTCGCGGGTTTCTTTTGTACTAAAAAGCGTTATCGAATATTTGGTCAGAGCATCCCAAAGATTCTTTAATAATCTTATAAGTTTTGCTTTGCTTCCGCATATTTTAAATTACTTCGCGTCCCTCGGAGGTGCAATGCCACTATTAACCATAAGAAAATTATAGATATGCAAAATCTAAATAATTATAACAATATTTTAATAAAATTATCCGTAATGTTAATAATTACTTTAAATTTTTAATTTCCAAGCTTATAATTTCACTTCTAACCGATTATATTATGATCGCTCTCAGTCAAGGCTCGAAACTGAAATTAATGATTTTAAGCGGAAAGGCAATAATCTTTAGCTCATTTTGAGACTTGAGATGAGACTGAGTTACAGAATTCGGGTATAAATATTTTACAATTTACCGATGCAAGAAGTGGTAATGAAACGCTACTCCTCCTGCATGTTGTATCATGGTCAAACTTGAAAATTGCACTTCTAAAAATGCACTCCTATTATATTGACCCCAACTGTACGTTTACAACTGTAGGTTCGGGATTAATACTTTTTTTCTCTTACCATCTTTCCCAGTATTTTGAATTAACTTCATATTTTCTTTTGGTGGCCCAGTGGATACCAAGTGCGTGCTCATAAAATACATCTACCGTTCGGAGTGTGATCATGACAGGCGACACATAGTATACGAGTATTAATATATTTATTTATTTCAGTCTACAGGGTAACCTTACAGACTATTTCTAATTTAACACAGTAAATAAATTTAATTTAAACCTAGATAAAGTGGTATTAAAATCTATATGATGAGCATAATTGTTACACAGACGTATACATCAGGCAATTGGTTCATTATAGCCATAATTAGTTCTATGAGAGGTTTCCACAAGCAAACGATTATGCCTTGATTCATGTGATGAAGTATAGAAATTCAAAAAACCATATATGTAGTTCATCACAATAAATTCTCTTATTTATTAAGTTGCAAACAAACATTAGCGCGAAGTAAGTTCTCCGATCTTCTAGAGATTGTAAGCCAAGAAGTTTCCGCCTTCCAACATAGGATGGCAAATCGCTAGGCCAATTTAATTTAAATAGAGCCATTCTGGTAAAAGTTTTTTGAACCCTTGCAATTCTACTAATGTGAGATAAGTAATAGGGACTCCATACAAGACAACAATAATCAAGGTTGCTTCTAACTAAAGAGTTATAGAGAGACTTTAATGTGCAAGGGTCCTTGAATTCACTTGAGTTTCTTCTAATGAAACCCAGCATAGAAAGTGCTTTAGAAAGAATATAATCAATATGCTTATTTGGAGTTAGTTTCGTGGCAAAAATTACTCCAAGATCCTTCACTTTATCGATGCGATGTAAAATAATATTATTAATGGAATAGTCAAACATAGTGAGACTAGCAGTTTTGGTGTATGAAACCACATTGCATTTGTTTGTGTTAAGGAACAGATTGTTAACAGTGCACCATTACTGAAAGACCACAAGATCCGATTGTAGATTAAGGCACATTACGTACCGGCATATAGGCTTTAACATCGTCAGCGAACATTAAGCATTTAGCAAAATTAAAGTGCTGGGGTAAGTCATTTATAAACAATAAAAACAGCAGTGGTCCACAATGAGTGCCCTGTGGTATTCCAGACCATGCATTGATTAGGATGTCGGATTTTGTTGGCCCTATTTTAACTAAGAATTTCCGTCCTACTAAAAAACTTTCGAAAAACTTCAATAGGGTCCCTCTAATTCCATACAAAGAAAGCTTATGTAAAAGAATTGAATGGTTGACTTTGTCTTTGGAGAAGTCGGTATATACAACATCAAGCTGATATTTTTGCTCGAAGGCCTCAACAATTTGATTCTTGATAATTAAAAGATTAGTACACGAGGTTCTACCAGGAAGAAATCGATGCTGAAATCGACTAAAGAGATCTTTAGAGTGCTGAAAAAGTTTAACATTTAATATATTATCGAATAACTTAGCGGAAGTAGATTGCTTTAGAATTGGCCTATAGTTTGTAATTTTGTTACGATCTTCTGACTTAAATATTGGCGTAATTGAACAGAGTTTCCAGCAATCGAGGAAAATTCCCCTTTAAGACAAATGTTAAACATTGACAACGGGTGAGAAATAGCATTGCAAAAGGTCTTTACGAATACCGGGGCGAGCCCTCCAGATCTGGACAAGAACTTGATTTTAGGTTCGAGATTGCCAGGGCTACGTCATCGGAAGAAATTTTAAAGTTGGTTATTGAATCCGAATTTACTATAGTCAAAAAGTGCAGAGCTCGTATCAGATATCACTTGACATTCCTCATAAACTACTTGAAAGAACTTTGCAAACAGGTTGCAAGTTTCCAAGGAATTTTCAGAAAACACGCCCTCATACTCAAGGCTAGTTGGGAGACCATTTGTTTTACGTTTATTATTAATATACGCCCAAAATTTCTTTGGATTGCTCTTGAGATCCTGTTCCACATTGGAGATGTACTGGTTATATAAGAAGCTATGGAGACAGTCATAGTCCTTTTTCCATTTAATTAGGCATAGATTATCCGCAACGCACTTGGTTTTCTTAATTTTTTAGATTTTTCAAATGGCATAGTCTTGAATTGAACCATGGAGGCTTATCTCGTACAACTGAATTTTTTAAAGGAACAAAGTTGGAAATGCAATAACGCAGCTTATTGCGGAAGAGTTCATACGATTCACATGGGTCATTGATAGAGTTCAAAATGGACCAATCAACCGAATTAAAAACTTCATTAATAGCGCAAATATCGGCCTTGGCATAGTCATAAACTTTATGAAGAACAACGTTATTAGAAGCAAAGTTATAGAACTTGAAGCTTATAATTAGCGCCTTACGATGAATACTATTGACAGATATGGGCGATAGGCATGCAGAACAAGATTTTTTCAGCTCATTAAATGCGAAAACTAATCCTAACATTCGACCGTTGTCATTAAGATTGTTATTAAATTGACTTAGGCCAATGGAAAATAAGGAATTGCAAACTAAAATATATATTTCTGATTTAACATTGATTGGGATTAAGATATTATCAAAATATGACCACGAAATGTTACATAAATTAAAATCTCCTAAATGTACTATTTGATCGTCTTTGTTTTTCAAATTATCCAATACACACATAACGTTGCTCAGGTGCATTTGATAAATTTCAATACCACTTACTGGCGGAATATATGACAGTATGAAAAATATTGATTTACAATTTGGAAATTTTACTTTAAAACATATTTGTTCAAAGAAACTATCATATGAATTTAATGTAACTAGAGAACCGCTGGCGTTTTGTGGCGTACATTTCCGCTCAGGCATGCTCCTTGTGGACTGCAAGGATGAAGGTACCGCATCATGGTTAGCGGAAAAGATACCGCAGCTTGAAGGCTGGGTAGGACCAAATTTGTGCACAAGTAGAGGCGACGACATCCCTCCGGTGCACAATGTCTCAGTATTCCTCCCAAGAACCAGTGTGGAGTTGACCAGTCATGCTATGGACTTACTCCGGGCACAGAACTCTGGCTTTCACACCTCGGCCTGGAAGGTGATGTCAAAGAGCGCTGTGGAAAACGGGCTCCGACTAAACCTTTGCGTCGATGAGGAATCCTTTGTGAACTTAAGGGAAGCTGAATTTGTAGTAAACTACAGGTTCAGCAGCGTCACGATGAGGCCGTGCGGCCCAGGGCACAGGTAGGAAAGACGGCTGCGCCACAGGCCCCCAGAACCCTGGGGCTGTGGCTCCTGGCGAGCCTGCAGTGATTGCGTCAGCGACGGTTTTGACGGGCCAGCAAGGTGCGAGCCAATCGTCAGCTCCAGTGGAGGGGCCCGAGTCAGTGGATGCCGATGGCTTAGCTGAGCAAATGCCCTCCACCCAGGAGCTCCTAGTAGGCATCGACCTAAGGAGGCTAGAGCTGAAAGAGCAAAGCGAGGGCGGTCTTAGGCTCTCGGACGAAGAAGAACCCCAGCTCTGACAGTAACACGCGTGTGACCAGCTCAGGTCAACCTGCACCATGCGATAGCCGCCTCGGCGGTCATTGCAAGTAGGTTTTTAACGGATGACCTGGGCATCCTGCTCGTTCAAGAACCGTGGCCCTACAAAGGCCGGGCAAGGGGCCTAAATCAAAACAGAAATAAGGTAATATGGGACCTCTCCTGTGAGAGGCCAAGAGCATGTGTAGTGCTGAGATCAGGTATTAACCACTTTTGCATTACAGAGTTTTTAACAAGAGATCTGGTGGCAGTGCAGGCGACCCTGATGGTAGACAGCCTAGAAACCGAGGTTGTCGTCGCCTCCGCCTATTTTCCGGGGAACAGTGCCAGTGTGCCGCCCCGTGAGGTACAGCAGCTAGTGGAGCACTGTCGGAGGAAAAGGTGCAACGTGCGTGGTCTACCCTATATGTATAAACGCTCAGTGCAGGTAGAGGACCGACTTTATTGAGTAACAAATGTCTTAAGCGGTAATTAGAGTTGGGTAGTGCATAGAACATACGTGGAACGTTTGGATAAGTACACATGTTAGTTAGTGTATGTGCATATGTGGAACTCATATGTATATAAGTACATACATATGTACGTATGCATATCATACCTACATACGTCATGTATATACATACTCGTACCTATCAATATAGGTATGTTCCCGTGACATCCTCTCTTTTCTGATGAAAAATTAATAAGCTGTTTACATTTTATAACTGGACGCTAATTTAAGCGAATATCCGTCGTCCACTCAGTTGCTATGTATCATATTCGTATTATATGTAAATGTATGTACCCAGAAATTGTATAACTCTATTTGTAAATACATATATACATACATGTACATTCGGTTGTACATATATACTCGTACTTATATATGGATAAGCATAAGAAAATAAGATAAGCATAATTATATATTAATACAAGAGTAAATTAATATTTTCAAGGGTCGTATTTTTCGACAGGTTTGATTTTTCGTCCGTAGCGGGAGACTTTGGCCTGACGGTTTGCATTCTCGCCGGAATACTGAGGTTGGATGCTGCTGCTCTGTTTATCTGTTTGTTCGCTAGGTTCAGTTGCCTCGCACTCATTGGGTAAAGGTACGTTGGTAGATTCGCATTCCAAGGTTGGTGAGTTTTCTGAAGGCATATTCGCTTTTGTTGTATGTTGTTGTTGTTGTTGTTGTTGTTGTTGTTGTAGCGGCTAGCTACACCCCACTGGGTTGGCGGACTCCCTCAATCGTTATCGTCAAGCTCAACTAACGAAAGGTCCAGGAAACGAGCTGTTTCAACAGGGTCGGACCATAGGGAGAGGGGTGTTAGTTGAGTAGGTTTGGCCGGGCATGTGAATAGGTGATTGGTGTCGTGCGGAGACTCTTCACATGCCGGGCACGTGTTGGGGGTGTCGGGGTTGATCCTGGATAGGTAGGAGTTTAACCTGCTACAATATCCAGATCTGAGCTGGGCCAGAGTAACGCGGGTCTCACGAGGCAGCTAGAGCTCCTCAGATGCAATGGGTGGTGGTTGGACTCCCAGGACTGCACTCACGGGGCGGGTGTCGATGTATTTGGACACCGACTCCCTGTGGATGCTGTCCAGAGCCTGTCGGTACGTCCTTGGGTGCAGCGGTCGGTGTACGTATGTCTGGACCTCATCCGTCAGTTGTGAGAGATGTCCCCTGATGTGCCTGGGTGCCGGCTCCAGCGCGAGCAGGTCTCTATTGGGGTGCCCCGGACGGTGGAATCCCAGTAGAAACTGCTTTGTGATCATATTGTTGTGCTCCTGCACTGGGAGCACGTTAGCCTCATGGTAGAGGTGATCCACAGGCGTCATCAGGAGACATCCCGTCACTGTCCTGAGTGCGGCGTTCTGACAGGTCTCTAGTCTTGACCACTGAGTCCTGCTAGTTCCAGGCAACCAAATTGGCGCGGCATAATTTAGAACCGGCCGGCCAATCGTCTTGTATGTTGCCAACAACGTTTCTTTGTCTTTGCCCCAAGTGCTGCCGGCGAGCGACTTGACGATTGCGGTTGTATGCGCTGAGAAGGAGACCAGGCTGTCGAGGGTGACTCCCAGGATCTTCGGGTGGTTAACCGTCGGAATGGGGGTCCCCTCGATGTGGATGTCGAGGGTGAGCCCGACCTCCTTCGTCCAAGATGTGAAAAGGGTCGCCGTGGACTTAGCAGGAGACAGCGTCAAATTCCGTCCTGTAAAGTAGTGAGCAAGGTCAGGGAGGTAGCTGTTCACTTTGGAGCACAATCCATCAATTCCATTGCCGGTAGCCATTATCGTGCAGTCGTCGGCATACGAGACCAGTGTGACTCCCTCTGGCGGGGAAGGGAGTCGCGAGATATAGAAGTTGAATAATAGGGGGGATAGGACGCCACCCTGTGGTACCCCCTGCTTAATTCTTCTCGCTTTTGACACTGAGTCACGGTAGCACACCGACGCTTGACGACCACATAGGTAGTTCGCGGTCCATCGCTTCAACGCCGCTGGGAGAGGTGAGGCCTCCACGTCCTTCAGCAAGATGGAGTGGCTGACTGTGTCGAAGGCCTTCGACAAGTCCAAAGCCACGAGGACGGTTCTCTCACAGGGGCGGTTGCCGTTGAGACCACGATTAACCTGAGTGTTTATAGCGTTAAGTGCCGTTGTGGTGCTATGCACTTTCCGGAAGCCGTGTTGATGCTTCGCCGGGCTGAGGTGGTGGTTGAAATGCGGGAGCAGCAGGGCATCAAGTGTCTTAACCACTGGAGAAAGCATGGAGATCGGCCGATAGGACTCGCCTTGGCCGGCCGGTTTCCCTGGTTTCAGCAGTGGTATCACCCTACTGGTCTTCCAGATATCTGGAATGACCGAGGTGCATAGCGACAGATTGAGGACCCTGGTTAGATATGCTACTCCCGCGGTGCCCAATTTTTTCAGCATCAACATACTTAACCCGTCTGGGCCAATGGATTTGGAGGCTTTCGCCTTCCCGATGGCTTCCTTCACCTCAGTGGTGGAGAGGACAATTGGTGCGCTTGGTGTTGACTTGCGCAGCCTTCTGGTGACTGACCGTTTGGTTCTGTCTGCCGAAGGATGCAATGTGAATTGTCGACTAAAATAGTAAAATAGTTGGCGCATCGCTTCGGGTCCGACGAGGCGTGGTCTCCAAAGGAGATTTCTGTTCGATCATCACGCCTCGTCGGGTTGGACAGGGACCTCACGGTCGACCATAATTTGCCCACTCCGGCACCGAGGTTGCAGGACTTCAGGTGCTCCCTCCACTTGTTCCGCTTATGAACGTTGACCAGGCGTTGGATCTCCCCGTTTAGTTGCCTAATACGGGGATTACCGGGGTCCGCCTGCCGGAGGTGGTCGCGTTCATCCGCTAGAGACACCGCCTCACCCGGGAAGTCAGGACGGATCACAGGGATCCTCCCTGCCGGAATGAAACGGGCTGCAGCGGACTTCACCACCCTGCGGAACAAGCGCTCGCCTACGCGAACGTCGGTTGGAGTTGAGAGAGCACTGAAGGCGTCTTCAGTGAAATCCTCAAACCGCTCCCAGTCAGCTTTTTTGAAGTTGACATAGGTGTGGCGGTCCGAGGCAACATAGTTGGCAGGTCTGTCAATCGAGATGACTATGGGTAGGTGGTCTGATGCAAGCGATAGCATAGGTCGCCACGTTATGCTATTTATCAGACCTGCGCTAGCTATTGTTAGATCTGGCGAGCTGCTGCAACTACCCACAATCCTGGTGGGGGCTTCGTCGTTCATGGTGCAGAATGTCTAATCGTCTATCTGCTCTGCCAAACTATTTCCCCTACGATCATTTGATAGGCTTGAGAACCAAAGATCGTGATGCCCATTAAAGTCTCCGACTACCAGACGGTTTTCACCACTGAGGGGCGCACCTATGTCAGGGTGATATCCATCGGGGCAGCAGGAGACAGGGGGTATATATATGTTAAATATTTCGAGCTCGACATCGCCTGACCGGACAGCAATCTCTTGACATTCTAAGGTGCTGTCCCTTGGGTCGAAGTCTTCATCGATGAGACGATACTGCACGGTGTTGTGTAGAATGAAGGCTAGGCCTCCACCCTTATCTCGCTCGCGATCTCTACGAAGCACGTTGTAACCGTCGCAGTTCGTTAACGTTGAGCTGCGACGTAGCTTCGTTTCTTGGACCGCAGCTATTAACAGCCCGTGCCGAGCCATGAAGGCAACCACCTCCGAGATCTTGCTCGAGAGTCCGTTGCAGTTGTACTGTAGGAGTCTCGTCTGTCTCGGTAAGGTTGTCGCGTTGAGGGGGGTGAGGGACTGGATCCGAGGGCCGGCCCGTCCCGGCTGTGCATCCCGCTGTGGTTGTAAAGGCCCAACGGTTGTTGTGGGCGGTGTCGTAGGCGACACTGGCGGGGGGTTGTTGCGGCAGCAGGAAGCGGTAAAGCTCACGGACCAGTCCCTTGTGGTGCGTAGGCCAGAGCACGTCCGGAAGTGGCACCAGCCCTGGCAGGCATTACACCTGACGGAGCAGGCATTCCGGTGCACTCTGGCCCGGCATACACAGCAGATGGTGGGGGCAACCAGTAGTTGCTGGTTGGCGCCACGTGTGGTGGAGTGAGGGGGCGGTGGGAAGGTTTGGTGTTGCTGTGAGCTCCGGGGGGCCGTAGAGGCAGGAGGGGTGCTCTGAGGCACCGGCGCGGGGGGCGCAAGGGGGGATGCCGTGGAGGCTTGGGGCGCTTGAGTGCGCGAGCAACACTGGCCCACATAGGATGTGGACCACTCCCTAGTTTTCTTAAGGCCTGAGCAGACCTTAAGATGGCACCATCCGTTGCACGAATTACACCTCACCGACGTGGAATTCGGATGGAGCCTTCTCTGGCAGATGCAGCAGAAGTAGGTTTCTGGGCCAGGGTTAGGCTCGACGCCCGCCCTGGCCAAAAGTATGAGTAGCAATCCTGCTGCAAGGTATTGCACCCAGGGGGAGATAAGATTGGGGGTGTCCGGCAGCCTAAGTGGGGTAAGGTCGCCGAAAAAACAGTCCTTGGTCGGATGAAATCCGAGTCACTTCGGTAGCGTAGAACCGACTGTTGTGGAAGTGGCTTTTGTTGTATGGAGATACCTGCTGTTTCTGCGGTATTTTCTGCCTTCAGGCGTTTCCACTATTACTGAGCGTGGGCTTTCGGTCAACTCGACGACTTTGGCAGGCTTCCATTCGCGATGACCTTTCTGCATTCTAACGTTGTCGCCCGTTATAAGCGCTGGACGGGGCGTTGCGACCTGATCGGCGTAGCGTTTTTGATTATCTCGCAGTTTTCGCAGTTCTTCGACTACGCCCACTACGACCTTAGGCTTTAAGTTTTCGTTTTCTATCGGTGGAATGGTTTGGGTCTGGCGGCTGAATAATCGTTGGCATGAAGATTTTAGTACATTTTTTCGCGGAGTATTTCGCAGGATCAACATCGCTAAATATGGATCGCTTCCGTCGTGCCAACATTTCTTTAAAATGCCTTTTACAGTTTGAACGTTGCGCTCCGCGAATCCATTTGATTGGGGATAATATGGTGAAGACATTCTGTGCTTGAAATTCCAGTTTGTTGCGAACTCTCTGAATGCTTGGCTACTGTATTGTGGACCTCCATCGAATTCAAGTATCTCGTGGATACCATGCACGGAGAACCACTGACGTAATAAGTAGATTACCTCCGATGATGTAGCTGACTTAAGTTTTCGGAAATCGTTGAATCCGGAGTAGTGATCCGCTATCAGTAAATAGTCGTTACTTTTAAATTTGAAGATATCTGTCGACACTAATTGAAAGGGATATTCGGGTATGTCTCGCAATATTAATGGTTCTTTAGAGTTTGATCGTTGCGTTCGTTGACATAGTACAGACTTTTCAACAAAGTTTTTAGTGTCGATCGTAAGACCATTCCAAAAAAATGATTGGCGAATGCGATGCATTGTCGTAGAGATGCCGCTATGGCCTCTATGTGCTTCTGCAATGACAGATTGTATTAAATTATGTGGTAGAATAATTTTGTTACCCTTTAACAACAAATCGTCTTCGCAAGTAATTTCGTGTCTAAAGGCCAAGTATTTTTTGAGGTTTATTGGTATTTCTACTTCGTTGTCTGACCATTTTTTCATGATGGCTGATTTAAGTGCTTGTAGCTCGGCGTCGACTGCAGTTTCTTTATTTAGTCTATTACGCAAGTTATCTCCAATTGCATGGATAAGGTAAACCGGCTCGTCTTCATCAAATTCTATCGGCTCGCAATCACGGCTTAAAGTATCTGCAATTGGTATCATCGTTCCTTTTTTGTACGTTATTTTTGGTGAATATTGTAAAATGTCGTACAGGACACCCTGCAATAGTATTGGTGCATTTTGAATTGGATTACTTATTATTGTTTGTAGCGGCTTATGATATTTTTCAATTTCTAGTTGTTTCCCGTAAACATAATTGTGAAACTTTTGACACCCGAAACGGATAGCCCAAGCTTCCTTGCTGATTTGCGGTTGTTTTTGTTGCGATTTTGTTAGTGCTCTGGTAGCATATCCCAGTGGTCTGCAGTCTTGCAACAAACTTGCCCCCATAGATCGACTACTGGCGTCAACTGATAGTTTGACTGGTTTCTTTACGTCATAATAAGCTAATACGGGAGTTGTTGTTAGTTTTCGTTTGATAGCTTCGAAGGCACTTGTGTGCTTGTGTTTCCATCTCCACACGTGTTGTTTAAATAGGAGCGGACGCAATGCCTGTGTCAATTTCGACAATTTTTTTATAAATTTACCGAGATATGTTACCATTCCCAACAGGCACTGCAATTCTTTGACGCAAGAGGGCTTTTTGAGCAGACATATTGCTTTTATCATTTCTTCGTCCGCCTTATACCCGTGTTCGGTGAATATATGACCTAGAAACTTCAGCGACTTCTTTTCATACTCACATTTTTACCCAGAACAATTTGGTCCGTTAAAAATTCATCGTCATTGTTAAGCTCGCATTTTCGTACCTGTTCTCTTAATTTTTTGCAAAAAATCGTCGAAAGCCTCATTTTCTTGCTGTTTAATGTGATGGAATTGATACCGCTCATACGTTTTATTACGCGATGGTACAAAATGTTCTTTTAGTTTATTCTTGATTTCGACTAAATTAGATTTTTGCGTCTCGCTCAAGCCTAAATTATTAATTAAACGAATGCCATCTCGCCCAAGAACAGTCTTAAAATTAGCCAACTGCACAGGGCTGTCCTCGAGGTTGACCTTCGCTGCTAGGGCATAGCGTTGGTACGCTATTAACCACTCGGTCCACTCTCGTGCCATGTCCAGGTCATTATTTATTAACAGAGGTTTTTGTGGTGTTAACATTTTGTTTTATTTCTAATAAATTATTTTACACTACTTCAGTAGGGAGTCCTTGCACTTGTCCAGTCCAGTTTCTTTTTTATATTTTTTATTGTTGAGAAAAAAAACCAGGTTTCGGCACCATGTAACGTGCGTGGTCTACCCTATATGTATAAACGCTCAGTGCAGGTAGAAGACTGACTTTATTGAGTAACAAATGTCTTAAGCGGTAATTAGAGTTGGGTAGTACATAGAACATACGTGGAACGTTTGGATAAGTACCCATGTTAGTTAGTGTATGTGCATATGTGGAACTCATATGTATATAAGTACATACATACGTATGCATATCATACCTGCGTCATGTATATACATACTCGTACTTTCCATTGATAGGTATGTTCCCGTGACAAAAGGCTCCCACTTGTCCAAGGCTGCGACGCAAACGCCCACAACCTGGAGTGGGGCAGCACCGATACGAACCTCAGGGATGAGTGTCTTTTAGAATATATCAGTAGCGTTGACCTTAGTATAAGCAATGTCGGAAATACACCGACATTTGTAACCAGGTTCCGAGCAGGAACCCCAGAAGAGCAAACTGGGCGAACTATAAAGAAACTCTTGCGTCCAACTTACCGAAAGTAAAATCTGGACACAACAGGGGAGGCTATATGGAGTTAGACGACAGAGTTAACAGGCTTAACAGTGTCATTATAGATGCCTTTAACTCGGGCTGCCCTGAGAGTAGGCCAAGGGACAGAACCCAGCCGGTGTGGTGGTCTCGGGAACTCACCAAGCTCAGGAAAGAAGTGCGAAAGCTGTTCAATGGAGCAAAGCGCACAGGACAGTGGGCTCAGTATGCAGCTAGTCTAACAAAATATAGCAAGGAAATCAGGAAAGCAAAACGTGGCAGCTTCAGAAGCTTCTGCGAAAATGTTACTGCAGTCCCTGCAGCTGCCAGACTCCATAGGGTTCTGGCAAAGGCAAACACAGACTTCAGGTTGGCAATTATGCTACCTGATGGTACTTATACAAGCAACGAGAGAGAGAGGTCGCGTGCTCTGTTGGCGGCTTACTTCCCGGCTGCGGTCCAGGTGTCGCGGAATCCTGGTCCTCGGGCCCTCAGCCCGACCCCGACTGACTGGAAAGTAGCTAGGGAACTTATTAACTGGCGAACAGTCAGTTGGGCTCTGGGGACGTTTCAGCGGTACAAGGCCCCGGGAGTGGACGGCATTAGTCCTGTGATGCTACAACATGGCGGGACGCTACTAACTCCTCATCTAGTAAAAATCATGAGGGACAGCCTAGCGCTGGCATACCTCCCTGAGGTATGGCATAGAGCTCGAGTTATCTTTATACCAAAAATAGGTAGACGAGACTACTCGCTTGCAAAATCCTTTAGGCCCATAAGCCTTACTCCTTTCGTGCTTAAGGCCATGGAGAAGATAATTGATAATGAAATTAAGCCTTTAAGCGAAAGCCTTTGCATTTTTATCAGCATGCCTATAGGGCAGGCAGATCGACGGACACTGCGCTCTTCGCTCTGACTGAGGTGATTCAGGAGGCCTTTGAATGTGGAGAGATGGTGCTCTGCGCCTTCCTCGACATTGAGGGTGCCTTCGATAATACAACTCACTCAAGTGTCGATCGAGCGCTGGCAGGACGAGGTGTGCAGCCCACTATTCGGAAATGGATAGCTGAGTTGCTGCATACCAGAATTGCGGAAACACATACTGGCAACAGTGTGGAACAGATCAAAACAGTCAAGGGTTGTCCGCAAGGAGGAATCTTGTCCCGCTTATTGTGGAGCCTTGCCGTAGACGAACTCTTGCAGATCTTCACAGAAAATGGCATTCGCTGCCAGGGATATGCGGATGACATTGTGATCACTGCGAGAGGGAAGTTCCCTAGCACTCTCTGTGACATTATTCAGAGAGGACTTCAGCTAGCAAAAAGATGGTGCACTGCCGTGGGGCTTAATATCAACCCCTCTAAGACAGTCATTGTCCCTTTTACAAGGAAAAGGAAGGTGCAAAGTATGAGGAGCATAGCTATGGAGGGGGTCCCGGCTGTAATTGCCACAGAAGTTAAGTACCTGGGCCTAATCATGGACTCAAAGCATCTGTGGAAAAGCCATGTAGACGCGACCATCCCCAAAGCTACCAGGGCACTCATGGTGTGCAAGCGTTTAACTGGTAAATCCTGGGGATGCACCCCGAAGATTTTGAGATGGATGTACACCATGATAGTTAGACCAATAGTTACGTACGGAGCAGTTGCTTGGGGCTCAAGGACCAACATAGCTACAGTAAGGCAATCGCTTACCAAACTGCAATGCCTGGGATGTGTCTGCATTACGGGATCAATGCGCACATGTCCGACGGCTGCGCTAGAAGTGATCCTGGACCTCGAGCCATTCCATACACATGTAGTTCAGGCAGCAAAACGCACAAAGCTGAGCTTTGCGAGAGAAGGCTACGCAAATTCTAGGTACGCTGTATTTTGGAACGAATTTCCGTCATCCCTTGTCAAGTTTGGTTTGGAGACAAACCGGTTTCGGCGTTGTGCCATCTTCAGTGTAATTTTTCGTTCTGATTATTTTCTGTACGTACGTTAGTCTTTATAGTATTGTCCTTGTCTGTTGCTTTTGGTTAGGTACTCCTTAGCGGACCCTTTTTTGTGTTTGTATTGTAGCCTTAAGTTGCTGTTATACCTGCAGGTATATATAACTTAGTTGTTTACATTTTATTGATTATTATTGTCTGGATTCGAAGGTAGGTAAAAATCCGTTATTTTCTTTCGCTTGGGTTCAGTGGTTTGCATTTGCGTACCCTTTTGTGTGTTAGTTACGGGACTTCTGACCTGTTTTGGGTATAGTAGCCTAAGAGGCTCGAATGATACATCCGAGGCTGTGGTTATCTGTTCGTTTATTATTTTTCCCACGAAGGTTTTTTGTTTGTATATTTCCATGTTTTCTAAAACGTTTAGACGATGTCCTTTATGTTGTACGTGGAGAACTTTGGCTGCTTTCCCTATTTTGCATGGTGTACATTTGTTTTCTGCCATATGGTTTGCGAAGTTTGACTCCGGCGTAGTGGATGGTTTTAGCCTTTTCTTGTTGTAGTCTCTAATATGTTCACGATATCTTGTTTTTATCTTGCGCCCTGTCTGTCCTATATAGCTATATTGACATTCGCAGGTCAACTTGTATACACCCTGCATATCTAATGGGTCTTCTTCGTTGGTGCTATTTTGTAGTATTTTGCCCATATTATTCCTTGTTTTAAAGGCTGTTTTTATATTGTATTTTCGGAACACTTTAGCCAATTTGTAGGAAGTTGTTCCTGTATAGTTTAAGACTGCCCAATTTTTATCGTTATCTTCTTTCTTATTCGACTTCTTTGTTTTAGTGCCTTTCATGATTTTGTTTACCAGCTCTTTTTTGTATCCGTTGTTTTCGGCGATAGCATATATTGTTTCAAGTTCTTTGTTGTACGCATCTTTTTCTAGTGGAGTTCGTTGAAGTCTCGTTATTAGATGCCTAAATGCGGCATTTTTGTGTTGCTGCGGGTGGTTCGAGGTGTTATGTATTATTGTGTCTGTGGCTGTGGGCTTCCTATATATTTCGAATTCAAACTTGTTTGTGTCTTTATTTATTTTAATTGTTGTGTCCAAATAGTTAATTTTTCCTTCCTGTTCTGTATCCATCGTGAACTTTATGTTTGTGTGTTGGTCGTTAAGATAATTAAGTATTTGTTCCTCCTTGTCTTCCGTTACAAGGCAAATGATATCATCGACATATCTCGCGTAGAACCTTACTCCTAGGTTGCTTGCCAATTTCTCCATGTATTTCTCCTCCAAATGTTGCATGAATACTTCCATTAGGATTGCGGATGTGGGATTACCCATTCCCAGTCCTTTAGTTTGCCGATATATCTTATTATTGAACTTGAAATAGTTTTGGTCGAGCGTTACTTTCAAAGTATTGACTATTTCTATTGCTATGTTCTTGTCCAATTTATCTCTCAATGTTTTAGTTAGGACGGTAAGTGTTTCTGTCAATGGTATTGATGGATAGAGATCTTTGACATCAAATGATACTAATTTCGCGTGGTTTGGTACGTCCAGCGATATCATCTTTTCAATTAACTCCGTTGTGTTTTTGATTATATGCTTGTTTGGTAGTTCTAAATGAACCACCAGTAGTGATTTCAGATGTTTAGATAGTTTATATCCTGGGGCCGATTTGTGGTTGACTATTGGTCTCATTGGTGTATCTGGTTTGTGTATTTTTGGTAGCGAGATCATTGACGGGGCTGATGGATTCATTAATGTCATTGCATATTTCTGTTTCTGGTTAATAATCGTCTTTGCTTGTTTAATTGCATCTTTTATTGCCACTTGGTACTCCTCAGTTGGGTCTTTTCTCATTAGCCGACAATTTGTTTCTTTAATTAGGTTCTTGGTCT
Organism: Philophylla caesio; assembly: GCA_963971545.1. NCBI lineage: Eukaryota > Metazoa > Arthropoda > Insecta > Diptera > Tephritidae > Philophylla > Philophylla caesio. The sequence goes on from OZ020605.1 coordinate 27,656,816, forward strand.
TTTCTACGTATTCTTGTTCGTGCATTAGTACCGTTGTGTTGCCCTTGTCTGCCTTTGTTGTGATAATTTTGTTTATTTTGAGCTTTTGTTTAAGTCCTTTTATGGTTTTATTTTCGCCTACCCCTTTCTCTCGCTCTGTGGATTTTATGTCTTTCTCAATTATGTGTTTACATAGATGTCTAGCATGATCTTGATCTGCGCTTGGTAGTAAAGATATCGCCATTTCTGTGTCCACAATTGTCTGTTCTACTTCCTTCCTTTTATTATAATTTGGAATGTTGTGTTTGAGACCCTTCTTCAATATTTCCGTCTCTTCTTTGTTAATGTGAACCTTAGTTAAATTGACGAATCTTGGATGGAAGGCTATTTCATTTTGTTGTTTGTTTTTTGTGCCGTTTACTTTCCTATTGAGGTCATCGATTTTCTTGTTCAATTTATTGTATCTTTGACCCATGGATTTCTTAATAATTTCCTTTATTTCATGTGTTATTTCCATAAGTGCGTTGACTGGAAGGAGTTCTGCTAGTTCTAAGTGAATGTCAAGTAGTTCTTTATTGGTGTTTTCTTTTTTGGCCTGTAAGTATTTAATTTCTTGTCGAAGGAAGCTGTTTTCGGCTTTTTTTTATGATTTTTTGCCTTTCTTCGGATCTCGACTTAAGTTTTATTTGTGCGAACTTTGGTGTGATATTCAATGTCAAACATTGCTTATTGAACCAAATGCTTGCGTTGGTGTTGTGTATTTTTAGTTGTCGTCTTTGGTATGCTGTCAAAAGTTGAATCGTCCTTAGTTGATGAGCCTGACTGGCATTATTATATTCTTTTTGGTTGTTGTGGTTTCCGACAGGGTAATTATACGCTGTATTTTGGAACGAATTTCCGTCATCCCTTGTCAAGTTTGGTTTGGAGACAAACCGGTTTCGGCGTTGTGCCATCTTCAGTGTAATTTTTCGTTCTGATTATTTTCTGTACGTACGTTAGTCTTTATAGTATTGTCCTTGTCTGTTGCTTTTGGTTAGGTACTCCTTAGCGGACCCTTTTTTGTGTTTGTATTGTAGCCTTAAGTTGCTGTTATACCTGCAGGTATATATAACTTAGTTGTTTACATTTTATTGATTATTATTGTCTGGATTCGAAGGTAGGTAAAAATCCGTTATTTTCTTTCGCTTGGGTTCAGTGGTTTGCATTTGCGTACCCTTTTGTGTGTTAGTTACGGGACTTCTGACCTGTTTTGGGTATAGTAGCCTAAGAGGCTCGAATGATACATCCGAGGCTGTGGTTATCTGTTCGTTTATTATTTTTCCCACGAAGGTTTTTTGTTTGTATATTTCCATGTTTTCTAAAACGTTTAGACGATGTCCTTTATGTTGTACGTGGAGAACTTTGGCTGCTTTCCCTATTTTGCATGGTGTACATTTGTTTTCTGCCATATGGTTTGCGAAGTTTGACTCCGGCGTAGTGGATGGTTTTAGCCTTTTCTTGTTGTAGTCTCTAATATGTTCACGATATCTTGTTTTTATCTTGCGCCCTGTCTGTCCTATATAGCTATATTGACATTCGCAGGTCAACTTGTATACACCCTGCTTATCTAATGGGTCTTCTTCGTTGGTGCTATTTTGTAGTATTTTGCCCATATTATTCCTTGTTTTAAAGGCTGTTTTTATATTGTATTTTCGGAACACTTTAGCCAATTTGTAGGAAGTTGTTCCTGTATAGTTTAAGACTGCCCAATTTTTATCGTTATCTTCTTTCTTATTCGACTTCTTTGTTTTAGTGCCTTTCATGATTTTGTTTACCAGCTCTTTTTTGTATCCGTTGTTTTCGGCGATAGCATATATTGTTTTAAGTTCTTTGTTGTACGCATCTTTTTCTAGTGGAGTTCGTTGAAGTCTCGTTATTAGATGCCTAAATGCGGCATTTTTGTGTTGCTGCGGGTGGTTCGAGGTGTTATGTATTATTGTGTCTGTGGCTGTGGGCTTCCTATATATTTCGAATTCAAACTTGTTTGTGTCTTTATTTATTTTAATTGTTGTGTCCAAATAGTTAATTTTTCCTTCCTGTTCTGTATCCATCGTGAACTTTATGTTTGTGTGTTGGTCGTTAAGATAATTAAGTATTTGTTCCTCCTTGTCTTCCGTTACAAGGCAAATGATATCATCGACATATCTCGCGTAGAACCTTACTCCTAGGTTGCTTGCCAATTTCTCCATGTATTTCTCCTCCAAATGTTGCATGAATACTTCCATTAGGATTGCGGATGTGGGATTACCCATTCCCAGTCCTTTAGTTTGCCGATATATCTTATTATTGAACTTGAAATAGTTTTGGTCGAGCGTTACTTTCAAGGTACTATCATCCAAAAATAGGGAGAAGTTGTGCTGCCAGTTCCCACTAGCTCTTTTTCCCAGGGATGACATAAATAAAGAAATAGTGTTTGAAAGACACTTCAGAATTGGTGACATTACATACAAAATGTCGTGGAACCCCTCTCTTCTGGGGAGCTGGGTTCGGTGAAGTACATTGCAGTGGAATACTGATGGCTCCAAGACCGTGGATGGTATTGGGGCAGGCGTCTATGGTCCCAGAGCTAAACTCTCCATACCCATGGGCGCCTTTCCTAGCATCTTCCAGGCGGAAATATATGCGATCAGCGTTTGTGCCGAATTAAATCTGCAAAGGAACTATCGCAGTGAGAGAATACTCATCCTAAGTGACAGCCAGGCAGCGCTCAAAGCCCTTACGTCCTTCGAGGTAAAATCCTCAATGGTCTTGGAGTGCATAAATAGACTCAATGAACTGGCAAAAAGGAATACCATGTCTTTCATGGGTTCCAGGTCTCGCAGGAATCGAGGGAAATGAGATGGCAGACGACCTGGCCAGGTTGGCGGCTAGCTCGAATCCCATAGGACCAGAGTCCTTCTTTCCAATAGGACCAAGCACTATAAAGGAGGCGCTCAGAACCCAGCAATGCGACAGGACAAGGGAGACCCCCACACACCTTGGTCTAGGGGATGTGTTGTAGGTTACAATAGACCAATTGGTTGCAGTGCGATCCCCTTTTTATTTATCTTGTCTTATCTTTACGATCAATACGTGCATTTTTCTCAACAAAAGCAATAATGGTTTCCTTAGATACATTTGGTTTAAATGATGAAATATGGATCCATTTCTTGGTAGCAACGACATCCAAATCAGTGCAGGAATTGGTGCCGATCACTGGCTCATGCGACTTATTTCGTTTTTTGCTAATCTTACTTTGCATAGTTGCCCACTGTACTTTGGAATGACCGTGTGCAGCCGAACCAGCAGCAGAGGCGAGAGCAGAAGCAGCGGTCGATTGTACAGAAGCAGCAATCGATTGAAACGGAGCACTAGTCGAAGAGGAAGTAACAACCTTAGGCAGAGCCAGGCTGCTATCACTTGTAGTTGGCACAGTAACAGTGCATGTAATAGCGTTGGTAATAGGTGCATTGTTGACTTTGCCAGCAGAAACGACTTGAGCTGCGAAAGTACGAGGCGCAGAAACGTCACAAGAAAGTGCAGGCGTAGTAGCAGTGCTGACTATGTTAGTGTCAGCAGCGGCAGCAGTGGCTGCGTACGTGAGGGAGCGAGGCGTAGAGACAACGACAATGGGAGAAGATTTCGCACCAATAATTTGTATTTGTTAATAGTGAATCTCTCATATCAGCAGCTGAAGTAAAAACGAATGTTATTCACTGATTTTTGTTTTTGGTAATGAACTAAATTATGATAACGAGGCGATCTCTTGTGTATTAAACATCGAAAGGGTTAGCGAACATATGTACAAGGTAAATTGGGTACATATTTTGAACTTGACGAATATTGCGAACAAATATATAAGTTAAATTGGGAAGATATTTTAAACTTGACAAACGTTTATACTATGTACGAAAAAATACGATTAACAGTGGTACAGTGGTGCTTCTGGGTATGCGGGGTGCAATGGGGTACAGTGGTGCTTCTGGGTATGCGCGGATGTACTCAATCCCTACTCTTACGTCCACGTTCGTGCACCCTGGGCAACGTGAGCAACCCATGTGCAAGATACGGTAACCAACCCGTGTGGAGCCATCGTTCACGGCTAATAGAGAGGGAGCTTTAGTGGAGCCACTCCGACATATTCGGTTTAAGGGTCCACTAAAGTCCGCAGCGTCTGTTCACCAGGAGGTGCGGCTGCAAGCGGGCGTCTGTCTTGGAGCAAGCGGCTCGTTTTATAAACGAATTTAAAATTTCAACTCCCAGCAATGGGTTGTGCGTAGGGCTTGGAACCCGCCACGTAACCACCAATGAAAAGCAAAGCAAAGCCTCGGACAGGACCCCCCTTTTTAGATGCCGACCACGGCAAACGTTTTAAGGACCATGATTTGAAGGCATGCACCTGGAATGTCCGAACCCTTAGTTGGGAAGGTGCCTCTGCCCGGCTGGTAGATGTCCTCGGAAGAGCGAAGGCTGACATCACCGCCATCCAAGAAATGAGATGGACGGCGCAAGGGAGAAAAACGGTAGGCCCTTGCGACGTATACTACAGCTGCCATGTAAAGGAGCGCAAATTTGGTGTCGGATTTGTGATGGGAGAGAGACTTCGCCGTAAAGTACTATCGTTCACTCCGGTGGACGAACGTCTCGCCGCAATCCGCATAAAGGCGAGATTCTTCAACATCTCCCTGATGTGCGCCCATGCCCCGACGGAAGAGAAGGACGATTGGACCAAAGATTGCTTCTACGAACTCCTGGAGCGCACGTTCAAACGCTGTCCCCAACACGATATAAAAATCGTGCTAGGCGATTTTAATGCCAAGGTGGGCAAGAAGGGCATCTTTGGTTCCACAGTCGGAAAATTCAGTCTCCACGAGGAAACGGGGCCCGAAACATGGTAGTCAGTAGCACCAGGTTCCAGCATAGGAGCATACATCAGGCTACGTGGCTGTCTCCAGATGGTAAGACACGAAACTAATTCGACCATGTTGTGATCGACGGAAGGCACGCTTCCAGTGTCCTAGATGTGCGCACGATCCGAGGAGCCAACATCGACTCGGACCATTATCTTGTCGCAGCGTGCGGAAAGGCACACAAGGAAAGCTCGACGTCGAAAAGTTGCAGTCACAACAGACAGCCACGCACTTCGCTACTCAACTCGCACTCCTGCTCTCTGAGAGCTCTAATCAACACAGCGATATTTCAGAGCAATGGAACCACATCTCTTGCCCTTTACGTACCGCCGCTGAACAATCTATTGGTTTTCAGCGAGCCCGGAAAAATGACTGGTACGATGAGGAATGTCGCATTGCCACGGAACGGAAAGATGCTGCCTACAGGGCAACGTTGCGGATCGAAAAGCGCCCGAAAATTCTTTCAGAAAGTACGACGGCTAACCGAAGGTTTTAAGACCGGGGCGAATTCCTGTAAGAACGACAACGGCGACCTGGTAACTGACGTTCAGAATATACTTAGTTTATGGAGGGAGCACTTCTCCACACTACTTAGTGGTAGTGACAGAGACCACCTTGGAGAAGATGATGATCCCGAAACCCCAATCAATGACGACGGAATTCATGTTCCGTTACCCGACTGCGATGAAATCCGTATAGCAATAGCACGGCTAAAGAACAACAAAGCGCCCGGAGTTGACGGGCTGTCAGCTGAGTTATTCAAATAAGGTGGAGAAGAGTTGGTAAAGCGCATGCACCAGCTAATCTGTAGAGTATGGTCGGACGAATGCATGCCTACTGATTGGAATCTAAGTGTACTTTGCCCAATCCATAAGAAGGGTGATACTGCAATTCGCGCCAACTATCGTGGTATAAGCCTTCTTAACATTGCATATAAGGTTCTGTCGAGCGTATTGTGTGAGAGACTAAAGCCCACCGTCAATGAACTGATTGGACCTTATCAGTGTGACTTTAGACCTGGTAAATCTACTATCGACCTCGCCGAGCCGTTTGATACCAAACGAGGTTTCAGACAGGGTGACTCTTTGTCGTGTGCCTTTTTTAACCTTATGCTGGAGAAGATAATTCGAGCCGCAGAACTAGATCGGTCCGGCACTATCTTTTATAAGAGTGTGCAGCTGCTGGCGTACGCCGATGACATTGACATGATCGGCCTTAACAACCGCGTAGTTAGTTCTGCCTTCTCCAAACTGGATAGAGAAGAAAAGCGAATGGGTCTGGAGGTGAACGAGGGAAAGACGAAGTATCTCCTGTCATCAAATAAACAGTCGGCACATGCACGACTGGGATCAAACATCACTGTTGACAGTTATAACTTTGAAAAAGTAGATCACTTCGTTTACTTAGGAGCCAGCATTAACAGCGTCAGCCTTGAAATCCAACGCAGAATCTCTCTTGCCATCAAGTGCTACTTCGGACTGAGTAGGCAATTGCACAGTAAAGTCCTCTCTCGACGGACAAAAACCATACTCTATAAGTCTCTCATCATGCGCAGAAGCATGGACGATGACAACATCAGATGAGAGGGCTCTTGGAGTGTTTGAGAGAAAGATTCTTCGAAAGATTTATGGACCTTTGCGTCTTTGCGACGGCGAATACCGTGTACGACGGAACGATGAGCTGTACGAGCTGTACGTGGATATAGTGCAGCGGATTAAGAATCAGCGGCTCCACTGGCTAGGTCACGTCGTTCGAATGGATGAAATAGCTCCAGTCCTGAAAGTTTTTAACGCGGTACTCGCAATATATACATATGAAATTTGGGACAACCAAGTGTTAACGTAGGAAATGTCCTTCATTTAGGTAACTTCAGGTATCGCGGGGTAAAACCCAAAAGAGTATATTTGACTGTCTTTGCAGTAAGTATAAGTAGTTGGCTCTAGTCCGATAAGTTATTTTGGGTTCACCTTGTTTGTTGGTATCCGTTCTTTTACCTACGTGATTCCTTTTATTTTTGGTAAACAAACGTTAATGGTGCAAATATCGCATCAGAGTTGTTGTTTATTTGCTCGTTTATTATCTTTCTATCAAACATTTTATGTTTATATATTCTGTGTTAAAGCGCATTCAAGCGCCGTCCTTTTTGTTGCATGTGAAGTAACATATTCGTTTTCTTTATATTTTTATGGGTGAACACTTTTCGGTGTTCTATTTATATCCAAAATAAGACTCACGTATAGCTTGTTCTTTCGTTACGTGTGCAACTTATACACTTCTTGTTTGTTCAGCGGGTCTTTCATGTGATAGAGAGGTTACGTTGTTAGTTGACTTAGGGTGGCGTATATAATACATTCTGTTTAGGATGGTTCGATGTGTTATATTTTATAATGTCCCTCCATATTGGCTTAATCGCGTAGTTAAGCCACCATCTATCGAGCTGATAAAAGGTGCTACAGAAAACTTTTTATGAGCAATTTATACAATAGAATTCAGTTAACTCCTAGATACATTTAAATAATAAAATAAACAATATAATATAATTCTTTGGCTTCGAATGGTTGCAAAATGACGAAATTAGCCACGTTGCCGTGAATCATTTTCTTACAGCAGTTGTCAGTTTGCGTGCGTATTAGCGTTTACACTTCTTGTCTGAAATAAAGATACAAGGTTGCGTTTTATTTTTATACTTAATTTTTGTCTATGAACCTCAAAAACCTAGACTGAGAATTTTGATTTTTTTTTCGCGGTGCAAAGGCAAAATATAATTTTTCACGTTATTTTTAATATTATTTGTGTTATACAAATATTCGAAAACAGTTTTTATTCAATTTCTGAGATTCACATAGAGTGGCTTTTTATAAGCTACACAATAAACGTTGAATCACTTGAATATGTTGAATAGTTTTCTTTTAATCCCGCCCGCAAGTTTCAAAAACATGGTTTCGAGAATACGCGCTCCAAAGTTTTTACATACGCTCTCGCCCGACCCTGTCTTATTCAAAATACCTTAACTCCTACAATATTTGGAATTTAGCGTTGATATTTTTCACGCGTATTCTTAAAAGTTAGAATCATCGATTAAAAAAATATTGGATTTTTTGATCGCGTTAGATGGACGGACCCCCTTATGTTTTCGGGCGACCTTGCCCTTCTTAATCATCATATCGCGGTTGTTTATTGCTGCTTCCATTACCATTTCCATCGTAAAATGTTTGCATCAATTTTCAGGTACTAAAGTATTTGGTCTTTATTGTCCTCGGCGAGCACGCCGATATTGTTCCACAGACAAGGATCTAAAAGAAGCAAGTAGCATTTCAAACCCCCATCACGGCAGTTATTAAGCCAAATGAATCTAGCTGCACCTGCACTCCGCAATTACATTATTGCCTTTACTTAACACCTTACTGTCAATATTTAGACTGAGTCCTGCCAAAAATCAACTAATCTTATTGAAGACCAGGCACAATCAAAAATTGTAAATCTTTGGTCAAATAGTCTGTTTATACCTCGTCCGAATTTCGAATATATTTTGCCCTCTGATTGGTATAGGCATGGTTACCTTGAATTTTAAAATTAGATCCGAAATCTTTCCGAGGCAGCGTGCATTGGTTGCTGAGTTCAGAAACGCCACCTTATATCAGTTTTTGTAAAAATTTTGTTGTGTTATTTTAATGTCACTATGGCTGAAATTATCTTACTATGAATTTTTCGAAGAGTTTTCTTCTTTTCTTTAATTTTTACTTTGCTTTCTATTGGATACCTCTGCACAAATTTTGCGTTATCTTTGCTTCCTCATATTCGAGTTTTCTCTGGTGTAAATGGAAAGGGACCGAACGAAACGAGTTACCAGTGGACTTTGGGATAATGGAATAACCGGACAAAGGCTTTTTTTTTTGGAAGGGTAAACCTTTTGGAGGCTTACTACGCGGTTTGCTTATTTCTTTTATTGGCTCAACTGGTAAGCACTCAACATACCCTAATTCATTTACGGCATTTGGTCTGAATTTTCTTTCGTTTATAACCTTTTCAGCTCTTCAACAAACTGGTTTTAGGCCTGTCAGCGTATTTTAGAAGAAAACGTCAAATTCAAACACGTAGTAAATTTTTTGTAAAAGTTATTTCCTTTATATTATTTCCTTACTCTCTTCTTTCGCTCTTCCCATTATTGATGGTCGTAATGGAATCAGCATCGGAAAGTGTGGTGATATCAATTTGGCCTGCGACATTGCTGCTGATAATAGAATAAGTATCAGCACTAGCAGCACAGAAATGAGCGCCAACGAAGTTAGTAGCTTGCATAGAGACATTAAGAGTATTCGCGGTGTTATTATCATCAAAGGTCACAGCTCCATTCGATGTTGATAACGAAGTCGATGGGTTGGTAATTTTGTTTTTCTCAGAAGAGACAACCACAGATGATTTATCAGCAGCAGCTGACATGCTCTGCTTGCAGACATCATGACTAAACCAGTTAACTTTTCAAAATTATGTAAATTTATTGACCAATATGGCCTGAATGTTAAATAGTTTTTTACATAGTATGTACTTTAAATTCTATTGATGAATTCAAAGTTTAATAAAACATTTATGAATTGTACCTCTAGCGAGGGTGTTGTAATATAATTAGTTATCGACATATTAATTGTGAGAGCTACAATTCATGTCTGGCAACCCTGTATTTAATGCAGACCTCTAATTCCTTTTTTTTGAATAAACTTCTTCTTCGTAATTTACTCGACCTTGCAAGACGAGCTCTTTTTAATTACAACAGGATATGGACCTACACAATTTAGTTAATAAAAAAATTATATTTTTTCAACAAAAGGATTGCTGCGTATTTTAACCTATTTCATTGGAAACAATTCTGTCAATCGTCAAATTCTCGCGGGCATTCGAATGTGTTTTGAGGTTATAAGTAATAACGCGCTTTAGTACTATGGGTAATGATAAAATCGAAAAGCTGAAAAGAAGAGAAAATTATGACATGTGGAAATTTGCTGCAAAATCTCATCTTATGCTCAAGGGTAATTGGCCATGTATTGAGGGATCGGAAAGCGACTCCATTAAAAATTTGCATGCAATTTAAGCAATTGGATTGCTGATTGAGCCATCTAACTACTCATACGTGCAGAATTGTATGATAGTATGGACGCCTTGAAAGCCGCTTACGAAGATAACGGTGTCATGCGTCGCATGAATTTACTAAAATATTTAAGGCGTCTATAGTTAGGAGATTGTACATCAATGGATGATACGAAAAGGAGATGACCTGTACTCAGCAAAAGTTAGATAAGTCCGGCACAAAAACTCCAGATAATATTGTTGCTCAAATGTTGAGTGCTCTACCTGACGAGTACCTCCCAATGGTTTAGTAAGAACAAATCTTTTTCAAGAAATTAAGCACAAATCGGCAAGCGGCGAAGCTATGGCTTTAATTTCAAACAAAGCGCGGAATCGTGCTTAAATGTCAAAAATGAAAAAACGATCAGTTGTATGCTTGGAGTGCAACGAAAAGGGACAAATGTCCGACCAAGTCAAAAAGGAGTACAAAAAATGTATTATTGGTGTCAACATCACTAGTTGCAAGAACTGCTGCCAACGAATGGTTCGTTGATTCTGGCGCTTCGCCCCATATGAACATGAATTCAGCTAATTTGACTGAGCTACGTGAACCAAAAAGGGCGTTTAAAATTGGAGTGCGCTGGTGATATGCACATGTCAATTTCTGCTGATGGAAAGTCAAGCAAAGAGCAAGTCATCGTGAAAGATGTTTTAGGCATACCAAATATATACGCCAATTAATTGTCAATGAGCCAAATGGCTAAGCAAGGTAAGACCCTTGCCTTTAATGACGTAAACTGCCGTTTTTTCAATAAAAATGCAAAATTATTGGCTTGTGCTCCGCTTGTCGACGAATTGTACCGTCTACACTATGCAACAGAACGAAGTGCAACGGCATTGGCAGCTACAAGTCGCAATTTGTGACATCGACGCATGGGGCAGGCGTGTGAAACAAGCTTAATTCGCATAAAATCATCGGTAGAAGGTTTCGATATGGCGAATGGGGTTTTAGATCCATGTTTTATATGCGCACAAGGCAGACTCGTGCATCTGTTAAAGAATATGGTAGCCGCGCTACAAAAACTATGCAAATAATACACACAGATGTGTGCGGACCAATATCCACGAAATCGCTGGTTGGTTCTCGATACTTGTTGACTTTCGTAGATGACTTAAATCGTAAAGTATTTGTTTATCCCATAAAACGCAGGGAAGAGGTTTTTCAAAACTTTTTAACCTTGTCGGAACGACAAATTCAGAAGGTTTTTGAAAAATAATGGAATTTTTCATCAGTTTACAGCGCCATACATGCCTGAACAAAACGGCATTGCCGAGCGCATCAATCATACGATCATAGAACAGGTACGCTGCATGCTATATGACGCAAACTTGCATATACCATTTTGGGAAGAGGCAGCAGCCACAGCTGCATTTTTAATTAATCGAACTCCATGCAGAGACATGAAAAGCAATGCGCCAGAAGAAATCTGGACAAAATTAAAACCAGATTTATCGCATTGCAGACATCATGACTAAACCAGTTAACTTTCCAAAATTATCTAAATTTATTAACCAATATGGCTTGAATGAAAAATAGTTTTTTACATATGTACTTTAAATTCTATTGATGAATTCAGAGTTTAATGAAACATTTATGAATTATCCCTCAAGCGAGGGTGTTGTGAGAGCTACAATTTATGTCTGGCAACCCTGTGCCAGATCTTGGAAAAGACCCAAGAAAGAAGAATCGACACGCACCACCTTTTTGTCGACTTCAAAGCCGCTTTCGACAGCACAAAAAGAAGTTGCCTTTATGCCGCAATGTCTGAATTGGTATCCCCGCAAAACTTATACGGCTATGTAAAATGACGTTGAGCAACACCACCAGCTCCGTCAGGATTGTCTTGATCTGTCGCCACCAACGCATTCTCCAGTTCATCAACATGCTGATTCAAAATGTTCACTTCTTTCTTTTTATCACTACTTTCGCAGCGCAATGACTCTAGCGCACTCACTATCTCATCAATAGCTTTTATTGCTGATTTTCAGTTGCTAAGTTCAGCTGAAACTTCACCAATTTTCTGCATAACACGCTCTTCGCTTTCGGTTATCTTCGTTAAAGTGCTCGCAATAGATGCTTCCAATTTCACTTCAAGCCTCTCAAACAAACTTTTTGTAGCTGGACTGTTTACTCCTTTGTTGTCTCCAAACAAAATTTTGTATCAATATTTATTAACGCAAACGATTAGTCACTAACCACAGCGACGATGATGCAAAGTTCATCAACTTTAACAACAAAAATCTTGTATTAATTTCGAAGCCGGTAATTACGGTTTAAAGCGTGATTAGTTGCAGCGGCACAAAAACAAGTCTTACTCACGTTTTAGCATTCTTAACAATTACGGTCCATTTCTGATGACTATCGAAATGAGGAACGATGGGTTGGACTGTTTATCTGCCTAAAACGCGTGCGGCCCACTTATAAATAGCAGAAGACATAACAACGGACGCCTTCATTATATGTATGCGTAATTTTGTTAATCATCGTGGCGTACTTGTGAGAATAAAAAGCGACAATGGGACAAATTTTGTACGAGCTCAAAAGGAGATCAAAGGTAATTCAGTATTCGATTTAGTCGCATTGAAGGTGAGATGGCTCGTCGAAACATTAAGTGGCTATTTAATTGTCCTGCGAATCCGGCAGAAGGATGATGATGGCAACGGCTTGTGTAATGTGTAAAGAGGTTGTTGCAGCGGGTGTTGCACCAAGAAGCGCTACGTCCTCATAGTAGCCGAAAATATTATTAACAGTCGTCCGTTGACATAGCTGTGACGTCAAAAGATGATGAACTTCTGGCACCCAACCATTTTTTGTTGCGATGTCTCAATTCGACACAAACACCTAACCCAGAACAAGAAAAGGTATGCCTACTCAAACAGTGGCGTATAGTGCGAAATCTTAAGGACTGACTTTGGAAGAGGTGGACGAAAGAATACTTACCTCAACTGCTTCGAAAATCGAAGTGGAGAAGTGAAACAACGACTCTTCAACCTGCTCAGTTCGTCATAGCTTGCGACTCTGCTAAACCAGGAGCCAGTGGGAACGAGGTAAAATCACAGATTTATTCGTCGCAAACGATGGTCAAGTCAGATGTGCCAAGGTTCCAATCTATGACTTAATCTTTCCACTTTGACGATTGGGAACCGAAAGGCCGGTTGCTTATTTTCCGGAAGCTAAGATTTACATATTGATGACACAAGTTGACAGCAGCTGTGATCACATGCTGTACTTGTCATCTGTTATCACCCAGTGTTGCAGAGCTGAGGCATTGTAAAAGAAAAGTTCTTCTTTGGCGAGAAGAATAAATGGAACATGTGCTCAAAGATGCAATAGCAACGTGCAAGAAATAATAATAATTGAAAAGGGGCCGAGCAAACGCTAAGGAGGTAATATTTCTATTCACTGCCGTTTCAAAGATGGAATGCGGCACAAAGACGGAAGTTTACTCCGAGGAACTCAGCATCGCTTTCTTCTGCCGTCTTCGAAGCGAAAGTGTTAGGTGTCTTTGAAGCATATATGGTTCAAGGCAAAGGCATCTACAGGATAAAGAAAGGGGCAATAAATTCTGAGAGCCAAGCAACGTTATTAACTCTAGCAAAACCGGTCACCAGATATTGTCTCATTTGGTTTCCCAGCCATAGGAACATTCAAGGAAATTAGTTTGGCAGATCCGTTTGCAAAGGCAGCAGCCTGATTTTCCCTTTCGGAAATATAAAAAAAAACAATTAAACTGATAAATAAAACAGAGACAAAGGTATTAAGAATTGTGGCAACCATTTATGGTCATGGCGCAAGAAAAGTGCTGCCTTGTAATAGAATGTGCCGCAGCTATCAAATAAAAGATAGCGTGCCCAGCCAGCACTTCCACGCGTCAATGACCAGGCATATGCACAAAGCACTTGGAAGACACACACCAGTTAAACTAGCAGTTACCAGTAAATGCTAAAGACAATATTGATTAATTCAGAAGGAAACCAAGATGCTTTGATTGGATGTGCTAATTGGATTCACGTTAGTCACTAGGAAGCTTTGTAACCAACTAACCAACAAGGGGTTCAATAAAATTATTCGTCGAACAAGTTCAAGGGAAGTGCTTAGAATAAAAAATTAAATGTCTCTTATTACAAATGCATTCCTTCTAACTCAATGAAAATCAACAATTTTGTAAGCCAATATCTCGAAAAAGTTAGGTTATGGAACAAAACAGTTTATGTCCATTCAAATACTATTTAATGAGCTTATAAATGGAAAATTTAGAAAGATAGAATATTAAATAAAGTGTTACATATTTACGTGTTTCTCAACATGGTAAAATATTCAAAGTGGCTTGAGAGTTAAGAAATATTGTCTAAATACACTAACTAACGTTTTACAATATTACTTACCTTGATCAATATTTTGCAACACAATTTCCGAAGGATCTTTACATTTTGCTTCACCATTTTCTTCATATTGTTCACCTCTGACTAAAATGCCAAACTGTGGATATCTTACACTGACCGTAGTTACATTCATATTAGCAAAGTGATCGTTTTCGATTGTCTCCTCCATTGAGTCCGCTGGTTCCACCTTGCACAATATATTTGACTTAGACATCGTGTTGAAAAATATGGTTCAAAATTTGTTTTCACTTTCAATCATTAATTGTGTCTTTGGGAAAATTTTTATTTTAATATCTCTGCAATTTTTGACTAAGGTTCTTACGTCACCAGAAACCCTTAACCTTAATTCATGGTAATCCATTTACAAATCGTAGCATTAGATGCATGTTTGCTTCAACATTTAATTTTTTTTGAGGTTAGGCCTTTTTAATATATAATTATTCCTGAGTAATTGCTGTTTACTGTTTTATGTGTAACTTCAATTTATGATCTGCATTTCTTTGGCTGATGTTACGAATTGCTAATAAAACAAGAATATTGAATTTGAATTTTCAAAAAAAGCTTCTTTCTTCATACTAAGATATAAAAATGCCTAAATATAAAACATTAATGCGATAATTCGTAATGAAAAGTACGTGGAATTAACCCGAGGTTAACTCGATTCTATATCTAATCATAGTCATTGATTCGAAGTTTCGGCAACTTCGCTTGATTCTATTAGGGTGGTATTCTGGTCTAGAAATAAAGTAAATCTATTTTTATATTTTTAAAGTTTAACTATTTAAGAATATGTCTACAAGAGTATTTTTTAAAATTCAAGTTATTTTCGGTATTTTGCTAAGTTTAAATTTTATGACTTAGACTGCGAAACTTTACGTGAAACTTTAAACGCGTTTTTGTCGAATCTGTCTTTTACAAAACGATACCCACGATTTCTCTACATCTGCTATTCCCATCCCCAAATTAAAATTTTTACTATTTTTAAAAAGTTCGAAAAAGTAAAGTAAAGTTCCGTAGTTCCAGAGATAGAGAATTTATTCTAGATTAATAATACTTTCTGTCTTTTTTTTTTAGATTGCTAGAAGGGTTGAAATCGTGCCAATTTTTTGAGACCCCCACTTCTTTATCAACTGCTAAATTTTTGGAATTTACAACTTTTTATTTTTTTCTGTATTCTTGTAATATTAATAAATAGCTAATAAAAAACTTATAGTAAAAATGTTGATTTCTTTTTTTTACGACACAAAAATTACCTGAAATTCATACTTCTACACCAGAATACCCCCTTAAACCTTAAATGAGGAGTTTCATATCAAATCGTATAAATTCCACTTTTAATTATTTTTTTTTGTGCTTTTTGATAGAATTTCATTTTATCTATTCTTAAAAAATTTATATAACCCGCATTTTGTCCGTTTCTGCAGACCAAATGCAACATTTCCCAAAAAATGTTAATAAATGGAAGTATAATTTTGCATTTATATGTATATTGAAAATTGGAATTATTGTGTTTTGTTATGGAACTGTCCAAATATTGTCAAGCCACCTTTTTCAATAAAATACGAATCAAATAAAATCAAGGTGATATAAGGGTTGATTAAGTCACCACTTTACTACGCTTAGAAGCAGTAGTGTTTACACCTTCGGCTCGTTTTCAAATTTACTTTATATTTTTCTTAGATTATTAACTCTAGATTAACTTCACTAGGCACTAGACAAATTTCAACATTTTTTAACGTCTTGCTTTATTGAAAACGTTTCTGGAACAATAAGGGCGACGTTGGCGTGCCGAACTCCAAAGTAAATAGCAGTGAGTTGCGAATGTGTGCCCAATGAGCATTCTGATTGACCTTCTGCTGTTGTTACATCTTATGCTGGCAGAAAAGTAGGCTTTGATGATATTATGGTTGGAGCAATGAAAATTGAATTGTGAAAATCTTTGTTTGGTAGCAAGTTGAGTCTGAACCGGCATTTACCTTGCTCATCAGTAACTTCCCTACCTTGTATGCCAAAATGGCTGGGGACAATTCGCGACCTTGGTACAGTGCATTACTAAAGAGCGTTACGACAAGGTTGCTGTAGTTGCTAGTGTTTTTTGAAGGCTTGGATGGTTGACAAATTATCGTAGCAGGTGACGAATTTATTTACTGAAAAATCGGGATTATAATAGCTAGTGAAAATTAAACCATACCATGGTGGAGCACTGTCGGTGCTAAACCTTGGCAGAGTGGCTGTCTTGACACATTTCGTAACGGTCTTAATTTGCTCAGAATGCATATCACTGTATCAACTATTTGTGTCTGCGGTAAAAAGAATTACTTTCTTATTTTGCTAGAATTTTTCTAGTTAGCAAGTCTCCCGCTGAACAGGATAGCTGCTTGCCTATGGAACTATAATAATCACTTGCAGAGATATTGGAAAAAATCCGATTGCTACATTCAATAATGAAATGGAAATTGCAAATCTGATCGGGGTACTAATGCATTATTATATTGGTTTTTCGATGAGGAGCTCGTGCCGCGCCTAATACTAATTAATGGTCTGTCTTGTGCACAATTAAGGTTTGATATTCCTTGCGGCAAGAACACGACAGTGTTAACAAAAATTCTTAAAGTTTAAGACAAAAAATTTATTACGTACTTTATGCAGTGCAACGACATAAATTGGTTGTGTAGTTCAGGTAATACAGCGAAAATACGACTTCACCGCGATACGAAACATTGTCGAGACCGCAACGAGGCATCCACAAGGGCACTTTTGTGTCAGCTGATTAAAGATCGAGGAACAAAATTTACCACGTTAAAGACGCAAAATACGCTTCGATCGTTTTTGATGTTCTTTCAATTCGACATGGGGGTTTACCTTGCTGAATGTAAGGTCCGCATTGGGCTTTTAGCACTGCAGAACCTACTTCAAGTAGCGCAATAAAATTTCGACGTCAAGAAGGATATCTGAGAACTTTCAAATTCGACTCTCAATTCTGTTAAGAAAGATAAAAACTTTTACTGATAATCTCTCGAAAACGACTTGTATGACGAAGAATGCTTCGTAGTTTCTGCAGAGAAATACAAAGCTACCAGGCAGTTAACTGCTATGCATAAAACAATTGATCGGTAGAGGAGCAGGGAAGAGCGACGTATTTTTAAGAAGAACGGAGATGTAGAAACATGAGTGCTAAAAGCCTGAGATGATGGCAGCCACGAATGCGGCCCGAAAATTCCATCAGATTGTTAGGCAGCATCCTAGTGATTGCCAGCCGTCGGCGAAGATGTGAAGATGTAGGATGCAAATACCCCCTTTAAAGCAAAAGTTTGTCTCAAGAGTAAAAGCCAGCAAATAGAGATACGTTTATAGATGGCTGCATGAATCGGTGGAAGTATTTAAGTATACTTAAGGGCAACCTTACGCAAAGCGCTGAAAAGATGGAAATTTCTCACGCATTTAAGCTGTATGCAGACAATGATCCTTAGCATAAAATTCTGCAAACACCTGCTCAGTCGCCATATTTTAATGTCATCGAACCTGTTGGAGATCACTTAGACAGAACACTTAGATCGAGACAAATTTCTAACATTTACGCCTTAAAAAAACCACTGAAGGCATCCATGCCTAAACGATTGCATGCTGCAGATAGCAACAAAGGATTACCAAGAAAATATTAGAGTTAAAGAATTTAAAGCCAAATGCATTACTGTATTATTTTTATATATACTCAAATAAAGCTGTACGATTCTAATTGACTGAAAATTTTCCTTTATCACTTTATTGAACTGCTGTTATTATTATTAATGCACCTAACATATTTTATGTTTTGTTAAAATTTAATAAAATGTCTTTTATTCAATGTTAAATAATGGCTTTTTATATAAAGATCTATTGTAGTTTTTAGTTTTTCCACTTTTTTTAATAGCTTAACTTCAGCGCCACCTATCTGATACATTTTTCGCAGAGATATTTTTCTTCCCCTTACCAATACATACAGTTGCGGTCAATATAATAGGAGTGCATATACCAAGCTGGTTCAATTTTAAAATTTGACAATGATACAACATTCAGGAGGGGTACCGTTTCATTACCACTTCTTGCATCGGTAAATTTTAAAACATTTATACCCGAATTCTGTAACTCAGTCTCATCTCAAGTCTCAAACTAGCTAGAGATTATTGCTTTTCCTCGCTTGGACGCTTTTTTCTTTTGTTTTTATTTAAATTTTTTGTGACCTGCTTATCACCAGGCTTTATTTTGAAACTTATGAATGCCAACTGGTTTAAAATTGTGACTTTTGTCTCTATTAGAGACTGAGACAGCTTACTGAATCCGGGCATTAGAATGAATTAAGCTGTGTTCAAGACGTTTTTTGAGCTTAAAATCGTTAATTTCAGTTTTGAGCCTTGACTGACAGCGATCATAATAATAGGAGTTTTGGTTAGAAGTAAAATTATAAGCGTGGAAATTAAAAATTCATTGTAAATATTAACAGCACGGATAATTTTATCAAAATATTGTTATATTATTTTTAGATTTTGCATATCTAGGGACGCGAAGTAATTTAAAATATGCGGAAGCAAAGCAAAACTTAAAAGATTATTAAAGAAACTTTAGGATACTCAGACAAAATGATCGCTAAAGCTTTTTCGTACACAAGTGAAGGTTGTAAGCGTAAAATCACAGGTTCAGATGATAGGCATACTACAGGATATAAAAAAGTTGATAATTTCCTTCAGCTAAACACATAAAAAAAGAGCTGAAACTTTCTGTAACTAAAATAACCGTTCGTTTATAAAAAATATGTAACAGCGCGCGTTTGCTCATGAACACGTCAACTGGCCAGCTTCGAAATGGCCCCACATATTGTGGACGGACGAAAGCCGACTATATGTGTGCCATCCCCCGAACACGAAATATAAGCACAAATACATATACAATTAAAACTATAACACATGGTGGCATTAGGGTTATCGTATGGGGTAGTTTTTCTTATAATGGAGTTGGCCCAATCCACCTTATTAAAGAAATGATTTATCAGTGGGTATATGTGGATATATTGGGCAAAGTAATGTTGCCGTATGACGAGTGGAATATGCCTCTGAACTGGGTCTGAAGCAAGCTATTCGCCCCTATTATGGTTGTCGTCGTCGTTTTTCAGTCGACATCACATCGTGTCGACTTCGACATCACATCGTGTCGACAATAATTGAATTAAAATATGAACAAACAATTTCTTAAAAAGAAAAGCAATTATATCTACAAATTTTCTTCTAGTCGTCAGTAAACACGGTGTCGACTGAAATGACGTCGTTTGAACTCAACATCGACAGCTGTTTTGCCTAACCAATACCAAATGTGTGTCAATAGCTGTCAATAGTTACCGATAACGACTACGCCAATACCGATTTTAAATAGTCATCGTCGCTTAGTGTCGACGACGACAACCATAATAGGGGGGAATAACCCGAAAAACACGATCAAATCGGCAGACCATTTTCAGCTTTTTACTTCTGTAATATTTGAAAAACTTTACATACTCCTATTATTTTGATCGGTAAAATTTTATTTTAATTTACTTATTATTTTTTAAACATTATTTTGAAACATTTTGATGAAAATACTTTGCTATATAGAAATACAAGACTAAGCAAAGAATATATTTCTGAAACGTTCCTGAATAAAATTTTACTTCTTCGGAAGTTTCCAAGGTTTTTCTTATTCCCAACAAAGACGGTTCTACGCACCGGAATGACCCGGGTTTTACCCGGCCATGGGCTGTTGTTTCGTCGACCTAATCCTGTTTAGGTCGGCCGAGTCATCTAATCGTATCTCCCCCCCAGAGCTTCTCTTCGCAGCGGGGCTACTACAAACTCTTCTGATCAGGGCGGGCATCGAGCCTAACTCCTTCTGTGCCGGTGTCATTTGGCACCCAAAGGGTCGGTGCCCTTATGAGCTCCCCGCAACATCCAAACACCCCACCCTCGCCCTGCTCCACATCTAGGGGCAGCAACAGGAACCTCCTGGTTGCCTTAACTACCGGCTGTGTGTGCCAGACCCGGGTATACCGAAACGTGTGCTCAGTCAAGTGCTATTCTTGCCTTGGCTGGTGCCACTTTCTTAATTGTTCGGGCCTACGCACTACAAACGATTGGTCTGAGAGCTTTACCGCTCCCTGCTGTATAACAGCCCAGCCGAAGTCGTCCCCGACGCCCCACCTGTGGACACCATCACTAATACGATAGTGACAACACCACCGAGAGGGACAGAGATAATTCAACTTAAATGAAATGGACTCACCAACAAAAGCTCGAGGAGGTGTTTGAGTTTATGGGCCGTCATGGCCTGTTAATTGCTGCGGTCCAAGAGCGGAAGCTATGTCGCATATAGGTGTTAGCGAGAAGGAACGCGAGCGAGATAATGGTGGTTTAGCGTCCATACAAGCCCATACAAGCCTAATGATCGTAGGGGAAACTTATTGGCAGAGTACATTGATGATTCGACATTCTGCACAATTAACGACAGGATCGTGGACAGCAGAGGTGACAAGCGCACTCATCTTCGACAGGTAGACAAGTGGGAGGAGCATTTAAAGTTCTGTAACCTTGGGGCTGGAGTTGGTAAACTATGGTCAACCGTGAGGCCGCTATCGAAGCCGACGAAGCGCGACGACCGAGTGGAGATTTCATTCGGAGATCGTGCGTCGTCGGATCGGAAGAGATGCGCGAGTTACTTTAGCCGGCAGTTCACACTGCAACCTTCGACAGACTGGGCCAAACGAGTCGTGACCAGAAGGCTGCGTAATTAAAACACCAGACGCACCAATTGTCTTCTCCGGCAAAACACCAACACGGCTTCCGGAAAGTGCAAAGCACCTCAACCGCACTTAACGCCATAAACACCCAAGTGAATCATGGTCTCACCAGCGACCGCCCCTGTGAGAGAACCGTCCTGGTGGCTCTAGACTTGTCGAAGGCCTTCGAAACTGTCAGCCACTTCACTTTGTTAAAGGACGTGGAGTACTCATCTCTCCCAGTGCCGTTGAAGCGATGGACCGCGAATTACCTGAGTGGCCGTCAGGCATCGTTATGCTTTAGAGACGAAACTTCAAAACCGAGAAGGATTAAACAGGGGGTTCCGCAGGGAGGCGTCATATCCCCGTTGCTGTTTAATTTCTATATCTCGAAGCTCCCTCCTCCGCCAGAGGGAGTTTCCATCGTATCTTATGCCGACGACTGCACGATATTGGCTACCGGCAATGGAATTGATGACCTGTTTTCGAAGGAGAACACCTACCTCCCTAAGTTTGCAGACTTCTTCACTAACTTCAACATGACGTTATATTCTGCTAAGTCCACGGCGACCCTATTTACATCTTGGACGAAGGAGGTCGGGCTGAACATACACATCGACGGCACCCCCATTACGACCGTTAACCACCCGAAGATCCTGGCGGTCACCTTCGAAAGCCTGGTCTCCTTCTCGGCGCACTCAGCCGCAGTCGTCGACAAAAGTACAGAGCCGCAACAAGGTCCTCAAGTCGCTAGCCGGCAGCAACTGGGGCAAAGACAAAGAAACGTTACTGGTAACATACAAGGCGATTGGCCGGTAGGTTTTGAACTACGCTGCCCAATATGGTCGCCTGTAGTTAGCAGGACACAGTGGACGAAGTTACAGATATCACAGAACACCACACTCCAGACTGCGACAGGCTACCTCCTGATGTCTCCTGAAGAGCATCTTCATCATGATGCTGGCGTGCTCCCGGTTTAGAAGCATAACCTTATGCTCTCAAAGCAGTTTCTGTTGGGTTGCCACCGTCAGGGGCATCCTAACAGGGACTCGCTCGCGTTGGAGCCGCCGCCCAGGCACATCAGGGGGCACCTTTTCCGACCGACGGACGAGGTCTAGACATACCTAAGACAACCACTAGACCCGACGACGTATAAACGATGTCTAGCCGATATTCATTCACAGGTAATCCGTCTCCAACTACATGGATTTCCAATCTGTCAATGCCGTCCTAGGAGTCAAAACCCCAACGGTAGCGGTTGAAGAGCTCAATCTGCCTCGTAAGTCACGTGTCACTCTGGCCCAATTTAGATCTGGATATTGTAGCACCCCTAACACCCACCCAGGATGTGGAGAGTACCCGCACGACACCAAACACCTATTCACATGCTCGGCCAAACCATCTCAGCTAACACCCGTCTCCCTATGGTCCAACCCTGTCGATACCGCACGTTCCCTGGACCCCCCGTTAGTTGAGCTCGATGACAACGATTAGTGGCACGATCGCCCGGGACAGGGTCTTGGTAACTGCTAAAACAACAACATCTCTCCGTAATATTTTTTCTTGGGCAAAGACAAACACAACTAAAACGGGACAATCCATTCTCGAGTTATGGGCGTTCATATGTACATATGTACGTACAATTATTGAGGAATGGCACATTTTTGACGGGTTTTATAATTATTCAAGTTTTCGGAGTATATGCGAATGAATACTGAAACCTGTGATTATGTTTTATTTAAAATTGAAGAAAAGTTAGGAAAAACTGGTACAATAGTCATAGCCGACCCTTTTTTGCATGACGAGTGATTTATTATAACTTTTCACTCTCGTATAACATGAAAATATAATTTTTTTTAACTTAATAAAGCAAATAAATATTTTTCAATTGTCGTGGTTTGCTTTTTTTTGGTTCCATATAGCAGGCCTTGCAAAAATTTCACTTATTAGCTCCTCCGTGTTCATGTAGATCAAAGCGACTAGATCGAAGAAAATGTGATCAACGATTTTCTATGCTCTTACCTATAGTCTTTGTTCTTAGCTATGCTCCAACATTAACACATATACGCGATGCTCATTTACTATTTTCTCTGCTATTATCGCAGCTCCTCTTGTAGCTCTTATCGAAGCTCCTACATAAACATAAATACATATATGTACGTGATGCCCATTTACAATTTTCTCTGCTACTATCGCAGCTCCAACATAAAGACAAATAGGTACCCGTTTACAATTTTCTCTGCTATTATCGCAGCTCTTATCTTCGCTCTTAACGAAGGTCCAACATAAACGCACCCTTACATATCAAATATTGATATATACTGTCGCTGACTTTTTTGTAGAACTATTTAAGATAAATATTAAGTCTTACGGATTATGCAGCGCACGCCATAATGGGCTCGTGAATGAGAGATTTTTACCGACTTACGTGATACTTATTGTTTTATTTTGGCCAATATACACAACATCTTTATAAATCATTACATATGTATATGTTATTCTGGTATATGAGCTATATTATTGTAAAGTTTCATTAAAATTCCTCAAAAATTTGGTTTTAAGGTCTTATGAAAAATGCCAAATCTAAAGTGTAGTATTTATTTCGTGAGTGAATGTGATGCGCTTCAATGTTAGGGAAATGTTAAATTTCTAACTTCGTTTTTCTATTGTTTATTTAATTATACATTTGTAAAATAGGTTGAGGCCAGGTAGAAACACTATAGAAAAGTTTTTATTAAATTTCGTTCGTCATATTCAACAATTGGGTTTCACACGGACCTTTTGTGTTTAAGGAGAATGCGAACATATAAAAAGAAAACCAAAAAGGGTGAAACTCCAAAAAAAAGAAAACAATGACTATTTACGAAATTCCAAATATCGCCTCTGATGCCTTGCCGTTAGCTTGCACGCCTAACAACATCAAAGCAGGATCCCAAGCGAGTGAAATATTTTCAAGGCAGAAGATTATCCGCCTTCATTCTGAAGCTCCATGTTCGTCATAAGACGGCGAAGTTGATGTCGATGAATAGCCACTTGCTTTCCGAATAACCCCCCTGGATGAAGTGAGGCCATTACCACAGACACCGGAAAGAAAGACTGTAGCAATGGGAAACGAGGCAGAAAGCGACGACAAACCGCTATCTTAACTGACTCACCTGTGAGAGCTGCTTTGCGTGAAGAATTGATGCAACTATGAAACTATTGAAAAAAAGTGTAAAATCGAGTAATTTTGTATTTTTTCCCCTAATATCAGGTCTAGTAAAAGGTAATCCATTATTTTTGCAATAGATGGATGTAGTGATCTGTATCTCGAGTTCTATAAGTGCAATTGGATCACGCTAGATGACGTTAGAAAGATGATATTTTGTACTAAAAAACATAATGGGAGAAGTGTTGATCACCTGACTCAGTAGTGTTTGAGCGCATGGAAAGATGGACACCAAGAAAGAGAAAATTCGCTATATTCCCCAATTTTTCTTTGATGAAGGCGAAAACGCAAGTTAGGTAGCTGAAAATGTGAATAGTGTTTATGGTCCTGATACTGTAACAGCCAATCATGCACAATTTTGGTTTCGTCGATTTCGCTCCGGTCATTTTGATGAAAAAGATGCACCACGGTGCGGAAGGCCAATTGTCAAAAATGTCGATAAAATAATGAAAATCGTCATTCGAGCACTGTTTCGATTGCCCTGGAGCTAAACATTGCACAAAAAACAGATTGGAACCACTTGAAGAAGGTTGCATACACAAAGAAGCTCGATGTATGGGTGTCACATGAGTTAACGAGAAAACACCTCATGGACCGAATTTCTATCTGCGAAATGCTGCAGAATCGTAACCAAATCGACCCATTTCTGAAGCGGATGGTGACTGGTGATGAAAAGTGGATCACGTACGACAACGTCAAACGAAAACGGTCGTGGTCGAACGACAGTGAGCCAGGATTGACGGCCAGGACGGTTTTGTTGTGTGTTTGGTGGGACTGGCAAGGAATCAATAACTAAGAACTGCTCCCCTACGGCCAAACTCTTAATTCGGACCTGTACTGTCAGCAATTGAATCATCTGAAGGAAGCAATCGCCCAGCTTTGCCCAACAGGAAGGGAATTGTATTTCATCAGGACAACGCCAGACCACACACATCGATAGTGTATTTTGAAATCTGTTGAGTTCGAATTTGTATATTAACATTTTATTTACAAAGAGAAACACACAGTAGATTTTTCTAAACCACATTTTTTATACTGATTTAAGCAAAAAT
Organism: Philophylla caesio; assembly: GCA_963971545.1. Classification (NCBI taxonomy): domain Eukaryota; kingdom Metazoa; phylum Arthropoda; class Insecta; order Diptera; family Tephritidae; genus Philophylla; species Philophylla caesio. Next base: position 27,682,265 of record OZ020605.1, read on the forward strand.
AAAGCGCATTTCAAACACCTCGTACTTTAGTTTTGAGTACCAAATCCGTCATCTTCCATTTCTTTGGAAAAACCGCACACCTGCAATATTTGGGAAAACCGCAACATCAGACTGGTTCTTCGAGTCGGATTTGGTTATCCCGCTCGCAACGTATGCAAGTATTATCTGCTTGCGTAGGATAGTGGCAGTACATTCGGTGTTTTGCAATTACGACAAACCACTGTGACTTTCACTTGCGCTCTGCAAATTGGCTTAGTTTGACATTGTTCGCTTTTTGGCTTCGTGACTTAAAACTGTCTTCAGCAAGCAGCGAAGTTGTACGTCAGTCACCTACAATTGACAAAAACGCGTGATTTTGCTCTTAACGCCATTAAAAGATACATGACAAAAAGCATATACGATCCGTTTGTCATGGACATCAAAGGTGTCGACAGCTATTTGCAGCTCTTAAATGAACAATGGGTACGTTTTAACTCTGCTTAAGATGCAGTCGAGATGTCTTGTGGAGTTGACAATGCAGAAGTAGAGGAAAGTATACGGGTGCAAGGTGAAACTTGTCTAACTTCAAACGTGAACGGAAGGTTCGGGCGGAACCGGCAAGGCAGCTCGCTGTCACGTCAGCAACCGTGTCTGCCGCAATACGTTTACCAATAATGGATCTTCCAACATTTTCTGGCGAATCCACGGAGTGGATAGCTTTTTACGATGCGTTCTATTTGTTAGTTGACGCCAACGCCGCGTTGTCGGACGGACAAAAGCTGCATTATTTGCGTAGCTGTTTAAAGGGAGACGCGCTTAGCATTATAAGTGGATTTAAGATCTGCGATGCAAATTATTCCGAGGCTTGGAATTTGCTTCAGTCACGCTACAAAGTCATGAGAGTAATCATCGAAGCTCACCTAAAGTCCATAGCAGACATCCGCAAGGTTACAGCCGACACCGATGAGGCCATTAAGGGTGTTCTCGATTCATTTCAACAAAACATTCGAGAGCTCAAGGCGCTGGGTCGCCCTGTAGAATTCTGGGACGATTGGTTGGTACACGAAATGGTCAAAAGGCTAGTGTTTGAAACTCGGAAGCAATGGGAATTATCACTAGCTGTGCCCGAGCAGAACCTAACTCGCTGCCTATACTGCAACGCGCATCATAAGTCTAAATTCATGCGAGAATCTAAAGCCAGTTTCAACTGTTTAAGTCCAGGACATAACAAGGATCGTTGTAATAGCACATCCGCATGCCGAATATGTCACCAACGGCCACACCCTGCTTCATAGTATCGCTATCACCGCATCTACTCATGCCGCCGAGGCAACCTGTACGGCTTCTAGCACCACATCCGACGTCAATTTAATTACCGCATCTTCTGCCAACCCCTCGATGAACATTGCTGCTGCCTGCACGACATCCTGCTTGAGTTCTAGTTCTAACCCGCTACCGTCAACGCAAAAAACTATATTATTATCCACAGCCTTATTGAGAGTTCGCGATGCGTCAGGTGATTGGCAACTCGGTTGTTGCTTGATTCTGGTTCACATGCATCATTCGTTACAGAAGCATGTGTGCAGCGGTTGGGCTTACCGCGCAAATCGTCATCCGTGTATGTAACGGGAATCGGTACAGCGCAAGGAGGTCGCGTTCCGGGTGAGACGGTCCTCTCTATTTCACCATTTGGTAGGTCGGATGAGTGCTACGCCATTAGCGCATTAATTCTCCCAAAAATAACTAGTGACTTGCCCACCCACGCCTTAGACGCCCAACAATGGCCGCACCTGAAAGGACTATGCCTAGCTGACCCTGAATATATGAAACCTGGCCGCATAGATATATTAGTTGGCGTGGATATGATGAACGAACTTATCTGCAGCGATCTTCGAAAGGGTCCGAGAGGCACCCCTATGGCCTATAGAACAGTTTTTGGGTGGACCTTGTTCGGGAGCGTAACAAGTGTTGCTTCGCCCACACTTCATTTGCCGTCATTGCATTGCGAGGTTCAATTGGATCGGGCGCTTACTAAGCTGTGGGAATTGGAAGAATCACCACGGCAGGTACACTTTACGAGCGAAGAACGCTTTTGTGAAGATCATTTCGTTTTCACGCATCAAAGAACTCAGGACGTATATTACATGCCGCACCATCCCGTGATAAAGGAGTCCAGCGTTACGACGAAACTAAGAGTAGTTCTTAATGCATATGCCAAAACCACTACGGGAAATTCACTTAACGACGCGCCTTTTATCGGACCGCAATTACAGCAAGATTTGTATTCAATATTGATGCGTTTCCGAACGCACCGGTACGCCATGACCGCTGACGTCGCGAAGATGTACCGCCAAGTTTGTGTATCGGACAAGCATACCGATTGGTTACGCATCGTTTGGCGTTTTGATTCGTCTTCGAACGTAGAGGATTACCGCATGCTACGCGTAACCTATGGTGTGGCCGCCGCGTCCCATCTCGCTGTACGGCAACGCTGTGCAACAAACTGCAAGGGATTCAACCAATAGCTGCAAGAAAGCCGTCGAGGTGGTCCTGGAAGATTACATGGACGACCTGCTTACTGGTGCATCTTCCGAGGTCGATCTTCAGTCGCTACAACAAAATGTTTCTAAAATTTTACAAGGTGGCTTTAAACTGCGTAAGTGGGCATCGAATTGTATAGAACTGAATGAAAGTATGTCTCACGCGTCTAAAAATATATCGCACTACGTGGTCGATGGTGAAGATGTCCATGCACTTGGTCTAATATGGAATATAGAAGGAGATCACTTTACATTCGCAGTAAACCTAAAGTTACAACCCGCTATTCTTACAAAGAGAGAATTCTTAACTGATGCTAGTACTTTTTGATCCTCTGGGCCTGCTTGCTCCTGCAACGATAAGATCCAAGATGTGGTTCCAGGAAATCTGGCACGCTGCAGTTGGATAGGACGATCTGGTTCCAGACCCCATCGCAAAAATGTGGCTTAATCATCGCATGCAATTGCAACAATTGGCGCATTTGAAGGTAAATCGCTGGATTGGATCTGGAACGGCTGGGTCGTTTACGGAGTTGCATATCTTCGCAGATGCCTCGGAACGCGCCTACGCCGCCGTTGTATATGCGCGTACTCTACAAATCGATGGTAGCGTCGCCGTAACGCTGATCTCTTCGAAAACTAAGGCAGCACCGCTCAAAACAACGACTCTGCCCCGTCTAGAGCTGTGCGCTGCTCATCTGGCCGTTAAACTGATGCGAAGTGTATTACACAGTTGGGGCGACATCCGCTACCCGCTGTATGCTTGGACCGATTCAACCATTACATTGGCGTGGCTACAGGCGCATCCAAGCAGATGGGTGACCTTCATAGCAAACCGCGTTGCAGATGTTCAGGAAACTCTGCCTCCAGATTGTTGGAATCATATCCGTTCTGAGTTGAATCCGGCAGATTGCGCGTCTAGGGGTATATCGCCGCCCGAGCTATTGGACAACCTACTGTGGTGGAACGGTCCCGCATTTTTGAAAGGTACAGACCAGATCTGGCAGCGGACTGCATTACGCCAGCACACAACCGAATTGGGTATTAGACATAGTCTTCGCTAACGTTACGAGTTCAAGCGACCATTCGTCGATATTTGTGAAATATTCCTCGTATTCCAAGCTGCGCCGCATCATCGCTTATGTGCTAAGATTTATCGCTAAAACCCGACCTGCTGCTAAACGTGCCGCTGAGAAGCAATGTGGTCCTCCAAACTGTCGGGAGATGTCGGAAGCCGAAATTCGTTTGGTTAAGTATACACAACGCTACTATTTTTCTAATGAAATTTCTAATTGCAGCGTAAAAAAGGCAATCCCGCTACGGAGTAGCCTGTTGCGCTTGCCGCCATTTCTGGATCAAAACGGTGTCCTACGCGTTGGAGGGCGATTAAAATTCTTAGATGTCGCGCAACACGTTAAGCATCCAATCGTCCTGCCAAAAACTTCTCCGCTGTCAAAGCTAATTATCTCCGACATTCATCAGTTTACCCTGCATGCTGGTCCTCGCATCATGCATATATTTACAAGTTTACCCATGGGAGCGGGCGAGATCCACGAAAGGTTACATTTGTTCATTTATTTGCATGTGTACTGGCGCCATGCACCTAGAGTTAGTAGGAGATTTATCTGCACCAGCCTTTCTCAACGCGTTCAAACGGTTCATAAATCGTAGAGGGTACTGCAAGGCTATGTATTCCGATAATGGTACAAATTTCGTTGGCGCCGAGAAGGAACTACGACGCCGATATGTAGAGTGTATGGAAGACGATGCACTCCGCTCATTTTTTGCCGATTCCAACATAGAATGGCGTTTCAACCCACCGTCTGCTCCTCATATGGGTGGATACTGGGAAACCGGTATTAAACGCATCAAGTATCACCTTAAACACGTTTTGGGCGAGACTCTACTCTCATACGAAGAATTCAGTACGCTATTAACTCAAGTAGAAGCCTGCGTGAACTCGCGGCCATTATGCGAAGGCTCGCCGAGTGCAGTCGACCTCGAAGTTTTAACTCCAGGACATTTTATTATCGGAGAACCGCTTAAGTCGCTCCCTGAATCTGAGGGTCAAGGGTTCCGTGGCAGCCTTCACCAGCGATGGGAATTAATTTCTATAATATAGCGGCATTTCTGGCGTCGTTGGAGAGACGAGCACCTCGTCAGTTTGTAACGTCGTGCCAAATGGTTTCGGCCTTCGCGCAACTTCAAAGAAGGAGATATTGTGGCTGTCTTTAACGAGAATACTTCACCTACGAAGTGGTCGCTCGCAAAAGTTATTCGATGTCACCCTGGAGATGATGGTCACGTGCGAGTTGTGACAATAAAGACTTCCAATGGAGAGTACGTGCGTCCAACAACTAAGCTATGCCTCTTGCCTACCAAGGGCGACCTGTTCTTAGAAGACGAATTCTAATAGCTTAAGAATTAACTGCTGTAAAAGTTTTCTTTATATCTTTTGTATATATACATAATATAATCAAACATTCATTGTACACCGTAATTGAACGTATCATATTTATATAGGCGGCGGTATGTTGAGTTCGAATTTGTATATTAACATTTTATTTACAAAGAGAAACACACGGGTTAATGCTTAGGCAATTAACGAAATGTTAACAAGCAATTGTCTTTTGACATTTCGTTGTTTTCCCCTTCGTTCTATTTCGTGTGTGATTTAATCGCTCGTTGTTCAACTGACCGCCTTTTTTGACAGTAGATTTTTTCTAAACTACATTTTTTATACTGATTTAAGCAAAAATAAAGGGCTTTTCAAAAACCTCGTACTTTAGTTTTGAGTACCAAATCGTCATCTTCCATTTCTTTGGAAAAACCGCACACCTGCAATATTTGGGAAAACCGCAACATCAAAATCGCTCCCTGTTTTTTCAAGTTTTCTAAAATTTCATCTAGCAATTTGCATACATACATATGTACGCATTTGCTTATATATTTCGTAATTACTCTGTGTTTGTGCTTCTTTTTTGGTATTTTACCTTTCGAAATAGAGACTCTAACAAAATAAATTAAATTAATTCCCGCGTAAATATTCATCTTCATACCGTGCATATGTGGGCAAAAAGTTAAACGCTCACAACACAAAATTCAGTGTGTAAAGTGCAATGAACTGTTTCACCCTGCCTGTGTAAACATTCCCCCAACTGACGTAGAGTTCCTTCTCAATTCGGATCAACAATTCCTTTGCAAAGTCTGTGCTGCAGCCCGACGCAATTCTCTTGGTTCTCCGCCACCTACCGTCGTTCTAGATGAAAGTATTGTTGCTAGTATGTCTAACACTACGACCGTACCAAAGAGTTTAATAGTTCAGCAAAGCAAAAGTATAGCCACCGTTTGTAAACAAGTGGAGATACCCTCCTCCCCGCCTCAGCGCATGTCTAATAGATCTGGCACTTCGACCAATGTCAACGTTGCTAAGCAACCAATATCTCTTCAGTCAATCTTCGATGAGATTGTAGCTCTCAGAGCCGCGAATCTTCGTTTTCATTCCTTTGTTAATGTTCTGGTGAGTGATAATAAGAAGCTTATTAGCAAAACAGAATCTCTTGAAGCCAAGATTGACTATCTGCAGACTAAGCTTTGCTCCATTCAGTTAAATTCAACGATTATTGCGCTCCCAGTAGAAATTAAAAACCTCCATACGAAATACAAAAAAATTACGCTTACCACTGTTTCGTATCATACACCCACATATACTGGTACGTATGACAATGTTCGCTTTCTCGCAGCTGCTACCTCTGCAGGCACATACGCCGCCGCCGCTGCTGCTGCCGTCGCTCCTGCCATCGAACTCGCAAGCACAGTGGGTAACTATGCAAACGAAGAAGCGTAAAAAGAAAAACGTCGTACATGACGTAGTAACAGGCTGCAGTAATAGCTCTACCTTGGAAGTTGTGGATCTAAAAAATGGATTCACTTGTCATCATTTAAACCAAATGTTTCTGAAGAGGATATAATATCTTTCGTTGAGAAAGACATTGGCATTGACAGAAAATCCATTTTTTGCTTTGAGCTCATCAAAAAGGGTGCTGACATCGCGTCTCTTAAGAAGGTGAATTTTAAGCTTGGGGTTAATGAATCGTCATTTGACAAGGTTTTCGACCCAGCGGTTTGGCCTGCCAAAGTTAAGCTTCGCCCATTTAAATTTTTTCAACGAGAGGATCCTCTCAAAGAGCAAACCTAGCTTACTTCGGGAACCCTAAGTTAACGCTCAAGAATTCGACAATCAATAATAGTAACATCAATAATAGCTGTTCAGCGCAAGCTACGATCTCTTCAAATAGCTCTCCATGATCCAGACTCTATATTGGATCAACTATGTATCTGCATTAAAGGCGCTTCAACGTTTGGATCCCTGTATCTGATGGCATCCTATATTCCACAGGGCAGTTCTTTCGAGATTTATAAATCACACACGGACAACATTATGCATTTGGTTCACAATAGCCTGGCTAATAATAATCATCTGTGCATACTCGGTGATCTCAATCTCCCTAACATCACGTGTTCAAAACGTTTCTCTAAATCTGGGCTACTACCAAATAATATAAGTACTCCGAAAGAATCTTATTGTATTGATCACATTTTAAGTCTAGATCTAGGTAGGTATATGTGGCTGTCTAGATCTAGTCCAAATTAATAGTTATATGAACCAGCTCAATAGAATTCTCGATCTTGTTTTCGTAAGTACTAATATTATTACGAATATCAATCAATGTTTCTCCCCGATTTCACCAGCGGATATACATCATATCCCATTGTGTCTATCAGTTGAATTTTACGAATTTGCCATCGGTAGATCAGAAGATAAAATATCTTTTAAATATGGGTCTTGTAACTACTCAAACCTAAATGTTTGCTTAGGCAAAACTAGTTGGACTCATTTGCTTTCTAATCCAGATGTCAATCAGTGCTACTCGGTCTTCAAGTCTCGCTTGCTTGAAATTATTTCTGCGAATGTTCCAATATTTAAAAAGAAGCCCTACAAACTTCCATGGTACACTTACAAAATAAAGAAAATTAAGAACCAACGAAATAAGTTATATAAAAAAGATTTTTAATCTAAAAACAACATATTTTTTGACAAGTATCAACGACTCTCGAAGAAATTCTGTGTTTGAACAAATTTCTTTATAGAAATTATACCTTAAGGGTAGAGTCGAACATAAAATCAAATCCTTAAGTATTTTGGCAGTTCATTAAATCGAATAAGTCATGCTCCGGGATTCCATCAGCAGTTTGTCTGGGAAAAAATCAGCAAGCTCAGCCCTCGATATTGCCTGTCTATTTGCAGAGTTTTTTAAATCAAATTTTCTTGCGATGATGCACGATGTTCAAGTTCCTTTCAACATGCCAACTGCGACTTCACCATTAATTTCGGAAATCTACAACTCACGTCTGATGACATTATAAGTAGTTTAAAAAACTCTACACAAACCGATGTCGATGGTTTCTGTACTGACTTACTGAAAAAGTGCACACATTTAGTTGGACCTCTTAAACATCTTTTTAACAAACCAATAAATACTGGGATTTTCGTTAATGAATGAAAGATAACGACAGTCACTCCAATTTTCAAGAGTGGGAAAAAGAATGATGTAGCTAATTATAGGCCAATCTCTAAACTCTCGTCTATCTCAAAACTTTTCGAGGTGATCGTTAAAGATAAGATGTATTTCGCCGTAAAAAACTTAATTTCCACATATCAGCATGGCTTTGTTGCCAATCAGTCTACAGTTACTAACTTAGCCGTCTTTAGTGAGTTTTGCAGGAAAACGTTTTCATCCATCAGCAAATAGACTGCATTTATACTGACTTTTCCAAAGCTTTCGATAAGGAATCACACAATATATTATTACATAAACTAGCCTCCTTTGGCTTTCACTCCATTTTTTTTGTAAATGGTTGCGTACATACATAATCAATAGACACTGTGTGGTCGCGATCGAAGGGGTAACCTCTGATCACTTCATAGCCACCTCAGGTGTACCGCAAGGAAGTATCTTAGGTCCTCTTCTGTTCGTTCTCTTTATCAACGATATTGGAAACTGTTTTACTTCCTCACATAATTTGCTATATGCAGACGATCTAAAGGTATATTCCGTCATAAAAAGTTCTGAAGATGCACGTTGCCTTCAGGAAGACTTAGACAGATTATATCTTTGGTGTAGTAGATCGCTATCTTAATATAAATGATGAACGTGATGAAGTCGAAATATAACATTGAGACCAAGGCTCTTCAGTCTCCTGATGTGATCAAAGATCTTGGAGTAATATTTGACCCTACCTTCTCATTTAACAACCATATAAATTTTATAATATCCAAATCGTATGCTGCCTTAGGTTTTTTACGACGAAATAGCACCAACTTTACCGACCCTTATACGTTAAAGTTAATTTTCACAACGTTAGTTCGCCCTAAGCTTGAATATGCTGCGTTCATCTGGTGACCTTATCACAAATTTTCAATAGAGCGGATCGAGGGTATTCAAAAAATTTTCCTCAAGTTTGCCCTCAGATCTCTAAATTTTTCTGATCTTATTCCTTCCCAACAAACATCAAAAAAATATTACTCAAACCTTGGAGAAATTAATAGTTCTCAAGTTGGTATCCACCGTATTTCTCCAAATTTCTCAAATCTTGGAGAAATTCATAGTTCTCAAGTTGATATCCAACGTATTTCTCCAACTCTTCTCAAACCTTGGAAAAATTCATAGTTCTCAAGTTGATATCCAACGTATTTCTCCAACTCTTCTCAAACCTTGGAAAAATTCATAGTTCTCAAGTTGATATCCAACGTATTTCTCCAACTCTTCTCAAACCTTGGAGAAATTCATAGTTCTCAAGTTGATATCCAATGTAGTTCTCAAGTTGATATCCAATGTAGTTCTCCAGTTCATATCCAACATTGGATCATAAGTTGAGATGAAGTTGAGAATATTAATTTTCTCCACTATGCACAGCTGTTTTTATTGTAGAGAAATATACAATTGGTAGCATTGTGAAATCCTATGTACATGCATTCGATGGAAATTAAGTGACGCTTAGATACATACATTTTAAACGAAATTTAGTCAACAAAATTTAATGTGAGTGGAAGAATATATAATTATTAAAATACACAATGTTTTCTTCAAAAAAAATAAAACGTGAAGTGAATCAAGTGGTAGAACTGCTGTCTGCACACAAACAGCAGACTGACACCTTGCCTGTGGCGACATCTTCATCGATCAGTAACCAGGATTATCCCAGTGTGACGGACAATATTTCCAGTATTGAGGACAGTTCCTCAGAATCTGATAGCTCTGAGGAAGATTTATTTATAAAAAAAGTTGAATTGAAAGATAAGTTAGCGTCATGGGTGGTCAAATTTAATATTTCCAATGAAGCCACGAATAGTATACTTGAAATCTTAAGCGAATATATAAGTGCCCTTCCGAAAGATGCTAGAAGAAAAGAGAGAAAATGGGGACAGGAGAGTACGTTCATTATGGACTCAAAAATGCATTAACGGATTTATTGGCAAAGAGCAATTTGGATTCCACCGAAATTCGACTTAATATAAACATCGATGGACTTCCCTTAGCCAAAAGTTCAAAGCTTCAAACTTGGCCGATACTTGTCAATGTTAATAAGACACCAGATGTCATGGTTGTTGGTGCTTATTGTGGCCAGAGCAAGCCATTGTGTCCAAATCTTTATATGGAAAAGTTTGTTGATGAGCTAAGCAACTTAATAGAAACAGGTATTTTTTTTGAGAACAGAACATACTCAGTTAGTTGTCGAGCATTCATTTGTGATGCACCAGCCAGGTCATACATACTTGGAACTAAGGGACACACCGGTTTTTTTGTTGTCATAAATGTGTGCAGAAAGGAAAATCACTTAACCATAGAATGATTTTTCCAAAGGAAACGAATAATTCTAGAAATGATCTTGAATTTCGGTCCCGCTCGGACGTAAATCACCATAAAGTATTAGAACATATTGCTATTGAAAGGTTGCCTATTGACATCGTCAAGTCATTTCCTTACGACTACATGCATGTAGTTTGCCTCGGCGTTACTAAAAGTATACTTCTTGCTTGGGTCAGAAAAAGGAATAAGAGCTTTTCTTTAAAAAATGACAAAATTAATTTATTAAATTCAAAATTAATTTTTTTAAGTAATCAAGTACCAAAGGAATTCGCTAGACATCCGAGAAGCTTAAGTGAATTAGAAAGATTTAAAGCCACAGAGCTGCGATTATTTCTTTTATATACAGGAGTATTCGTTCTTGCTGATATTTTAGACACTGAAAGATACAATCATTTTTTAATGCTTAGCCTGGGAATAAGGATGTTATTGAATAAACAATCGTCCACCGAATACAATGAATGTGCTAATAAAATTTTAGTAGAATTTGTTAAAAACATACCTCGCCTCTATGACGAAAGCTTCTTAACTTTTAATTTTCATTGTCTCACGCACTTAGCTACTGATGCATTAAATTATGGCGATCTAGAATCCATAAGCGCTTTCAAATTTGAAAACTTTTTATCAAAGCTAAAAAGAAAATGTAAAAAAAAAAACTTCATTGCGGCACAAATATATAACCGTTTGGTGGAAGAAAGCTTAATAATTCACCAGCGTAAAAATGACAACAATGTCGTTTTAAAAAGAGGCCAATCATCGTCAGTAAATACAAATAGCTTTTTCTTGTCCACAAAAACTCCTGATATTTTTTATAGTGTGCATAACAAAATATTTACTACTATATCTATATCTTCAAATAATACCACTTCACACATTGTAGCAAAGGAAGTTGTAAATTTAAGGGACTTCTTTCTTTTACCAATTAAATCCTCACACCTTAATATTAAATTTTGCGAGAACCTACAATTTTCAAAAGAAGAATATTATCATTCGATAGAACAAATAACACATAAAATGGTTATGTTTAAAAACTATGAGTATGACAAATATTTGTTCATACCTCTTATTCATTAATAGATGGATCTGAATGAGTACTTCGCGGGATCAACAACAACTGAAAATGAACTAGCTACAAAGAAAGGTAAATTATTTAATTATATACGAATAAGTGTATTTTTCTTTTATAAACTGAATTTTTTGTTTTTAGATTTGACCGAACTGAGAGCCCATATAGACGTTGTCCATAAAAATATATTAAAAGGTATAGGACATTCTTTAAATTATTAAAAAACATTATATAAATATATGAATGTACATATAAGTTAACACGTTCGCTAGTGCCCAGTCCAGACAGTTCCCACAGTCAGCCACGACACGTGCGCTGTGTCAGCAGAATCCTATTTCATCATATGCTGTAACTGTGCCTTAGCATAGCTAACGCTCCACCTGTGGGAAATCAAGGCACGGTCGTTACCGCCGGATATGCTTACACAAGCATTCTAGAGCATGGTGAAATGCCCGTGGGAAGCCAACATCGTAGCCGCTGCAATGCAACATCATGACGCAACAGATGCGTCGCTGCTGCTATACCGAGGGCTGGTGCTCGACGCTGCTACAGTTGAGGAGTTAGTTACCTAGGGGTACTAGTAGTGTTAAGACCTAATTTAAGTGTATAGTGCTAATAAAGTGACCTTTATAACGTACAAATATCTTTCAATTACTCTTAGGGCGAGTTGGCCCTACTATTTTTTTTAGTGTAAGGATCTATGATCCTTTAACTGGCGCCCGAGCAGGGACCCAGTAGTGATTAAAAGAGTGTGTGACTGATAAATTTCCTAAAAGGAAAAAGTGAACAAGAAATATTTAAGGAAGAATTAAACAAAAAATATTTTTTTAATCAAAAAATAAAACCTCACAAAAAGGGATTGAGTATATCATCCAAAGTGCACAACTGAGGAGCGAATTGTGAAGTGACTGAGCTGCATCACAAAATCAAAGAAGACATCTAGGAAGGCATCTAAAATTCGTACTAATCGCCTCGATACGCACCCGGATTTTATGAAATCTTTGAATTATCTGTTGTAAGTAAATTATAGAAAACCCAAACATTTTATCTATCGTTTCAGTATGGAGGACCTCAGGACAACCGTAACGAACCTCACTGGGGCTGTCAATGCCATTCTAGAAAAATTGAACACTATGGAAAGGCGAGTGGCACATCTAGATGTAGTGAGCTCCAGGTCTGCCACAGCAGGAGCTAGCGCCCTTCCTGAACCAGCGGAAGAAGTGGTGGCTCAGGCCTCCACGACTGAAGCCGATATTAGGGACATTAGCCGGCTTCCTGACTGTGTCAAGGAGCTGCAGATCTTTGATGGCAATCCAGTGCAGTATGTGTCTTGGGTTCACTCCGTAGAGGTGATCCTGTCCGACTTCGCTGTTGTTAGAGGCAAACCTCTTTATCGGGCAATTTTGCAGCATATTAGGCAAAAAGTGCGAGGTGCGGCTGATTCAGCCTTAATATCCTACAACATCTTTGAAAGCAATTGGTTAAAAATTAAGGAATGCCTTTCGCTGCACTACGCGGATAAACGCGATATCCGCACCCTTGAGCACCAGTTGCATCAGCTGCAACAAAAGGGGTCAAGGATTGACGAGGTCTACGCGAGGGTGAACCACCAGTTCTCTCTCATTATCAATAAGATTAAAACCGAGTCCTACACGGACGAAACGGTGAGAGTCCTGGTGGAAACTTATCGTAACCGCGCCCTCGACGTGTTCATTCGTGGTCTAAATGGGGAAATGTCAAGGATGCTTCTAATACAGCGTCCTAAAACCCTACCCGAGGCCTACTCGGCCTGTTTGGAAATTCAAAATGTGGATTTCCGAAATTTTTCCATTCACTCTCCCACGATGAATAATCGGGTGGTAGTGCCTCTGAACAATTTGCCGAGCAGCTCTTACCAGCCGAATAGAAGCAACAATCCTCCACTCCCTCCGAAATCGAATTGGCGCTCTCAGGATTATCGAAACTCAAATTCACGAAATGAACGTCCTTCCCGACGCGATAGTAACCAAACCGCAGTGCGCCCACCTGTCGAAAAGATGGAGGTTGATCCTTCAGTGCAAACACGAAACGTGAACTACATGAACAGGCCTAACCCATTCAAGCGCACCGCCAAGTCTGACAACCTACCACGGAAACAGCAAAGGTTGTTTCACACTGTTCCGGAGGCGACTGAGGATCTAGAAAATGATCAGGAGTCTGCCACCGATGAAAAATCTGAGGATTTTCTATCCTCCGGGCATCTAGCGTACCATACTTAGAATATACGCTACCCAATGGTCGCGTGCTAGATTTCTTAGTTGATACTGGTGCGAACAAAAATTTTATTCAAGAAGGCATTGCGACGAAGACACTTCCAGTAAAAACCTTGTTCAATGTTTCATCTGTGGGGGGCTCCGTGTTGATAAAAGACAAGGCACAAATAAGGTTATTTGAAGGCATAGGTAATTCTACAGGATTTGAATTTTTCATTTTACCAACCCTTACCGGGTTTTGTGGTATCATCGGCGACGACACCCTAAGAAGATTAGGCGCAATAATTGATAGGAAAGAAAACCTACTCCAGATAGGGGACTACAAAATTCCTCTTAAAGCCCGCAAATCTTGCGATGTTAATTTTACGTTGGGCAAGGACTTGCCCCCTGATGTTCATAAAAAAATTAGTATCTTGCTAAAAAAGTACTGCGAACTTTTTAAACCAATAAACGGAAATGAGCTTATAGATACCAGTGTCCGAGCTGAGATAAAAACCTCTACTCCTGAGCCAATTTATAGCAAAAGCTATCCATATCCAGCTTGCATGAGAAACGAAGTAGAAAAACAGGTTGACGAATTGCTCACGGAAGGCGTGATACGACCTTCGAAGAGTCCTTACAACTCACCAATTTGGGTGGTGCCAAAAAAACCAAAGGCAAATGGCGAAAAACAGTACCGAATGGTGATTGATTATAAGAGACTTAATGCAGTGACAATATTAACGAGACACTTTGCAGCCTTGGTCAGGCTAATTACTACACCACAATAGATTTAACGTCCGGTTTCCACCAGATGCCAATGAAGGATGCAGACATAGCAAAAACAGCCTTTTCAACGATGAACGGGAAATATGAGTTTCTACGATTACCCTTTGGGCTGAAAAACGCCCCGGCTATTTTCCAACGGATGATAGATGATGTCCTGAAAGAATACATAGGTAAAATTTGCTATGTCTACATCGATGACATCATAGTATTTGGGAAAGACGCGGACGAACACCTAAATAACGTAGAAAAAGTTTTCTCAAGGCTTTTGCAAGCAAATTTAAAAGTAAATCTAGAAGACTTGTTTTTTTGAAAAAGAAGTTGATTTTCTGGGCTATGTGATTACTCCTGATGGAGTACGCGCTGATCCTAAAAAAGTAGAAGCTATAAAAATGATTTTACCCCCAAGGAATTTAAAAGACTTAAAAAGCTTCCTTGGCATGACCTCATGCTATAGGAAGTTTATAAGGGACTATGCCAAGGTTGCTAAACCTTTGACCAACCTCACTCGGGGACCAAACGCGCAGGTAAAAGCCAATGCGTCAAAAAATGTAGGAGTCGAACTCGACGAAAATGCGCTGGAGGCTTTCAGAGACTTGAAGCAACTCTTAGTATCTGCCGATATTTTAGCCTTTCCAGATTTCCGAGAAACCATTCAACCTGACGACAGATGCTTCAAACTACGCTGTTGGTGCAGTTCTCTCACAAGGAACTATAGGCGAGGATAAACCTATAGCCTACATTTCGCGGTCCCTGAACAAATCAGAGGAAAATTATGCCACAAACGAGAAGGAGCTCCTCGCCATCGTTTGGGCATTTGATAACCTGCGATCTTACCTGTATGGTGCACGCAAAATTAAAATTTACACCGACCACCAACCGCTGAAGTTCTCTATGAGTAACCGCAATTATAACGCAAAGCTTAAGCGATGGAAAGCGCGTATAGAAGAGTATAACTGCGAGTTAATCTACAAGCCAGGTAAGACGAATGTGGTCGCCGACGCACTCTCCCGCCTTAAGACGGAAGTAAATGCTCTCACGGACTCAATCGTTGCTCAGCCACCGTGTACTGTAACTGATGTGGCTTCCGAAACGGACACCGCATCAGAATGCACTATGCATTCTGCTGAGCAAGATAGCTCAGATCTCATACCACACGTTGAGGTACCGATTAATGTCTTCAGGAACCAAATAATCCTCAGACAGGGGGCGAGTTGTGAGTGTAGCGAAGAACCTCATAGAGGCTACAGAAGGTATTTTATTACGTTGCCCATACTAAATTGCGAATCTCTGGTAGCTGTCCTTAAAAAAAATTTAAATCCAAATGCTATAAACGGGATTAAAATACCAGAATGTTCGCTCTATAGTTTGCAAAATGCTTATATTAATAATTTCAGGAAGTATAAAATTGGAATCACTCAGCGCATAGTGGAAGATGTTACAATTGCTGATAGAGTATTCAGCATAATCGAGAAGGAGCATAAACGTGCTCATAGAAATGCTCGCGAAAATAAGGAGCAAATCCTTGAAAAATTCTACTTTCCGGCTATGTCAAAACAGGTTAGGGAATACATTAGTCAATGCGAAACATGTAAATTAAATAAATATGATAGGCATCCTGCAAAACCGTATATGCAGCCGACCCCTATCCCTAGTTATCCGTGCGAAATTCTTCACATTGATATTTTTGAAATAGAACGGCAGAAATATTTGAGCTGCATTGATAAATTCACCAAATTCGCGAAGCTTTTTCCGATAAAGAATAAATCTTCTACTCATTTGCGAACCAAACTAACAGTTGCGCTTCACTATTTTACGGTTCCACAAGCTTTAGTTATGGACAACGAGCGCGGATTTTTAACGCCACTGGTATTGAACTATATCAGATGCTTAGGAATAGAGGTATATCAAACGCCAACGCAACGAAGCGAGGCCAACGGCCAGGTCGAGATGTTACACTCTACTTTGATTGAAATGTATCGTTGCCTTTGCACTGAATACCCTAGACTAACAACCCAGGAACGCGTTGCTATAACTGTTGATAGGTATAACAATACAATCCATTCCGTGACAAGAAGGAAACCCGCGGATGTATTCCTGAACAGAACAGCTTGGATTAACTATCAGGAGTTGACGGACTTTAGGGAACATACAAATGACAACATTAAAGCATTATTATTACATGAACAGGAAAGTAGAAATGCCAGAAACAATAAAACTCGCTCGTCCCCCCGCAATCTTAATAGTGGCCATCAATTATTTATCGCTAACAAACAAATAAAGCAGAAACCGCTTTATAAAAAAGAAGCTGTGGCTGAAAACAGAAATGCGACCATTGTCACACAAAGTGGGAAAAAATTCCATAAATCAGACATCAAGAATGTCTGAAAGACAAAATTAAATATCAGCAATATTAATTGAATATCGCAAACATTGGTTGAAGGGCAAAAAAAAAAAACTCATGCGTAGATCCTTAAGCCCCAGCGGTCTGGGTACAAATCTTTTATTTTGTATTCGATCAGTCGTATTGGTTCAATTCCAGTTCACTCGGTGGTCCGAGCGATATCAATCGAAGTGGTTCAACTCCTCCAGGGGACTATGACTTTAACTGACGTGAAGTCACTCGTGCCATGAGTAGGCCATTTGCAATCATCAACGCTTATGGTTAAAAGGGATTAACGCGAGCCTTCCAAGGTCATCTGAGTTTATGCCTGTATTTCGATGAAAAGGAACTGAACAGTAAAGATTCAAAGATGAAATCGATCTTTTTAGCGTTCCATAAGTTCCATAATTTTACAAAAAAGGGGGGTATACTTCAAATAAAAATATATTAAATAAAAGCAAAATTTTAACAATATTTTCTATTTTGAGGGAACGAAAAGTTCTCACTATTAATCATATTTACAATAATAAATTTCCAATAATAAATTTGAATTACATTACAAAACGGGGGAATAAAAAAATAAAAAAAAAAAATAAAAATAAAAAAAATAAAAAAAAAAAATAAAAAAAAAGGAAATAAAAAAAGGGAAAGCGTTCCACAAAATTAAGAAAAAAAAGGAATTAACATAAAAACTAACACCTAAATAATTTTAAATATACTAACTTACTAATCCACATAAGTCTTACATAAATGAGCCAAAAGATTAATAAAATAAATATGCTCACTTACTAAGATGTACTAACAATAACTAAACGAACTAACAAATTTACAAATAAATTCCACTCTTAACATCACCTACTGGGTCCTAATTAATCCTTCTCACCCTAATCCTCCCGAACTCCACTCAATAGCTATAATGTTACTATTAAGGAAAAATTATTAAGTAGAATTGCTACCTTAGCATAAGGCACTCTTTTGTTAAATTTTCGGCATACACACCTCCAAGAAATTTAAAATATATGAATGAAAAAATGTTGTATTTAGTTTGTTAAGTATTAACTATTGAATTATTATTGTAGGCAAATTTAATTTCTAAAAAAGTAGAATTGTGTTATGTCCTTTTAAACCATTTAGAAAATAAAAATAGAATTAAGCTAATAGTTATTAACGTATTCTCTGTGCAACCGCACAAGCATACGTCGTATTCAACCTAGGCTCTCCCGTTTTAACTGTTCGTGATGGTTACGGATGGATAGTCAACGGACACTTCAAGCTAATCCACGTGATCGACTTGACCCGCTATGAAGAAATTCTACATCGCTTAGAGGACGAAGCTGCGGAGATAAACGACACCAATGGTATCACGGATGTCATCGCGTACCAGTTAGAAAAGATTCATACTCAACTTGATGAACTAAAGGGCCCAAAACCTATAAGACCAAGGCGCTCAATTAACTGGATCGGTTCGGCCTGGAAATGGATTGCCGGCTCACCTGATGCTTCAGACTGGGATGAAGTCCTGCGGAGCCAAAATGCAATTGTTGCCAATAACAACCAACAATATAAGATAAACTCTGAAATATTCAAAAAAACTCAGGAATTATTGCAGGCCGTCAACGGAATTGCGATGACCACGAACGACATTCGCGGACACGACAACCTGGTAAAGTTTTCCCAACAAATACAGCAGAAAATGATGAACCTCAAGGATGATGTCGGCGAATTGGTTCGGGCATGCCAAATGGCAAAAGCTGGAGTAGTAAACAGCAACCTGTTGAATAAAGAGGAAATAAACCAGTTGATAAGTGAAATAGAAGTACTTCCTTACAGCAACGTCATCGAAGCCATTGAATACAGCGAACCCTCGATCTACACAAACGGCACCTTTTTGCTTTATGTGCTGTCCATGCCAAAGGTGGCACAAACAAGATTCAACCACCTAATCACTCGGGCAATTCTGAAGGAAGTCCAGCGAGTAGATCTGAAGTATAAAACCATTTTGATGAACAAACAACAAACGTATGGGGTCAAGGATAGTTGCCTGCATCTTACCACTGCCATGGTCTGTAAGAAGGAAGCGCTGGATTTACTACCTGAAGAAGATTGCCTACCACGACTGCTCAAGGGTGGCCAGACAAGTTGCCGCTACATAACCTGTACAGAGTCAACTGTCGAAGTACTTAAAGACGATACAATATTCCTGGATAACTTCAATAGCAGCGTTTGGTCAGGTAAAACACCCCATCAACTTTCTGGTTCTTATATTCTACAGATGGAAAACGAGACCGTTACCATTAATAACCAGAGCTATGCGAGCTCAAGCATCTCAGGAGCTCAAGTCCTTCCATCAGTTTTGACCAGCATAACCAATCGAAGCACGGCCCTGAACCTTAACCTCGTACACGAGATGGCGATTGACAACGTCCAATTACTGGGCCACCTTGCGGAAAAAACAAATTGGTTTACTGTCATCGAATCCCTGGGGTTAGTCGCTCTTTTGCTGGCGATTTGGTTCATTTGGCGCAAAATCACCGCAAGGGCCAACCTGCCTGAACTAAAGATATCCTTACCAAGATGCGATAGTATCCAACGTAGGAGGCGCTCTTCCTTGCCGCATGATCTGCGGGACGCAGATTTTTGAAGGGGGAGGAGTTAACACGTTCGCTAGTGCCCAGTCCAGACAGTTCCCACAGTCAGCCACGACACGTGCGCTGTGTCAGCAGAATCCTATTTCATCATATGCTGTAACTGTGCCTTAGCATAGCTAACGCTCCACCTGTGGGAAATCAAGGCCACGGTCGTTACCGCCGGATATGCTTACACAAGCATTCTAGAGCATGGTGAAATGCCCGTGGGAAGCCAACATCGTAGCCGCTGCAATGCAACATCATGACGCAACAGATGCGTCGCTGCTGCTATACCGAGGGCTGGTGCTCGACGCTGCTACAGTTGAGGAGTTAGTTACCTAGGGGTACTAGTAGTGTTAAGACCTAATTTAAGTGTATAGTGCTAATAAAGTGACCTTTATAACGTACAAATATCTTTCAATTACTCTTAGGGCGAGTTGGCCCTTCTATTTTTTTTAGTGTAAGGATCTATGATCCTTTAACTTATATAAATTTATTTCTAGAACACTGCGTGACTCAAAAACTATTAAAGCGAGTTCTAGAAGAGGCTAAAACTACCAATTCGAAGAAATATTCCACGCGAAGGCCCATTCTCCCAATAACCCCAATAAACGTCGATTCCCAGTTTAAGGACTTCGAAACCAAAATACAAACTTCGGAAAATAAATTTAATGACCTCGTAAGCTTTGCAATAATGAATATAAAAAAAATGATTAAAAAAGCTAAATATAATTTTTTTTTCATTAAATTAGGTTGCTGAATTAAAATCTGTGGTATCTGGAAATGGGGTGCGATTTATAAAAGAGTCATGGAGAAAAATATTAACACATGATATTGCTCGCAAGTGAAGGGGACAGCTAATAAGCAGGCCATTAGAGCTTTAAGTGTGACAGCGGCACTAAAACGTACGATTTTTTATAACCATTCAAGTTTACGCTTAATTTAATATATTTTTCTATACTTTACAATTTCAGTGGCATATAATCAAAAGTTTCGTGGGTCTGATGAAGAATTCGAAAAAACAAATATAACGTTTTTCCAACACGCCAACAATCGCTTTAAAAAAAAGCAAGAGTACGTAAAACGGACCAAAAATAATGCAAATATACAAACTTAAGGATATACGTACTAAAAATCATTATTATTGAATTATCATTTTTATTTTAATAGTTTATAATTTTTAAGAATTCGTACAGTGATTAATTACTTTACTTACATAACCAAGTACTTAGTAATTGTATTCATAAATTTTTACTTGGTTATATAGAAAAATAATGGTGACCTATATAAGTTCCTGAGCATTTTTGCTACTAATCGTATTCGATTTTTGACTTAATATAGAACAGTTTCAATTTTATTATGTTAGCATTTACAAATAATTAATTTACCTTCTTTTTAAAAAGAGAAGAAAGTAAATTTAACAAAAAAAATAAACCTGAATTACCATGTAAATATGTATAAGTATGAAGTTTGAATTGTGATTTTATTTTAAATAATTGAAAATGTATAGTAAAATTAAATTTTTGAATATATTTAAGTTCAACCAATATTTAGTGAAGAAAACTAGTATTTTAAGAAATGAAAATGTCATAAAAAATTTGCTTTTGAATCAAAAAGTATCTGAATTTCTTAAACAAGACTACTTATTTGTTAAGTGCAATTTTTTGGTATTTTAATATGCCTATCAAAAGCAATAAAGTACGAGTATAATGAATTTACATACATTTATTCACGGTGTTTTTGATTTAAAAGGAAGAAAATATATTTTCGATTTTTATTTCAGTACTGCTACTAAACGCTTGAGACCAATTGGAGAATCACATTTGAGATCAAGTTGAGAACTAACTTTTTCTCAACTTGAGAATCATAATTATTGCCATACAAAAAAAATGCCCTTTTTGTTGAGAACGCTATGATTCTCAACTTGAGATGCACTTGAGAAACAACGTTGGAGGTTTGAGAAATACCTTAGTTCTCAACTTAACCTCAAGTTGAGCTCAAGCCTAAATGTTTATTGGGTTCTTACCATTCCCGTCTCCTACTCATTAATCTGTAATCTCTGGAAATCAGAAGAACTACTCTATCCCTCTCCTTTGATATTAATTGTCCCTCCTTACTGCACGCTATTCAATTTCTCATACCAGTTAGAACTCTCCGTTCTTACTATCCTTTTTATATAATTTATTTATTTTTCGGTTTTATAGTAATCTACATAGGTATACAAGGTTAATTACAGACTACTTAAAGATAGATGATTATTAGGCCTGGTCGATTTGTGGGGAGGCAAAAAAATCGCCCATTGCTCTGTGAAAATCATATTCTAGGGATCAAAATAAGAAACTTTGCCGAAGGAACCATACCTCTAAAACGAATTCTGATGTCCCCCAATTTGGGTCGAACTTTTGGGTATGATGAAGGTATCACTGTGACACAATTGCAGATCATAAAATTGCTTGTGTGCGTTTTTAAGCCACCACAAGACACAGCAGGTAGAATTGAAATTACCATTTCATTCTTATTACCTCGTCTCGTAGACCATATATAACGCAACAGTTTTTGTGAATGCATTAAGTCGTTGTGAAGAACTCAAAGCGTGAAGTGCTAATTTCAGATAAAAAAATATTTCAAAAAAAATAATAAGTGAAGTGACCATTCCAAGTCAAAAAGTTTACAATGAATCCACCATCCTCTACACCGCAAGATGAAGCAACTACATCAACAACTATCGAAACCCCAATGAGTCATATAGCATGATGTTACTGTTTTTGGTGTGTCTACTGATTTAACTGATCTTAATTTACCAACCCATCTGGATATCTTGAGATATTATTTTTACTTAAGCGAACGTGCTAAAACAGAACAAAAAAAGTTTTCCCATAAATCATTCAGTATTCAAGTACAAGATAAGTTGATTGGAATTTGGGAAAAACTTGGTATGGAAATAATGCTGAAAAAAAGTGTATTTAATAAATTGAATAAATTGCTTGACAAGTATCAAGAGCAAATCAAGAGAAGAAACAACACACAACAATTTACAGAGTATGTAAAATCTCTGGAAACAATTTTTTACATTGGACCATGTAAATGCGATTTGAAGGCAGCTCCATGTGCATGCGGCTGGGTTCCCGAACGCCTCAAAGAGTTCATGCACGATCAACATAATCAGAGAAGACTAACAATGGATGCATTTGTGATGGAAACTGAAGAGCAAGAAGCAACGTCTATGTCATCAATGCCAACATACCAATATCCCGATGATTCAACATACGCACCGCCACCGGTTCAAGAAGATATGGATAGAAGAACAAGATCACAATACACAGAGAGATACGATTGTTTTAACATTGCCTTGGTATGTGACAGATTTGGTGTGCTTGACAGAGTAGCATCAGCATTGGGAACCGCTCTTTTGCAAGATTTTAAAATTAAAGGTAAGCATGGGAAACCTCTCCTCATGGATAAATCGAAAGTTCGCAGAGAAAAAGAGAAATGCAGACAAGATATTCTTCGCAAACGGTTAGATGATACCAATTTGTTAGCGTTTTCATTCGATGGCAGAAAAGATGATACTTTAACGATAGATAAAATTGATGAGAAATAGGATGGTAAAAGAACCTCATCTTGTTATTTTGAGAGAACCCAATTCTGAATTGATTGGTTACGTAAGACTGGAACATGAAACCGCTGAATACAAAACAACCAAATTAAATGGTTTTTTCAACGATAAAAATATATCACTGGATGCATTAATTGGAATATGCACTGACGGTGAGCCAGCAAACACTGGCCCACACGGTGGAATTATACGACGATTCGAATTGCTGTTAAAAAGACCATTGCATTGGTTCGTTTGCCTTCTACACTTCAACGAACTTCCGTTTCGGCATTTGTTTGAAGCTTTGGATAAATCAACCAGCACTGGACCAAGATCGGCAACCGGAAAACTGAGCCGTCAAATCGAAACTTGTGAAACTCTTCCGATAAGTTATTGCTATCACTCATTTATTATAATTGTCAACCATTTTTAATTATTTTATTATTATATATTTTCAGGTGGTGGACGGCTTCCAGAAAATTAAGTTGCAAAATATGCCCCCTGCTCCAGAAAAAATTGAATTTTCCACCGATTCGAAGTACTTATACGACATGGCCCATGCAATTTCTAGCGGCGTGGTTCCGGTGGATCTGGCTAACATCAAACCAGGGAAAATTGTACATTCTCGGTGGCTCACCAAGGCTGCTAGATTATTACGATTATATGTGACCACGGAAAATCCAGATGCAAATTTAAGAATTCTTGTTGAATTTATAATTAAATGTTATGTGCCAATGTACTTCAATATCAAGTATTACAGCTCTGTCGTGTACGGCAGTGCATTATTTTTCAAGTTCATTGGGTGGTCACGATTTCTAGAACCTCGTTTACGCAAAATTGTCAATCAAGTAATTAAAGATAATTCATATTGTGCGCATTCGGAAAATATCTTGTTATCAATGTTGTTTGATGATAGCAAAGAAAAGCGCCACTGTCAAGAAAATTCTACGCTATCGAACCGATGTTGACGAGCCAACGGAACTTAGAGTTTATAAAAAACCAGATATAAACTCTAATTGCACAAGTTATACGGAAATGATCAATTTGAATGATATAAATATCGTATTTGCACCACCATTCACGCGAAGCTTTCCTTACGATACATTTGAACCACCATTCACGCGAAGCTTTCCTTACGATACATTGAAAGAATATTTAAATCAAGATGATCCACAGTTTATTGATCCAAAAATTCCATCACACATACAAGGAACGGAACGACATGTTCAATTGCTAGCTAGCGTTTCCAACCGGGTTATACCGGAAAATGTAGAAGCTTTTATGGCGACGACATTAGAGAGCCGTGCGAAATTGCCCAGACTTGAAAGTAAAAAATACTTCAAACAATAATTTTTTTAGTTTCTTTTCTATAACTCACTTAAATTAATTTTTTCATTTACATATGTTCTGACTAAACAAATTTCTTAAGAGAAAAAATAGATATTGCTATAAATAAATAATAAATATTATTATAAATAAATAAATAAAAATAAAGAAAAAACATAGCCATTTAGCTGATTTTTTCATGTTAAGGCCAAAAATGGTGATTTTTTGAAATGTTTGTATGGGGAACCCCCCAGGGGGGTTCCAGGGGGTGTGCCACTGGCATGGGTGGATCGGCCCCCCAAAATTAGTGGGGGTCGGTCATACATTTGGACTCGATTGGAGCACTCTAAATGGGTCAAAGTGGGATTTTTCAAAATTTGCCCCTACCCAAAAGTTGGACCCAAATTGGGGGACATCAGAATTCGTTTTAGAGGTATGGTTCCTTCGGCAAAGTTTCTTATTTTGATCCCTAGAATACGATTTTCACAGAGCAATGAGCGATTTTTAAATCGACCCGCCCTAATGATTATAATATCACTTCATTTAACATTGATTTGAAAAGGGACTTAGATAAAGAAAAATCTATGTTTGACGTAATTGGCCGATTATTGAATTCTTTCAGGGCTCTAAAAATGGGAGCGTTGGAAGCATAGATTGTTCGGACTCGCTCTGTGTAAAAAATAATTGGAGACTCCACGGTTGGAAAAGAAACTCTAAAAGTTTCCATCTGTGAGATAAAATTAGAATGGAAAAAGTCAGCAAAAAGTTTTGCAGCCTCAGCCAGTGAAAAGGCATGCGTACCATTATAAAAAACATCCGCGGGTATACTGGAGCAAGTTTTTTTTGATTCAACATAGTTCTAAAAAGATTTGGGATTCACTTTGATATCTGACTCGAAATTACGTACATATCTGCTCTGGAGACTTTTCGCTAATGAATTGAACTTTCTTGAGTAGCGAAAATATTTAACTTTATACTCTGCGATTTTTGTATATCTGAATTTTTTAAAAAACTTATTCCTCAAGTTTTTTACCTTTTTTAACTGTTTAGTGTGCCACGGAATTTTAAAGCAGCTTTTCTTTTTAAGCGGAATGTGTTTCAGACAAATTTCATTTATAATAGCATTCATTAACATCAACACCCGAGAAAAGTGGACCCAGTCTAAGGCGCAGACCTCAAGACTGATTCTATCAAAATTGCCACGACGAAAGCAATAGCTTGGAGCTAGTGTATCCGAACAAATACTTTGAAAGTTATAGAAATCAAGATCAATAACCATTTATCTGGGAAAGATTAACACTTAAGAAGTTGTCTACGAGGTACGACTCTGTAAAACTATTTATATGTTTCGGGAACAAAATAAGACTATTATCTAAGTAGGTCCATTCTATTTTCCGTAAATTTAAATCTCCAAGAATGCAAAAATTATTACTATCACAACTACGAAATAGATCGACAATATTGTCTACAAGCAGTTTGTACAGCGATTCCGCACTGGATGGAGGAATGTATGATACAAAATATAAATATCTTCGAAATACCATGTTCAGATACACATAGTTGGTCCAGCAGGGAGTCAGTATTGCTAATATTTACAAACGCTGAGCGAAACCGACGGTGAACCGCAATGAGAACTCCTCCACCTCTCGAGAGTTTTACTTTCGAAAAGTCACGATCTTTGCGATAAACGTTATACATATTGGTGTCGAAGAATTTACAATCGTTAAATTCCAGGTTCAGCCAAGTTTCAATGAGGACAAAGATATCATAGTCAGAATGTGAACTCATATTGAAAAAAGTCGTGGATTTAGTCCGCAGGCCAGAGACATTTTAAAAGTATATTCTTAAAGGCTTATTAGGACAATTGAATGGTGTATAAGAATCTACGGGTTTAGTTGCGCGCCGACATTTTGAAAAAACGAAATGGCCCTATCTTGACATTCTTAGTCCAGATAGTCGCATCCAGCACTTTGTTTGCATGTTTAGATACGTCATTAATAATGTTAACAGCAGTGACTTTGGGGGAGAATGAACCCACATACAACCATTTCAGAGTGGTGACAACACTTAATTCGTTGTTACTATTAGTACCAATAAGTAGAGGCTTTCTTGGCTTCGGACGATTGTTTTTACCCACAATATTCCAATCAGTGGCTTGGTGAACGAAAGCGATATCAGCATCCGTCGTCATATTAGGCTGAATAGGAGCAGTACTAGGACCAATAGAAGTAGATCTCCTGGGTATATAGCGAAAGAGACGATGAAGATGTTGACGCACTAGCTAACGGCGGAGCTTTATTTGAGGCGGTGAGAGCAGCACTGTATGTAGGCGTAGATTTCGGAGCGTCAGAGACAGCAGAAGTAGCAGCGGACGGCTTTACGTTAGATGTGTTAGTGTGAGCAGTAGTTTTGATTGCGACTGATTGCGATTCATCGCTTACAGAAGCAACTGCAGTGACCACAGACGACAAATCGACGTTATTTGCTCCATCAGCAAGAATAACACCGCATTTAGAGGAGTTGTCACTAAGCTTATCGACAACAGTAATTACGCAGGAGCGTAAGTCTTTTAGCTCTGCATTGAGAGAAGCAATCGCAGAGTCTTTTTCACGCAAGATTCGCTGAATAGAAATGAGATCAGAGTGCATACCATCAATTTTCTCCAGAAGTTTATTGTTTACTTCAGACTGAGCAATGTAATTATTAAGCAATCGGGCATTGTCGGCTCGAAGAGAGACAATGACATTAAATACAGATTCCAATGTAATCTGTTTTTGTTGGTTTGGGTTGCTATCACTTTGTTTTTGCAAAATTGACGATTTTGAGTTAGCAATTTTATTGTTAGTGTTAGTAGATGTAGCACTCTGTCTTTCTTCCGAAATACCAGGAGACGGAGGAGGTGAGCGAATTGAGCTGCGTCGCACAGTCTCGCAAACTTTACAAAAAAAAAGCATTTATTAGAGTTGGCAAGAAACTCAGCATCAGCAGGCGCTTAGCACACTGTATCTTTGGTTGAGATCGATCAACCTTTTGATCAGAAATGCAAGGCATTTTGAATTATTATCAAATAATTGGTGTTTCAAAATTAATACAAGAGTCAATGTCTCATTAGGTATAGCGAACACGTTTGCACTTATAACTTAGATTTACATTAGAATTCAATTGCACTTAACAACCCCACTACCAATTACGCAAGGAACGGTCCTTTAGTGCGTTCTCTTCGTGAATTAAACGAAATCTCGTAAGTCATCGTTTTTAGTCAGTAAGAACCTTTGTAGTTTTTTGACTTTTTTAAATAAAAATAAAAAAATAAAAATAAATAAAAAACGGTTCATATTTGACATTAATCGGATAATTCTAACTGTTATCGGAGCCTATGATCCCACGCCCAAATTTGCAAAACACTTACTCATGGTGAAATGTTTGAAATATCTGTTGGTTATAATTCATATAATTAATTACATATGATTTACAAGTTTATAATGGTTCTTACTTTAGTATTTTAAGGGATGGTTCTCGATTTTTAATATTAATGTTGATTTGCACGTTCTTTGTCCGTCGAAGATAAGGAAGAAAAAAATATAAAGCCATTATGCAAACGTCAAGCAATTCGCTTGTCAGTTGCGTAAACAGGGTGGCGTGTCGCAGTCAGGTGCTGCCGTATCTTTCGTAACACTCCCCCCCCGGTATATCCTTTGGATCTACCTTTAAAAGCGGAGCAGTAAGAGAAAGTACGGCGAGTCTCGTGGCAGGTCTCTCGTAGATGCCGGCGCTAGTCTTCACCACTGCGCTTCTTACCTGTCGTCCGGAGCCCATTCTTACGGATATGACCCGTTCCTTGGGGCCAACAGTTTCTGGGTCCGTTAGGATCAACCATATAAACGATGTCGCCTTCCTCGATAGGTTTTACGTCCTCGAACCACTTGGTCCGTCGCGTTATCACTGGTAGGTATTCTCGCAACCAACGTCTCCAGAATATCTCAGCCAATTGCTGGGAACGTCTCCACCCTTTGCGCAGTTCAATTGCATCGTTGGTGAATTCAGCTATTGGCTTCATGCCGCTTGAACTCCCTAACAGGAAGTGGTTCGGCGTTAGAGCCTGACCTTCGTCGTGATCGATAGGTATGTAGGTGAGCGGCCGAGAGTTTATGACCGCCTCGATCTCCATTAAGGCACCACGTAGCAGCTCTTCAGAAGGACGTTGTGTTTGTAGGATCCGTGGAAGGATATCCTTTACTGAGCGAACGAGTCGCTCCCATGCACCGCCCATGTGTGGCGACGCCGGTGATATAAAGTTCCATTTTGTGTTGGAGTTTGTAAAGGCGCGTACGAGCTTATCTTTGTTCATAGCGTTGAAGGCAGTGATTAATTCCCGTTGTGTGGCCTTGAAGTTGGTGGCGTTGTCACTCCAAATCTCGTGGGGTACTCCTCGCCGGCACATGAAATTACGGATAGCAAGAATGTATGAGTCTGCGGACAGTGAATTTGCAATCTCTATATGCACCGCTCTCGTAGTAAGACAGGTTAAGAGCACGCCATATCTCTTCTCAGTGCTTCTACGTACCGCTATCAATATCGGCCCGAAGTAATCAACGCCCACGTACGAAAATGGGCGGACAAAGGGTGTCACTCTTGCCGCGGGCAGAGCGCCCATCTTCGGTGGCCGGGGAACTGCACTGCGATTTCGAGAAACCTGGCAGTCACGGCGTATTTTGTTTACAACTGTGCGTAGTCGGGGAATCCAGAAAGTTTGGCGAACTTCATTAACCACTGTCTCAGAGCTACCGTGAAAATATTTTACATGATAGTCCGAAACGATAAGTCGAGTTACTTGGTGGTCTTTAGACAATATGACTGGGTCTTCCTGCACTTGCAGATTTGATCTACTACTGAGCCGAAGCAGTGATGTATTATCTAAGTACGGTGAAAGCTTGCGTATAGTGCTCGTACGAGCGGCCGGTTTTCCTTTTCGTAGCAAGGAGACCTCATCGGCGAATGCGTCAACTTGGGCTTCTCTCCAGATCAGTATTTCAGCGCGCTTAAGATCGTCTTGTTCTAATAGTAGAATATTCGGTTGGCTCCCTTGCGAAAGATCCTCCAGATACGGGCGATTCGTACAACAATGGCCGTTACCCGCAGGAGGCGAGACCATCGAGAAAAACGTCCATATATTGACGTCCATATTTGAGGCGGGTACACCTCTCCGTGGTGACCTACGTACTTGGCTCTAAGTTCTTCGCCGGTTGTCTGGTTGCTCTCTGTATCGCTCGGCCAGTACAAACGCGCGAGTTTCAAGAATGGCGGCCCTTTGAACCAACGGCTCTCGTTTGAGAAATCCGGTGGTTTTTGCCACTCTGTAGCGTCATCTGCCACATTCTCAGCTGAGGGAACCCAGCGCCAGTCGTTTATCTCTGTTAGCTCCAAAATTTCGCTGACCCTAAAGGCTACAAACTGCGAGTAGCGTCGTTGATCAGAGCGAATCCAGGCCATTACTGTACGAGAGTCGGTCCAAAAGGTCCCACGTCTGATAGGAAGCGTATGCGAAGCGATTACGCCTGCAGCCAATCGGGCACCTATGACAGCGGCCTGAAGCTCTAGTCGCGGAATAGAAAGCATCTTTATTGGTGCCACCTTCATTGCTGCTTATTAGGGTGCAATTTACAACGTCACCACGAGTATGACGTAGATAGCATGTGGCAGCATACGCGTTTTCGCTGGCGTTAACAAACACATGCATCTCCAACTCGGACTCGCACCCCAAATTGCGGAAGTGACATCGTGGTATCTTCAAGGCCTCCACCTTAGGAAGTAGATTGGCCCATGTCAGGCAGCTAGAAAGGTGCTCGTCAGAGAGGCTATCATCCCAAGCGCAGCCGGAACGCCAGACTTCCTGAAAAATTATCTTGGCGTAGACAGTGTAGAAATTAAGCAGCCCCAAGGGGTCAAAAATGCTCATAACAACGCTCAGTACTTCCCTCTTGGTTGGACGGCGATGGCTGCGCAGCAGGTCACAATTTTTGTGGTGCTGAGCGAGTCGGAAGGTAAAACAATCCTCTTTGGCGAGCCACCACAGGCCCAAGACCTTCTCGGCTGGTAATTCTTGACGGTTTTCGAGGCGTATTTCCGAAACTTTGGCTTTAACTTTAAGTGTGTCCAGCACCGCCTCGGAATTCGACCGCCAGTTTCTGATGTGAAACCCAGCTTTACCGTGAATGAAACTTATGTCGATTTAGTTCGTGCATATCATCATATACTTATGGCTGAAGAAGATATTCACAGCAATCACTACTCCATTTGGAATGTTTGAATTCGTACGGATGCCATTTGGTCTACGAAACAGTGCTCAACATTTCAACGTTTCAGTAATGAAGTATTTTCTGGTTTAGAATTTGTGTTTGGCTATATTGATGATATACTTGTTGTTAGTGATAATAAAGAGAAACACGTAGAGCATTTAAAATCAGTGTTTGAAAGACATAAAAAATATAATTTGAATATTAAACCTTCTAAATGCATTTTTTTAACAAACAAATTCGATTTTTTAAGTTGCGAAATTTCAAATAAAGGAATCAGACCTTCTACGGAACGAATTGAAACTATTACAAATTTTGAAAAACGATTTTCAATAAATAAATTACAAAAAATTTTGGGTATGGTTAATTACTATCATAGATACATATATTAACATGTTAGCAACAGAACTCGGTCATTTGCACGAAGTGCTAACATTTGCAACAAAAAATAAATTTCAACAACTGAACTGGAGAGAGAAAACTAATACAGCTTTAGAAAACGTAAAGAAACTTTTTACTCGTTACATTTTAACTATTATTGATAGGCATACACGTTGGCTAGAAGCATATCCAGAGATATTTCGGCAACTACTATAGCAACAACATTTGTTCAAAACTTTATTCCTCGATTTGGCACTCCACTCAATATAACAGTAGATCAAATTATTCAGTGAATTAACTAAATTAATAGGAGCTCATAAAATCAGACATCTCCATATCATCCTCAATCAAATGGAAAGATTGAAAGATTCCATGACATTAAAAACAGCTGGTCTGAAATTCTTCCATGGGTTTTATTAGGAGTACGCACATCTATCAAGGAAGATTATAATGCTCTTCTGTCGAATTAGTATATAGACGAACACTTAGATTACCGGGTGAATGAAATCCAAATAATAATGAAGTAGATAATACCATCGAAACTCTTTCCAAGCTAAGAAAACATTTTTCATATGTTAGATCAAAAGTTTAACATCACAATAAAGATTATTCTTTTGTTCCTAAAAATCTAGATTCTTGTGAATATGTATTTGTGAAAGTTCTTCGTAAGTCGAACTTAGAATCATCCTATGACGGACCTTTTAAAATTATCTCGAAACACGACAAAACATTCAAAATTCAACATGGGGACATTATTAAAACAATTTCTACTGATTTACTCAAACCTGCAAACATAATTCCTAATTCAGTACAAGATATTAATCCACTTACACCTCCAAACAAAACAAAGAAAATGACATTTAATATTACTTAATTTATCGTTAACTGGAAGTAAGTGTAGGGAATGCACTATGTGCAAATAACTTGTTTGAAATTAAAATACTATTCAATTTGTTTAAATACATTTTTCATTGATTTTTTGGTTAAAAAGAAAATTTATATTCATTTAAATTTATATACTTGGAAAATAAAAAGAACTTTTTGTATATAACAAATTAAATTAAATATTTTAAATATCTAACCACGATACTAATGTTAGCTTAAGTTTTAGGCCACCCACATTTTGCAAGCAAAGCCCCTAGTTATATTTTATCCATATGGAATCCAACTTTATGATCTCACAACTAAAAAGCGATGGCACGAAGTAACTACTGAAACTAATGAAGCAATTGGCCAATCGACATTGTACGTGCAGCAATATTCATCGGTACTGCAGATTTGATCTACTACTGAGCCGAAGCAGTGATGTATTATCTAAGTACGGTGAAAGCTTGCGTATAGTGCTCGTACGAGCGGCCGGTTTTCCTTTTCGTAGCAAGGAGACCTCATCGGCGAATGCGTCAACTTGGGCTTCTCTCCAGATCAGTATTTCAGCGCGCTTAAGATCGTCTTGTTCTAATAGTAGAATATTCGGTTGGCTCCCTTGCGAAAGATCCTCCAGATACGGGCGATTCGTACAACAATGGCCGTTACCCGCAGGAGGCGAGACCATCGAGAAAAACGTCCATATATTGACGTCCATATTTGAGGCGGGTACACCTCTCCGTGGTGACCTACGTACTTGGCTCTAAGTTCTTCGCCGGTTGTCTGGTTGCTCTCTGTATCGCTCGGCCAGTACAAACGCGCGAGTTTCAAGAATGGCGGCCCTTTGAACCAACGGCTCTCGTTTGAGAAATCCGGTGGTTTTTGCCACTCTGTAGCGTCATCTGCCACATTCTCAGCTGAGGGAACCCAGCGCCAGTCGTTTATCTCTGTTAGCTCCAAAATTTCGCTGACCCTAAAGGCTACAAACTGCGAGTAGCGTCGTTGATCAGAGCGAATCCAGGCCATTACTGTACGAGAGTCGGTCCAAAAGGTCCCACGTCTGATAGGAAGCGTATGCGAAGCGATTACGCCTGCAGCCAATCGGGCACCTATGACAGCGGCCTGAAGCTCTAGTCGCGGAATAGAAAGCATCTTTATTGGTGCCACCTTCATTGCTGCTTATTAGGGTGCAATTTACAACGTCACCACGAGTATGACGTAGATAGCATGTGGCAGCATACGCGTTTTCGCTGGCGTTAACAAACACATGCATCTCCAACTCGGACTCGCACCCCAAATTGCGGAAGTGACATCGTGGTATCTTCAAGGCCTCCACCTTAGGAAGTAGATTGGCCCATGTCAGGCAGCTAGAAAGGTGCTCGTCAGAGAGGCTATCATCCCAAGCGCAGCCGGAACGCCAGACTTCCTGAAAAATTATCTTGGCGTAGACAGTGTAGAAATTAAGCAGCCCCAAGGGGTCCAAAATGCTCATAACCACGCTCAGTACTTCCCTCTTGGTTGGACGGCGATGGCTGCGCAGCAGGTCACAATTTTTGTGGTGCTGAGCGAGTCGGAAGGTAAAACAATCCTCTTTGGCGAGCCACCACAGGCCCAAGACCTTCTCGGCTGGTAATTCTTGACGGTTTTCGAGGCGTATTTCCGAAACTTTGGCTTTAACTTTAAGTGTGTCCAGCACCGCCTCGGAATTCGACCGCCAGTTTCTGATGTGAAACCCAGCTTTACCGTGAATGAAACTTATGTCGATTTAGTTCGTGCATATCATCATATACTTATGGCTGAAGAAGATATTCACAGCAATCACTACTCCATTTGGAATGTTTGAATTCGTACGGATGCCATTTGGTCTACGAAACAGTGCTCAACATTTCAACGTTTCAGTAATGAAGTATTTTCTGGTTTAGAATTTGTGTTTGGCTATATTGATGATATACTTGTTGTTAGTGATAATAAAGAGAAACACGTAGAGCATTTAAAATCAGTGTTTGAAAGACATAAAAAATATAATTTGAATATTAAACCTTCTAAATGCATTTTTTTAACAAACAAATTCGATTTTTTAAGTTGCGAAATTTCAAATAAAGGAATCAGACCTTCTACGGAACGAATTGAAACTATTACAAATTTTGAAAAACGATTTTCAATAAATAAATTACAAAAAATTTTGGGTATGGTTAATTACTATCATAGATACATATATTAACATGTTAGCAACAGAACTCGGTCATTTGCACGAAGTGCTAACATTTGCAACAAAAAATAAATTTCAACAACTGAACTGGAGAGAGAAAACTAATACAGCTTTAGAAAACGTAAAGAAACTTTTTACTCGTTACATTTTAACTATTATTGATAGGCATACACGTTGGCTAGAAGCATATCCAGAGATATTTCGGCAACTACTATAGCAACAACATTTGTTCAAAACTTTATTCCTCGATTTGGCACTCCACTCAATATAACAGTAGATCAAATTATTCAGTGAATTAACTAAATTAATAGGAGCTCATAAAATCAGACATCTCCATATCATCCTCAATCAAATGGAAAGATTGAAAGATTCCATGACATTAAAAACAGCTGGTCTGAAATTCTTCCATGGGTTTTATTAGGAGTACGCACATCTATCAAGGAAGATTATAATGCTCTTCTGTCGAATTAGTATATAGACGAACACTTAGATTACCGGGTGAATGAAATCCAAATAATAATGAAGTAGATAATACCATCGAAACTCTTTCCAAGCTAAGAAAACATTTTTCATATGTTAGATCAAAAGTTTAACATCACAATAAAGATTATTCTTTTGTTCCTAAAAATCTAGATTCTTGTGAATATGTATTTGTGAAAGTTCTTCGTAAGTCGAACTTAGAATCATCCTATGACGGACCTTTTAAAATTATCTCGAAACACGACAAAACATTCAAAATTCAACATGGGGACATTATTAAAACAATTTCTACTGATTTACTCAAACCTGCAAACATAATTCCTAATTCAGTACAAGATATTAATCCACTTACACCTCCAAACAAAACAAAGAAAATAACATTTAATATTACTTAATTTATCGTTAACTGGAAGTAAGTGTAGGGAATGCACTATGTGCAAATAACTTGTTTGAAATTAAAATACTATTCAATTTGTTTAAATACATTTTTCATTGATTTTTTGGTTAAAAAGAAAATTTATATTCATTTAAATTTATATACTTGGAAAATAAAAAGAACTTTTTGTATATAACAAATTAAATTAAATATTTTAAATATCTAACCACGATACTAATGTTAGCTTAAGTTTTAGGCCACCCACATTTTGCAAGCAAAGCCCCTAGTTATATTTTATCCATATGGAATCCAACTTTATGATCTCACAACTAAAAAGCGATGGCACGAAGTAACTACTGAAACTAATGAAGCAATTGGCCAATCGACATTGTACGGGCAGCAATATTCATCGGTACTGGCGATTCGACAGACATTCGCAAATCAATTGCAACAGCAAATGGCCCAGATAGATGAGCTCCGACTACAAAGAGCATCGCGAAATCACAGCAAAGATGTAAAACTCGCGAAAGAAGGAAATCGTGCAAGAAAATTCATTGAGCCGTGCCAATTCAAAAAGCTGGACATGGCGGCAAACTGAATGAAGCTCCGTTAGCAGAGACGACGTACAGCCAACCCAACTGAAAGTCGTCGTCTTTTAATAAACGATCACAAAACTAACCGTCTTTACCTTATCGACACTGGTGCCGACTCTTCGGTAGTGCCACCGCAACATTTCGACAAGCGAAATTCACAACACCGTCTTTATGCAGCAAACGTATGGAGCAAAATCGTCTAAGTCTACTTGAGACTTAGAAGAGCTATGGACTGGTCACCAGCCCAATAATCGGAGCAGATTTTCTTCACTAGTTTGGACTGCTGGTGGACGTAAGAAAAAATAAATTTACAGACACAAAAACGAAACTAGAGGTAAGCGCAATGGCTTGTAAATTATTGTGTGAACAAATATACACAGTTGCTCCAAATCTACCTGATTCAATAAAGCGCATATTACGCGAGTATAAAGTTTAACAAAGAACTTTAACGCGACGCAAACTTTGTTGAAGATAAAAATAAAACATCGCATCATGATGACGTTCTGTTTTTCTCAAGCACGAAGGCTTAACCCAATAAAGCATGCAATTGCAAAAAAAATTTTTTATTTTATTCATTTATTTGCACAATAGGTAAATATTCTGCAAATGCTTTTCAACTCGCAGCACTGGCATCGGAGGCCTTCGGCTGTCCTTGTCGTTATACGCATTTATGTGTGGACGTCTTTTGTTGGATTAGGATTTGATTTAGATTCGTCTAAGCAGGTTTGTGTCTTTGAGGAAGGTGTACATTGTTTGAACATTTCTGAAGGTGGGATCTTTAAGCAATTCGATAGGGTTGGTGCCGTTAAAGATTTCTTGTCGACGAGTGGCGTTAGCTGGGCAAAGTAAAATGTGTGTCAGCGATACGGTTTCCTCACAGAATGGACAGTCATTGAGCGGGACTCGTTGTAGTAGATGTGCATGTGTTGCAATTGTATGGCCAAGTCGCAGTCGTGTAAAGGGTCTTATTGCGCATAGGGGTAGGTTTGGGTCGTAAACCGGCTGCTATCTGGTTGGGATAATTGTCGCATAGTGGTGGGAGTGCGTACTCCAGGCGTCGGCTAGAGATGCTCGGCGTTGTCTCAATATTTCAGCAATTATATCTTTCTTTGACACGGAATTGTGCATAACTGAAGGCGTAAAGGCGACGTTTTTGGCGGCAGCATCGGCGTGTTCGTTTCCGGATATTCCCACGTGTCCTGGGATCCACATTAATCTAATTTTACGTGGGTATCTTATAAGCATGTTGCGGATGACCACTATTTCGTGTTGATTGTTGGTGGGTAATTCGATTGCGTTGATGCATGAGTGGCTGTCAGTGCATATGATAAATTTCCCTCTCTTCATCATAGCGTAGCTGATTGCTTCTAGTACCGCGGACGTTTCCGCCGTGAATATCGAACAAATGGAGCGGAGTAAACCATGTTTTATAGTTTGCCATTTTGTGTTACCACAGAAAAAGAGGTGTTGAACGCTGACTTGGATCCGTCTGTGTATATAAATTGCCATCCAATGATCTGGTGCCTTTCATTTTCTAACGCGAACAGAGCTCTATATCTTTCCTTCGGGGTGTTTGCTTTGGGAAGTTGCAGGGTTTTAATTATTGGTTGGATGTTGCTTATTGCCCATTGTGGGTAAGTTTGAGTAGGTGGTGGTTTCATATTGACGGGTATCTCCAGACTCTTTAGGAATTCGAGGGCTCTTAAAATGGTTGATAAACGCCTGCGTTGGTGTTTTCTTGCAATTGTTTGTTTGACGTCTTCTGCGAGAATGATGTTGGGCGTGTGCAGTAGCTTGGGCAGAAGACGACGCGTGTTGTCCAAAGCTCTGTCAACTATCGTTGGTAGGCCTGTTTCAGCAAACATGTTTTTTAAAGGTGTTGTGGGGAACGCTCTGATGCTTCTGCGAATTGCGGCATGGTAAGGTGCTGAAAGTTTATTGAGAGTGGTTTTTGCGCTGTTGCAGTAGTTTGGTAAATTGTAATCGATTTTGGATAAGATTAGCGCTTTGGTGATGCTGACCAGTGTGCCGGGATGTACGAAACTTTTCTTTAATGAGAGATATTTGATTATGTTCAAGCTATTTAACAGACGGTCCCTTAATTTAGTGCAGTGGGGTTTGAAGCTGTACTTGGAATCAAATATGAGTCCAAGAATTTTGAGCTCTTGAACTGAAGTTATGTCGCCATTGCAAATGTCAATAGAAACGCTGGGACAATTGTGTTTTCTGCAGATATGCAGGATTTTCGTTTTTTCGTACGATATTGTTGTGCCGGACATTAGCGACCAGGAGGTGATTTTCGATAGGATGTTTTCGAAAAGCGATTCCACGATGTTACGGTTGGCGCTTTTTGTAAAGAATATTACGTCATCAGCGTAAAGTACACAATCTATTCCTCGGACGTTTTTGGAGAGCTGAACGATTTCATCAAACGCTATTATGAATAAGCAAGCAGACAGTGGAGAACCTCGAGGGGTGCCATTATAGAGGGCATGTGTGTGAGAAAGGAAACCGTTAATCCTTACTACGAACTTCCTGTTTGTTAGAAAGTTTTTTATGATTTTTTTTTTATTTTTGGGCCGATTTTTCATTTATCTAGTTGCCTGAGGATGATGTGGATACCGATGGGTCGTATGCTTTTTGAAAGTCGGTCGACAGTATAGCAAAATGACTTTTGGCGGAGAGAGCATTGGAGATGAGATTATCGAGGTGTAGCAGCGCATCCATTGTACTATGTCCTTTTATGTATGCGAATTGATTAGGGCTTATTAGTTTTGTGATGTCAGCATACCACATTAGCCGAGAAGCTATGATTTTCTCGAAGACTTCCCCCAGGCATGGGAGAAGGGAAAAAGGTCTATAACTGTTGGCGTCTTCAGCGGGCTTATTTGGTTTAAGAATTGGTACTATGCATGCGGTTTTCCATTGTTGTGGGTAGCATCCATTGTCTAGTATCTGGTTGTAAAGCTGGATAAAGCGATCTTTCAGTTCGCTAGGCAGTTTTTGGATGATGGTGTATGTAATTTTATCTAGTCAGGGAGTTTTCCCTTTGGCGGAGCAGAGCGCAGATTCAAATTCAGTTGAGCATACATCGGATTCGATTTGTTAGGCATGTAGTGAAAGCTGTTGCGCTACTGGTGGTTCGTTCTGTAGTCGTTGGGCTTTCAGTTCACGGAAAGTGCTGGAGAAGTTTGAATCAGATGAGGCAAGGGGGAAGGAGGAGGCGAAGAAATTTGCAATGTCGAGGGGTGCATTAATCAGTCCGTTGGGGGAATCAATGCCGCAGAATTGTGCTTGCTTTTGGACACCGGTGAGCTTTTTAATGTTGTTCCATATAACTGTCGGGTTAGTTGTGGGATTTATGTTCGATGTGAACTCTTGAAATTTTTTTTTTCGCTAACTTGGCAGTTTTCTTAAAAAGAGCGTTCGCACGTTTGTAGGTAAGAAGATTTTGTTCGGACCGAGTGCGTTTGTAGTTGTGCCATGCTTGTTGCTTCTGCGATCTCAGTTTAGATAAATTGTCGTTCCACCATGGAATTCTTCTTTTAAACTTAATCGGTTTGGTTTGTGGGATGGAAAAATGGGCAGCAGTGCGAATGATTCTTAGGATATTTGCTGCTTCTAGGTTGGTGTTGTTTGCTGCTGATGAATTTCTCAAAAGTTGATTGCAGCAGGAAGAAAAGTTATCCCAATCTGTTTTGAATTTGCTGCAGTGCTTGTATGGAGTTTCATTGCCATGGGTGGTAACTTTAACAAGGATCGGGAAGTGATCACTCCCATGTAACGAGTCTAAGACTTGCCATGCGCATTTAGGTGCCAACGCAGCAGAAGAGAATGTGAGGTCAATGCAGGTGTGAGTTTTATGGGTTGAGAAGTGGGTGGCAGCGCCATTATTTAGACAAATTAGGTTGGAAGACAATAGCATGTCTTCTACTTCTATGCCCCTTGAGTTTGTTTGCTCTGAGCCCCAGATCGTGCTCCAGGCATTTAGATCCCCTCCAATAATGCAGCTGATGTTGATTTGCCTAACCAAGCGATTTAGTTCTACGGCTGTGAAGTCTTGTGTCGGGGGAATGTATAAGCATATGACAGCGAGTTTGAACGTTGTGGTTACCTCTATTGCGACTGTTGATATGTTTGAATGTATAGGTAGAACTCTGTGAGGTGTGTTTCTTTTAATTAGAATAGCATTGCCTTGTTTCATAGTGGTGTTGTTGGGAAGGTTATTTAAGTAGCCAATATAGTGTTTAGGTGTGTTGGTAGGATGATTGTGGGGAATATGGGTTTCATTTAAAAGTAGGATTGTGGAGGAATAGCAGTTGAGGAGTATTTCGAGTTGGTGGTAGTTGTTTGTGTACCCATTCATATTCCACTGTAATATTGAGAGCATAATAAATGAAGCTTGAGTTTAATGTCGGTTTTATTGATTTGATTGAAATTAAGTCGATTAGATACTAGTTTTGCTTCGGGTTCGGAAGGGTGTTTTTGAAGGTTTTGGGGGTAATGAGGACATTGAGATCAGGAAACTTTTTGAATATTTGGCTATAGGGAGTAATTTCGATGCCACTGATTGCTGGAGAAGTGGGAGGTGGCGTGCGGAGGGTGTGTTCTTGTGATGAGGTGCTGCTGGTCGATGTTTGTGGTGAATTACATTTTCGTGGTGATTTCGGGGATGGAGTTGATGGTTTGGAATTCTGTTTGAAGTTGATGCATTTTGGCTGTTTTTTGTGGTTTCTTTTATATTTGATGATGTGGAATTGGCTTTAGAATTCGAATGGCTTGTATTTGTTACTTGGCTATTGACGAGTTGTTGCTTGTTGTTTGTGTCAGACATAAGGTCGTTGTGGGTAATTGTTTGTTTAGATGCTGTCATCGTCTCGTTGCTTTGCGTTTTGTTTCGTGAAGTTGTTGGTTTAATATTGGTACTGGTGACAACCTGTGCTATGGTACGTGTAGAATTTTTGTTATAGGGTTGAATGTAGTATGCAGAGGGATTAGCGTTGTATAGTTTCCATGCTTGTCGTGCTGTGCAATCGATGTTCTGCTTTGGCTTTGTTGACTGCTTTGTGCTTGAGAAAGGTAGGGCATGTTGGATCAAATGATGTGTGCGAATCGGTGGTACAGTTAACGCAGTAATTACGTGTGCAAGAAACATGAGGAGGGGGAATAGCACATGTTGGGCATAGTTCAGTGTTTCGACACCACTTCTTAGTATGTCCTAGTTTTCGACAATTGTTACATCTCATGGGATTTTTAATGTATTCTTGGACTTTGTCTCTTTCCCAGCCAATTTTTAAGTATTCCGGACGTCGAATTAGGACGAAAGTTACTGTTAGAGATCAATGCAGTCCAGACACACAGTAACCCTAATACACGTACTGCTGAGAGCACATTTGTCATCAGTGTCTATGCTTTGTGTTCGTCCTTCGCTGGCAATAGCCTTTTTTGATGTGCCGGCAGTCGCTGATTGGTCTAACGCTTGAAACATCCGATTTGGTGTACAAAAAATACGTAAACCGAGAGAACGCGAGTAGCAGGGTAGGAGAATGTATGGTTCTTTGTTGACACGAGGGAGATCATCGTTGTCCTCATCTTTGATTTAATGCAAGATATTTCTAATTATCAAAATAAAGTAAAAAACATTAAATAAACTTTAACATTTTGGCATCCCTTGCGGGGAACCGTCTCTCGCCGACCATTTAATTTTGTTAAAGACTTAAATCATTTTAAGTGCATCATAAATTGTACCTCAACTTCTTTTTCGCAACGATGTCGGCTGACAAGGAAGAAGTTATTTCCAGACTAATTTTGCGGCAAACACGAGAAAAGTCTCAAACAAAAAAGATCGAAGGGCTATCTGGTGGCCAGGCGAACGTTATTATCTGATTATTGGAAGCGCTACAATGACGTCCGCGATGAAATTGCAACAACAGGCATTGTTGAGGGGGAAGGGGACAATATTAAGATGATTTTAAGTGAAACTCGTCTAGCAACTATAGAGTCGGCATACTGCGAAGCGCTAGGTGAAATACACGACGAACTCGATGAACTCGAGACCCATCGTAGTGAAAGTTCTTAAGCAACAATACTCAATAATACATGCGGCGGGTTGAGTAACACTACTGCCTCCAAATTGCCGAAAATTGTGCTACCCAAGTTCGATGGTTCGTTTGACAAATGGTTAAGTTTTAAAGACATGTTCACAACCTGCGTTATAAGCGAACCTAACTTGTCTGATGTACAACGTATGCATTACTTGAAAGGCAGTCTACTAGGTGAAGCCGAAGCCGTTATTCGCAGTGTTAGTGTCCAGG
Source organism: Philophylla caesio (assembly GCA_963971545.1). NCBI lineage: Eukaryota > Metazoa > Arthropoda > Insecta > Diptera > Tephritidae > Philophylla > Philophylla caesio. Next base: position 27,724,233 of record OZ020605.1, read on the forward strand.
AAAACAATTTTCCTATAGCCTGGGATATGCTTCAACAACGTTATGACAATAAGCGACGCCTTGTCAAGTCGTATCTACGAAATATCACGAAACTTCCGACAATAAACTATGAGTCCGATGTTTCTATGCGAAAACTTTTGGATACTACTACAGAATCTGTTCGTGCGTTAAAGCAACTAGGGCGACCTACTGAACATTGGGACGATTGGCTTGTTCTACTCGTAACAGACAAATTAGATCCTGCAACAGTCAAAGAGTGGGAAATGTCCTTAGCGTCTCCGAATGTTATACCAGAATATGAAACACTTGTGCAATTTTTGGGAAAACGTATTCAAGGTCTAGAAGCGGTTTCGTCCACTCAAAAGAACAAAGGAAATTATTCGGCATCATCTAATAACAAGTCAACAGCTGTGGGCTCTATTCGTAGTCATCAGACAAATCTAGGTCGTTGCTTATGCTGCTCAGGTAAGCACGCTTTAATGTATTGCGCGGACTTTAAAAGGAAAGAACCAGCATCGAAGCTTGAGCTAATTTTAAAGTTCAAACTATACGTGTCCAGACCACTGCGATAAACAACGTTCTACAAAAGCTGAACCGGGTCTTCCAGCTGTGTTGTTAGCCACGGCTTATATCAAAGCTCAGTCGGTGACTGGACATTACATACAACTTCGTGCATTGTTGGACAATGGGTCGCAAGCATCATTCATAAGTGAGTATGCCGCTCAACAATTAAGACTTCGCCGGAATAGGGTGCAAATTCCCATCACTGGTATTGGTGGCCGTAGCGTTGGTGAATCAAAGGGAATAATCTCATTCGTTTTGAGCTCACCTACTGAACCGACTTTTAGTGCCAACTGCTCGGCACTCATTCTGCCACGGTTAGGAAATCTGTTACCACTGAAGCGATCCAAAGCCATACGCTGACTTTTTAGGTCTTTCGCTCGCAGATCCCAATTTCTTCGAGCCTTGTTCAATTGACGTCATCATTGGCGCAGACCTCTATGGTCTCTTAGTAAAACGTGAGATCCAGCACACTTCCTGCGGTGCATCCATAGCACAAAATACGCATCTTGGTTGGGTTATCTATGGCCGCATACCCAGCTCTGCTTCACCTCAACTATGTACAACATGTTGTACTACGGAAGCTGCTGAGGATTTAAGCAGCTTAGTCCAACAAAAGTGGAAATTTCACGAATGTGACGATATACTACCTACATCCAACATGACGCAAGATGAACTATTCTGCGAAGAATTTTTTAAATCCACTAGTCAGCGAACCAGTTTAGGACGGTATCATATTCGTTATCCGTTCAAAGACGAGTGTGATCTTACTAAACTATCAAGTTCGAAAACTGACGCTATCAATCTGTTCCACTCACAACAAGCTAGGCTTAGAAAGAATCCCGAAATGGATCGTTTGTACACAGCTTTCATGACCGAGTACCTATCATTAGGGCACATGGAGAAGGTAATTGAAATCGAAGAGCCAAAAGCTGTGTGCTATATTCCGCATCATGGAGTGTACAAGGAATCAAGCTCTACAACCAAACTGCGTACAGTTTTTAACGCATCACGGAAGACTATAGAAAACATCTCGTTAAACGACTGCCTTCATGTCGGACCAAAGCTGCAAAGCGATTTAAGTCAAATTATTACTCGATGGCGACTACACAGCGTAGGTTTCATGACCGACATAGAACAGTGTTATCGCCAGATCTTGGTAAGCCGCGAAGACGCTGACATGCAGCGCATTATCTGGAGAGATGAAGAAGGGGAGCCAGCAGCATATCGTTTACTTACCGTAACTTATGGTTTGAATTGCTCACCATACTTGGCAATTAAAGTACTGCGCACATTATCTGAGGATGAAGAGCAAAATTATCCGGAAGCGTCGAAGGTCTTACGAGAATCATTTTATGTAGATGACTGCTTGCATGGAGCCGACACTGTCGAATCAGCGCTGGAAATACAGTACCAACTGCGACAGTTACTCGAAAGAGGTGGTTTTGTCCTCCGGAAATGGAACTCAAATTCTGCAGACTTCATGCAGCGTTTAAAAGCATCTGGACCGCGAAACGAAGGCTCTTGGTATGTATTGGCTGTGTGATACAGACTCGTTGACGTATAAGGTGAGCTTGAGTCCATTGACGAACCAAATCACCAAACGTCACCAACTATCAGACATTGGAAAAATTTATGATCCTCCTGGCTTATTAGCACCGATAACAGTCACTGGAAAAGCTATGTGTCAAAAGCTGTGGGTGGCCGGTTTAAACTGGGATGACCCGATCCCCGAACCACTGCATCAGGAATGGCAAAGATTTAGAGACGAGTTGGGAGAAATTGAACGCCTACGGATCTCAAGGTGGCTCGGTGTAGAACCAAATTCTGGAGGCTTTCAACTGCATGTCTTTTCCGACGCGTCTACCATTGCATTGCTGCGGTAGTATATCTCCGAATCGACGCACCACATAGCAATGCGCATGTGTCTATTTTGGCGGCAAAGACAAAGGTCGCTCCTTTAAAGAAAATTACCATTCCCTGCTTGGAATTAAACGGCGCTCTATTGGCGGCCAAGCTTGTTAGCAAGCTTTCTGAAACGCTTCAATTACCGTCTCTTCAAACATACTGTTGGTCTGATTCAAAAACCGTACTCAGCTGGATTCGATCCAATTCAGGAAAACATAAACAATATGTGAGTAACCGTATAAGCAAAATTCAAGCCACAACATCGGTTGACTCTTGGAAATACGTACCAACAACAAGCAATCCTGCAGACATAGCGTCTCGTGGGTGCATGCCATCCCAATTAATGGAACTGTCGACATGGTGGAACGGACCGAAGTGGCTTCCTTTGCGCCCTCATCAATGGCCCACTCAACCGACAACTGGGGAAGCTAAGAGTGAAGGAGTTGTTACGTCGCTGGTCACAACGCCATTAATTCAACCTCCATCGCTTTTAATGACACGCCTGTCTAAGTACTCGAAACTTAACAAATTGCTGGCAGTTACAGCCTTTGTTCAACGATTCATAGCAGCGGTAATGAAGAAACCACATGAAACTAATCCGTGGTGTTCTGCAGAAGAGCGCACGCAGGCATTGAAACTTTGGCTCAGGTACGTTCAAAACATACATTTTAATGACGAATTGTCTTGTCTTCGCATGAACAGGCCGATCAATACAAAAAGCAAACTTCTTCAGCTTAATCCAATTATTGATGAAGATGGCATCATTCGGTTAAATGGACGATTACAGAATGCACGATTTCTTTCTGTATACGAACGTTCTCCATTCATTTTACCACAGGACGGAGCATTGAGGAAGTTGCTAATTGAGCATGCCCATGCATCTACCTTACATGGAGGTGCTCAGGCGACGCTCAACTTTTTAAGACAACGTTATTGGATTATCAAAGCCCGATCAGCTGTCAAACAGCATATACGTAGATGTATAAAATGCTTCAGGCAAAACCCCACTACGCTAACGCAACTCATGGGAAACCTCCCTTCTCATCGGTGTAATCCAGCGAAAGCATTTGACTATTGCGGTATAGACTACGGTGGACCGTACTTTATTCGCACTACAAAGGGTAGAGGTTTTCACAGCTATAAGGGGTATATTGCACTGTTTGTATGCTTTGTCACTCGCGCTGTTCATTTGGAGCTCGGTAGCGACCTAAGCACCGATGCCTTCCTCGCTGCTTTAAGACGGGTTTTCTCACAAAGAGGATACATGTCTCACATATATAGCGACTGCGCAACTACATTTGTAGGAGCGAACGCAGAACTTAAAGCTGACCTGGCAGCCTGCAAACAGCAGTTGGCAGCAGCAGCTCGATTTGTAGCAGTCAAGGGCATTTCATGGCACTTCATACCACCAGGATCTCCAAATTTTGGCGGCTTATGGGAAGCTGGCATCAAAGGAGCAAAACATCATCTAAAACGCGTCATAGGCCGAGCAACTCTAACCTTTGAAGAATTTTTTACTGTGCTCAAGCAAGTGGAGGCAGCTCTAAATTCACGGCCATTGAGTGCCTTGACGGATGACCCTAGAGACTTAACGGCGCTTACTCCCGGGCACTTTTTGGTGGGTGGTCCGCTTATCGCTCTCCCTGAACCCAATCTACTCGCAATAAGCACCAATTGACTTAAGAGATGGAAATTGTTGCAGCAAATACAACAGGATGTCTGGAAGCGCTGGAGCAGCGAGTATCTCCCGCAGTTGCAAGTGAGATACAAATGGAAGCAGACGTCGAAGAACCTGAAGATTGGGGATTTAGTCTTGCTTCGCGATTAGCGTAATCCACCTCTGCAGTGGCCTCTTGGTCGAGTTGTGGACATACACCCAGGAAACGATGGTCTTGTGAGGGTGGCCACTATACGCACTGCAACGTCAATATTTAAGCGAGCTATTTCTAAGCTGGTTAGTTTGCCGATCGATGCTGATACTAATTCGCACGGTGGGCGGTTTTCACCGGAACATTTCGTCGAGCAAAATGGACGAGGTGGGCGGAATGTTAGAGATCAATGCAGTCCAGACACACAGTAACCCTAATACACGTACTGCTGAGAGCACATTTGTCATCAGTGTCTATGCTTTGTGTTCGTCCTTCGCTGGCAATAGCCTTTTTTGATGTGCTGGCAGTCGCTGATTGGTCCAACGCTTGAAACATCCGATTTGGTGTACAAAAAATACGTAAACCGAGAGAACGCGAGAAGCAGGGTAGGAGAATGTATGGTTCTTTGTTGACACGAGAGAGATCATAGTTTTCCTCATCTTTGATTTAAAACAAGATATTTTTAATTATCAAAATAAAGTAAAAAACATTAAATAAACTTTAACAGTTACAATCGCAGCGCCTGTTGGTAACAGCTTGTCGTCCACTTTTTTCATGATTTTTTTTATATTTATTACTTTTTCGGAAGCTAATTCTTTTGTTAATTCTTCTTCGGAGATGTCAATAATGTTTCTTGAGTAAATTCTGCCCTGAGTGGAATTCAGCGTAACGTGAGCTGTAATTTTTACGGGAACGCAGTCTACATGTGTGGCTTTGGTAAAGATTTGAGCGGCTTTGAGGTTAGTGGTTTTGAGCAGCAGATCGCCAGATTTTAGCGGGGTAACATCTATGTAGTCACGAGATATGACATTAATTCCTTTTTCGATTTGAAAGACGTTGTACGAAGCTATTGGTCGCACTTGCTCTGCTGAGTTAGCGATGGCGGTGGTAACAAGAAAACGCGGAATGTGGTCATCATTTTAACGGGTCTCTGGAAGCAGGGGGAAGTCGGTTGTTCTAAATCGTTTGTTTCGGAAAACTGTCGTGTCGAGATGTTCGTCGGGATTAAGGTCCTTAAACCTGTTTTTATTGGGGGGATCGACCCCGTTCATTTTTGCGCGAAGGTGCGCGGCGAGATTGTAATTTGTACACTAATGTGACCACTTGCTATATTGTTGAAGATATATACATATATATTTTTTTTTAAATTGATAGTTTATTTGCGCGAAGATAGACACGTGAAGTTTAAGCTTTACGTAAATGTGGCAAAGACCAATATGTAAATGCTTAAAGCAGGTTGAGAAAACGCAACGGAAAACTGCGATGTTTACGCGGCGATTGCCTGAACGCAACTGTTGCAAAAAAATTATCTTATTAAATGTTGGAGCAAAATATTTTTCGGTCAAGCAGTAGCCAGTGGGTATGCCCACTTCACGTTTTTCCCAAAAAATAGCAAATGGCCCACTTGTGGCGACTATCGCCGTCTAAACGCCATAACGCAACCTAATACGTATTAAATACCACACACACAGGATTTCACGGAAGAATTATATGGTAAGTCTGTATCGACCGAGACAAGACTACAATAATAACACCCTTCGGGTTATACAAGTTCAATGAGATGACTTTTGGCCTAAGTAATGCAAGTCAGACACTTCAATGGTATATGGCAGATTTCAGGATATGGAATACGTAGTCGTTTATATAGATGGCATATATAAGGCGTCAACTACGGCAGAGGAACACGAGATGCAATTGGGCGTAGTTCTGCAACGTTTGCGTGATAATGCACTTCAGAATCAACATTTCGAAATGCCAGTTTGCAAGTCAAGGGGTTGTTTTTTTAAGCTGCCAACTTCAAAGATGACATTACACCCCCGGCTGACAAGGTTAAAGCCATCGCTTATTTCAATCAGCCAACTATCGCTCACGAATTAAGACAATTTGTTGCTAGGCTAAATTATTACCGGCGCTTGATACCAAATGCTGCTCGTACACAGAGCATACTACTAAAACAAGGTTACAAGAACAAAGATAAAACGTCGATGGTTTGGAACGGCGAAGCGAGCGAAGCTTTTGCACATTGTTAACACGACTTAGCAAACACTACGTTACGTGCATATCCGTCACCGTATGCCAAGTTGTCACTCCAGGTAGACGCTAGCAGTTTTGTGTAGGTGTTGCGATTCAGGAGTTCAGAGATGGTGCATAGATAGATTACAAATGGGAGGAATGCACTGCGACCGATGGGTCTATTGTGCCCTCCACGGCTCACATCATAACACTGATTGTCTGGGGCCATGACTGTATGTGTTGCTCATCCTGCTATAATTCTTAGTTTATCCTTGGGGAGGTTTATCAGCAGTCTGTGCCTTTTCGTGTTTTTATCTCCAAGAAGAGACTTGGCCTGTCTAAGGCCTGCTGTATTGCGCCAGTGTTGGGTTCTCAGTCTACTAGTTTCTTCTCTCAGCATCTCTCTCACAGTACTGGGCCCTACCGCCAGGATCGGCTCTGGTCCGACCGGAGTAGCTGCCACTGCTGTCCTAGCTAGGCGATCTGCTTCTTCGTTGCCATCCACCCCTCTATGTCCTGGAACCCAGAGGAGTTGGATTTGGTTCCTCACCGCCAGGGCGTTCAATCTCTCAAAGCACTCCATGACCAATGATGATTTTATTTCATAGGAGGATAGCTTTGAGCGCGGCCTGGCTGTCGCTTGAAATGAGAATGGTCTCACTGTTTTAGTTTCTTCTCAGGTTTATCTCAGCGCATTCACTGATGGCAAAGACCTCCGCCTGGAAGATGCTTGGGTAGGCCCCCAGTGGAAGCGAGATATTGGATCTGGGACCATGGATACCTGCCCCAATACCTTCGGGAGTTCTGGAGCCATCTGTGTACCATTGTAGGGTGCTCCTCTGAATGTGGTTGTCCAGAATAGATGCCCTCAATGTAGCCTTGCTGTGTGTCTCCACTCCGAACTTTCTATCAAACCTTATCTCTTTGTGAATCTCTTCTCTGTGGAAGCCCACCAGAGGCAACTGAGGTTCTCTGTCTGTCCCTTGCTTTGGACGACAACAACTTACCCTTTCTGGTAAAGGGAACGATGGCCGTTTTGGTAGGATTGATATTGAGTCCTACCTCCAAGCACTATTTTCTTGCCAGTTTCAGTCCTCTTTGCACTATGTCAAAGAGGGGTGCTCACAAACTTGCCCCTTGCAATTATCACTATGTCATCCGCATATCCCCGACAGCGGATTCGATTACTGGTGAGAATTTGCAGGAGCTCGTCCACTTCCAGGGTCCACAGAAGCGGGGATAGTACCCCGCCCTGTGAGCATCCTTTAGTTGTCTGCAGCTGAACTGTGTCTTCGCCAGTGTCAACTTCGGCTATTGTGCTCTCCAGCAGCCTCTTTATCCAACTACGAATAGTAGGCTGTACTCTCTTTTGCTCCAAGGCTCTGTCCACCACTGTATGGGATGTGTTATCGAAGGCCCCCTTGATATCGAGGAAGGCACAAAGCACTATTTCTCCGTTCTCCAAAGCGTCCGGAATGTCCGAGGTCAATCCATACAGAGCCGTTTCCATCGAGCGGCCGACTCTGTAGGCATGTTGATCCGGATGTAACGGTGCAGCCCCGTGATCGTTGGATCTTATTGCTAGGTCAACCACCTTTTCCATAACCTTCAATATGAAGGAGGTGAGACTGATCAGCCTGAAAGATTACGCTGAGGATAGACCTCTCCTGGCTACCTTCGGGATGAAAACTACCCGAGCTCTCTGCCATACCGCTGGAATGTGTACCAGCGCCAGGCTGTCCCTCGTTATGCTTACGAGATATGGAAGAAGCAGTTCCCCGCTTCAGCAGCACCGGACTGATGCCGTCCACCCCGGGGCCTTAAACTGTTCAAACGAGTCCAGAGCCCAGCCGACCGAGTTATACGTAAATAGACTGCTGGCTACTTTCCATTCAGCCGGACGCGGACATGACTCCCGGTGTCCAGCCATCGGTGGGATCCTAAAAAACCACCAGCGAAGTGAGCCGAAAACAGGGCGAGGGCCCACTCCCTCCCGACTTATATTTTATCAAAATGGAATCCAACTTTATGACCTCACACGTAAAAAGCGATCACACGGAGTATATTTACGTAATCAGTTCGTTGGATGCGGAGGCAATCATAAAAATTGCAGATATTGTTCAAACATCCAAAATATGAAACGATTTTGTGCAAGTAATGGTTGGCTAAAATGCTTCTTGAAAAGAAACTCGCTGCACAACGTCAAGATAACAGGTGAAAGTGCATCGGCAGATGAGGAGGCAGCAAAACTATTCCCGAAAACTTGTCAGAAACAATTAAAGCGCATTGCTATGTTGTAGATCAAATTTTTAATGCGGACGAAACCGGTCTATACTGGAAGAAAATGCGAAGCCGCACTTACGGAGCTAGGCAAACCACGTCGGTGCACGGTTTTAAAATAGCAAAGGATCGTATCACGCTCTTACTGTGTAGCAATACATCAGGGGACAAGGTTTTGAAACCCCTTTTTGTGAACAAAAATCTAAAGCAGCGAGCTTTGAAAGGTAAGTTTTAAATGTTAATTGGTGCTTTGCAAAAATTTCATTTTTGCCGATTTCAGGAATGGATCTAAAGAAGTTGCCAGTACACTGGATGGCAAACAAAAAGGCTTGGGTGACCGCATCGCTGTTCAAGGAGTGGTTCGAAAAGTGTTTTGTGCCTGAAGTAAGAGGATACATGATCTCTAAAAACATGGAATTTAAAGTGTTGTTGGTAATTGACAATGCCCCTGGTCACCCAGTTATAGAGCACCCAAACGTCAAAAGTCTCTTTCTTCCTCCAAACACAACATCTCTTTTGCAGCCGCTTGACCAAGGTATCATTGCGGCTTTTAAAACGCATTACGTAAAGCATTCGTTTAAGTTCATTTTTAATATAATGGAAAGTAATTCCGAAATGAATGTGATTTCTGCATGGAAAGCTTTTTATGTAAAGAATTGTATCGATTGTATTAAAATTGCCGTAAAGGATTTTACAAAAACCACTCGTAAGTAAATGCTGGAAAAATCTTTGGCAAGATGTTGTGTTAAAAGAAGAAAGTGAAAACGACGGACTTGTTATCTACGCGGAAATATTTGAAATAGCCAGAAGCATCGGCGGTGAAGGTTTTGACGACATGAACATTGACGATATAAATGAATTGTTTGATCTGTGTGCTCTTCAAAGCTTGGTTATTTTAACGCGGAATTTTTTTTTGCATGGATTTTTCGCAAAATAGGAACGAATAAACAAATTTGAACTTAAATGTGGTTATTTTTACAAACATACCGCGTTAAAAAGAGATCGACTGTATTTACGTAATCAGTTCGTTGGATGCGGAGGCAATCATAAAAATTGCAGATATTGTTAGCAACCCACCGACACCACCAAGTATGAAGCGGTTAAAAAGGCACTAATCCACGATTATGCAGACTCAGTTCAACGTAAGATACGCAAACTAATTAAAGAGTGTGAACTAGGTGATTTTAAACCTACGTAACTGCTGAAACGAATGAAGAAATGGCCAGAAATAAACTCAGCGACGACGAGTTAAAATCTCCCTGGCTCGAGCGATTGCTCGATAATGTACGTGCAGTAATATTCAGTAAATTAACGAATAAATTTTGATCAATTTGCCAAAAAACATGAAAATGACACGGAAGCTCATGCAAAGAACTTCAACCCAACTCCAACCGAAAATCGGAAAAATTTCCGTACACAAGGTCAGTCTTACAGGGAAAAGGACAACAGTAAGGTAAATGAATAAATCTTTGTGTGGCCACGTATTAAGCGGAAAATCAGCAACATGGTCTCTTCATGCCTACAGTGCCAGAAGTCAAAGAACAAAAAAAAAGCACAATCGCGCAGCATTAGATGTTTTTCCGGTACCCTCTAAACAATTTCGTCACATAAATATTGACATCATAGGACCTTTTCCATTGTCAAGCGGTTTGAAGTACTACCTCAACTGCATAAATCGATTTTCTAGGCCGGTGGCAATACCTGTGCAAAACAGTTGCCAAAACATTATTGCATGGTTGAATCGCGCAATCCCTCGCAGCGGGGTTTCATCTTATCCTTCTTGCCAGAGCAGTCATTGAGTGCAACTCTGGTTTAGAAACCGACGACCCCGCCCCTTAACATCACAGGGCAACACCCTGAGCAGCAGCAAGCTCCGCGGTGGCGGAGGGCTGTCAGGTCTATACCCTAACCCCTCCGACAATGACGACTCTACGAGACGGACGAAGATATTTCAACAGAACTGCAGCGGACTCACTGGCAAGATCGATGAGGTGGTTGCATTCATGGGCCGGCATGGCCTGTTGATAGCTGTGGTGCAGGAAACAAAGCTACGCCGCAGATCCAGTCTAACAAGCTGCGACGGTTACAATGCCTTCGCAAGGACAGCGAGCGAGTGGAGGCTTAGCGTTCGTACTTCACCACAACGTGCAGTATCGTCCTATCGATGAAGACGTCGACCCAAGGGACAGCACCCTAGAATGTCAAGGGGTTGCTGTCCAGTCAGGCGATGTGGAGCTCGAAACCTTAAACATGTATATACCTCCTATATATGTCTCCTTTTTCCCGGCTGGATATCACTTTGACATAGGTGCGCTCCTTTGTGGTGAAAACCGATTGGTAGTCGGAGACTTAAGTGCGCACCACGATCTTTGGTTCTCAAGCCTACCAAATGATCGTAGGGGAAATATTTTGGCAGAGCAGATAGACGATTCGACATTCTCACAAAAAAAAAGATGAAGACATTGATCCCAATATAAGTGTGCTCCTCAGGGGTGAAAACCGATTGGTAGTAGAAGACTTCAGCGCGCACCACGATCTTTGGTTTTCAGAGCAGATAGACGACTCGACATTCTGCACAATGAACGAACATACCGCCACCGGGACAGTGGGCAGTTACAGTAGCTAGCCAGATCTAACATTAGCTAGCACAGGTCTGATAAATAGCATAACGTGGTGGCCAATGCTTGCGTTCGTACTTCACCACAACGTGCAGTATCGTCTTATCGATGAAGACATTGATCCCAACATACGATCTTTGGTTTTCAGAGCAGATAGACGACTCGACATTCTGCACAATGAACGAACATACCGCCACCGGGATAGTGGGCAGTTACAGTAGCTAGTCAGATCTAACATTAGCTAGCACAGGTCTGATAAATAGCATAACGTGGCGACCAATGCTATTTCTTTCATCAGACAACCTGCCCATTGTGATTTACAGGTCTGCCGACTTTATATCCACGGATCGCTGCACTTACATATGTCAACTTTACAAAATCTCATCGTGTCTGCCACGGCCCGCTTCATCTCGGACGGGAGGATTCCCGAGATCCGCCTTAATTTTCCGGGCGAGCCTGCTGCCCTGGCGGACGAGCGCGATCACCTTCGCCAGGTTAACTCGGATAGCTCCCGCATCAGAAAACTGAATGTGGAAATCCAACGTTTGTTTAATAAACATAAGCGGGACAAGTGGGAGAAGCATTAGAAGTCCTGTTACCTTAGGGCTGGAGTGGCCAAGGTATGGTCGACCTTGAGGTCCTTGTCCAATATAACGAAGCGCTACTTTGGCAGACAGTTCAGACTTCATCCTTCGGCATACAGGAACAAACGTGCCAGAAGGCTGCATAACCAAAAACCTGTAGCACCAATTGTCTTCTCCAGCAACGAGGTGAAGGAGGCCTTTGGGAAGGCGAAAGCCTCCACAGCCATTGGACCCGATGCATTAAGCATTTTGTAGCTGAAAAAATTGGGCTCAACGGGTGTAGCCTATTTGACAAAAGTCCTAAACTTGTCCATAGTCACCCTCATCGTCCAAAAAATCTGGAAGATGGGCAGGGTGATCCCACTCCTGAAACCGGCTGATAAAGGTGACTATTATCGGCCGATCGCCCAGCTTTCACCAGTGGCCAAGACACTTGAGGCTTTGCTGCTTCCGTACCTCCGTATCGACCTTGGCCCGGCGAAGCCCCAACACGGCTTCTGGAAAATGCATAGCACCACAATCGCACTTAACGCCATAAACACTCAGGTGAATCGTGGTCTCAAAGAATTAAGCAGGAACTACCACAGGCTTGCGTCCTATACGTACTACTTTTTAATTTCTACATCGGGAAGCTCCCTCAGCATACTAAGTACGTCAATTTTATTTTGCCTAAAGACGCACGGGATTTATCTTTTAAAGAAGCAGTGGTAAAGCTTACAAAGCTTTACGGTTCGCCTTGGCACTTGCACAGGAGTTGCAATCTAACCACCAGCGGACTGCATTCGCCTTTGCCACCTATACTGAACGACAAAACCACTTTAATTCTCCCCATTATTGACAGATTTATCTACAAACGCAAGGACGGAATTTACCCTTGCCCATGGAGGTTGATGCCTCAACATCCCGGTTTGTAATTAACAAACCAAATAATCAATTTCCTAACAATAGGGTGCGAACTACTTCCAACCGACTTCCAAGGACATTGGTTGAGCAGAGACCTTACGTGAACTATAGTAAACCAGCCTTAAATGACAATGCTAATGCACAGGGATCTTCGAGACCGCCAGGTCCTAACTTTCAAGACAAACCAACAGAAAGACAATTAGGTTCGGACAGGCAACCAGTAGCAAAGGTACAAAGGGTTAGTAGCTTAGCACAGCAAGTCAATCCTAAAGTAAAGGACCATGATGAAGGGACCTATAAACACAACTATAATTCTTACGACCAATACGACGATACAAAAGCCAATTTCGGCTACGACGAGGACGCGCTAGAAACTTCAGATGAAGTTAATTTTTAAGAGGTCAATCCCTTACATTTCAAGGACACTAGGAGGGGTAAAGCTTAAATTCTTGATCGATACCGGGGAATCGAAAAATTATACTAAAAACTTAGAAACGTTGAAGGGAATAAAACCCACAAGGATCCCATTTTCGGTTCAATCTATTTACCTCAGAATGTCTCATGAAAGTCCTCGGCAGAACCAACCCTTTCTTTATACTACCTTACCTTAATAGCTTTGACGGAATAATTGGTTACGACCTCTTAATGAATATAAATGCGACAATCGACGTAAAGAGGGGAATTTTAAACTATGATGGAAAGGAGGAAAAAGCTCCTTTACCTTTTTTTAGGGAAACTAAATCATCTTACGGTTGACAATACAACCATTCCTCCGGAACTTAGCGGTAATTTCTCAGCAATGATTCAAGATCAATCAGGTGTGTTCGCGGACCCCGCAACACCGCTGCCTTACAGCACAAATGTCGTCTCTACTAATAGAACCACAGACGATGAGTCCGTTTATTCAAAGGCGAACCCATACCCAATGGCAGCAACTGAATTTGTGAATAAGGAAATTGAAAATCTCCTTAACGATGGCATTATTCAACCTTCACGATCACCAGACAATAACCCAATATGAGTAGTCGACAAGAAAGGAGTCGATGAAAATGGCGAACGTAAAATGCGTCTATTAGTTGATTACAGGAAACTACTAGCGATAAATAGCCGATTCCCGACACGTCAGTCATCTTAGCCAACCTTGGCCATTCGTCCTACTTCACTACACTAGATCTAAAATCAGGATTCCACCAGATCAAATTGGCTGAACGTGATAGGGAGAAAACCGCATTTTCTGTTAATAACGGAAAATACGAGTTTTGCTGACTCCCATTCGGGCTAAAGAATGTGCCGAGTATTTTCCAAAGGGCGATCGATGATGTCCTTAGGGACGAAATTGGTGGATGTTGTCACTTTTACATAGTTGACGTGATTATCTTATCAAGGACAAAAGAACAACATCTTACGGATATCAGCAGAATTCTTGCCAACCTCTATGACGCAAACGTGCGTGTTTCTTAAGAAAAATCAAAGTTCTTTAAAGAGAGGTCGAATTTTTGGGCAGGGGCATTAAAACCTGTCCTGACAAGGTCAACGCCATTCTGAACTATGAAATTCCCAAAACCCTCTGCTCCCTAAGATGCTTTCTTGGCCTTTCTGGGTATTATCGGCGATTAATCAAAGATTATGCACAGATCGCCAAACCTCTTACTAAATTTTTCGCGGAGAAAACGGTACTATAGGCACAAATAAGTCAAAGAAAATTTAAATTAACTTAGATAGCGAAGCAGTTACGGCTTTCGGAAAAATCAATAAAATTTTGGCTTCGGAAGAGGTGCTTTCTCTGTACCCTGACTTCGACACGCCATTCGACCTCACGACAGACGCATCCTTGCAAGCAGTAGGTGCCGTCTTGTCACAAGGCGGAAGACCCATCATGATCATTTCTCGAACACTTTCCAACACAGAGGAGCACTATACAACGAATGAGGGAGAACTATTAGCTATAGTGTGGGCCCTGCAAAAGCTGCGAAACTACCTTTATGGAGTCAGACAACTTAATATTTTCACTGACCATCAGTTATTAATTTTTGCCATATCAGATAAGAGCTTAAAAACAAAAATAAAAAGGTGGAAAGCCTTTGTAGAGGAATTCTCCCCACGATTTTTTTTTAAACCAGGAAAGGAGAATTTCTTCGCCGATGCACTCTCTAGGCAGTTTATGAACAACCTTAATGAGGACGACGCGTTGAGTTGTGTCACAAATCACAGTGACGAATCCCTTACGCAAACTATACCAACGGTGCAAAACCCAAAAAACTGCTTTAGAAACCAACTTATTCTTGACTCGGGGCGATGGAAAAGAAAACTACTAAGATCTTTTTCACTGCCACAACAGTCGGTTCTACGCTACCGAATTGACTCGGATTTCATCCGACCAAGGACTGTTGTTTCGGCGACCCAACCCCACTTAGGCTGCCGGACACCCCCAATCTTATCTCCTCTTGGGTGCAATACCTTGCATCAGGTTTGCTACTCATACTTCTGTGGGTTAGGCTCGACGCCCCCCCTGGCCCAGAAACCTATTTCTGCTGCTTCTGCCAGAGAAGGCTCCATCCGAATTCCACTTCGGTGAGTTGTAATTCGTGCAACGGATGGTGCCATCTTAAGGTCTGTTCAGGCCTTAAGAAAACCAGGGAGTGGGCGCCAACCTATGTGGGCCAGTATTGCTCGCACACTCAAGCGCCCCAAGCCTCCACGGCATCCCCCTTTGCGCCCCCGCGCAGTTGCCTCAAGGCACGCCCCCTGCCTCCACGGCTCCCCGGAGCTCACAGCAACACCGAACCTCCCCACCCTTCCCTCGCTCCACCACACGTGGCGCCAACCAGCAACTGCTGTGTATGCCGGGTCAGAGTGCGCCGGAATGTTTGCTCAGTCAGGTGTAATACCTGTCAGGGCTGGTGCCATTTCCGGTCGTGCTCTGGCCTTCGCACCACAAGGGACTGGTCTGCGAGCTTCACCGCTCCCTGCTGCCGCAACAACCCCCGCAATCGTCACTCACGACACCGCCCACAAACGTCGATGGCCCCCACCATCACAGCGGGAAGCGCAGCCGGGACGGGAAGCCTCGGATCCAGTCCCTCACCCCCCTCAACGAGACGACCCTATCGAGACAGACGAGACTCCTACAGTACAACTGCAACGGACTCTCGAGCAAGATCTCGGAGGTGGTTGCCTTCATGGCTCGGCACGGGCTGTTAATAGCTGCGGTCCAAGAAACGAAGCTACGTCGCAGCTCAACTTTAACGAACTGTGACGGTTACAACGTGCTTCGTAGAGATCGCGAGCGAGATAATGGTGGAGGCCTAGCCTTCATTCTACACAACACCGTGCAGTATCGTCTCATTGATGTAGACATCGACCCAAGGGACAGCACCTTAGAATGTCAAGGGATTGCTGTCTGGTCAGGCGATGTCGAGCTCGAAATATTTAACATATATATACCCCCTGTCTCCTGCTGCCCCGCTGGATATCACCGTGATATAGGTGCGCTCCTCAGTGGTGAAAACCGTTTGGTAGTCAAATGATCGTAGGGGAAATATTTTGGCAGAGCAGATAGACGATTCGACATTCTGAACCATGAACGACGAAGCCCCCACCAGGATTGTGGGTAGTTGCAGCAGCTCGCCAGATCTAACAATAGCTAGCGCAGGTCTGATAAATAGCATAACGTGGCGACCTATGCTATCGCTTGCATCAGACCACCTACCCATAGTCATCTCGATTGACAGACCTGCCAACTATGTTGCCTCGGACCGCCACACCTATGTCAACTTCAAAAAAGCTGACTGGGAGCGGTTTGAGGATTTCACTGAAGACGCCTTCAGTGCTCTCTCAACTCCAACCGACGTTCGCGTAGGCGAGCGCTTGTTCCGCAGGGTGGTGAAGTCCGCTGCAGCCCGTTTCATTCCGGCAGGGAGGATCCCTGTGATCCGTCCTGACTTCCCGGGTGAGGCGGTGTCTCTAGCGGATGAACGCGACCACCTCCGGCAGGCGGACCCCGGTAATCCCCGTATTAGGCAACTAAACGGGGAGATCCAACGCCTGGTCAACGTTCATAAGGGGAACAAGTGGAGGGAGCACCTGAAGTCCTGCAACCTCGGTGCCGGAGTGGGCAAATTATGGTCGACCGTGAGGTCCCTGTCCAACCCGACGAGGCGTGATGATCGAACAGAAATCTGCTTTGGAGACCACGCCTCGTCGGACCCGAAGCGATGCGCGAACTATTTTAGTCGACAATTTACACTGCATCCTTCGGCCGACAGAACCAAACGGTCAGTCACGAGAAGGCTGCGCAAGTCAACACCAAGCGCACCAATTGTCCTCTCTACCACTGAGGTGAAGGAAGCCATCGGGAAGGCGAATGCCTCCAAATCCATTGGCCCAGACGGGTTAAGTATGTTGATGCTGAAAAAATTGGGCACCGCGGGAGTAGCATATCTCACCAAGGTCCTCAACCTGTTGTTAAGCACCTTGGTCATTCCAGATATCTGGAAGACCAGTAGGGAGATACCACTGCTGAAACCAGGGAAACCGGCCGGCCAAGGCGAGTCCTATCGGCCGATCTCCCTGCTTTCTCCAGTGGTCAAGACTTGAGGCCCTGCTGCTCCCGCATTACAATCACTACCTCAGCCCGGCGAAGCATCAACACGCATAGTGCATAGCACTACAACGGCACTTAACGCAATAAACACTCAGGTTAATCGTGGTCTCAACGGCAACCGCCCCTGTGAGAGAACCGTCCTCGTGGCTTTGGACTTGTCGAAGGCCTTCGACACAGTCAGCCACTCCATCTTGCTGAAGGACGTGGAGGCCTCACTTCTCCCAGCGGCGTTGAAGCGATGGACCGCGAACTACCTGTGTGGTCGTCAAGCGTCGGTGTGCTACCGTGACTCAGTGTCAAAAGCGAGAAGAATTAAGCAGGGGGTACCACAGGGTGGCGTCCTATCCCCCCTATTATTCAACTTCTATATCTCGCGACTCCCTTCCCCGCCAGAGGGAGTCACACTGGTCTCGTATGCCGACGACTGCACGATAATGGCTACCGGCAATGGAATTGATGGCTTGTGATCTAAAGTGAACAGCTACCTCCCAGAGCTTGCTCATTACTTTACGGGACGGAATTTGACGCTGTCTCCTGCTAAGTCCACGGCGACCTTGTTCACACTTGGACGAAGGAGGTCGGGCTCACCCTCGACATCCACATCGAGGGGACCCCATTCCGACGTTTAACCACCCGAAGATCCTGGGGGTCACCCTCGACAGCCTGGTCTCTTTCTCAGCGCATACAACCGCAACCGTCAACAAGGTACAGAGCCGCAACAAAGTCCTCAAATCGCTCGCCGGCAGCACTTGGGGCAAAGACAAAGAAACGTTGTTGGCAACATACAAGACGATTGGTCGGCCGGATTGCTGCGCCAATATGGTCGCCTGGAACCAGCAGGACTCAGTGGTCAAGACTGAAGACTTGCCAGAACGCCGCACTCAGGACAGTGACGGGATGTCTCCTGATGACGCCTGTGGATCACCTCTACCATGAGGCTAACGTGCTTCCAGTGCAGGAGCACAATATGATGCTCACAAAGCAGTTTCTACTGGGGTGCCACCGTCCGGGGCACCCAGGCACATCAGGGGACACCTCTCACAACTGACGGACGAGGTCCAGACTTACGTACGCTTACAGCTGGACCGAAGGAGGTACCGACAATCTCTGGACGACATTCACAGGGAGTCGGTATCCAAATATATCGACACTCACCCTGTGAATGCAGTCCTAGGAGTCCAACCACCACCTATAGCATCTGAGGAGCTCCAGCTGCCTCGGGAGACGCGCGTCGCTCTGGCTCAACTCTGATCTGGATATTGTAGCAGGTTAAACTCCTACCTATTCAGGATCAACCCCGACACCCGCAACACTTGCCCGCCCAAACCAACTCAACTCTCCCTATGGTCCGACCCTGTTGAAACGGCTCGTTTCCTGGACCTCTCGTTAGTTGAGCTTGACGATTATGATTGAGGGAGCCCGCCAGCCCAGTGGGGCGTAGCTAGCCGCTACAACAACAACAACAGCAACAACAACAACAACAACAAAGATCTTTTTCAAACACAGGGCCGACACGAAATTATATTTTCTTCGCAGAATGACATATTCGACCTGCTAAAAACATGCTACAGCCGTAAACCCCAATGTGATTAACGGGATATTTTGCGAACAGTCAGTATTAGGACTGATTCAAGATAAGCTAATTAAAATGTTCCCATCCATCAAGACCCGCCACACAATGAATAGGGTCATCGGCGTTACTAACAAAAGCGACCAGGCCGAAATTCTTGCTACTCAGCAATACCGTGCTCATAGATCAGCACGGGAGAACACGTTGCAGGTTAGGAAGGACTATTTCTTTCCAAACATCTACAAAAGCTCCAAAGAAATCGTTTCCAACTGCATAATCTGTCTCGACCCTAAAGAGCAGTAATAAGGAATTCGAAAACCAAAGCATAGCTATATTTTAAAATTATAATTACATATAATGAGCAGTAATAAGGAATTCGAAAACCAAAGCATAGCTATATTTTAAAATTATAATTACATATAATGAATTTTATTTTTTAAACTGTAATTACATACAATGGATCTTGTTTACAGTTTGTTGTTATTTGGTATACAATGTCAAAAGAAATTAATTAAGTGATTGTATAGTTGTAAGTTTTAGGCTTAAAAAGCCGTAATAGTAAATAAATAAATAAATAAATTATAGGTCAACAAAAGATGTGAAAGGACCAATGATGCATGCCTTGCATTTTTTCAAAGGGACATCAACGGTAGTATTTGATAACGAAAAATCTTGTAATTCCGAAACAATCAAATCCCTCCTAAGGGATCATTTCGGGATAAACACATTCACTACACCTCCCTCTATACCATAGTAGTTCTAACGGGCAAATCGAGCGTCTCCACAGCACTGTAACGGAGATTGCTAGCTGTATTAAACTTGCACACGGAACGAGCGGTACCACCGACATAATCTTGCTCGCTACACTAAAGTACAATAGGTCAGTCCATTTGGTCACGCAACAAAAACTAATAGAAGTTCCAGATAGTCTGAAAGAAGAAATTAAGGCTCGAATCACTAAACCGCGAAACTTAGGGACTACTGTCTTAATCGGAAACAGACGAGTGCACAAAAGTAACCTCCGCTGACCTTTAATTACAGAATATGGCTACTAGGCCAAACCCGTGGGGAACTGTTAGACTACTCACAATCTAACTACATACCAATAACTGATGGACTGGTGGATATTAACTCCGACTACAGCCACATGTACCAAACAGACTTTGAACTAATTATGGGTGAAACAAGGAAGTACGCTGAACTATTACCAATGTCGCATGTGCGAAAACTCATATTGACGTGGAACACATCGCGCAGCTACTGAGGACGCTGAAGGTCCATCACCATCATGCGCGCAGCCTCAATTTTATAGGCACTACCCTTAAATACATGGCGGGTACCCCCGACTTCGATGACTTGCTAAACTTCAATAGAAGAGAAGAACTACTTATAGAATCTAACGACCGACAAATAAAAATACACAATATTTCAGGACCAAATAAACAACTTAACTAATACCTTAAGTCAACTTATACATATCACATATCAGTTTTGTCCTTGCCGTACCTTAACGAGATCAACATAGACAACATTAGACACATTCCATCTCTCCGGGAAGACGTTAACCTGAAAAGACAAGCCATCACTAATTTCATCAGAAATGCGGGTGTTGAGCCTACAATTATTATCTACGCAGCACCCGAGGACGAACGCTCTTAAGGAGGGGAGAAGTTAAGGCACGTTTCCGTTCCCATAATAAAATGCTGACGATGTAACTCACCTACAGCGCATGACAATAATAAAAACAACAGCACGACAACAAATGTTAAGGTATCACGGCAATGGAATCAACAATACGCCGGCGAATGTTAAGGCACGTTGTCGTTCCCATAAGAAGTGCTGTCGATGCAACTTACCTTCCGCGCGTAACAACAACACGTTAACAAATTGGGCGACAATAACACCTACCATACAGGAAGTGCTGATGCCATGTCTACGGGGTAGGTTGCGTGTGACAAAAATAACAGCAACCACTTCGAAACGCAACAGCGGCGGCAGCGACGTTTAGGGTAGCGTAAGTTAGGAGTTAACATTAGTGCAGGTAGTGAGTTAGTCTAAGATCGACTCTGTAACAACATATAAGAGCTGCCCTTGCGTAACGAAATACAGCCTTGAAACAACGCCATTCATTGTATTCCAATACTTATAAGTTTTATTTCAATAAATCGTTTTCATTAAAGTTATCAAACACAAAAAGTTAGTTTACAATTTCTACAGTTTTCAAGACTTTCCGGCACGCCTGCCGATGACGTGCCGAATGTGTTAAACAAACTACAGTTCACTTTCGGCAGGCCCGACATTTTGGTCAAATCGCAGTTAAACAAACTGCAACAATTTCCGGTAACACCCGAGCATAAACCTGATCAAATTGTGCCGTTTTCGACGAGAGTTCGCAACGTAGTGGCCTTTTTGAAGTCCGCAAATTGCCACCAACATTTAGCAAACTTCTCACTTTTAGAGGAGATGATATGCAAGCTACCACAAAACAAACAGTTTGACTGGACAAAGCATGCCCTTGACAATAAACCTTATGCGACCATCGAACATTTTTCGACGTGGCTAAGTGACCTGGCAAGAGTCGAGTGTTTAATACCAACAGCCCGCATACATAAGCATAACGCAATCAATGCCCGGCGGTTGATACACGTACAAAACGAAATCCAAGCAGACATGCCAGTCGGTTTTCACTGCTCCGGCGGACATTTAATTTCGAGGTGCAAAGCGTTTAAAAATCTGGTAGTTCAAGACAGATGGTAGGTTGTTAAGAATCGTCAATTTTGTTTTGCTTGTCTGCGTAAAGGCCACAATACGTCAAAAGGCCGCTCCAAAAGAATGTGCGATATAAACGCTTGCCAACGATGTCACAACCAACTTTTACATAGCAACGAAGTCCCGTATAACACACCACGACATATCGCGCAACAAAATGGCAACGTACAACCAGTTTTAAATTGTTGCCTTGTGCAAGGAACACCAAAGCAGCTGTTTAAAATACTACCCTTACCCTACAGTGGTACGACGACAAGGTAGTGACCGAGCAGTCTTTCAAGGTAGCTATGGAGATTGGAGACTGCTCCGGTGGTAAAACGTTCACTCCTAAAGACGTACATACGGTCAAAAATCTGAACTTGCCGACACAATCGTTCGCAAAAGAAAATTTTAATCACCTAAAAGATTTACCATTGCAAAATTACAATAGTGCAAAGCCTTTGTTGCTTATTGGGCTCAACCAAGCGCATTTAGGAGCGACCAAAAACGTAGTAAAGGCTGATGTAGACAGCCCACTGGCTGCTGAGACATTGTTAGGCTGGGTGGCATACCGCCCGATAAAATTCGTGCCAACGACAAGCGTACGGGTACTGCATATCCGAGAGTGTCAAGAGCTGCATCGACTGGTCTCTGACTATTTCATAAAGGACAACTTCGGTATTAACCCGGGAAATGGCGGAAAGGCGTTTGCTATCAGTAGAAAGGCGCATGAACCAAAATGCTGAATTTGCTCTTCGTTACAAATACGAGAAATATATAGAAAAAGGGTATACTAGAAAACTAACCAGCGAAGAAATATGTACACCATCCCCACAAGCCTGGTATCTACCGCACTTTCCAGTTTTTAATCCGCACAAGCCCGACAAATTCCGCATCGTATTTGACGCCGCGGCCACAGTTAATAGCGTTTCACTAAATTCAGCATTGTTAAAGGGCCCTGACCAAGCGCAGCCACTAATCTGTATATTGTTGCAGTTTCGGCAAGGAGAAATTGGAGTGACAGCAGATATAAAGGAAATGTTCTCACAAATTTAAGTGCGGCCGGAAGACCAACAAGCTCAGCGCTATTTGTGTAGAAACGGGGACTACAATCAGCCAGTACAAGAATACCTAATAACGTCGATGATCTTCGGTGCAGTGTGTTCACCTTGTATTGCGGAACACGTGAAAAACAAAAATGCGGACAGGTTTAATCATAAGTTTCCCGAAGCGTCATCAATTATAGTAAATAAACACTGTGTTGATGACCTGGATACCGGTTTTCAAAATTCAGAGGAAGCCGTCAAAATTTGCCAACAGACTGTCGCTATAAATTTAGAAGTAGGATTTGAGTTGCGAAATTTCATTTCTAATTGCCGCATCGTAGAGAGAACGATGAACAAAACACCAGTACCGACTTGTGAAACGATCAATATTAAACGTACGGAGACTGCCGATAAAGTACTTGGCATGTACAGGAACACCAGAGACGATACCTTTGAGTTCCATACCAAATTTCATCGCGTACCACAACCAGTGTTAGAAGGACTTCGCGCACCGACAAAGATACTATTATTGGGCATTGTAATGGCAGTCTTCGATCCTTTTTTAAGGGGAAATCTGCGTCAGGTAATATGAACCGATTAGATTTTAAAAAGAGGTATGCACTTCGACCAAAACGGTCCATTGTGCCCTCGAGCTAATAATTTACAAAACTTCGTCTAACCCTAATATCCTAAGAAATTTGAGGATGATTATCGGTGTCAGCAACCGTGCCTGTCTTTCTCCTAGTTCCCTTAGGCCTATACATTTTTCTCGTCTCCTTGAAATGGCATCACATTCAAGGGGCAGATGCAAAGGAGTCTCTGGGGCCGAGTCGCAGAAGCGACACAACTCACTGGACCAGATCTCCAACCGGTGGAGGTGGCCACGAAGTCTGCAGTGGCCCGTGAAAAATCCTGCGAGCATTCTCAGGTTGTTCTTTGATAGGACAATTAGCTGCTTAAAGCGCTTTTGACTGTATCCTCCCAACAGGCATTTTGACCGATCAAATACACTATCCGCAGCCGAAATCGACCAAGGCGAGCGTATAATTTGCAAGCAGGCTCAGCAAGAGTGTTTTGCAAACGAAATTGTCGAGCTCTCCGCGTAACAAAAATTTACTAAACAAAGCGTGTTGCAGTCTTTCACCGTACCTTGACGATACTGGTATTTTACGGCTGAGTGGTCGCATCGACGAAGCAACTTGTTTGCCATTTGAAACTCGCACACCCACCCTAATTCCGTCGAAGCATTGTTAATCGTCTATCATTACCATGAGGAAAACCACTACCAAAATTCTGCAGCCACAATCAACGCTGTAAGACAGAGGTTCTGGGTTCCTCACATAAAGGCCACCTTAAAGAAGATACAACGAAATTGTTTAAAATGTCAATTGAATAATGCGAAACCAATTGCGCCAATGATGGTACCACTGCCTGCTAACCGCTTAACCTAATTTGTGCGCCCATTTTCGTACACTGGCGTCGACTTGTTTGGACCGCTTAACGTCACAGTCAGTCGTCGAAGGGAGAAGAGGTGGGGTGTCATCTTCACCTGTTTAACCGTAAGAGCAGCGCATCTATAAGTGGCAGATAATCTTTCAACAGATGCATTTATTCTTTGCCTACAAAATTTTATTAATCGACGCGGTACTTCAGTAAAAATTAGAAGCGACAGCGGCACTAATTTCATCGGTGTCCAAAAGAAATTAAAAAACGCGAAAAACTCTTGGACATCGACCACATCCAAGCCGAGGCCACAAATCACTAAATAGAGTGGATTTTCAACTGCCCGGCGAACCCTAGTACGGGAGGCTGCAAAGTAAGACAGAGGTTCTGGGTTCCTCACATAAAGGCCACCTTAAAGAAGATACAACGAAATTGTTTAAAATGTCAATTGAATAATGCGAAACCAATTGCGCCAATGATGGTACCACTGCCTGCTAACCGCTTAACCTAATTTGTGCGCCCATTTTCGTACACTGGCGTCGACTTGTTTGGACCGCTTAACGTCACAGTCAGTCGTCGAAGGGAGAAGAGGTGGGGTGTCATCTTCACCTGTTTAACCGTAAGAGCAGCGCATCTATAAGTGGCAGATAATCTTTCAACAGATGCATTTATTCTTTGCCTACAAGATTTTATTAATCGACGCGGTACTTCAGTAAAAATTAGAAGCGACAGCGGCACTAATTTCATCGGTGTCCAAAAGAAATTAAAAAACGCGAAAAACTCTTGGACATCGACCACATCCAAGCTGAGGCCACAAATCACTAAATAGAGTGGATTTTCAACTGCCCGGCGAACCCTAGTACGGGAGGCTGCAAAGTGTACTAATAGAGGATGAAAATGTATTAAATTCACGGCCGCTGACCGATCTGCCGGTATCACACGAAGATGATGAGCCACTCACACCCAACCACTTCCTCATCGGTTGCGTCAATTCTACGCAAACGCCACATGCAGTCGACGAAAAAGTATGCTTTAGAAAACAGTGGAGGATAGCGCATAACATTAAAGATGGCTTGTAGAAGCGCTGGGTCTCCAAGTATCTGCCTCAGCTCATTTGCCGGAGTAAGTGGCGCCAGCCCCTGCGAGGGCGGTCACCTTGGCGCTGGTGCAGGGGCTTAGGCGTACCCCACCAGGAGACGAGCATGTAGCGGTGTGACGATGATAAGATTGTTTCTCTATCTTTATGCCGGCTCCAAGTGGGGGCGCTGACCAAGAACCGCCACCTCCTAATCCAGGGTGTTACGCGACACCGTGCCCATTGGATGGTTTGCAGCCAGGAGGACAACCGGCTGTATTAGTACGGCGCCTCCTCGATACCGGGCCGCCTTGAGGAGTAGCGAAGGCCTTACCGCGACAAGGGGCGCTGGCGCGGCGGACGGTATAATTCCCCAAAAAATTATTAGACTGCTATGCCTTGCATAAGCCGGGCAGGCGGTCGTAAGAACAAGATGATGACAAGAAACAACAAAACAACAACACCAACAACAACAACAACAACAACAACAATGAAAGCAGCAACGTCAGCTGCTACAGAAACGGCACCAACTGCATTCAATGTGGTTAGGACCAACGCAATAGCAACGAAGCCCAGGTCCTCGTATGCGGCGGTATTGGGGGTGAGTAGCTGTGTGAAAACCCCCAAACGCGCAGGCAGCTTCCTGGAAAAGCTGACTGAAGAAGAAGCGGCCCTCTTCGAAGAACACGCGAGAGATGACGAACCGAGCACCAGTAGCGGAATCCGTCGACAGAAGGCCTGTACGGAGGAAGGTAACTTAAGTAGGTATGACACGTCTGTTTATACTAACAAACCGGCCGAGGCAGATCGGCATGTCTACTTGCAGGTACGGTAACAGAGGTAGCGAAGAACACAGCAGGAGACACAGCAACGGACATCAGACCCCAGGTCGTAACAGGTCCAGGAGCCAACGTCGCTCTGCTAGCAGACGAAGGTCCAGGAGCCACAGACGATCTGCATCCAAGGAACGGTCGAGCAGAAGAAGCAGCCGCAGTCGCACGCCCTCGGCCTCGCGTGGCTCAGGCTGGCAGCACCCGAAGAGGAAGCACAGGAGAGCTAGAGCTCCCCCGCTTCCAAAGCCAGGTCAGCCGGGAGCGCTAGACGACCACCGCCGCTCAGGGCTTAGCGGATCAGGTGCGAAGTGGTACCTGCGCTACCTCGAACAGGGTAAGTCCCCGAACGAGGCCCGAGTAATGGCCGGGGTGAGGATGGAAATCGAAGCTGAAGAACGGGGCAGAAGAGCCCCAAGCGAAAAACCCGCGCCTGTCAGTGTACAGAGAAGCGGGCAAGAGCAACAGCAAAAACCCGCGCCCGTCGCAAGGCGGAGAAGCGGGGAACCCACCAGCGCGAGTGGAACGACAGGTACTGCGACTGCGAGTAAACGCAGTAACGCAGATATTACTCCCCCGGAACCACCCACTAGCAAGCGCTAGCGCGAGGATCCCCAAGCACCGACGGAGGGGCCAGGGGGGCGGGGGGGGGACTTCGGGCCGGAGTCAGACGCGGACCGCACTGCAGTCCAGCTACGCGGATGCCATTAAAGCTTTCCGTGTTGCTGTACTGCCGAGCGACTATCCGGCGGCTGCCCTAAGCTCGGAACAGCTCACCAGCCTCCAGGACACCATAATGTTCGCGGTCGCTCGGGGATGGTCGCAGCATCTGGCGTTCTGTACAGGAATGCTCCTGGTAGATTGCAGGGACGAGGGCACAGCAAAATGGCTGGCAAGCACCATACCAACGCTTGAGCGCTGGGAAGGACCTGTGCTAAGCACCAGAATGGGAGACGACATACCCCCGCTCCACAACGTCTCCATTTTCCTCCCAAGGACAGACATGGAGTCCCTAAGCCACGCCATGGATTTGCTCAAAGCGCAAAATGGTGGGTTACACACCACCGCGTGGAGGGTACTGTCCAAGAGCGCACTAGATAACGGGATCAGAGTCAATCTTTGTATTGACGAAGCGTCCTTCGAGAGTCTACGGAGGGTCGGCTTCATAGCGAACTTCCGTTACAGCGTTATCTCCGTAAGGCCGTGGAGGTACAAAGCGGCGGGCAGCAAGGTTTCGGCGGCTCAAGACTCACGGTGCGGTGCTGTGGCGACGGACCCGGATGGGTCTCGGGCGCCGACGGCTTCCGCGGCTGAGCGGACGAGCCTGCAGCCGGCCCCTCCGCAACAGACAACAGCTCCGGTGTTTGAAGTGGCGGAGCTAAGCCCGAGTGAGCGGCTGCCATCAACGCAGGAGCTTCTGGAAGGTATAGACCTCAGGAGACTAGAGCTCGACGTGCAAGGGGAGGGTGATCCAGGGCTCTCCGACTTTGCCGACTTCGACGAACCGCAGCTCTAGGCAAGTCGAACATATCAGTAGCCCAGGTCAACCTGCACCACGCGATAGCTGCCTCGGCGGTCATCGCTGGCAGGTTTGCCACGGAGGACCTGGGCGTGCTACTGATACAGGAACCGTGGACCTACAGAGGCCAGGTAAGGGGCCTCAACCATAATAAAAACCAGGTAATTTGGGACCTCTCCTGTGAGAGGCCCAGAGCGTGTGTTGTGCTGAAGAAGGAAATTAACTACTTCTGCATTACAGAATTCCTGACGCAGGACTTAGTTGCAGTGCATGCTACGCTAGCGGTGAACGGCAGGCGCATAGAGGTGGTAGTGGCCTCGGCCTATTTTCCTGGAGACAACTCCAATGTCCCAACCCGCGAGACACAAGCACTGGTGCACTACTGCAGAGGTAAGAGGCTACCCCTCATCATTGGTTGCGACGCAAACGCACACAACGAGGAGTGGGGCAGCAAGGACACAAACCGCAGGGGTGAGTCATTATTAGAATTTATCATTAGCGAAGACATAAGCATACATAATGTTGGTAGCAAGCCTACATTTGTCACAAGGGCCAGAGAGGAGGTACTCGACATCACACTCAGCTGGGGATTGCCTTTTCCTGCGGTCTCTCAGTGGCGGGTCTCACCGGAGCCGTCACTGTCGGACCATAGGATTATCAGATTCGAGCTGGGGGTGGAAGTCCCAACAGGTTTCCCAGGCAGGAACCCAAAAAAGACAAACTGGGAAAGGTATAGAGATGTTTTAAGACTGAATCTGCATAGAGCAGATTCCAAGTACAATAAAGGTCGCTGTATGGAGTTAGAGGCCAGGGTAAACGAACGAAAAACTTTCCAGTTTTTAATCCGCACAAGCCCGACAAATTCCGCATCGTATTTGACGCCGCGGCCACAGTTAATAGCGTTTCACTAAATTCAGCATTGTTAAAGGGCCCTGACCAAGCGCAGCCACTAATCTGTATATTGTTGCAGTTTCGGCAAGGAGAAATTGGAGTGACAGCAGATATAAAGGAAATGTTCTCACAAATTTAAGTGCGGCCGGAAGACCAACAAGCTCAGCGCTATTTGTGTAGAAACGGGGACTACAATCAGCCTGTACAAGAATACCTAATAACGTCGATGATCTTCGGTGCAGTGTGTTCACCTTGTATTGCGGAACACGTGAAAAACAAAAATGCGGACAGGTTTAATCATAAGTTTCCCGAAGCGTCATCAATTATAGTAAATAAACACTGTGTTGATGACCTGGATACCGGTTTTCAAAATTCAGAGGAAGCCGTCAAAATTTGCCAACAGACTGTCGCTATAAATTTAGAAGTAGGATTTGAGTTGCGAAATTTCATTTCTAATTGCCGCATCGTAGAGAGAACGATGAACAAAACACCAGTACCGACATGTGAAACGATCAATATTAAACGTACGGAGACTGCCGATAAAGTACTTGGCATGTACAGGAACACCAGAGACGATACCTTTGAGTTCCATACCAAATTTCATCGCGTACCACAACCAGTGTTAGAAGGACTTCGCGCACCGACAAAGATACTATTATTGGGCATTGTAATGGCAGTCTTCGATCCTTTTTTAAGGGGAAATCTGCGTCAGGTAATATGAACCGATTAGATTTTAAAAAGAGGTATGCACTTCGACCAAAACGGTCCATTGTGCCCTCGAGCTAATAATTTACAAAACTTCGTCTAACCCTAATATCCTAAGAAATTTGAGGATGATTATCGGTGTCAGCAACCGTGCCTGTATTTCTCCTAGTTCCCTTAGGCCTATACATTTTTCTCGTCTCCTTGAAATGGCATCACATTCAAGGGGCAGATGCAAAGGAGTCTCTGGGGCCGAGTCGCAGAAGCGACACAACTCACTGGACCAGATCTCCAACCGGTGGAGGTGGCCACGAAGTCTGCAGTGGCCCGTGAAAAATCCTGCGAGCATTCTCAGGTTGTTCTTTGATAGGACAATTAGCTGCTTAAAGCGCTTTTGACTGTATCCTCCCAACAGGCATTTTGACCGATCAAATACACTATCCGCAGCCGAAATCGACCAAGGCGAGCGTATAATTTGCAAGCAGGCTCAGCAAGAGTGTTTTGCAAACGAAATTGTCGAGCTCTCCGCGTAACAAAAATTTACTAAACAAAGCGTGTTGCAGTCTTTCACCGTACCTTGACGATACTGGTATTTTACGGCTGAGTGGTCGCATCGACGAAGCAACTTGTTTGCCATTTGAAACTCGCACACCCACCCTAATTCCGTCGAAGCATTGTTAATCGTCTATCATTACCATGAGGAAAACCACCACCAAAATTCTGCAGCCACAATCAACGCTGTAAGACAGAGGTTCTGGGTTCCTCACATAAAGGCCACCTTAAAGAAGATACAACGAAATTGTTTAAAATGTCAATTGAATAATGCGAAACCAATTGCGCCAATGATGGTACCACTGCCTGCTAACCGCTTAACCTAATTTGTGCGCCCATTTTCGTACACTGGCGTCGACTTGTTTGGACCGCTTAACGTCACAGTCAGTCGTCGAAGGGAGAAGAGGTGGGGTGTCATCTTCACCTGCAGCGCATCTATAAGTGGCAGATAATCTTTCAACAGATGCATTTATTCTTTGCCTACAAAATTTTATTAATCGACGCGGTACTTCAGTAAAAATTAGAAGCGACAGCGGCACTAATTTCATCGGTGTCCAAAAGAAATTAAAAAACGCGAAAAACTCTTGGACATCGACCACATCCAAGCTGAGGCCACAAATCACTAAATAGAGTGGATTTTCAACTGCCCGGCGAACCCTAGTACGGGAGGCTGCAAAGTGTACTGATAGAGGATGAAAATGTATTAAATTCACGGCCGCTGACCGATCTGCCGGTATCACACGAAGATGATGAGCCACTCACACCCAAAAACTTCCTCATCGGTTGCGTCAATTCTACGCAAACGCCACATGCAGTCGACGAAAAAGTATGCTTTAGAAAACAGTGGAGGATAGCGCATAACATTAAAGATGGCTTGTAGAAGCGCTGGGTCTCAAAGTATCTGCCTCAGCTCATTTGCCGGAGTAAGTGGCGCCAGCCCCTGCGAGGGCGGTCACCTTGGCGCTGGTGCAGGGGCTTAGGCGTACCCCACCAGGAGACGAGCATGTAGCGGTGTGACGATGATAAGATTGTTTCTCTATCTTTATGCCGGCTCCAAGTGGGGGCGCTTACCAAGAACCGCCACCTCCTAATCCAGGGTGTTACGCGACACCGTGCCCATTGGATGGTTTGCAGCCAGGAGGACAACCGGCTGTATTAGTACGGCGCCTCCTCGATACCGGGCCGCCTTGAGGAGTAGCGAAGGCCTTACCGCGACAAGGGGCGCTGGCGCGGCGGACGGTATAATTCCCCAAAAAATTATTAGACTGCTATGCCTTGCATAAGCCGGGCAGGCGGTCGTAAGAACAAGATGATGACAAGAAACAACAAAACAACAACACCAACAACACCAACAACAACAACAATGAAAGCAGCAACGTCAGCTGCTACAGAAACGGCACCAACTGCATTCAATGTGGTTAGGACCAACGCAATAGCAACGAAGCCCAGGTCCTCGTATGCGGCGGTATTGGGGGTGAGTAGCTGTGTGAAAACCCCCAAACGCGCAGGCAGCTTCCTGGAAAAGCTGACTGAAGAAGAAGCGGCCCTCTTCGAAGAACACGCGAGAGATGACCAACCGAGCACCAGTAGCGGAATCCGTCGACAGAAGGCCTGTACGGAGGAAGGTAACTTAAGTAGGTATGACACGTCTGTTTATACTAACAAACCGGCCGAGGCAGATCGGTCGCTGCACCGACCCGGCATGTCTACTTGCAGGTACGGTAACAGAGGTAGCGAAGAACACAGCAGGAGACACAGCAACGGACATCAGACCCCAGGTCGTAACAGGTCCAGGAGCCAACGTCGCTCTGCTAGCAGACGAAGGTCCATGAGCCACAGACGATCTGCATCCAAGGAACGGTCGAGCAGAAGAAGCAGCCGCAGTCGCACGCCCTCGGCCTCGCGTGGCTCAGGCTGGCAGCACCCGAAGAGGAAGCACAGGAGAGCTAGAGCTCCCCCGCTTCCAAAGCCAGGTCAGCCGGGAGCGCTAGACGACCACCGCCGCTCAGGGCTTAGCGGATCAGGTGCGAAGTGGTACCTGCGCTACCTCGAACAGGGTAAGTCCCCGAACGAGGCCCGAGTAATGGCCGGGGTGAGGATGGAAATCGAAGCTGAAGAACGGGGCAGAAGAGCCCCAAGCGAAAAACCCGCGCATGTCAGTGTACAGAGAAGCGGGCAAGAGCAACAGCAAAAACCCGCGCCCGTCGCAAGGCGGAGAAGCGGGGAACCCACCAGCGCGAGTGGAACGACAGGTACTGCGACTGCGAGTAAACGCAGTAACGCAGATATTACTCCCCCGGAACCACCCACTAGCAAGCGCCAGCGCGAGGATCCCCAAGCACCGACGGAGGGGCCAGGGGGGCGGGGGGGGACTTCGGGCCGGAGTCAGACGCGGACCGCACTGCAGTCCAGCTACGCGGATGCCATTAAAGCTTTCCGTGTTGCTGTACTGCCGAGCGACTATCCGGCGGCTGCCCTAAGCTCGGAACAGCTCACCAGCCTCCAGGACACCATAATGTTCGCGGTCGCTCGGGGATGGTCGCAGCCTCTGGCGTTCTGCGGGGTACACTTCCGTACAGGAATGCTCCTGGTAGATTGCAGGGACGAGGGCACAGCAAAATGGCTGGCAAGCACCATACCAACGCTTGAGCGCTGGGAAGGACCTGTGCTAAGCACCAGAATGGGAGACGACATACCCCCGCTCCACAACGTCTCCATTTTCCTCCCAAGGACAGACATGGAGTCCCTAAGCCACGCCATGGATTTGCTCAAAGCGCAAAATGGTGGGTTACACACCACCGCGTGGAGGGTACTGTCCAAGAGCGCACTAGATAACGGGATCAGAGTCAATCTTTGTATTGACGAGGCGTCCTTCGAGAGTCTACGGAGGGTCGGCTTCATAGCGAACTTCCGTTACAGCGTTATCTCCGTAAGGCCGTGGAGGTACAAAGCGGCGGGCAGCAAGGTTTCGGCGGCTCAAGACTCACGGTGCGGTGCTGTGGCGACGGACCCGGATGGGTCTCGGGCGCCGACGGCTTCCGCGGCTGAGCGGACGAGCCTGCAGCCGGCCCCTCCGCAACAGACAACAGCTCCGGTGTTTGAAGTGGCGGAGCTAAGCCCGAGTGAGCGGCTGCCATCAACGCAGGAGCTTCTGGAAGGTATAGACCTCAGGAGACTAGAGCTCGACGTGCAAGGGGAGGGTGATCCAGGGCTCTCCGACTTTGCCGACTTCGACGAACCGCAGCTCTAGGCAAGTCGAACATATCAGTAGCCCAGGTCAACCTGCACCACGCGATAGCTGCCTCGGCGGTCATCGCTGGCAGGTTTGCCACGGAGGACCTGGGCGTGCTACTGATACAGGAACCGTGGACCTACAGAGGCCAGGTAAGGGGCCTCAACCAAAATAAAAACCAGGTAATTTGGGACCTCTCCTGTGAGAGGCCCAGAGCGTGTGTTGTGCTGAAGAAGGAAATTAACTACTTCTGCATTACAGAATTCCTGACGCAGGACTTAGTTGCAGTGCATGCTACGCTAGCGGTGAACGGCAGGCGCATAGAGGTGGTAGTGGCCTCGGCCTATTTTCCTGGAGACAACTCCAATGTCCCAACCCGCGAGACACAAGCACTGGTGCACTACTGCAGAGGTAAGAGGCTACCCCTCATCATTGGTTGCGACGCAAACGCACACAACGAGGAGTGGGGCAGCAAGGACACAAACCGCAGGGGTGAGTCATTATTAGAATATATCATTAGCGAAGACATAAGCATACATAATGTTGGTAGCAAGCCTACATTTGTCACAAGGGCCAGAGAGGAGGTACTCGACATCACACTCAGCTGGGGATTGCCTTTTCCTGCGGTCTCTCAGTGGCGGGTCTCACCGGAGCCGTCACTGTCGGACCATAGGATTATCAGATTCGAGCTGGGGGTGGAAGTCCCAACAGGTTTCCCAGGCAGGAACCCAAAAAAGACAAACTGGGAAAGGTATAGAGATGTTTTAAGACTGAATCTGCATAGAGCAGATTCCAAGTACAATAAAGGTCGCTGTATGGAGTTAGAGGCCAGGGTAAACGAACTAAATGAGGTCATGGTTGACGCATTTAACCATAGCTGTCCCGAGACAAAACCAATGGGGAGGTCAAAGGCCCCATGGTGGTCTCGGGAGCTTGGGGTGCTCAGGAAACAAGTTAGACGGCTCTTCAACAGAGCAAAACGTGATGGGCACTGGGACGAGTACTCAGCCAAACTAACGAAGTATAGCAAAGAAATCAGGAAAGCTAAACGTAACAGTTTCAGGTTATTCTGTGAAGGCATTCAGGCAACTCCGGTGGCCGCTAGGCTTCACAAAGCCCTAGCGAAAGGAAGCCCAGATATCAGGTCAGCAATAAGACTACCTGATGGCACGTACACGGGATCAGAAAGAGAAAGATCGCTAGCCCTGCTTAGGGCGCATTTTCCGAATGATGGGGCGGCCCCTCGGGCTGTGGTGCTTAGGAGCCCTAGGCCTTCGACAGACTGGACAGAATCAAGAAGATTGATCACCTGGAGGTCTGTCGTATGGGCCATCGGCTCCTTTGAACCCTACAAAGCCCCTGGGGTGGACGGCATCAGACCGGTGATGCTGAAGCAGGGTGGTGAACTACTCATCCCCCACCTGATCAAAATAATGAGGGACAGTCTAGCACTAGCTCACATCCCAGAGGTGTGGCGCAGAGCCCGAGTCATCTTCATCCCAAAGGTAGGGAAGAAAGATTACTCCCTAGCAAAATCATTCAGGCCGATTAGCCTCACCTCCTTTGTGTTAAAAGCAATGGAGAAAATCATCGACCATGATATAAGGCACAACACCCTGAAGCTTGCCCCCCTGCACCCTGACCAGCACGCGTATAGAGTAGGCAGATCCACGGATACTGCGCTGTACGCTCTGACAGGGGAGATCCGGGAGGCCTTCGAGTGTGGAGAATCTGTGCTCTGCGCTTTCCTAGACATCGAGGGGGCGTTCGACAACACCTCTCACGGAAGCGTGGACATAGCACTGGAGAAAAGAGGAATCCAGCTTACCATACGCAGGTGGATAGCGGCGCTACTAAACACTAGGATTGCTGAAACTGTAACTGGGAACAATACAGAGCAACTAAGAACAACAAGAGGATGCCCACAAGGAGGGGTCCTGTCTCCCCTCCTGTGGAGCCTAGTAGTGGACGAACTCCTACAGACTCTGACTGACAATGGAATCCGCTGCCAAGGGTATGCGGATGATATCGTCGTTATTGCAAGAGGAAAGTTCACCAGCACTTTGTGCGACGTGGTCCAAAGGGGTCTTAATCTGGCGAAGAGATGGTGTACGGAGGTGGGACTTAACATCAACCCCTCTAAAACGAACATCATCCTCTTCACCAGGAAAAAGAAGACGCAGAACATGAAGGACATTAAGGTGGGAGGGGTCAGAATTGAACCCTCCAGTGAAGTTAAATATCTAGGTCTCATCCTGGATTCCAAACTGAGGTGGAACAAACACCTAGAGTCGACCACCTCCAAAGCAACAAGGGCAATAATGGTGTGCAGACGTCTGGCAGGAAAATCTTGGGGAAGCTCCCCGAAGATCCTGAGGTGGATGTACACCATGATTGTTAGACCAATGGTGTCATATGGAGCGGTGGCGTGGGCCTCGATAGCGACACTCACAACGGGGAGGAATACCCTCGCCAAGATTCAGCGCCTTGCATGCGTGTGCATAACGGGGGCGTTGAGAACATGCCCAACGGCCGCGCTGGAGGTTATGATCGAGCTGGAACCGCTCCATATCCACATAGAACAGGCCGCAAAGCGTACCCTGCTAAGCTTTGCGAGAGAAGGCTTTGGCAAAGGAAGAGTTTTGACATCCAGGTCCAAGGACAAAATAGGGTCAAAGCTCCCACTAACACTCCTACCAAGAGATGACAGGCACAAGATAACTACCTTCGTAAGAAACTTTGTAGTTATACTTCATGACAAAAATACGTGGAACATTTCCATACTGGAAAACAGGATTTTAACGAGCACTTTACAGTGGTACACGGATGGCTCAAAAACCCCGGAAGGCATTGGGGCGGGTGTATACGGTCCGAGAGCT
The DNA here is from genome assembly GCA_963971545.1 of Philophylla caesio. NCBI lineage: Eukaryota > Metazoa > Arthropoda > Insecta > Diptera > Tephritidae > Philophylla > Philophylla caesio. The sequence continues at coordinate 27,760,058 of OZ020605.1, forward strand.
AGGATCTCGGAACCACTGGGGGCCTTCCCCAGTATCTTCCAAGCGGAGGTGTATGCCATCAGCAGGTGTACTGATGTTAACATCAACAGGGGATATAAAGGAGAAAACATCCTTATCCTTAGCGACAGCCGGGCAGCTCTCAAAGCCCTCTTATCCTTTGAGGTTAAGTCCTCTTTGGTCTTGGAATGCATTGAGAAGCTTAACACACTGTCTGAAAAGAACGTTGTCACACTCCTATGGGTGCCAGGACATGCAGGTATAGAGGGCAATGAGGAAGCAGACAACCTAGCAAGGAAGGCGGCTGCCTCAACCCCCATAGGTCCGGAGCCATTCCTCGCGGTGGGCTCACACACGGTGAGGGAGGTGCTGAGGGAAGAGTGTAGGAGATTAAGGGAGCTACACTGGAAAGGCATACCTGGACTGGTCCAGGCAAAGAGACTACTAGGGGGGTATAATAACAAAAGGTACAAATTACTGATAAACCTCCCTAAGGCCAAACTCCGTATCCTGACAGGCATTCTGACAGGGCACTGTAGACTGAAAGGGCACATGTACCAGATGGGGATCTGGTCGAACGACCAGTGTCGCTACTGTGACCTTGCCAGGGAAACCCCAACGCACCTACTTCTGGAGTGCGATGCTGTAGCGCGAAGAAGGGAGAGGTGCTTAGGAACACTATGGCCCAAGGATGAGCACATACAGTCCCTATCCCCAGGATCGATCTTTAGATTCCTAGAGATGCTGGGGTTGGTTGAGATGCTGTAAAGTACATGAGGGCACAATAGACCCATCGGTCGCAGTGCTAACCTCACACTCATATCTATCTAAGTGGCGCCAGAAGGCTACACCGCTGCGAGTCAACGATTTGGTACTTATAGGTATGTGAGCCAACTCAACCACGCAGTCACTGGCCAAAGGATCGTATAACCAAAGTCTTTCCAACGAAAGTTGGTCAAGTACGCATAGCAGAGTACTACGTCGGCCCGCTACACGCCTAGCTCAGTTAATAGTTGATTGTGAATCCCGTGAAGATTCACGGGGGTAGGAGTGTTGGGAACCCTGCAACAACGCTAGTTCACAATAATTACATTTTGACAGCATGGCGGATTAAATACAATTTTCGCAAAGCGACCGCCAAGATTTTTCTTTTTCGTTTTGGATTTGGATGTGAGCAGACGTGCTAACAAAATAGTCTTGAAACAACGCCATTCATTGTGTTCCAATACTTTATAAGTTTTATTTCAATAAACCGTTTTCATTAAAGTTATCCAACACAAAAAGTTAGTTTACAATTTCTACAAAGGGAAATAAAAAGTTGAATACATACGAAGTTTTTTCTTTTACTTATACAAAGAATAAGATTTATGTAGTTAGTTGGTTGCACACGTGGGAAGAGGAGACAGATAACATTTGATTTTCTTTGCCATTCTTTCGGTACTTTCTATCAAGAAGAATAATAGCATTTTTTAGCTGCCCGTTAAATCATTCGATTCTACCAAATACGAGCGCTATTCATCGGACATGATACACTTGCTGTACAAAAAACAACTAATAATAAAATTACAAAAAGGTGTTTGTCTTGATTCGTCGCAACTGTTCGCAACAAACATTATGGTTGTTGTTTTTGTAGCGGCTAACATTGTGCTTGTTGATGTTAAAGCGGCCAAACACAGTCGTAACATACGCTGGGAATCCGGTGTGAAATTAATAAACATTCAACGAACAAATGGAAGAAGAAAATAATATAAATAAATTCTCAAACAACCACGACTAATCCCGCGTATATAGCACACTCAATACGATTCAGCAACTCGTAAATCGCTTTCAAAATGTGATTTATGGAGGTCGGGTTTAAAGTTTCAATTCGTTTAAAGATTGTTTACATGTGCGAGTAAAATAACATTCTTTGATTTAGCACGAATTAAAGCACCATATAAACGGCGTAGATTTTTTTATGATGTTTTCTTCTAAAAAATAATTTCCAATTCTCTCAATATTTCACTAATTTTTCATTGTTTCAGCAACTTTTGTAAAAGGAAATACAAAAGTTGCAAAATTAAGTGTATTAGAAAATTGAAAGACAAATTGAATAAAAACTTGAACGTGTAACTGCCAGGTTATTTTAGCTAACGCGATTTGTTCAGTTTCCTCTTTTGGGGATTAACTATATTTTGGTCTACGTCTTTGTCCACAATAAAGAAGAGTCAAAGTAATAAATTATGAATAAACATGTGAATTTAAAATAAATAAATTCGCTCACTATGTATAAGAAAATGCACAATGCTGCATTATGTTTTTTTTTTAATAAGTAACTTGCCATTTGGTTCCACTCATTTATAATCACTATCACCGTTTACACAATATTACTGACGACACAAATATGAGCATTCAGCATATGTTTTGGTAATTATAGCCCTTAAAACTACTAATGGATCTTATTAAACGACGTCTGAGTTGGATGAATTGGCATCGATCAATTTCGGCGTCGATTAAGTTCACTTAAACGGGTTCACCTAAAAGTGGCGAGAAAACACCATCTCAAAAACATATAAGGCTGTACACTGTCAAAAATTTTTTAAAAGCAATCTTCGTCATTTTACTAAAGCTCGTTAACAATAATTTTAATACATGCATATTTATTTATTGCTGTGGCAAAGAATAAACTACTAAGAAAAAAACAAATTCCTTGAGGCGGAACCAAATAATAAAAAAAAACGAACACTATGCGATCACGTACAGAAGAAAATCGTTGGTATAAATATGGCGGCAACATGTGGACTCCAATCCACAGTCCATTCTGAGTTGCCATATTAATTTGCTAAAAGATTATAACTTGTTTACATTAAGTACATTCTAGAAAAATGGAATATTTACATGAGTCGTACATATGATTGCGCAATCAAAGAAACTTGTGTCGAATTTAATGCTAGATTGCGTTTTCATTTTTAGGATAGAAGCTTGAAACTGTTAAGGATATTGCTGCAGTTAGATTATATACAGAAAAACCAAAACACAAATAATTTGTTTGAATTTTTATAATATTCCTAAAATGGTTCCAACAAATAAAGTTAACACTACTGACGAGCGAATTTTTGTAGATAAACCGGCATATATATCTGCATATTATATTGAGCCAGACAGACGAATCTTTTTTGCATTTCAATACCAGCTGATTTGACTAACGAAATTGAGCTCAAATGGGAAGAAGGGAAAATACAAATGGTAGCCAGTTTATTGGCAAAAAATCATAAGCCTTAAATTATATTCTTAGAGCCGAATGCACCATCTCTGGTTAAAATTACCGGCAGTTAGCTACAATTCAGCTTACAGTTCAGCGCTTACTTAAGTGTCGGATGGTCTTAACCGGCGCTTTTAGTTCCGATCAATCGCTTAACCGGAGATTGTCCGATTGGCCCTTAATGTTGCTAGATAATATCAGAAGAAACAATGCATTGGCGAACATATTTCTTAGCAGCAGCCGGATTCCAGCATTCGCTAACGCCAAGGCCAGATATTACAATGCATTTTTCAGTCGAACTTAAGTCTAGTTTGAGATTTTGCGTCTCACCAACCAAATCGTAAGCTCGACTTAAGTTGAACTTACACTTACATTTTCGAAAGTAGCGCCTTAAAAAGTTTCCATGAAACCGCTGGAATTTTAGAACTAAACAGCAAATCCAAATGCGATGAAGGTGTACCCGTGTTTCTTATTCGCGATTTTTAAAAATGGAAAACGATGAAATTGCTCCTGTTTTGATACAAGATTCAAGAGACGACATTAATTCACGCAGCCAGCCAAGTCACACTACAAAAGTTGGAGAAAATGATGTAAATGCAACGGCTATTAGAAATGCAATAGCTTTGAGTTTTCGTAAGTACAAATACCACAATTCCCTTCCCATGATAAATCACATTGCTTTTTTAACATCACATGAGAAATCCTTTAATTTATTTCGTTTATTCTTAATATTTTTACTTCACTGATTTCACTTATCATAATCTAAAAGCTATAAACCCATATGTTAATATCAAAATTAAAATATCAATTATTTTTATTAAAACCTAATAATTTCCTAATTTTACAATTTTTATATCTGCGTTCTCATTATTGCAATGAACTCTTTCGTGGAGTTGTTGTGCTCTCTAATGACACTTACCACTTCGTTGGTTAGCTGCCTTTAGAGCCGTTTGCACCATCTTTGATTAAAATTACCGACGGTTAGCTACAATTCAGCGCTTGCTTATCTGACGGATGGTCTTAACCGGCGCTTTTAGTTACGATTAAGCGCCTAACCGGATATGGTGCAATCGGCCCTTAGTCTTCCATCACACTTTTTAAGACTACAGTCTATTCGTTCAATATTTTAACTACTTCCCCTGAAAAATTTCTTCTTTTTGTTTAGGGGAGAAAAAGCTGGGAGTGGTGATGGCGAGGGTGGTGTATTTGGGAGGGCGATGGCGAAAGAGGTGTGATTCGAGAGGGAGACACAGATTAAATTGGTGTTGATATTGGAGATTCGTTTGCCGAAGATGCCACCATCGGCTGGAAACTAGCTGCTGATCCACTGTCCAAAAATATTTGATGTACACATTATATGTAGATGTAAATGTTAAGAGCAAAAATATTAAATAAAAATGACAAGTATATAACTACATACCAATGAAAACGACTCGAAAATATCGGCGTTATTCACAGCAGTTGCACCTCTTATTTGATGAACTGCTGCATTTTGCTTCCAAGCGGACGGACTTCCACCAGATGGGCTCACCTTTTCCTTCTCTTCTCTGAAAGTGTATTAATGAAATGTTAAAATTTTTCTATTAAATATAATATGATGAAATATACCTATAACTTTGTGTCATGTTCCTTATTTTCACATGCACGTCCTGTGAGCTGTATTTTCCTGCCATTTGGATGGAAATCTCGGCAAATATATAGCCATTTATTTTAGCGCGCCGCAAATCCATTGCTCTATTGCTGCACAGTTCTAAAAGAACCATTTCATCCCGCTCGCACCATATCGCACGTTTTTTTTTTTAATTGTAGACATCTGAAAATGTTAAAAATGCATTTCAATTTATAATAGGGTCTGGTTTTCCTTAAAATTAATTAAAAAACAAACATTTGATAATTTTTGTAGTTTTTTTATTTTAATAAAAAACATTTTTTGACAGTACCAGTATACATTTTGCTAGTTCACAATAGTATTTTTCTGTCAAAAGTGGCAACATTGCCATATTGAAATCACAATTAGCCATGAGTTAATGCAGATCAAGGCTACTTATCTAGATAACATTGCCCGTCTGTCAGCCCTTTTAGCTAAGAATTGTCTTAACTAGAACTTAAGTTCGACTTAAGATTGGATTGTAAAACCGGCCCTAAAACTCTAAAAATCGCTAAAATTCCAAACGCTAAATTGTTTCCGAACTTTTGGCGATTTTTGGAGTTGGAGGCGTCGCTGGAGTAGTTGAAGGAAAATGTCAGATTTGTTTACATTTAAGGCACACAAGTGTTTAGTTATTTTGTAAAAATTGTAAGTTAAGTGTTGTGAATATAATTATTATAAAGATGAGTGCATTGACAATATATTTTCAAAGTAACCCAATGAATTATCAGACAGCATGGCGGATTTAATACAATTTTCGCAAAGCGACCGCCAAGATTTTTCTTTTTCGTTTTGGATTTGGATGTGAGCAGACGTGCTAACGAAATACAGTCTTGAAACAACGCCATTCATTGTGTTCAAATACTTATATATTTTATTTCAATAAATCGTTTTCATTAAAGTTATCAAACACAAAAAGTTAGTTTACAATTTCTACAGTTTTCAAGACTTTCATGCACGCCTGATAATAACAGTGAGCAAACATATTGGCGACACGCCACATGTATATAAGAAGACCACTCATACAATTTGAAAGCATGCCTGTCGAATGCCGACAGATATTTTCTGCGAAGTCGAGCGGTGGACAGAGTACGTAGCAGCGAAAGCGAATAGTCGTTCGAAAGTACGATAATGGAGGAGTCAGGGCAGCCAGCCATGGTCGGAGAGGACCACATGAACGCCATTATCGCAACATTAAACGCGTTGAGGACATCCGTAGAAGAGCTGCGTAATAGTACCCTTGAAAGTCAAAGGGACATCATACGGCTGCGAGAGGGAATACCTTCGCTAAACGAGAACAGGCATAGTGCAACAGAGCGAATCCAGTCAGGTGGTCGTGCCAGCGACTGACTCACAAGTTAAATTGTATGATTTGCCAACGTTCGGCGGCAATGCGGAAGAGTGGCCACTCTCCTTCGCTAACTTTAATGACGCTGCCTTTCGATACAGCCACCGACAAATGTAATGCTTTTGCAGAAGTGTTTGGTTGGTGCCGCAAGAGATGCGGTCACTTCAATGTTAATATTTTCCGTTGACGTGCCGAATGTGTTAAACGAACTGCAGTTCAGGTTCGGCAGGCCCGACATTTTGCTATACAATCGCAGTTAAACAAACTGCAACAATTTCGGGTAATACCCGAGCATAAACCTGATCAAATTGTGCCGTTTTCGACGAGAGTTCGCAACGTAGTGGCCTTTTTGAAGTCCGCAAATTGCCACCAACGTTAAGCAAACTTCTCACTTTCACCGGGCAACAGTTGGAGCGCAAATTCAGCAAACCAAAAGCAAGTATAATTAAATAAAGTTATTAAATAGTTTATTTACTTTTCTTTTTCTATTTTCAGAATGGCCTCAACAAGCCAAGCAGCAAAGAGGAGCCATGCCTCAATGGAGCAGCTGAGTGGGATACCGGATTTATTCCAAGAGAATCCGGGGATAGCCAGCGGAAAGTTTCATTGGCTCAATGGCAGGATGGAGCTGGAAAAGAAGTGGAAAGAGAAGGCTTACATACTGAATGTCATCGGAGGCTGTGTAAAGTCCACCGACCAATTTCGCACGGTAAGTAATAACCCGGTAAAATTGGAATTTACCCATAGAGAGCTGTGCGGTGCTGGCATATGTGTATTGTGCTTGGAATTGTGAAAAATTTAACTGCGTGTGAATAAATAAATTCATCACTTTTATTAATAGATGTGTTATAATGTTTGTGAAAAACAATATAATTTTTGTGTAGATAAACAAGTGAATATTGCGAAGCCAATTCCATGTATAGCCACTACGCCCAGACGTTCTTTGTGTGTATATGTATATGTTTACATCATATGTATGTTTATTTCATATTGTTTTTTTCTAACATAGATTTGGTGCGATTTCAAATATAGGACCAGTGTCCGACTGCGCGGCCGGAGAAGGCAGCAGTCTTTAACCGGCAACAGGCCCTTAAAGCAGCCACCCTTAACGCAGCTGGATGAGCGGGTGCTGGAATTGATAGGAAGTCAGTATTTAGAAAGAAAACTTTCCAATGAAATATAAATAACGTTTATAAAATGTTTCTGTTTATGTTGCAAATGCGTATATTTCACTTATATACTTATATATATGTACATTTAACATTCATTGCTTTAATAAAATATATACGTTTTTAATAAAACAGTCATGTTAATTTAATCGAATTAGTTAAATGATGGAACTACAAATTTATAAAAAAAAATAATAAAACATGTAAGTATATGAAAATAAATTAATTATCGCGTTTTAAACAACACAAAACTTAATGCCGCTAGCTTAACAACACAGCTGATTTTGCTATAACGTATGTTGTCAAAAAAAGAGTTACTGAATAGCAGTATTGTTAACTTCGAGTGTTGTTAAAAAAGTTACTGAATCGCGCTACAGGGCAATATTAATGGCAACCACGCGTTTAGTAGGTACTCGGTATGAAGCGGGACTGCTTTGGAGAACGTTTCCTCCTCAATTTCCAAGCAGCCGGGAAATGGCGGAAAGGCGTTTGCTATCAGTAGAAAGGCGCATGAACCAAAATGCTGAATTCGATCATCGTTACAAATACGAGAAATATATAGAAAAAGGGTATGCTAGAAAATTAACCAGCGAAGAAATATGTACACCATCCCCACAAGCCTGGTATCTACCCCACTTTCCAGTTTTTAATCCGAACAAGCCCGACAAATTCCGCATCGTATTTGACGCCGCGGCCACAGTTAATAGTGTTTAATAAAATTCAGCATTGTTAAAGGGCCCTGACCAAGCGCAGCCACTAATCTGTATATTGTTGCAGTTTCGGCAAGGAGAAATTGGAGTGACAGCAGATATAAAGGAAATGTTCTCACAAATTTAAGTGCGGCCGGAAGACCAACAAGCTCAGCGCTATTTGTGTAGAAACGGGGACTACAATCAGCCAGTACAAGAATACCTAATAACGTCGATGATCTTCGGTGCAGTGTGTTCACCTTGTATTGCGGAACACGTGAAAAACAAAAATGCGGACAGGTTTAATCATAAGTTTCCCGAAGCGTCATCAATTATAGTAAATAAACACTGTGTTGATGACCTGGATACCGGTTTTCAAAATTCAGAAGAAGCCGTCAAAATTTGCCAACAGACTGTCGCTATAAATTTAGAAGCAGGATTTGAGTTGCGAAATTTCATTTCTAATTGCCGCATCGTAGAGAGAACGATGAACAAAACACCAGTACCGACTTGTGAAACGATCAATATTAAACGTACGGAGACGGCCGATAAAGTACTTGGCATTTACTGGAACACCAGAGACGATACCTTTGAGTTCCATACCAAATTTCATCGCGTACCACAACCAGTGTTAGAAGGACTTCGCGCACCGACAAAGAGGCAATTATTGGGCATTGTAATGGCAGTCTTCGATCCTTTTGGTCTAGTAGCTAACTTTTTAATATCTCCAAAATTAATTTTACAAGACACCTGGAGAAAGGGCATTGAATGGGACGAAGAGCTGTCCACAGAACTTGCGGATAGATGGTCACCCTGGTGGAACGAGTTTCAACGCATTAAAGAATTCAATTCATTAAAGAATTCAACGCACCAAAGATTTTACGCAGCAACGTAATCGAGTTGCATACATTCGTCGATTGGAGTCAGGCAGCATTTGCATCAGTTAGCTACCTACGAGTGGTACATACCAACGCAACTAATGTGTCGTTCGTAATGGGCAAAACGGCACCGCTCCATACCCAGGCTTAAGTTACAGGCCGCAGTGCTTGTCAAAAATTTTCAAAATACGATGAACACCATTGGCCGACCACTAGTATTAAGCAGTTAACAGTGTTACTGCAATAAATCCAACCTAGTCGCGTATTATGCTGTCAGGCAAGTAAAACTTTGATTGATTTTACTAAATACAATTCACACTTAAAGCTCAAACGGACAGTCGCCTAGGTTTTACGAGCCAAAACGTTTTTTAAGAGGAAATCCGCGTCAGGTAATATGTACCGATCAAATACACTATCCGCAGCCGAAATCAACCAAGCCGAGCGTATAATTTGCAAGCAGGCTCAGCAAGAGTGTTTTGCAAACGAAATTGTCGAGCTCTCCGCGTCACGAAAATTGACTTAACAAAGCGTGTTGCATTGTGTTTCACCGTATCTTGACGAAAATGGTATTTTACGGCTGAGCGGTCGCATCGACGAAGCAACTTGTTTGCCATTTGAAACTCACAGACCCATCCTAATTCCGTCGAAGCACGTTGTCGCATTGTTAATTGTCCAGCATTACCACGAGGAAAACCACCAAAAACCAAATTCTGCAGTCACAATCAACGTTGTAAGACTGAGGTTCTGGGCATTGTGTATAATAACAAGTGAGATATCTTATTTGACAATTGGATTTGACACTATACCTAAGATGGCGTTTGACAGGGTACCTAAGCTGGCCGCCAATATGTCGACAATTACGAATGGCCCGAAGTTAGAAAAAGCTGATCTGAAAATATTTTGGGGGGGTTTAAATTTTTTAGGATATTTTACATGTTTTGAGATATTCGATTAATATCCATTATAAACATAGATATAATAATATTGGGTACAATGTTGAATGCATTTTTATAAATCCATTGATAGGCTATGATATCATTTGAATCAGTAGAATCATAAAACGTCAGGGGTTTAAAGTGCTTCATCGATTCTCCTCTTTTTCTTTGCCAAAATATCTAATAACCTCAATATCTCGAGATACGTCTTCAATCTCCGTAACATAGAAAAGGACCTTTCAATCGGAGCCACCGTGACTGGCAACGTAACACTATTTGAAAAATTCGGTAAATGTGTTTGTAAAATTGCATATTAAGAAGGCGGGTTGATAAGTCATAAACTTTTAGAATAAAATATACTTTTTCGGCAAAAAAGCATTCTTGTGGAAGCGCTGGGTCACCGAGTATCTGCCTCAGCTCATTTGCCGGAGTAAGTGGCGCGAGAAGGCTACACCGCTGCGAGTCAACGATTTGGTACTTATATGCGAGCTAACTCAACCACGCAGTCACTGCACTCTAAAAACAGCATGTAAAATTACTCGAAAAAAGTGTTGACTTTCCAGCAAAAACTGCTGAAACAGAGTTTGTGCGTAATTTTGCAGTTATTTCAGTTGCAAATATACACATTTAATAATTTCAAAAATTTTTTGCGCATATGAAATTAAAAATTCAACAAAAAGCTGTTTACATTTACACACGGCATGTTTGAAAGTAAACACGCTTTGTGTACAGCTACTCAGAATGTTTACTTCTACACTCAAAATATTGCAAAAAACAACAAAGCCACACATGATGGTGCAAGAAATACATTCGTAGAAGACGCTCGCGAAGTGCTGCTGTGAAAATTGTGTGAAGTTTGCGTGCAATTTACAACATTAATAAATAAAATATAGTTTAAAGTATTATTTTGTAAGTTTAGAGCGATTTACAATATACGAAATGTACGAATGTAATATACGTGAAGTGAAATTAAAAAATTTGGTCGTGTACCAAAGGCATTTATATGTGCACAAGGCAAAAGAAATGTTACTTTTAAGTGCTTGCAACCAAATTGTTTAAAAACTTTTTCAAAATATTATCTTTATAGCATACATATTTAAAGACACCATAGTGTAAAATACCATAATTCAACAGAGCCTTCTGAAAAGAAAAAATACGTGTGTCGCCTTTGTCGTTATACATCTGATAACAAAGAAATTGTATCTCATTTATATATTCATTTAAAAAATGGTCATACAAAATCTTGCCCTTTTGAAACTTGCTCTAAATTATTTGCAAACCATTGTGCTTTTAAGTCTCATGTGTATAGAACACACAGCCTTAAGAAAAACGAAATTGTTCATGTGAATAATACAAAGTTTGATATAACAGAGCAAAACTTAGATGCAAATAAATCTGACTTAGTTCTTGCTCCCTATAGCTACATTTATACAAATTTTGCAACTATGTTGGCTAAATTAAAATGTGATTTTCAAGTATCAGAAACTGCTCTAAATTTTCTGATATCAGAGCTAAAATATATTTTTACGCTTCAAAATAGTGAAATAAGCAATAATTTAGGTCAAGCATGTGAATATCTCGACATAGCTAAATATAAAACTACTCTTTTAAATGCAGCAATTACAAATTCATTAGTATGTAATGTTAATAAATTTGAAACAACTTATAATAGAAGTAAAATCTTACAAGAAAATTAAAACTACGTCAGCCCTAAAGAAATATTTATCGGCCGAGATCAGTACCATAAAAAATGTTGTTATCATTATATTTCTATTACTGAAACTTTTATTATTTTTAAACTTTTTAATACCGAAAAAATAAACAAAAATAACATCTACTCTGATTACAACAATGGTACAATATACAAAACTAACCAATTTTTCCGTTAAAACACCAAGCGAATTGAGTTATTACTGTTTCAGGATGCATTTCAAAATTGTAATCCTTTAGGATCATCTAAAAAAAAACATAAACTAGTAGGCGTGTACATGATGGTTGGTAATATTGCAATTCAATATAGATCTAATATTCACAATATTCAACTTGTCTTATTGTGTAAAGAAAGTTTATTAAAATATTTTGGATTTGAAAAGATATTTGATCCTCTCATTAAAGATTTAATCAAATTAGAAAACAACGGAATTGAAAAAAATGTAAACGGTTTTGTTAAGAACTATCGTGGAAGCATAATAGCAATGCTTGGTGATAACTTGGGCAGCCATCAAATTGGCGGCTTCAGTCAAAATTGCAGTACGAGTAAGGGCCAGTTTTTCAGTGCAAGTTGAACTCTGTTTGTCGATTAAACTAAGTTTAAACTCAGAATGCAGTTTTTTAGTCAACTTTAAACGGAGTTTAAACTAAGTTTAAACGCCCGATTGTGCTCGGTTAAACTTAGTTTAACTTATCAGCTGTTTGCTAACTACTTCGTTTCGGTTGCAACAAATTTATTTGGGCGCAAGGAAACTAAGTTTAAATTTAAACTGAGTTTAACTAAACTTAATTTAAACTGAGTTTAAACCAGCACTGAAAAACTGGCCCTAAGCATCTATGTAGGTACTGTTTCTATAAAAGAGATAATTTAAATGCTTTTGATGTTGATATTTGTGAGGAACGTAACGCTACAAATTATAAAAAGTATGTTGAAGAAATGTATACTCTTAATATGGGTATAATGAAAAATTCGTGCTTAAACAAATTAACTTACTATCATGTTTGTAAAGGTCTTCCTCCTTGCATATCACACGATTTATTTGAAGGAATACTTCCTTATGATTTAATGGCAGTTTTTAAATATTTTGAAAACTTAAACGTACTTTCTGTTGATTATTTTAATATGTGGCCGCTGTGGTCGAGTTGGTAGCGGTGCGTGCTATAACTTGATATGCCGGTGAGTTCGAGGTTCGAATATCAGTCAGGGCAAGCAAAATCTTAATAATAGAAAAAGTTGTTTCTAATAGCGGCCACCCCTCGGCAGGCAATGGCAAACCTCCGAGGGTATTTCTGCCATGAAAAAGCTTCTCATTAAATACATCTGCCGTTCGGAGTCGGCACAAAACTGTAGGTCCCTCCATTTGTGGTATAATATAAAAACGCACACCACAAATGGTAGGAGAAGCTCGGCCAAACACTGAGCTATATAGTGTACGCGCTAAAATTATATATATATATATATTCAACGATACCAAAACAGTTTAAACTTTCCATTTCTTTTCCAATTATTGAGGCTAGCATGAAAAAACTCCCTGGCAAGGCAGATGAAACTCGTCACTTTTTATTTCTGTTTCCTATTTTAATGTTGCGAAAATGTTCAAATTATGATGATCCTGTTTGGGAATTTCTTGGAAAAATGGTCGAAATGTGTCGCTTAATATGTAGTTCAGAGATTCATGAAAATCAAGTTTTATAACTTTCGCATTACATATCTGCCTACATGGAATATAGAAGAGAATGTTTTCCGAACCTAAAACTGCGCCCAAAACATCACTATATTTGCCACTATCCTAATCTAATAAGGAAATTTGGTCCTTTAAAGCATTTATGGACTATGCGTTTTGAGCAAAAGTATCAATATTTTAAAAGAAAGTCCAAGACATCAAGAAATTTCATAAATATAACATTAACGCTTTCCGAAAGTCACCAACAAATGCAAGCCACTTTGTTTGACAGATTTAGAATAAACATAATTTCCAACTCGACTGAGCAAATTTCTGAAAATATGTTCAACTTTACAATACCTGAAGAATTTTCATTTGTAGCAAAGGTAATATAGAATTTAGAGAAAATGATTTCATTGTGATTAATGAAGATAAGCAAGGAAACATCACAGTCCTGAAAATTAATTTCATATTTGTTGAGAAAAATTATGAAACAGCAATTTTTTATGGTACTGTCATCAAAATGTGGTATAACTATAAATCTCTTTTGTTTGAGAGTTATTTTGAAAGTAAAAACCAATATATACATATATATATATAATTTTGGCGCGTACACTATATAGCTCAGTGTTTGGCCGAGCTTCTCCTACCATTTATGGTGTGCGTCCTTATATTATTACGTACCACAAATGGAGGGACCAATATACAATGGCTGAAATTGAAAAACTGTTGATGAAAAATCCGGTAAAAATGTATTTGTATAGAAACAGATATTATCTTAGTTTATTTTGCTCATTTATTGAAAAATAATTTTAAGTACGTCTCTTTCAAAACTGTATACACTAAATATAATGTAATTACATTTATAATTAACACTAGTATAAGTACTTATAAAAATCAGTTAAATAATGGAGGAATACTCATGTAAGGTATGGAGTTCTGATAGGCGCATCAAGAAAGTATTTTTATCGGTACCATCGATGGAGCTTATTATCGAAAAAGGTACAATTTACTTATACATAATTAAAATATATTTTTAATAAGCATTTAAATTTTACCCAAAGCTAAATCATTCGGAATACAAGGCTCATCATTAGTATTGGAAAGTGATGGATTAGAAATTTGCAACGATTCTGTGCTCGAATATTACATGAAAAATAATGAGATATTTATGCTTTTGGACTGTGGTGAATGGACCGAAAGAACTACTAATAGTTTTCAATCTACGCCACTTACGGATAAGCAAATCAGTAACATTACTGAGATCATCGAGATGGCGCCATCTACATCAAACTACCAAAGTCGAAATGAAGAACAAATTTTATTCCATGTGGAAGATTCGTCAAGCCAAGTTGGGATATCTGATGCTCAGTGTTTTGAATTGACGCTTCCGTCGGATTCAGCATATTTGGCAGTGTCAGATGCTACAACTTTGTCAATGTCCAGCGGCGCCTTAACGTCTTCCTCAGAGACTACAGGCCCTGCAAAGCAGTTATTTGAGCAATTTAATAGACCATGGGAAAAAGTTCCATCAAACATTATGGACGCATTAAACAAAAACAGAAATTGGGCAAATTATTAAATGGTTTTGCTAATTTATTAGTTGACGAAATGAGAATGCTGTCATTGTATTTACAGATGGGTATCTTACGAATGGTATCACAACAAGCTGCTACTCGTTTTCCTAATTCTTTAATGGAAAAAGACAATGAAGGAAACATCATCTCAACGTCGACAATACCATTACTGACAATAATGCGAAACAGAAATAATTTCCTCAATCGTTCACCAAATTACAGCAAGATGAACTTTGATCCTAATATTCCCGTAAAACAAAGAAGGCGCTCAAATCTTCTTCAACAAATATGTAATAATTGGCTGCCCAAAAACTCGCTTTCGCGGGTTCCGTAGAGTCAGGGGAATATAAAAAAAAATTATTTGAAAAATATCCGTGGAACGACGGTCTCATGTGAGGAAAAATTAAAATCAAGATGTATATGAAGGACTGCTATGTAATGCAAAGAAATATGTTTAATAATATGGAAACTATACCATCTATGCAACAAATACAAACTGAATGGCCACATATTTTGGAAAGCGAATACTTATTTCAACACTTCGAAGACTTAATGGGCATTAAACCCGACATATTTACAGAAAACTTTCAAAAAGACATGGAAGCAATTTTTCGATATTTTAATAAAGTAAATAAAAATATCAGAATCGAAGCTCCAAATCCAATCGATGTTATATGCGGCATGGCAAAGTACTTTGACGAAGATATGAGTTATTTATTTATGAATTTTGATGTAAGAGAGTTAATTTTGAACGAGATATCATTAAAAAAATATGAAATTTTAAACAATATACTTTTGTATGTACGAGTATTTCAGTTTGGAACTAACAAAGATGATTTGATGGCAAAAATTCCAACAAACGCACTTTTATTGCATTTGTTGGTAAGAAAATAATTGTAGCAACTAATGATGACGCCAACGTTTTAGCAAACATACAACAAGTTATAAATTTTTACTTTACTTTCAATATACTGTACCCAAAACAGATTTCACAAACTTTGGAATTTTTGGTACGTTTTTTTTATAAGCACTACCTCTCTTCTACACGAGGTAAAAAAAAGAATATTAATAATTTACAAAAAGTTAATAGTCTAATAAGTAAGCTGACGAATTTTTGAATTGAAACCGCTTTTACTGGAAAAGCTAAAAAGCAAAGCGTTTTACAATGTGTTTGTTTATATGTACAAACTTATGTTATTTATGTAAATATCTTAAGGTTTCCATGCTCATTTAAAAGTTTGAAAAACATTTTTAATAAATACTCACTTTGAAGTTCGGCTTACATTTTTGTTAGCTAAAATAAGCCAGAGTTTTAAAAAAGCATTAAAAAGGATAAGCCTAGAAATGTTCTTTATTCCTAACAAAACAAAATAAATGTTTTGCAAAAAAACTGAATTTTTTAATTTGTAACATTTTTTAAATTGCTTTTTTAAAAAAGTTAAAACCAAAACAACATTTTTGGTTTATTTTTATTGCTATAAATATTTAATTTTCTTATCTAAAATTTTAACGTAGTAAAGATCCACATAAAACTCGTAATAAGTAGTTCTTTACTTATAATTGAAAAAGATTTTTCCTAACGTTTACACATATGCGTTTCAGTGGATTTTAATTGATTAAAATTATAGAAAAGAAAATTCACCATTTACTAGGGGATTTTGAAACGTCAATGGGTTAATGGGGGTAATTGTTGGGAATCCTGCAACAAGGCTAGTTTACAATAATTACATTTTGACAGCATGGCGGATTTAATACAATTTTCGCAAAGCGACCGCCAAGATTTTTCTTTTTCGTTTTGGATTTGGATGTGAGCAGACGTGCTAACGAAATACAGTCTTGAAACAACGCCATTCATTGTATTCCAATACTTATAATTTTATTTATAAGTTATCAAACACAAAAAGTTAGTTTACAATTTCTACAACTTATTAACTAGATATGTGAAGTTTCCATCAATAGTTGAAGAAAAACAGGCTGTAAAGGAAATGTAAAGTAAAAAGTAATAATACCTAGAACAAGTTTATAATCAATAATTGTCATAGGTTTTATCAAAAGTTTAGTTTTCCAGGGGTCATAGAAGCTATTACCAGCTCGCATAAAGACTTCAATCAAAGATATTGAGCATGTTCGTGTATGCCGAAAAGGAGGGCACTAAATGTTCAAGTGGATGTTGTACTCGTATAATTATTATATATGTATATGTATGTATGTACATACATACATGCATATACACATATTTATTAGTTTATAAAAGTACGCTTTAATACCTAAATATGAATATTATTTTATTACTTAAAGGTATGCGATTTGGATTTAACAATACTTGTCTGTAATGCTCGTTTTGGGAGGAACTGCTCACGGGTGCTTGAGAATATGTCTTTTGGGTATAGTTTACTTTGTTTTGATAAAAGTATGTGTATATCATTTACGGATCATATTTTTTTCATATGTTTAGGCGATAGTTGTTATTCTCAATTGCCGTATTTAATGACTCCTATTCCTGGAAATAGTCTCTCATAATCTGAAGATAATTACAATAATGTACCATAATGTACGATCCGGTTTTAGTCGGAAAAATTATAAATACTTGCATAATATTGCACACTGTTATGGTATGTATTAAATAAGGTTAATTATGATGTTGAGGATGTTGATAGCATAAGTTTTAACGATGAGCGTAATTATGGTAACGAAATAACTAGTAATTAACAAGGCAATGCTGCAGAACAACAATTTGTAAACAACTATAAAATATAATATAATTTTGGTGTTTACACTTTATAGTTCAGTGCTTGCCCGAGCTTCTCCTACCATTTGTAGTGTCCGTTTTTATATTCTACCACAAATGGAGGGACCTACAATTTTGTGCCGACTCCGAACGGCAGATGTATTTAATAAGAAGCTTTTTCATGGCAGAAATACCCTCGGAGGTTTGCCATTGCCTTCCGAGGAGTGACCGCTATTAGAAAAAAACTTTTTCTTTGATTCAGATTTTGCTTGCCCTGACTGAGATTCGAAACTCGAACTCACCGGCATATCGAGTTATAGCACGCACCGCTACCAACTCGACCACAGCGGCCACAACAACTACATACTTTATTTAATAAGATCTATATTATTGCCAAATAGCTGCAACATTATAAGAAGGTGGACGAACTGCACATTCTACCACTAAACATGCAACATCAAAGCGATTGTGTTTTCGAAGCAGTTAATAATTATTGGAAATGGTAAGGTCGCAGTTGATACCACCTCACCGACTCGCAACAGCGAGATTTTCCGGATATAGAACAACACTTCAACAACCATATATAATTGGCTTAGTGAAAGAGCAATGTTGGCGATTCCAAATTTTCTTTCACGAGAGTTGTTTTCTTACAAATCAGTTGACACAATTACAAACCAAGACGACGTAGTACACAATCCCAGTTTGCCTGGATTACGACCTCACAATTTAAAATTAAAAGTAGGGTCAGTTGTGATTATGCTGCGTAACATTAATCAACCTCGACTGTGCAAGGAATCGAAAAGCTAATGAATAACGTCATCGGGCCAATATCATCAAGGAAAATTACAAAGGAGAGGATGTCTTTATCCCTCGTATACCGATTATTCGAATGGATTTACCATTCGATTTTTAGCGGCTACAATTTCCCGTGCGTCTGGCCTTTGCGATAACCATAAATAAATCGCAAGGTCAGTCGTTGCAAGTTTTCTGAATCAAGTTGAAAGTTCGCCGTTTCACGCATGGACAATAATACGTCACGTGTTCGCGCTTTGGAAAACAATCATCTTAATATACATATGTATTTACGCATTTCATTTGAATTGTTAGCAAGTTTTGTTTAATAACCGAACGAAATTAAAATGGTGGGAGATAAGTATGCTGAACATGTGTGAGTGTGCGTGTGGGTTAATGTGAACTATACATATATATATGTTGTTACTGAAACATATCCCTACGAAATAAAATTCAACAAATCAAATAATTTTATTGTAGGTCAACTTTATTTTGTAAGTTCCGAGAGTTCTGAAAATTTTAATGGGTTGGCGACATATCGATCAATCTGACGGCGAAAGTAAACCAGACGTAAGGACTCTGCCATTTTACTGAAGGGAGAGTTTTAATGTTGAGAGGAGAGGTGACACGAAGTTCACTGTGTCATCTAGTTGGATATATAAGTAATTCATTAACAAGAATAGTACGCAAAAAATAAAAAGCTGTTCTACAGCTTTAGGAACTTAATCTTTAGCTTAAATACTAATTTATTTACATAAAATGCTATTCTACAGCTCAAATACTAACTCATTTATATAAAATGCTATTCTACAGCTTTAGATTTCCATTTTGTCCTATTATATAAAAATCTTTCTTTAATATGAAGCATTTTAAACAAACAATAATAAAAATATTACCTCTTATTTATTGTCTCTGATATTTTTAACATCAACTTTTTCTCGTCGCTAATTTAACATATCTTTTAGCGAAAAACGGAGATTTTTAGCGGTGGAAAATACGCTGGAATCGGCATTTTAGCTGTACGAGCTGTCAAAATGGGTTCACTCATTTTATCCTGTTCATTTTGTTCAGAATTTTGGAGATTTTCAGGGATGCTTTTTTATGCTAGAATCGCGAAAATAGCTAAAAATTGCTAAAATTACTTAAGCGGTTTTTGCCGATGGAGTTTTAGCGATAGCGAATGTTGGAATCCGGGTGCAGGATACCTTAGTCTTGTGTGGTTACACTTACCGACAACGAAGAGAGGCACGAGGGAAATGATAGCCTTCAATGGCTGAAACTCGTTTCAAATAATAATAATTCATGTCTAGAGAAAAAGATAGACAGCAATAAGAGGTAATGTATTCCACTTCATAAAAGAGTGCCTATCTCATTGTTCGCTTTGGAATATACATAGAACTGTTACAAATCTATTTGGAGCAGGACCATGAATCAATAATATATGTTATACAGACAATACAAAATCAACAACTACCGTTGATAAATCAACATGATTTTGTCAAAAACAACCGGCTTGCTGTATTTATGCATTCAATAACAAAAGCTGCAATTGAAATACCAAAACAAGAACACTTGACATTTTGAGTGATTATCTAAATATATACTTAGTGCTTTTAATTTTATAGTTAACAACTTACATGTGTGGTAAAAAAAAAACCTATGAGAAACAAAAAATTTTGTGCTTCTGGAGCAGAATAACTTGGAAATTCTGAAAAGTTCAGGCTTCGCGGGAGTGACGATCAATCCAATACAACTTTTAGAGAAAAACATAAAACACAAACGTTTCCATTAGCCAATTATCGAATTGTAATGTAAGCAAGCAAGCAAGCCTGCGGATCATTTGGCATTAGCATGATGAAATAAAAAGAAAAAAGAAGCATGACTTTTATCGATACCACCTTACTAGATACATCTTGTGCAGCACGGAGTACTGTTCGTGGAATTTTGTAGGGTGTTTCCCAAGTAGTTTCTGGAAATCTTTCGGACTGTATAAATTCCTCTCCTCCAAACCCACAAGAAGACAAAAAAAATGGGATTTTAATTTATAATTTCGTTATATTTTTTATATTTAGTAGCTTTTTTTTAATAATAAACACTTTTGACAACTGCTGCAGCAATTTTTTCATTTATTCATATGTAGTAAATCTAGAAATATGTGATTTCTTACAGACAACTACAATAATAGTTACCGACAATAGTACGATTGCTTAAAGGATGAAATATCAAAAGCCAAAGAATTTGACATTTCATTGAATTCTCTCAACGTTCTTTAAAGAGGAGCATAAGATGCATACACCGTTCAAACATGTCGCAAATATAATAGCCCCCGAATTCAGGCTCTAATAGAGACAAAAGTCACAATTTTACACCAGTTGGCATTCATTACTTTCAAAATAAAGCCTCTAGTCTCAAAATAAAGTCTCTAAACTTTGTCCCGGTGATGAGCAGGTCACAAAAAATTTAAATATAAACGAAATAAAAAGGCGTGAAAGCGAGGAAAAGCAATAATATCAAACTCATTTTGAGACTTGAGATGATGCCAAGTTACTAAACTCGGGCATAAGTCGTTGTTCCGCAAGTTTATTTGTGGAATATAAAAATTGATGTGTTCTAAACGAAATGAGCAGTCGATTTTCGCACTGATAACTTGAAATATAAATCAGAATGAAAGAATACTCCTTCTATCTTGTAAAGACTTTACATTTATTAATGGTCGTCTTGCATTGTACGAAGAAATTGGATCCGTAAAGAAAAGCGATCTGAGAGCGAGGCGAAGAAAATTCTTTTGAATTCTCTCAAGTGTATTAATGTGACAAAGGTGATATGGCGTCCATATAAAAAGAGCATATTCTGACTCAGATCGTACAAGCGTGGCAAATAGTAGTTGTAGAGTGTATGGATCCGTAAATTCAGAACCAAAGCGCTTTATAAAGGAGAGTATAGAATATGATTTAAAAATTAAGTAATTTAAATGACTCTGAAAAAGGAAGTTTTAATCAAAAATTACACCCAGATCTAAAACTTCAGTCAAAGTCGACAGACGTGTTGCGTTAATTAATATGAGGTAGCGAATAACTGCCTAGACTTAGAAAACGTTATATGAAAACATTTCTTGATATTCAATCGAAGGTGATTTTTACCACACCATGTCGCGATGTTATTGATATCTGCCTGCAGTTTACAAGAATCAGAGAGACTAGAAATTGATTTCAAATTTTTTAAATCATCCCCATATGAAATAAATTCATAAAATGGAAGGCATTATGAAGATTGAAGCTCGTTCACAATAGTATGGTGCTGTCAAAAGTGGCAGCATTGCCATATTGAAATCACAATGTGCAGTACCTAAGCATATAATTTTCGTGCATATTTACGAGTGCTAATAATGCATTTGGAAAAGAATTATGAGAGAGTTTATGCAAATCAAGGGTATGCCTATGCTCGTCTGTCAGTGGTGTAAGGGACCCAAAAGCTAATGTCATTGTGTATAATAACAAGTGAGATATCTTATTTGACAGTTGCATTTGACAGGATACCTAAGCTGGCGTTGACAGGCCGCCAATATGTCAACAATTACGAATGGCCCGAAGTTGGAAAAAGCTGAGCCGAATAAATACATTCGGGTAAAATGAACGGGGAACGCCAGGGTTGCGAATTTACTTTGCAAACACAGATGATCTCAGCTGTTACAGATTTTTGCGTTTATCGAAAAGATATCTTAGCAATTAGAGAACTTACATAATTATTTGCAACATGTCGTCAATTAAGTAGGTTCAATGAGAATAGAAAATTTAAAATTCGTGTGCTGATTAAACCATCACCGAATGGCTTGATAAATACTATGGGGACACTCAACTTAATGGTTAAGAAGTGGTTTACTGAGTTCCGTTGTGGTTGTATAAGCACAAGTGACACCGAAGCTTTAGGTCTCCCAAAATGGTCGTTACACCTGATATCGTCGATAAAATACATCTAATGATATTGTATAACCGGAGAATGAAAGTGCGTGAGTTGGCTGAGGCTTAAGGAATCGCAATTGACGGGGTATATCACATTAACACGAAAATATTAGGATATGAAAGAGCTATCCGCGCAACCATGTGACATTTCAAAGGATTATGAAAATACATGAATTGCAGATTTAGACCTATACGAATATTTCCTATTTCCAAACTTAATAAAATGGCTTTGTGGTAAGAGCCTTGGTTCAAAGAGGTTATCACAGAAACAAACGCCTATTTTGTAGGTCTTGAGAAAAATTGTTCTGCCCTATCGCTGAGTAAGCCGTAGGAAATTTACGAACCTAACCCTTCGCTACGAATTCGAAAAAATTGCTATCACTGATTTTGTGAGAACTCCAAAAAAGTGCTGCCAAACTCAAATGCCAAATTTTGAGATTTCACATTAACTGGTATAATGTAAGCAAACAAATTTTGGGAAAAAAATTTTATTCAATTGCACTATTCTGGATTTATTAAACAAAATTAATTTAAAAGTGGCATAACTTAGCAACAGTTAAAATGCAGAGGAAAACTTTAAGATATACCTTTAACGCTTTGGAATCTGATAACATTTTGTATTGTTACGTTTATCCCCTGAAACGCCGATGATTTCCAAAATCCTTCAGGTTCGACCACTGGATTGTTAAATAAAACACGCTCGGATTTCCTTAATGCTAACTTTATTTGTTTACAAAT
Source organism: Philophylla caesio (assembly GCA_963971545.1). NCBI lineage: Eukaryota > Metazoa > Arthropoda > Insecta > Diptera > Tephritidae > Philophylla > Philophylla caesio. Next base: position 27,783,131 of record OZ020605.1, read on the forward strand.
AATTGACAACACTAAACAACGCTATTTAATTCACGGATACTTGTATTTGCGCACTCGCAACTTCAAAACTCTTAGCTTACAACTTTACAACTTTTCTCTTCAAGGTTTAATTACAAACTGAATTACCTAACGCCGTGGCAACGCCTTTTTATACTCCGAGCTGCGTGTACTGTGGCAGCTCTAGAACATTATCGATCGTTATCAAAAGTTCTCGATTGCGATTGTTCTATTTGCTTTTTCTCGACGTCTCTTTCTCGGTTTCTCTTTCGTATGACATTCGTGTTTTTGAATATCGCCTCAGTATGAAAAAGTTTCGTTTGTTGAAACAAACATGTGTAAATCGCAAAATTATCAAAAAATATGTTTTTCGTTGACATACAAATTATACTCTTCTACTAAACTGTTCTGTTGACTTACTCGCTACAAATATAACTATGTTGCTAATATGCGTCCTTTGCCATTACCATGCAAGAATGATAAATTAAAAGATTGCGACACTTTCGTCCCGTTATCTTTTTTGTGATATGAAACAATTCATTAAAGGGTTTTTAATAAACGAAGTTTGCAGTAGCAAACATTAAATCGTTGCATGTTTTGAAATTAAAGTGCTTAAACAAAATGATATTATAATGTTTTGTTCCTTATCCACTTTTTGAAAATTGTATATATACATACTAAACTTAGTCAACAACACCGAAGTATCACAATTTCAGATATTTCCATGTTCAATTTGCGTTTGTTTACGATTTCGCCGCCATGTTTGTATTTTCATTTCGCTTCATACTCATATGCCTTACGCTATGACGTAGAAGTGTCTCAATCTTCTTATTTATCATTCTTGATTACTATGCATGTAAAGGTCAAGGAGACGATCAAATAAACTTTGAGTGTGTGAGCGTGGTCGGATTTTGTCGTCTACAAGAGTGTTGTAAGATCGATTTTGAAGGCTATGCTTGAACAAAAATCTAACAAAAAAATAGTTTTTGTTTTATTGGAATCTTATAGTAACCACATTTTTATCTCTCTTCTTTTTTAACAAAACTGCTGCATATGGCAATATAAGAAAACGGACATATGACGAGTCAAATATCTCGAGTCAAAACTAAAGTGGAGATTGACGAAATTATTTGTACCAGAGAACGTGTATTGACAGAGAAAGTGCAAGTCCCGTTCCGTTCCGCAAACAATATATCTCATCCAATTTTATCATACTGGATCGAAATCGACATTTGTTGATTGATATCAGAAGCCAATTCGATCTAATTTGATTTTGGTAAGCCGATAAAACTTGCCATAGCGAATGAAACGCCATGAACCTTTTCTGTCAATATACGTTCTGTTTTTCTACGTTTGCGGGCAAGACACGAGCCCAACTCACTTGAACATACGCTATTTTTATTGAGATTTTTGAATTGTTGAAAATTGAACGTATAGGCATGTGTTATCTAGTGTTGATTTTCTCATATCGATATTTTTATTTTCAAAAACAAAAATTTATATCAGAAACAACAATTCATAATAAATATATCTGCATTTTTAACAACGGAAAGTAAGAGATAAATTGGAGAAGAGGCGTAAGTTTATGCTTTAAATAAAAAATACATTTTGAAAAGAATATCTACTCATGTTGATGGGGCAAATCCAAAAAACGATGCAAGGATTTTGAAGCTATATATCTCTTCGAGGCATTTAAGCTCGCGATTCGATTATCAAAATTCATATCAGAAACAACAATTCATAATAAATATATCTGCATTTTTAACAATGAAAAGTAAAAGATAATTAATAAACAGCAATGTCTTATAAGTATTCCAATTCGTAGCTTCGAAATAAAAGATTTAATGGGTTCGATTAAGAGCCGCATGAGCTTGGTTTATCGTGGATAAACGCAAGTACCAAATTGGAAATTGTTAGTTGTATGGAACAGACTCTTTTTTGTAGATGCTTAACACGAACTTTTGCTAAAATAATTTTTCTAAAAATGGAAGATAAAGGTGAAAATTAATATTTAAGTGGAGATTTCGGGTAGGGTTTAGTATAGTGCCGCATAAATTTGGTTTACTGTGGCTAAACGCGTATATCAAATTGAAAAATTCAAATGCACATAGATGAACAACAAAATAAACTTTTGTTTAACTATCATTTTGCAAAAATCCGTGAACAAATTTTATCAGAATTTAACTTTGAAAATGCTCTTTTTTTGGCATTTTTCACATATAGAGTGTTTGATTTTCATTCACTGCACTTAATATAGAGCCACTAATCCATTCATTTTGGCCCACACATATTATTAATTCATTGTGCTATCAATTTTCAACGTTTTAAGAATCAACAAATGCTTAAATACTTCGCAATTATTAAATAAAAAATTGCATATTTAAGCCCCGCACAAAAAACTAAATATAATGCCAAATGCATCTGTCAAACTACTGAAAAACAACGAGCGAAAGAGAAAACAAAGCAAATTGATATAACCCAGTAACCTAAAAGTACGCGGAAAAGAGTTCTGCAATACACAATTAAGGCATGTGGCGGTTTTCTTAACTAAATCAATACCTTGTAATAAATTGAAAATTTGTAATAAAAAATCGCGCGATTTTTTATTACAAATTTTCGCCTGCGGCGCTTTTCATAAATATATAAATATTTCGTAATATCTTGAAAATTTGTAATTAAAAATCGCGCGATTTTTTATTACAAATTTTCGCCTGCGGCGCTTTTCACAAATATATAAATATTTCGTAATATCTTGAAAATTTGTAATTAAAAATCGCGCGATTTTTTATTACAAATTTTCGCCTGCGGCGCTTTTCACAAATAAATAAATATTTCGTAATATATTCAACATTTGTAATTAAAAATCGCGCGATTTTTTATTACAAATTTTCGCCTGCGGCGCTTTTTACAAATAAATAAATACATCATTTATAACATTTGTCATGAACCCACATATTGTTCGGAGTTTAACAAAAAAAATGTTTGCTGGGTAACTTTGTGTCGATTTTGTATGCAAAAAGTTGAATTTTTGCCCATTTTTAAAGGCTTCCCTAGGGCCTCACCTAGGGTCTAGAGGAACCAGTGAGGGCTTATTAAAAAGTTTATTCTTTCCCCTTTCTAACGGTGTGCTTGGAGGGGTGCCACGCCCCCTCCTTCACCGCCCACCACCCCATTTTTATGCGGCACTATACTAAACATTTCCCTCGGTTATTTCATCGTGACTTCCTTTGAGAAATTCATACCGTAGGAGGTATTTGGTAATATTCGGTATAGCGCCGCATAAAAAGGGTGGTGAAGGAGGGGGCGTGGCACCCCCAAGCACACCGTTAAAAAGGGGAAAGAATAAACTTTTCCCTAAGCCCCCAGACAAAATATGAGTTCATTACATACATATGTTAAATCGCGCGATTTTTAATTACAAATTTTCAATATATGTATAGCGAAATATATATTTATTAGTGAAAAGCGCCGCAGGCAAAATCGTGCTATTTTTAATTACAAATTTTCAATATATAGCGAAATATTTATTTTTGAAAAATGCCACAGGCCTTAATTGTGGTGTATATACTTTTGAAACGTATCTCAGAACTCCTTTCCGCGTACTTTTAGCTTACTGGGTTATATCAATTTCCGTTTTGTTTCTCCTTCGTTGTTTTGAGTAGTTTGACAGATGCATTTAGCAAGAATTATTGTCTTGTGCGGGGCTTAAAAATGCAACTATTCATTTAAGAAATGCAAAGTATTAAAATATTTGTGTTTCTAAAAACAGTAAAAGCTGATAGCACAATGTGTTAATAAAATGAATGGCTCGATATGAAGTGCAGTGAATGAAATTCAAACACCCTATACATATGTGAAAAATGCAAATAAAAGAGCATTTGAATCCCACCCGTGGTCCCACTGTTTGAAAGGCGAAAATTAACTTTTCAATAAGTTTTCGCTGGTTCCTATAGACCTGCTGTGAGCCCTTAAAGGGTCCTATACAAATTGCCAAAAAGAAATCAACTATACGAATTCGAATGGTGGCCCCTGTGGTCGAGTTGGTAGCGGTGCGTGCTATAACTTTATATGCCGGTGAGTTCGAGGTTCGAATCTCAGTCAGGGCAAGCAAAATCTTAATAATAGAAAAAGTTTTTTCTAATAGCGGTCACCCCTCGGCAGGCAATGGCAAACCTCCGAGGGTACTTCTGCCATGAAAAAGCTTCTCATTAAATACATCTGCCGTTCGGAGTCGGCACAAAACTGTAGGTCCCTCCATTTGTGGTATAATATAAAGACGCACACCACAAATGGTAGGAGAAGCTCGGCCAAAAACTGAGCTATATAGTGTACGCGCCAAAATTATATTATTATATTATATACGAATTCGAGACGATTAAACCCAGTTAACACTTTTGTTAAAACTGCAAACTAAATATGGTTATTTATTTTTGAAATTAATGAAAGGTAGGGTTGTGCTCTTTTTCGCGTGAGTGTCCTTCGGCTGCACTTAAAAAAAGTAACCATGGCCGGACAAACTCGGTCTACGCCATCAACAGTATTAGCGTAGTCGTGGCCAGAACAAGCTGAATTTATATGTATACATATATAACGCTTACTGCGTTGTATCAAGGAACAAGAATACCGCCCGTTCAGCTACAAAAAAGAAAAAAAGTTAGCGTGATCCATTAATGGTAATTTTATGGACTTTTTGACAGTCTTATTTTTACATATAGTTGATAATGTATTTTTAAAGAAAAAAATGGTTTTTATTAAAAATAAATTGCATTATTTCATTTTTTTTATTTTTTGTCAAAATATATACATACATACATATATAATAATCATCATCTAATCAGTGAAAGAAGGCGGACCACGCTCAATTTTTTATATTCTTCAAGCTGAACGGGCGGTATTCTTTACTTATGCCAATTATTTTTTTGCGATGTTTAACTTTTGAAGTATTTAAATCGTTACTAATTTTAAAAATATTGAAAATGGATAATACAATGTATTAATAATATGTGCGTGCCAAATTATTATTATTATTATTATTATTAAGATCCTGATATGAACACCAAAACTAAATGATTTGATGACCATTCGGTTCTACGTTACCGAAGTGACTCGGATTTCAGCCGACCAAGGACTGTTATTTATTTATTTATGTCTAGCAACGGTATAGTAATATAGCTACTAATAGCATGAGATTTTTACGAATATTCGAGCTATTTCTTGAGCTATTCACTATCCTCCACCAGAGGTAAGAACTGAAGTGAATCAAGAAAAGGAAAAGTAGATAAAACCTTTTCAATTGTAACTGGAAATATTAAAAATATTAAAAATGTCCAATATGAGTCTAGTTATTTTTTTTTTAATGCTATCGGAGCTGTGACTCAGCTGATTTCAAGAAATTACTCTGGTTCCGTAAATAAACTCGCAAGCAATGTTTTGAAATTAGTTCGTCCATTTGAAATCTTTGAATCTTTTTTATACACAATGACTAAAAAAGACACAAAGAGCACAAAAAGCATTTTACTTTCTATATAAAATAATATAATATAAAAGCAGCATACTCGAGTTTAGAACGCCCAAACCCCACTTAGGTTGCCGGACGCCCCCAATATTATCTCCCCTTGGGTGCAACACCTAGCAGCAGGTTTGTTACTGATACTTCTGGCCAGGGCGGGCGTCGAGCCTAACCCTGGCCCAGAAACCTATTTCTGCTGCTTCTGCCAGAAAAGGCTCCATCCGAATTCCACTTCAGTGAGTTGTAATTCGTGCAACGGATGGTGCCATCTTAAGGTCTGCTCAGGCCTTAAGAAAACCAGGGAGTGGTCCACAACCTATGTGGGCCAGTGTTGCCCGCGCACTCAAGCGCCCAAAGCCTCCACGGCATCCCCCCTTGCGCCCCCCGCGCCGGTGCCTCAACGCACCCCCCCTGCCTCCACGGCTCCCCGGAGCTCACAGCAACACCTAACCTCCCCACCCGCCCTCGCTCCACCACACGTGGCGCCAACCAACAACTACTGGTTGCACCCACCATCTGTTGTGTATGCCGGAATGCCTGCTCGGTCAGGTGTAACGCCTGCCAGAGCTGGTGCCACTTCCGGGCGTGCTCTGGCCTACGCACCACAATGGACTGGTCTGAGAGCTTTACCGCTTCCTGCTGCCACAACAATCCCCCGCAAGTGTCGCTCACAACACCGCCCACAACAACCGTTGGGCCCCCACAACCACAGCGGGATGCGCAGCCGGGACGGGCCGGACCTCGGATCCAGTCCTTCACCCCCCTCAACGCGACAACCTTACCGAGACAGACGAGACTCCTACAGTTCAACTGCAACGGACTCTCGAGCAAGATCTCGGAGGTGGTTGCCTTCATGGCTCGGCACGGGCTGTTAATAGCTGCGGCCCAAGAAACGAAGCTACGTCGCAGTTCAACCTTAACGATCTGCGATGGCTACAACGTGCTTCGCAGAGATCGCGAGCGAGATAATGGTGGAGGCCTAGCCTTCATTCTACACAACACCGTGCAGTATCGTCTCATCGATGTAGACATCGACCCAAGGGACAGCACCTTAGAATGTCAAGGGATTGCTGTCCGGTCAGGCGATGTCGAGCTCGAAATATTTAATATATACATGTAGGACCCGAAAACTTTTAAATAAATTAGCAAACACTTGTATCGAAATTTAGTTTTATTTTTAATGTACAAGTTTAAATATTTGGCTCTGTTTAATGACGGTCGTCAGCTCAGGTTGGTGGTCGTTGTAAAAGTGAGTTCGGTTCGTTTTTCTCGTCTTCAGTTTGTCTTCTTTTTCGTTGTCAGTCAGGGTTGCAATAATTTCTGTCGGTACGGGTTGCCGTTGTGTCACGGTCCCACATTCGGCCATCCTGCGTTCTCATTCCTCCCGAATGAGGGGTTCCACTTCTTCAGATTTCTCGGCTATGGTGGTGGTGCGTGCTGGCCCTTCATGATCGCCAACTTTCTGCACTTCATATTGACAATGGTTTAGTTTCTCAGTCACTTGGTATGGTCCTAGGAACTTCGGCTGTAGACGTAAGCCGGAGCCGAACTGGGTGCGCTTGATGGCGACGAGTTCCCCGAGTTCGTATTGCTATTCCTCCTTGCGCTTGCTATCAAAGGTTTTACGATTCTCCTTTTGGATACGGACGATGCTTTCCTGGGCTTCCTTGCGTATAGCTTCGCGATCTTCGTCAATTTCCTCAACGGCCACGCTGGCTAGAAGTTGTTGCATAGTTCGGGCATACTTGGGATTCGCATCTCCACGCCAGTCAGTATCCGAAATGGAGCGAATTTCGTGCTACGCGGAGGGGTCCTGTTGATGTACTGCTGCACACGTTCCACGTGACGATACCAGTGACTGGGCTTCTCCTGGCATAACTTGGAGATCATGGGCACGATGACCTTGTGCATCCTCTCCACTTGCCTATTCCCGCGCGGGACACCAGTGGATATCAGCAAGTGCTGTATACCTTCCTCCGCACAGTACTCCTTGCAGAGATGTGAGGTGAACGCCGAACCTCTGTCTGTGATGATCCTTGCCGGATTGCCCAACGCCGCTTGCTTCTTCAATCGATCAACTACAGCTTCTGTTGGTAGGCTAATTAACCGACAGCGGGAGCCATATGGTGGCCATGGTTCAACAAAGTTTAATGAACGTAGACTAAAGCGTATAAATACCTTTTGTACCTTTTCTAGACGATTTATATGAACTGTGTGACTCGGTCTCCATATAAAAGCAGCATATTCGAGTTTAGAACGTACAAACGCGGTATAAAGCATTTTAAGAGTATAAGGATCGGTGAACTCAGTAGAGCGACGTCTAAAAAATGCTAGCATGGCAAAAGAGTCGGCGATAGTTTAATTTAGTTTTATTTAAGTGCGAAGTGAAAGTGAGTTTTGAGTCAAAATGTACTCCAAGATCTTTGGTCTCACTTTTCGAGTCAAGGCAGATATTCGCAATTGAATAAGATGTTTCAAGTGGTAATTTTGATTTGGAAAAAGGTACTTTATGGCATTTCTTGATGTTAAGTAAAAGCCGATTTTTAACACACCATATATGAAGCTTGTCAAGCTGCGATTGAAGCTCGGCCGAGTCATAGCGCATCTAATCTCCGAATACATTTTCAAGTCATCGGCAAACAGAAGAAACTTGGCATTAGAAAAGCAGGAACTGATGTCGTTAATAAAGAGTAAGAAAAATAGTGGGCCCCAGATATTTCCCTGTGGAACCCCTGAAAGAGCAATAAATGGCTTAGATGAAATACCATCAATAACCACCTTACTGGTTCTCAAGCATAGATAGGACCTGATCCAATCCAATAAACGCGAATGGATTCCTATACATTCTAATTTGGTCAATAAAATATTGTGGAAAATCTTGTCGAAAGCCTTCGAAAAATCGGTGTAAATCACATCTAATTGAGAGCCGTTACGAAAAGTTGAGAAACAATCTTCCATAAAGACTACAAGGTTGGTTACTGTGGATCTGTCAGGTACAAAGCCATGCTGATTTGGACAGATCAAGTGCTTGACATTAAAGTAAAGTTTTGTTTTAATTATACTTTCGAAAATTTTGGCAATTGTGGATAATTTGCTAATCGGTCTTTAATTTTCAACGTCGCATTTGTTACCAGTTTTGAAAATTGGCGTGATTGATGATCTCTTCCAATCATCAATAAACAGACCCTCAGAAAGAGATTTATTGAAGATTAATAGCAGAGGCTTCACTAGGGAAGTACACTTTTTAAACAGTATGGCGGAAAAACCATCTGCGTCCATCTGCGACGAGCTTTTTATATTCTTGATACCTTCAAAAATATCATCCTCGCTTAGAGCAAGTAAACCTAAGTCTAAAGTAGACGTGCTATTAGTGAGATTTTTACGAATATTCGAGCTATTTCTTGAGCTATTCACTATCCCCCACCAGAGGTAAGAACTGACGTGAATTGAAAGGGCGGGCGTCGAGCCTAACCCTGGCCCAGAAACCTATTTCTGCTGCTTCTGCCAGAAAAGGCTCCATCCGAATTCCACTTCAGTGAGTTGTAATTCGTGCAACGGATGGTGCCATCTTAAGGTCTGCTCAGGCCTTAAGAAAACCAGGGAGTGGTCCACAACCTATGTGGGCCAGTGTTGCTCGCGCACTCAAGCGCCCAAAGCCTCCACGGCATCCCCCCTTACGCCCCCCGCGCCGGTGCCTCAACGCACCCCCCCTGCCTCCACGGCTCCCCGGAGCTCACAGCAACACCTAACCTCCCCACCCCCCCTCGCTCCACCACACGTGGCGCCAACCAACAACTACTGGTTGCCCCCACCATCTGTTGTGTATGCCGGAATGCCTGCTCGGTCAGGTGTAACGCCTGCCAGGGCTGGTGCCACTTCCGGGCGTGCTCTGGCCTACGCACCACAATGGACTGGTCTGAGAGCTTTACCGCTTCCTGCTGCCGCAACAACCCCCCGCAAGTGTCGCTCACAACACCGCCCACAACAACCGTTGGGCCCCTACAACCACAGCGGGATGCGCAGCCGGGACGGGCCGGCCCTCGGATCCAGTCCTTCACCCCCCTCAACGCGACAACCTTACCGAGACAGACGAGACTCCTACAGTTCAACTGCAACGGACTCTCGAGCAAGATCTCGGAGGTGGTTGTGTTCATGGCTCGGCACGGGCTGTTAATAGCTGCGGCCCAAGAAACGAAGCTACGTCGCAGTTCAACCTTAACGAACTGCGATGGCTACAACGTGCTTCGCAGAGATCGCGAGCGAGATAATGGTGGAGGCCTAGCCTTCATTCTACACAACACCGTGCAGTATCGTCTCATCGATGTAGACATCGACCCAAGGGACAGCACCTTAGAATGTCAAGGGATTGCTGTCCGGTCAGGCGATGTCGAGCTCGAAATATTTAATATATACATGTAGGACCCGAAAACTTTTAAATAAATTAGCAAACACTTGTATCGAAATTTAGTTTTATTTTTAATGTACAAGTTTAAATATTTGGCTCTGTTTAATGACGGTCGTCAGCTCAGGTTGGTGGTCGTTGTAAAAGTGAGTTCGGTTCGTTTTTCTCGTCTTCAGTTTGTCTTCTTTTTCGTTGTCAGTCAGGGTTGCAATAATTTCTGTCGGTACGGGTTGCCGTTGTGTCACGGTCCCACATTCGGCCATCCTGCGTTCTCATTCCTCCCGAATGAGGGGTTCCACTTCTTCAGATTTCTCGGCTATGGTGGTGGTGCGTGCTGGCCCTTCATGATCGCCAACTTTCTGCACTTCATATTGACAATGGTTTAGTTTCTCAGTCACTTGGTATGGTCCTAGGAACTTCGGCTGTAGACGTAAGCCGGAGCCGAACTGGGTGCGCTTGATGGCGACGAGTTCCCCGAGTTCGTATTGCTATTCCTCCTTGCGCTTGCTATCAAAGGTTTTACGATTCTCCTTTTGGATACGGACGATGCTTTCCTGGGCTTCCTTGCGTATAGCTTCGCGATCTTCGTCAATTTCCTCAACGGCCACGCTGGCTAGAAGTTGTTGCATAGTTCGGGCATACTTGGGATTCGCATCTCCACGCCAGTCAGTATCCGAAATGGAGCGAATTTCGTGCTACGCGGAGGGGTCCTGTTGATGTACTGCTGCACACGTTCCACGTGACGATACCAGTGACTGGGCTTCTCCTGGCATAACTTGGAGATCATGGGCACGATGACCTTGTGCATCCTCTCCACTTGCCTATTCCCGCGCGGGACACCAGTGGATATCAGCAAGTGCTGTATACCTTCCTCCGCACAGTACTCCTTGCAGAGATGTGAGGTGAACGCCGAACCTCTGTCTGTGATGATCCTTGCCGGATTGCCCAACGCCGCTTGCTTCTTCAATCGATCAACTACAGCTTCTGTTGGTAGGCTAATTAACCGACAGCGGGAGCCATATGGTGGCCATGGTTCAACAAAGTTTAATGAACGTAGACTAAAGCGTATAAATACCTTTTGTACCTTTTCTAGACGATTTATATGAACTGTGTGACTCGGTCTCCATATAAAAGCAGCATATTCGAGTTTAGAACGTACAAACGCGGTATAAAGCATTTTAAGAGTATAAGGATCGGTGAACTCAGTAGAGCGACGTCTAAAAAATGCTAGCATGGCAAAAGAGTCGGCGATAGTTTAATTTAGTTTTATTTAAGTGCGAAGTGAAAGTGAGTTTTGAGTCAAAATGTACTCCAAGATCTTTGGTCTCACTTTTCGAGTCAAGGCAGATATTCGCAATTGAATAAGATGTTTCAAGTGGTAATTTTGATTTGGAAAAAGGTACTTTATGGCATTTCTTGATGTTAAGTAAAAGCCGATTTTTAACACACCATATATGAAGCTTGTCAAGCTGCGATTGAAGCTCGGCCGAGTCATAGCGCATCTAATCTCCGAATACATTTTCAAGTCATCGGCAAACAGAAGAAACTTGGCATTAGAAAAGCAGGAACTGATGTCATTAATAAAGAGTAAGAAAAATAGTGGGCCCCAGATATTTCCCTGTGGAACCCCTGAAAGAGCAATAAATGGCTTAGATGAAATACCATCAATAACCACCTTACTGGTTCTCAAGCATAGATAGGACCTGATCCAATCCAATAAACGCGAATGGATTCCTATACATTCTAATTTGGTCAATAAAATATTGTGGAAAATCTTGTCGAAAGCCTTCGAAAAATCGGTGTAAATCACATCTAATTGAGAGCCGTTACGAAAAGTTGAGAAACAATCTTCCATAAAGACTACAAGGTTGGTTACTGTGGATCTGTCAGGTACAAAGCCATGCTGATTTGGACAGATCAAGTGCTTGACATTAAAGTAAAGTTTTGTTTTAATTATACTTTCGAAAATTTTGGCAATTGTGGATAATTTGCTAATCGGTCTTTAATTTTCAACGTCGCATTTGTTACCAGTTTTGAAAATTGGCGTGATTGATGATCTCTTCCAATCATCAATAAACAGACCCTCAGAAAGAGATTTATTGAAGATTAATAGCAGAGGCTTCACTAGGGAAGTACACTTTTTAAACAGTATGGCGGAAAAACCATCTGCGTCCATCTGCGACGAGCTTTTTATATTCTTGATACCTTCAAAAATATCATCCTCGCTTAGAGCAAGTAAACCTAAGTCTAAAGTAGACGTGCTATTAGTGAGATTTTTACGAATATTCGAGCTATTTCTTGAGCTATTCACTATCCCCCACCAGAGGTAAGAACTGACGTGAATTGAAAGGGCGGGCGTCGAGCCTAACCCTGGCCCAGAAACCTATTTCTGCTGCTTCTGCCAGAAAAGGCTCCATCCGAATTCCACTTCAGTGAGTTGTAATTCGTGCAACGGATGGTGCCATCTTAAGGTCTGCTCAGGCCTTAAGAAAACCAGGGAGTGGTCCACAACCTATGTGGGCCAGTGTTGCTCGCGCACTCAAGCGCCCAAAGCCTCCACGGCATCCCCCCTTACGCCCCCCGCGCCGGTGCCTCAACGCACCCCCCCTGCCTCCACGGCTCCCCGGAGCTCACAGCAACACCTAACCTCCCCACCCCCCCTCGCTCCACCACACGTGGCGCCAACCAACAACTACTGGTTGCCCCCACCATCTGTTGTGTATGCCGGAATGCCTGCTCGGTCAGGTGTAACGCCTGCCAGGGCTGGTGCCACTTCCGGGCGTGCTCTGGCCTACGCACCACAATGGACTGGTCTGAGAGCTTTACCGCTTCCTGCTGCCGCAACAACCCCCCGCAAGTGTCGCTCACAACACCGCCCACAACAACCGTTGGGCCCCTACAACCACAGCGGGATGCGCAGCCGGGACGGGCCGGCCCTCGGATCCAGTCCTTCACCCCCCTCAACGCGACAACCTTACCGAGACAGACGAGACTCCTACAGTTCAACTGCAACGGACTCTCGAGCAAGATCTCGGAGGTGGTTGTGTTCATGGCTCGGCACGGGCTGTTAATAGCTGCGGCCCAAGAAACGAAGCTACGTCGCAGTTCAACCTTAACGAACTGCGATGGCTACAACGTGCTTCGCAGAGATCGCGAGCGAGATAATGGTGGAGGCCTAGCCTTCATTCTACACAACACCGTGCAGTATCGTCTCATCGATGTAGACATCGACCCAAGGGACAGCACCTTAGAATGTCAAGGGATTGCTGTCCGGTCAGGCGATGTCGAGCTCGAAATATTTAATATATACATGTAGGACCCGAAAACTTTTATATAAATTAGCAAACACTTGTATCGAAATTTAGTTTTATTTTTAATGTACAAGTTTAAATATTTGGCTCTGTTTAATGACGGTCGTCAGCTCAGGTTGGTGGTCGTTGTAAAAGTGAGTTCGGTTCGTTTTTCTCGTCTTCAGTTTGTCTTCTTTTTCGTCGTCAGTCAGGGTTGCAATAATTTCTGTCGGTACGGGTTGCCGTTGTGTCACGGTCCCACTTTCGGCCATCCTGCGTTCTCATTCGTCCCGAATGAGGGGTTCCACTTCTTCAGATACTCGGCTATGGTGGTGGTGCGTGCTGGCCCTTCATGATCGCCAACTTTCTGCACTTCATATTGACAATGGTTTAGTTTCTCAGTCACTTGGTATGGTCCTAGGAACTTCGGCTGTAGACGTAAGCCGGAGCCGAACTGGGTGCGCTTGATGGCGACGAGTTCCCCGAGTTCGTATTGCTATTCCTCCTTGCGCTTGCTATCAAAGGTTTTACGATTCTCCTTTTGGATACGGACGATGTTTTCCTGGACTTCCTTGCGTATAGCTTCGCGATCTGCGCGGAGGGGTCCTGTTGATGTACTGCTGCACACGTTCCACGTGACGATACCAGTGACTGGGCTTCTCCTGGCATAACTTGGAGATCATGGGCACGATGACCTTGTGCATCCTCTCCACTTGCCCATTCCCGCGCGGGACACCAGTGGATATCAGCAAGTGCTGTATACCTTCCTCCGCACAGTACTCCTTGCAGAGATGTGAGGTGAACGCCGAACCTCTGTCTGTGATGATCCTTGCCGGATTGCCCAACGCCGCTTGCTTCTTCAATCGATCAACTACAGCTTCTGTTGGTAGGCTAATTAACCGCCAGCGGGAGCCATATGGTGGCCATGGTTCAACAAAGTTTAATGAACGTAGACTAAAGCGTATAAATACCTTTTGTACCTTTTCTAGACGATTTATATGAACTGTGTGACTCGGTCTCCATATAAAAGCAGCATATTCGAGTTTAGAACGTACAAACGCGGTATAAAGCATTTTAAGAGTATAAGGATCGGTGAACTCAGTAGAGCGACGTCTAAAAAATGCTAGCATGGCAAAAGAGTCGGCGATAGTTTAATTTAGTTTTATTTAAGTGCGAAGTGAAAGTGAGTTTTGAGTCAAAATGTACTCCAAGATCTTTGGTCTCACTTTTCGAGTCAAGGCAGATATTCGCAATTGAATAAGATGTTTCAAGTGGTAATTTTGATTTGGAAAAAGATACTTTATGGCATTTCTTGATGTTAAGTAAAAGCCGATTTTTAACACACCATATATGAAGCTTGTCAAGCTGCGATTGAAGCTCGGCCGAGTCATAGCGCATCTAATCTCCGAATACATTTTCAAGTCATCGGCAAACAGAAGAAACTTGGCATTAGAAAAGCAGGAACTGATGTCATTAATAAAGAGTAAGAAAAATAATGGGCCCCAGATACTTCCCTGTGGAACCCCTGAAAGAGCAATAAATGGCTTAGATGAAATACCATCAATAACCACCTTACTGGTTCTCAAGCATAGATAGGACCTGATCCAATCCAATAAACGCGAATGGATTCCTATACATTCTAATTTGGTCAATAAAATATTGTGGGAAATCTTGTCGAAAGCCTTCGAAAAATCGGTGTAAATCACATCTAATTGAGAGCCGTTACGAAAAGTTGAGAAACAATCTTCCATAAAGACTACAAGGTTGGTTACTGTGGATCTGTCAGGTACAAAGCCATGCTGATTTGGACAGATCAAGTGCTTGACATTAAAGTAAAGTTTTGTTTTAATTATACTTTCGAAAATTTTGGCAATTGTGGATAATTTGCTAATCGGTCTTTAATTTTCAACGTCGCATTTGTTACCAGTTTTGAAAATTGGCGTGATTGATGATCTCTTCCAATCATCAATAAACAGACCCTCAGAAAGAGATTTATTGAAGATTAATAGCAGAGGCTTCACTAGGGAAGTACACTTTTTAAACAGTATGGCGGAAAAAACCATCTGCGTCCATCTGCGACGAGCTTTTTATATTCTTGATACCTTCAAAAATATCATCCTCGCTTAGAGCAAGTAAACCTAAGTCTAAAGCATGATGTATCTATTACAGGTGATATCGATAAAAGACGTGCTTCCTCTTTTTCCAGTTGTCAGAAAACCTTATGTCAAACTATCAGGTGTGTTGCCTTTGTTTAAATTTTATTGTTTTTTGTGACTACGCGTTATTTTTGTGAAAAATTTTGCTAAAAATTTAAATTTAAATTATGTGCGATATTTGCGGAAAACCTAGGAGTATGGGCGAATAATCTTTCCGTATTCCGCTTGATGTGCGACGCAGATCCATCGGCATTGCAAATGCTCCTTCAGTGTTAGAGGTGTTAGCACGTATATTGAAGCTCAATAAAAATAGAAATAATGCTTTTAATTAGCGATATGTATCTACATTTTTATAGTTAATTCCTTTTTTAATTGTTTGTATCACGAAAATAAATACATGAACAAAGCAAAGCAGCCGTTTCTGACATAAGGTGAAACAGTTGTCAAACGGGAAATTTTGTTGTTGCCTGATCAACACAACCTTAAATTATTGTGTCATGAGTCTAAAGTAGACGTGCTATTAGTGAGATTTTTACGAATATTCGAGCTATTTCTTGAGCTATTCACTATCCCCCACCAGAGGTAAGAACTGAAGTGAATCAAGAAAAGGAAAAGTAGATAAAACCTTTTCAATTGTAACTAAAAATATTAAAAATATTAAAAATGTCCAATATGAGTCTAGTTATTTTTTTAATGCTATCGGAGCTGTGACTCAGCTGATTTCAAGAAATTACTCTGGTTCCGTAAATAAACTCGCAAGCAATGTTTTGAAATTAGTTCGTCCATTTGAAATCTTTGAATCTTTTTTATACACAATGACTAAAAAAGACACAAAGAGCACAAAAAGCATTTTACTTTCTATATAAAATAATATAATATAAAAGCAGCATACTCGAGTTTAGAACGCCCAAACCCCACTTAGGTTGCCGGACGCCCCCAATATTATCTCCCCTTGGGTGCAACACCTAGCAGCAGGTTTGTTACTGATACTTCTGGCCAGGGCGGGCGTCGAGCCTAACCCTGGCCCAGAAACCTATTTCTGCTGCTTCTGCCAGAAAAGGCTCCATCCGAATTCCACTTCAGTGAGTTGTAATTCGTGCAACGGATGGTGCCATCTTAAGGTCTGCTCAGGCCTTAAGAAAACCAGGGAGTGGTCCACAACCTATGTGGGCCAGTGTTGCTCGCGCACTCAAGCGCCCAAAGCCTCCACGGCATCCCCCCTTGCGCCCCCCGCGCCGGTGCCTCAACGCACCCCCCCTGCCTCCACGGCTCCCCGGAGCTCACAGCAACACCTAACCTCCCCACCCCCCCTCGCTCCACCACACGTGGCGCCAACCAACAACTACTGGTTGCCCCCACCATCTGTTGTGTATGCCGGAATGCCTGCTCGGTCAGGTGTAACGCCTGCCAGGGCTGGTGCCACTTCCGGGCGTGCTCTGGCCTACGCACCACAATGGACTGGTCTGAGAGCTTTACCGCTTCCTGCTGCCGCAACAACCCCCCGCAAGTGTCGCTCACAACACCGCCCACAACAACCGTTGGGCCCCCACAACCACAGCGGGATGCGCAGCCGGGACGGGCCGGCCCTCGGATCCAGTCCTTCACCCCCTTCAACGCGACAACCTTACCGAGACAGACGAGACTCCTACAGTTCAACTGCAACGGACTCTCGAGCAAGATCTCGGAGGTGGTTGCCTTCATGGCTCGGCACGGGCTGTTAATAGCTGCGGCCCAAGAAACGAAGCTACGTCGCAGTTCAACCTTAACGAAATGCGATGGCTACAACGTGCTTCGCAGAGATCGCGAGCGAGATAATGGTGGAGGTGGTGCCACTTCCGGGCGTGCTCTGGCCTACGCACCACAATGGACTGGTCTGAGAGCTTTACCGCTTCCTGCTGCCGCAACAACCCCCCGCAAGTGTCGCTCACAACACCGCCCACAACAACCGTTGGGCCCCCACAACCACAGCGGGATGCGCAGCCGGGACGGGCCGGCCCTCGGATCCAGTCCTTCACCCCCCTCAACGCGACAACCTTACCGAGACAGACGAGACTCCTACAGTTCAACTGCAACGGACTCTCGAGCAAGATCTCGGAGGTGGTTGCCTTCATGGCTCGGCACGGGCTGTTAATAGCTGCGGCCCAAGAAACGAAGCTACGTCGCAGTTCAACCTTAACGAACTGCGATGGCTACAACGTGCTTCGCAGAGATCGCGAGCGAGGTAATGGTGGAGGCCTAGCCTTCATTCTACACAACACCGTGCAGTATCGTCTCATCGATGTAGACATCGACCCAAGGGACAGCACCTTAGAATGTCAAGGGATTGCTGTCCGGTCAGGCGATGTCGAGCTCGAAATATTTAATATATACATGTAGGACCCGAAAACTTTTAAATAAATTAGCAAACACTTGTATCGAAATTTAGTTTTATTTTTAATGTACAAGTTTAAATATTTGGCTCTGTTTAATGACGGTCGTCAGCTCAGGTTGGTGGTCGTTGTAAAAGTGAGTTCGGTTCGTTTTTCTCGTCTTCAGTTTGTCTTCTTTTTCGTTGTCAGTCAGGGTTGCAATAATTTCTGTCGGTACGGGTTGCCGTTGTGTCACGGTCCCACATTCGGCCATCCTGCGTTCTCATTCGTGCCGAATGAGGGGTTCCACTTCTTCAGATACTCGGCTATGGTGGTGGTGCGTGCTGGCCCTTCATGATCGCCAACTTTCTGCACTTCATATTGACAATGGTTTAGTTTCTCAGTCACTTGGTATGGTCCTAGGAACTTCGGCTGTAGACGTAAGCCGGAGCCGAACTGGGTGCGCTTGATGGCGACGAGTTCCCCGAGTTCGTATTGCTATTCCTCCTTGCGCTTGCTATCAAAGGTTTTACGATTCTCCTTTTGGATACGGACGATGTTTTCCTGGGCTTCCTTGCGTATAGCTTCGCGATCTTCGTCAAGTTCCTCAACGGCCACGCTGGCTAGAAGTTGTTGCATAGTTCGGGCATACTTGGGATTCGCATCTCCACGCCACTGTTGATGTACTGCTGCACACGTTCCACATGACGATACCAGTGACTGGGCTTCTCCTGGCATAACTTGGAGATCATGGGCACGATGACCTTGTGCATCCTCTCCACTTGCCCATTCCCGCGCGGGACACCAGTGGATATCAGCAAGTGCTGTATACCTTCCTCCGCACTGAACTCCTTGCAGAGATGTGAGGTGAACGCCGAACCTCTGTCTGTGATGATCCTTGCCGGATTGCCCAACGCCGCTTGCTTCTTCAATCGATCAACTACAGCTTCTGTTGGTAGGCTAATTAACCGACAGCGGGAGCCATATGGTGGCCATGGTTCAACAAAGTTTAATGAACGTAGACTAAAGCGTATAAATACCTTTTGTACCTTTTCTAGACGATTTATATGAACTGTGTGACTCGGTCTCCATATAAAAGCAGCATATTCGAGTTTAGAACGTACAAACGCGGTATAAAGCATTTTAAGAGTATAAGGATCGGTGAACTCAGTAGAGCGACGTCTAAAAAATGCTAGCATGGCAAAAGAGTCGGCGATAGTTTAATTTAGTTTTATTTAAGTGCGAAGTGAAAGTGAGTTTTGAGTCAAAATGTACTCCAAGATCTTTGGTCTTACTTTTCGAGTCAAGGCAGATATTCGCAATTGAATAAGATGTTTCAAGTGGTAATTTTGATTTGGAAAAAGATACTTTATGGCATTTCTTGATGTTAAGTAAAAGCCGATTTTTAACACACCATATATGAAGCTTGTCAAGCTGCGATTGAAGCTCGGCCGAGTCATAGCGCATCTAATCTCCGAATACATTTTCAAGTCATCAGCAAACAGAAGAAACTTGGCATTAGAAAAGCAGGAACTGATGTCATTAATAAAGAGTAAGAAAAATAATGGGCCCCAGATACTTCCCTGTGGAACCCCTGAAAGAGCAATAAATGGCTTAGATGAAATACCATCAATAACCACCTTACTGGTTCTCAAGCATAGATAGGACCTGATCCAATCCAATAAACGCGAATGGATTCCTATACATTCTAATTTGGTCAATAAAATATTGTGGGAAATCTTGTCGAAAGCCTTCGAAAAATCGGTGTAAATCACATCTAATTGAGAGCCGTTACGAAAAGTTGAGAAACAATCTTCCATAAAGACTACAAGGTTGGTTACTGTGGATCTGTCAGGTACAAAGCCATGCTGATTTGGACAGATCAAGTGCTTGACATTAAAGTAAAGTTTTGTTTTAATTATACTTTCGAAAATTTTGGCAATTGCGGCTAATTTGCTAATCGGTCTTCAATTTTCAACGTCGCATTTGTTACCAGTTTTGAAAATTGGCGTGATTGATGATCTCTTCCAATCATCAATAAACAGACCCTCAGAAAGAGATTTATTGAAGATTAATAGCAGAGGCTTCACTAGGGAAGTACACTTTTTAAACAGTATGGCGGAAAAACCATCTGCGTCCATCTGCGACGAGCTTTTTATATTCTTGATACCTTCAAAAATATCATCCTCGCTTAGAGCAAGTAAACCCAAGTCTAAAGTAGACGTGCTATTAGTGAGATTTTTACGAATATTCGAGCTATTTCTTGAGCTATTCACTATCCCCCACCAGAGGTAAGAACTGAAGTGAATCAAGAAAAGGAAAAGTAGATAAAACCTTTTCAATTGTAACTGGAAATATTAAAAATATTAAAAATGTCCAATATGAGTCTAGTTATTTTTTTTTAATGCTATCGGAGCTGTGACTCAGCTGATTTCAAGAAATTACTCTGGTTCCGTAAATAAACTCGCAAGCAATGTTTTGAAATTAGTTCGTCCATTTGAAATCTTTGAATCTTTTTTATACACAATGACTAAAAAAGACACAAAGAGCACAAAAAGCATTTTACTTTCTATATAAAATAATATAATATAAAAGCAGCATATTCGAGTTTAGAACGCCCAAACCCCACTTAGGTTGCCGGACGCCCCCAATATTATCTCCCCTTGGGTGCAACACTTAGCAGCAGGTTTGTTACTGATACTTCTGGCCAGGGCGGGCGTCGAGCCTAACCCTGGCCCAGAAACCTATTTCTGCTGCTTCTGCCAGAAAAGGCTCCATCCGAATTCCACTTCAGTGAGGTGTAATTCGTGCAACGGATGGTGCAATCTTAAGGTCTGCTCAGGCCTTAAGAATACCAGGGAGTGGTCCACAACCTATGTGGGCCAGTGTTGCTCGCGCACTCAAGCGCCCAAAGCCTCCACGGCATCCCCCCTTGCGTCACCGCGCCGGTGCCTCAACGCACCCCCCCTGCCTCCACGGCTCCCCGCAGCTCACAGAATACCTAACCTTAACCCCCCCCCCCTCGCTCCACCACACGTGGCGCCAACCAACAACTACTGGTTGCACCCACCATCTGTTGTGTATGCCGGAATGCTTGCTCGGTCAGGTGTAACGCCTGCCAGGGCTGGTGCCACTTCTGGGCGTGCTCTGGCCTACGCACCACAATGGACTGGTCTGAGAGCTTTACCGCTTCCTGCTGCCGCAACAACCCCCCGCAAGTGTCGCTCACGACACCGCCCACAACAACCGTTGGCCCCCACAACCACAGCGGGATGCGCGGCCGGGACGGGCCGGCCCTCGGATCCAGTCCCTCACCCCCCTCAACGCGACAACCTTACCGAGACAGACGAGACTCCTACAGTTCAACTGCAACGGACTCTCGAGCAAGATCTCGGAGGTGGTTGCCTTCATAGCTCGGCACGGGCTGTTAATAGCTGAGGTCCAAGAAACGAAGCTACGTCGCAGTTCAACCTTAACGAACTGCGATGGCTACAACGTGCTTCGCAGAGATCGCGAGCGAGATAATGGTGGAGGCCTAGCCTTCATTCTACACAACACCGTGCAGTATCGTATCATCGATGTAGACATCGACCCAAAGGACAGCACCTTAGAATGTCAAAGGATTGCTGTCCGGTCAGGCGATGTCGAGCTCGAAATATTTAATATATACATGTAGGACCCGAAAACTTTTAAATAAATTAGCAAACACTTGTATCGAAATTTAGTTTTATTTTCAATGTACAAGTTTAAATATTTGGCTCCGTTTAATGACGGTCGTCAGCTCAGGTTGGTGGACGTTGTAAAAGTGAGTTCGGTTCGTTTTTCTCGTCTTCAGTTTGTTTTCTTTTTCGTTGTCAGTCAGGGCTGCAATAATTTCTGTCGGTACGGGTTGCCGTTGTGTCACGGTCCCACATTAGGCCATCCTGCGTTCTCATTCGTCCCGAATGAGGGGTTCCACTTCTTCAGATACTCGGCTATGGTGGTGGTGCGTGCTGGCCCTTCATGATCGCCAACTTTCTGCACTTCATATTGACAATGGTTTAGTTTATCAGTCACTTGGTATGGTCCTAGGAACTTCGGCTGTAGACGTAAGCCGGAGCCGAACTGGGTGCGCTTGATGGCGACGAGTTCCCCGAGTTCGTATTGCTATTCCTCTTTGCGCTTGCTATCAAAGGTTTTACGATTCTCCTTTTGGATACGGACGATGTTTTCCTGGCCTGCTTGCGTATAGCTTCGCGATCTTCGTCAAGTTCCTCAACGGCCACGCTGGCTAGAAGTTGTTGCATAGTTCGGGCATACTTGGGATTCGCATCTCCACGCCAGTCAGTATCCGAAATGGAGCGAATTTCGTGCTACGCGGAGGGGTCCTGTTGATGTACTGCTGCACACGTTCCGCGTGACGATACCAGTGACTGGGCTTCTCCTGGCATAACTTGGAGATCATGGGCACGATGACCTTGTGCATCCTCTCCACTTGCCCATTCCCGCGCGGGACACCAGTGGATATCAGCAAGTGCTGTATACCTTCCTCCGCACAGTACTCCTTGCAGAGATGTGAGGTGAACGCCGAACCTCTGTCTGTGATGATCCTTGCCGGATTGCCCAACATCGCCGCTTGCTTCTTCAATCGATCAACTACAGCTTCTGCCCCAGTACTTTTGGTTGGATACAACCACACAAATTTGGAAAACGCGTCCACAACAACTAAGATGTAGTTGTACGCTTTCTTCGTCGCTTCCATCGGACCTACGTGGTCGATGTGGTACGTTCCCAGAGGTCGATCCTCGGTCACGATGCAATGAATACAGCTCTTCACTATCTTCGCTGCCTTTGCGCTTAGTTGGGGTACGAAAAAGTTCTTCTCAACAGCCTCCTGTGTTTTCTTGGCGGAAAAATGTCCCTGGTTATGCGCAATTTTGAGAATTTCACCTTCCATGAGTGACGGAACGACGATAAGCTCCTTAACGGGATCCTTATGTAGTACACCGTGCTTGACGTAAAAGTCCTCATACTCCTCTCGTTCCAAAACTTTGCACACTGCCTTTATCCACTCGTCGCTTTGCTGAGCTAGTCGCAGTCGGTGCATCAAGCTGTCTTCCAAAATAAGGCAGGAGACTCTGCTCAGGGCTCGGTGTTCTATTGCGTAGTCAAAATCTTCGAGGAGCATCGCCCATCGGGACACTCTAAGGGGAAGGTCTCGCTTCCGCATGGTCATCGTAAACGCGTTACAGTCGGTTATGATCTTAAAATGGATTCCGAGCAGATACACTCTCCACTTCTTCGAGGCCTCAACGATCGCTAGCACTTCGAGGTCGTACGAAGGGTCGTCGCCTTCGAAATGTATAGCTTTAAGACCGGTGCGTTCATTAGTGCCTGTTTGAGCTGCCCGAATGCGGCTAGTTGACTGTCTCCCAGCTGGAACTTGGCTTCCTTTCTAAGCAGCTCGGAAAGCGGCTTAGCTATTGCTGCGTAACCGTCCACAAACTTACGAAAATACGACGTCAACCCCAGGAATCGTTGCAAAGCTTTGCGGGCATAAGGAATTGGAAAATTTTTTATAGCCCTAGTTTTGGTTTCTGATGGCTTTATTGAACTATTTTAAATCACGCAGCCTAAAAACTCTACCCTTTCGGCCAGGAACTGACACTTGTTCCATTTGATCCGTAAGCCTTTTGCTGATGCTACTGACAACACACGCTCAAACTTCCGAATGCCTTCTTCTTTATCCTTAGCGGAATAATAAGGTCATCCATATAGACCACGACGGTTCCCTTATGTATAAGCTCTCGCAACACTGCAGAAATATATCTGGTAAACACGGCTGGTGAGTTGGAAATGGCGAAAGGCACGTAAAGGAACTCATACTGCCCATCTGGCGTTACGAACGAAGTGTATTTCCGAGAGCTAGCCGCGACCGGAACATGAAAAAAACCATTAGTTAGATCTAATGTGGTGAATACTCGTGCTGCCTGCAGCCGCTCGGTAACGTCGTCGATTAGTGGCATGGGAAAGTGATCCCTTACAATCTTCTGGTTCAAGCGTCGGTAATCGCAGCATAACCTCTTCTCGCCGTTTCTCTTTGCCACTAGAACGATGGGTGATGCATACTCGGAGCAACTGGGTTTGATGATTCCCTCCTCGAGCCATTGAGCTACTTGCCTTTCTACAACGCGTTTGTCGGCATACGATAACCTCCTAGGCTGCTGGTACACAGGAACATTGTCGGTGACTAAGATGTTCATCTCCACTGGTGATTCGGTATTCCTCTGAGGCTTATATGAGATGACCACGCTTCGTATCTTCTCAGCATCCGCTCGTTTCAGATGGGACAGATCCAGTTCTCCCTCCGTGACACTAGAAATCAAGCACAGTCGCTTGAATTCATCCGTAACATCGCTACCGCGCTGACTTGATGGCTCCTTGACGCCTTTAGCTGGATTACGGGCCCTGATGGTGCACCTCTTGGTGGATTACTGGCCTTACTTGCCTCCACCTCATGCCTCTTAGCGCTGCTGCTCGCCTGCCGTGCCGCGTCTTCGCCTACAGCGTCGTTCTTTCTGTCACGCCCATGCTGGACACCCATCATAGGCTTGCTACCATCCCGTCTGGGACCTACGACTGTTTCGCGTTTCTTAAGGTTCAGTACGTTCACGCCAAATTGCCCCTTCGCCTGCGTAACTTTTCTTTTAAACTGCGCTTCGTCCTTTGTCACTACCAAATCGACCTGCTGCAAGATGTCGTTACCCAACACCGCTGCGTACTCTAGGTCACGTTCTCTGGCAACGTGGAATGTTAATGTAAGCGTCATCTCATCTATGGTCACCTCTGTAGTAAAACTACCGATCGTGGTTAACTGGCTAGTGCCTATACCGTACAGCCTATTCTTCTCCTTACGTAGCTCGACATCTAACTGAAGCATCATCAGCGTATCGTAACGCATCAGGCTTAAGTCGGAGCCGGTGTCTACTAATGCTGACACTATCGACCCATTTATCAGGAAGTCCTAGAAAATCAAACCGCTTCTTTTCCTATTGAAACCACATTCATTTCGCATTGCGTTAATGTTTCTGCCTTCAGGCCTCAAGTTCCTTGGACCGCTTTTACACTCTGCAGCCCGATGACCGGACTGGCCACAACTAAAACATTTCGCGCGCTTTGGACAATTTCTAGCGAAATGCTCCGGGTTACCACACAAAAAACATTTTTTCGCTTCCTCGTTCTGTCGCTTTGATGTATCACGGTTGTGACTTGATGGTCTAACCTGTGTTGAACCTTGGAATTGCGGCTTACTCGCACGGATTTTGTCGTAGATCCTAATCTGCTCTTTCAATTGGCTCACGGTTTTAGCTTGATATTTTCGGTTGACGCCGACGACGTCGTCACTTAGCGGTTTACTGTACCGCAAGAACCTCGGCAAAACGGTAAAACAAGCCGTCTTTATGGCCACTACACACACTTTACTTACTTGCGTATGTACCACTGCTGTTGCAAACTTGCACTGCTACTGCGCTGTCACTGCCGATATTTCCCGTTGGCTAGCGTGCTGACCACTTGTCGACTATCCACGCTTTGTAAATCGGCTGCTGATAAACGTACGCTGCTTTTCGCAAAGATGTTTGCTATATCTTAAGCAAGCTGCTTCTTTTCGTTGCACTGCTGCTACTGTACGCTGTCTCTCACCGTTATGTCAGCGCTGCTCTGCCCAACCTGACTTCGCTGACGCCGCCTTGCTGTTTCGCACACGATTTTTTGCAACACTTTCACTTAATGTGATATTACTTGAGTGGATAAGAATCTCACTCTGACGCCAATTTTGTAAGACCCGAAAACTTTTAAATAAATTAGCAAACACTTGTATCGAAATTTAGTTTTATTTTTAATGTACAAGTTTAAATATTTGGCTCCGTTTAATGACGGTCGTCAGCTCAGGTTGGTGGTCGTTGTAAAAGTGAGTTCGGTTCGTTTTTCTCGTCTTCAGTTTGTCTTCTTTTTCGTTGTCAGTCAGGGTTGCAATAATTTGTGTCGGTACGGGTTGCCGTCGTGTCACGGTCCCACATACATACCCCCTGTCTCCTGCTGCCCCGCTGGATATCACCCTGACATAGGTGCGCTCTTCAGTGGTGAAAACCGTTTGGTAGTTGGAGACTTAAACGCGCATCACGATCTTTGGTTCTCAAGCCTATCAAACGATCGTAGGGGAAATATTTTGGCAGAGCAGATAGACGATTCGACATTCTGCACCATGAACGACGAAGCCCCCACCAGGATTGTGGGTAGTTGCAGCAGCTCGCCAGATCTAACAATAGCTAGCGCGGGTCTGATAAATAGCATAACGTGGCGACCTATGCTATCGCTTGCATCAGACCACCTATCCATAGACATCTCGATTGACAGACCTGCCAACTATGTTGCCTCGGACCGCCAAACCTATGTCAACTTCAAAGAAGCTGACTGGGAGCGGTTCGAGGATTGCACTGAAAACGCCTTCAGTGCTCTTTCAACTCCAACCGACGTTCGAGTTGGCGAGCGCGAGTTCCGCAGGGTGGTGAAGTCCGCTGCAGCCCGCTTCATTCCGGCAGGTAGGATCCCTGTGATCCGTCCTGACTTCCCGGGTGAGGCGGTGTCTCTGGCGGATACACGCGACCACCTTCGGCAGGCGGACGCCGGTAATCCCCGTATTAGGCAACTAAACGGGGAGATCCAACGCCTGCTTAACGTACATAAGCGGAACAAGTGGAGGGAGCACCTGAAGTCCTGCAACCTCGGTGCCGGAGTGGGCAAATTATGGTCGACCGTGAGGTCCCTCTCTAAGCCGACGAGGCGTGATGATCGAACAGAAATCTCCTTTGGAGACCACGCCTCGCCGGACCCGAAGCGATGCGCGAACTATTTTAGTCGACAATTTACACTGCATCCTTCGGCCGACAGGACTAAACGGTCAGTCACCAGAAGGCTGCGCAAGTCAACACCGAGCGCACCAATTGTCCTCTCTACCACTGAGGTGAAGGAAGCCATCGGGAAGGCCTAGACGGTTTAAGCATGTTGATGCTGAAAAAATTGGGCACAGCGGGAGTAGCATATCTCACCAAGGTCCTCAATCTGTCTTTAAGCACCCTGGTCATTCCGGATATCTGGAAGACCAGTAGGGTGATACCACTGCTGAAACCAGGGAAACCGGCCGGCCAAGGCGAGTCCTACCGGCCGATCTCCCTGCTTTCTCCAGTGGTCAAGACACTTGAGGCCCTGCTGCTCCCGCATTTCAATTACTACCTCAGCCCGGCGAAGCATCAACACGGCTTCCGGAAAGTGCATAGCACTACAACGGCACTTAACGCTATAAACACTCAGATTAATCGTGGTCTCAACGGCAACCGCCCCTGTGAGAAGACCGTCCTCGTGGCTTTGGACTTGTCAAAGGCCTTCGACACAGTCAGCCACTCCATCCTGCTGAAGGACGTGGAGGCCTCACCTCCCAGCGGCGTTGAGGCGATGGACCGCGAACTACCTGTGTGGTCGTCAAGCGTCGGTGTGCTACCGTGACTCAGTGTCAAAAGCGAGAAGAATTAAGCAGGGGGTACCACAGGGTGGCGTCCTATCCCCCCTATTATTCAAATTCTACATCTCGCGACTCCCTTCCCCGCCAGAGGGAGTCACACTGGTCTCGTATGCCGACGACTGCACGATAATGGCTACCGGTAATGGAATCGATGGCTTGTGCTCTAAAGAGAACGGCTACCTCCCAGAGCTTGCTCATTACTTTACGGGACGGAATTTGACGCTGTCTCCTGCTAAGTCCACGGCGACCTTGTTCACATCTTGGACGAAGGAGGTGGGGCTCACCCTCGACATCCACATCGAGGGGACTCCCATTCCGACTGTTAACCACCCAAAGATCCTGGGAGTCACCCTCGCAGCCTGGTCCCAACTTCTCCCTATTTTTGGATGATAGTACCTTGAATTTGCCGTAGCCTTCTCTCGCAAAGCTCAGCTTTGTGCGTTTTGCTGCCTGTACTACATGTGTATGGAATGGCTCGAGGTCCAGGATCACTTCTAGCGCAGCCGTCGGACATGTGCGCATTGTTCCCGCAATGCAGACACATCCTAGGCGTTGCAGTTTGGCAAGAGATTGCCTTACCGTAGCTAGGTTGGTCCTTGAGCCCCAAGCAACTGCTCTGTACGTAACTATTGGTCTAACTATCATGGTGTACATCCATCTCAAAATCGTCGGGGTGCATCCCCAGGATTTAGCAGTTAGACGCTTCCACACCATAAGTGCCCTCGTAGCTTTGGGGATGGTCGCGTCTACATGGCTTTTCCACAGAAGCTTAGAGTCTATGATTAGGCCCAGGTACTTAACTTCTGTGGCAATTACAGCCGGGACCCCTCCATAGCTATGCTCCTCATACCTAGTACCTTCCTTTTCCTTGTAAAAGGGACAATGACTGTCTTAGAGGGGTTGATATTAAGCCCCGCGGCAGTGCACCATCTTCTTGCTAGCTGAAGTCCTCTCTGAATAATGTCACAGAGAGTGCTAGGGAACTTCCCTCTCGCAATGATCACAATGTCATCCGCATACCCCTGGCAGCGAATGCCATTTTCTGTGAAGATCTGCAAGGGTTCGTCTACGACAAGGCTCCACAATAAGCTGCCACGTTCAGAGCAGGATGCCCAGGTCATCCGTGGAAAACCTGCTTGCCGAGGCGGCTATCGCGTTGTGCAGGTTGACCTGAGCTGCTCGCACGCGTCTGACTGTCAAAGCTGGGGTTCTTCTTCGTCCGAGAGCCCTAGACCGCCCTCGCTTTGCTCTTCCAGCTCTAGCCTCCTTAGGTCGATGCCTTCTAGGAGCTCCTGGGTGGAGGGCATTTGCTCAGCTGAGCCATCGGCATCCACTGACTCGGGCCCCTCCACTGGAGCTGACGATTGGCTCGCACCTTGCTGGCACGGTGAAACCGCCGCTGACCCAGTCACTGCAGGCTCGACAGGAGCCACAGCCCCAGGGTTCTGGGGGGCCTGTGGCGCAGCCGTCTTTCCCACCTGTGCCCTGGGCCGCCACGGCCTCATCGTGACGCTGCTGAACCTGTAGTTGACTACAAAGCCAGCTTCCCTTGAGTTCCCAAAGGATTCCTCTTCGACGCAAATGTTTATTCGGAGCCCGTTTTCCACAGCGCTCTTTGACATCACCCTCCAGGCCGAGGGGTGGAAGCCAGAGTTCTGTGCCCGGAGTGAGTCCATGGCATGACTGGTCAACTCCATCCCGGTTCTTGGGAGGAATACTGAGACATTGTGCACCGGAGAGATGTCGTCGCCTACCGGAGGTACCATTTCAACCCGGAACCGCTTAGACCGGCTCTACGGTGGTCGTCAAGCGCCGCCGGCTGACCTGGCTGCGGGAGTGGGGGGGCCCTGGCCCGCCGATGCCTTCTCCGTGGCTGTTGCCACTAGGAGCTGAGTGAGGCGGCGGAGTCGGAGCGTCTACTTTGGGAGCGACGGCGGCTCTTGGAGCGGCGCCGGCTCCTGAATCTCTGCTCTCGGTGTTTGCTTGTGGAGCGTCTTCTGCTCCTAGAGCGCTGACAGCCTCCTGCTTTCTCCAACCTGGAACGAGACCTACTTGATCTGTCTTGCGAACGATCTGCTACAGAACTATGATCATTTGACGGTATTAAATATTCATACCTGTCTGCACCTTTTACCTGTTCGGCCCTCTCACGACGGACACCACTGATGGTGCTGGGTTCGTCGTCATCTCTGGCGTGCTCGACGAACAGCGCTGCCTCTTCCACCGATAGTCGGTCAAGGAAACTGCCCCTGCGCTTAGAGGTTTTCGCACTGCTACTCATCTCTAGCGCTGCAGTTCCTGGCGAATCTGCCACCAAGGTGGATGTTCTGGCCGAGTTGCCAGCGACATCACCTACTGTCGTCTACGTTGCCGTCGACGCTTCCTTGCCACCCGTTATTTGCAGCTGCTGCGTTTGTTGTCGCCGCTGTTGTTATTGTTGCTGCGGTTTTGGCTGTTGTTGTTGTTGTTTAAATGTTTTTGTTGTTGTCGTTGTTTTCTTCTTGTTCGTACGACTGCTAGCTCGATCTAGGCCAAGCTTGGCAGTCAGCTTCTTTTTATTTGGAAAAGGGACGTAGCGACAGCGCCCCTTGCCGCGGTAAGGCCCCTGCTACTCCTCGAGGTGGCCCGGTGTCGAGGAGGCTCCGTATAAATACAGCCGGCTGTCCTCCTGGCTGCAAACCAGCCAATGGGCACGTCGTCGCATAACACCCTGGCTTAGGAGGTGGTAGTTCTTGGTCATCGCCCCCCAAAGCGGCCCCGACCATCCCCCCGGACCTACGCACACAGGCGCTGATACGATCGGATGACCGGGACTATTTCAGGTGCGACTAAGCCCCTGCACCAACGTCAAAGTGCCTACCCTAGCAGGGTCAAAATATATACATACATACATACATATATAATCATCATCATCATCATAATCAGTGAAAGAAGGCGGACCACGCTCAATTTTTGATATTCTTCAAGCTGAACGGGCGGTATTCTTTACTTGTGTGTGGTGTATCTTCTACATTAAAATTTCTTTAAAATCGTTCGGCGTTGTTCCACTTTTTATCATACAAACCTTTTCTTTTTCATCTTTTACCACAACAAAAAAAAAATCAACCAAAATCGGTTTGGTACTTTTGACGCCTGTAAAGGACATACATAAACATTTTTTCGATTTTATATATGTATATAGATTGGTGGTGCAATATGAAAATTGGATTTTGCCACGCCCCTCCGCCTGCAGACCGAAAATCACAAATCAGACTTCACCGTGTCACCCGCCTGAATATTCCCTAAAAATTTCATCAAAATCGGCGCAGCCGTTTTGGAGTCCATACGTTACATACATACACACATCCTCTTTTATATATATGTATATGTAGATTAAACTATTTATATTAAGATATACATACGCATTTTAAATATCTGTTGCGTTTTTCATTTGAACCTAATTGCTAACAGCCTAACCTTTGTTTTTTAAAATGGAGTTTTTTGATATAAACTCGCGACTATATGTGTTGTGTTCCACGTCTAAGTTAAGCCCCAAATCTTTGTTAGCATCATAACAATATCTACAGATTTGTTTTTGGTTACTTTCACTGCAAGTCAGATTTGTGCTCCCCCATGCACTTGCTACACCTCAGTTTTTTGTTACAATTGCTAGAGGTATGGTTGAAACCCATACACTTGTAGCATCTTTTTACGCTTTGCCCATCATAGACGGGACAGCGATCCCATCCTATATTTATTTTCTTTGAGTCCAGTGTTTGTAGGAAGAATTTATGCTCAACCTCTATTAATGCATTAAATTCTGGATTTAAATATTTTTACGCATCTCAATTGTGCCTCATTCAAAAAACTATTCTGAGCCTTTATCTTTTTTATTATTTCCGTCATTGTATTCAGCATTTATATGTGTTAACAATATTTTGGGCTTATTTATTTTAGGCTCGGTAATATCGTACACTGTGGCCGCTGTGGTCGACTTCGTAGCGGTGCGTGCTATAACTTGATATACTGGTGAGTTCGATGTTCGAATCTCAGTCAGGGCAAGCAAAATCTTTATGATAGAAAAAGTGTTTTCTAATAGCAGTCAGCCCTCGACAGGCAATTGCAAACCTCCGAGTGTATTTTTGCCATGAAAAAGCTTCTCATAAAATACATCTGCCGTTCGGAGTCGGCACAAAACTGTAGATCCCTCCATTACCGGTATAATATAAAGACGCACACAACAAATGGTAGGATAAGCTCGGCCAAACACTGAGCTATATAGTGTAAGCGCCAAATATATTATATTATATATATATTAATATCGTACACATCTTTATTTAAATTGTTGTTAGTGCAGATTTTATATTTTCTTTTTCTAAAACACTTCTGGCACTTATTACAACTGTACCGTTATTCTTGTTAGATACTCTATTGATTTTCATATTGGACGCATCGATCTTGTTTAGGTCCACCCTAGTCTTCTCAACCGTTTGTTTGTTTTTCGGTTTTATAATTATAGGAAGAATGCCCTTCAATGCACTAGTATACGATGCACCCTCTGTGCTCTGCGCTTTCTCTTGAATTTGGGTTGTTGCTTTATTCACTTCAGTAAATATCTCTTTCTTTTGTTTGCATAGCACACTAGTGGGTGAATCTAATGCACAATGCACAAACCCACTACTCTTTTTATTATTTCGAGTTCTTCCTTATTATTCTTTTTTATGCTATCAGCTATCAACTAACAATCTAACCTCTTTGGTGTGATTGCTTACCATCTTTTCCATATCGGTTTTTTGCTCTTTAATATTTATTTTATTAGTTTCGGCTATTCTCATAATTTCTTTAAGTGCTTTATTGACATTAGATATGTACATCATACAGTCGTCACACATGAAGCGCAAACACGGGCAGTTGTCAAGAGCCTTCACATCGTACGCCAGACTCTCCTCTGATGCATACGGCAGCTCTTGTTTTGTTTATTTATTTTATAATTTATGTATTTTACTATTCACCCTGTACCTGCTTTGTTACCGATTTATATCACAATTCACAGCACTGCTTCAATTTTATTGCTATTAATCTCATATGTTTATATGTCCATAAATTTACAATAATGTTATAAATTATCAAAAACTCCGCGGAGCAACAAAAACACACGTCCGTTCGCGCCAATTAACAGGTTAGCAAAAAAAAAAAAAAACAAGCACAATTAATGAAATTTAGATTTTGAAGAAAATGCAAAAAACAAGGGCATATTTAAAATTAACTTGGGATCAAACTTTCGAACCGAATTCTTCAAAGCGGGGGCAATTACACCAGAATTTCCATTAAGCAAGACAACCCACACCTCTCACAACTGACGGACGAGGTCCAGACGTACGTACGCTTACAGCTGGACCCAAGGACGTACCGACAATCTCTGAACAGCATTCACAGGTAGTCGGTATCCAAATATATCGACACCCGCCCTGTGAATGCAGTCCTGTGAGTGCAACCACCACCTATAGCAGCTGAGGAGCTCCAGCTGCCTCGGGAGACGCGCTATCCAGGATCAACCCCGACACCCCTAACACTTGCCCGGCATGTAGAGAGTCTCCGCACGACACCAAGCACCTATTCACATGCCCCGCCAAAGCCACTCAACTAACACCCCTCTCTCTGTGGTCCGACCCTGTTAAAACGGCTCGTTTCCTGGACCTCTCGTTAGTTGAGCTTGAAGATAATGATTGAGGGAGCCCGCCAGCCCAGTGGGGCGTAGCTAGCCGCTACAACAACAACAACTACTGGCTACTGGCTATTGGCTACTGAAAGTATGTAAATGTATCCCTTTTAAAAAGATCTTTATATGTTTTCACTATTTCTTCTAAATGTACTTGTCAAACAATTTAAATCACGGATGTTGTCTGTGCTTTTATGTATACTTAGCTAAGATCAATCGCCAGACATAAAACGAAGAACGGTTTTAGTAGCCGTGGCTAGTAGACCGGCAAATATACACTAGTCTTTGTTCATAACAGGGACATAAATAAAAGTTTATTTTGTTATGCATCTATGTGGGTTTAAATAAACCAAAGTCATGGGGCAGACCATTGGAAAGGCATACGAATAGGTTTTCGTAACCGTATACGGAGTCTATGCGTGCTGGAGATAAGAGGTAGCTGTGCCTGCTCGTACAGTCGTTTTGTATTAAATGAAACAGGAAAAATTCGTATTAGAACGAATGGCCATATACATATGTATATTTATTTAGAAATTCAAATGTAAATCATACAAAGGTATATACATATATAAAAATCACTTACACTTTAGGGATTTTCTCTGGTGTTGCTGGATTTTTCGTGAACGCTGGTGATCTCTGAAAGTCAAACGTGGTCCAAAACGGGGTAGACGAGCAAAATTTTCTATTTTGCCTCGGGACCGGCTGTCTTGCCTTATCAAACCAGTTGGTTTCGCAAACTAAAGGATATCCCGTTAAATGCGTTAACTAAAATTAGGCAATGGCAAGCAAAGGCGAAAAATATTTTGTAGACAGGCTGATACCCAACAGTAAATCAGCCTGGAAAAAAATTGTAAATTACCCAGCAGTAAACTGGTTCAGGCCGCTGGCCTAATACCTGCTACTGTTTTTCGACCGGGCGGTACCCGTTGGGACCAGATTTCCCCTGGGTGTTTATGGCGTTAAGTGCTATGGACTTTCCGTAAGCCGTGCTGGCGCTTCGCCGGCCAAGGTGGTGATGGATGTTTGTGGGATGATAAGGGTGATTGTCAACTGGGCTACTCCCGTTGAGTCCAATTTTTTCAGCACCAACATGCTTAACCCATCAGGTCCAATGGCTTTGGAGGCTTTCGCCTACCCGATGACCTCCTTCACCCCGTTGCTGAAGAAGAAAAGTCTTCTGGTAACACCACTTTTGGTCCTGTCTGCCGAAGGATGCAGTGTGAACTGTCGGCTAAAATAGCTCGCGCATCTCTTCGGGTCCGATGACGCGCGATCCCCGAAAGAAATCTCCACTCGGTCGTCGCGCTTCGTCGGGTTGGACAGGGATTTTAAGGTCGACCAAAGTTTGCCCACTGCTGCCCCAAGGTTACAGGACTTCAAATGCTCCTCCCACTTGTCCCGCTTCTGTTTATCCATTAAGCGCCGGATTTCCATATTCAGTGCCCTGATACTTGAGCTATTCGGGTTCACCTGGCGAAAATGATCGTACTCGTCCGCCAGGGCGGTCGCCTCACCCGAAAAATTTGGGCGGATCTCAGGTATCATCCCGGCCGCATTAGTGTCATGACAGGTTTTTGGTTAGATTGCTCTCAATGGTCACGGAAGTAAAGACGATGATCTTTAAAACCCTACTTTATTAAACTTGAGTTCTCAGAAATCTACATAAATTTAAATTGTACCTAAATAAAACTTTAAATAAGTTTTCTTTTATTTTCTTTCTCTTATTTGGTCGACTGTTTCCCATTTGGGTTTCTGACCGCCTGTTTTACCGATAGACCGTTTGAACATATCAAGGTTTTTGTTCTTTATTTATTGCCCCTGCTTCAGCCGAGAATATTGTTTCTAATGTTATGCTGCAGGTAACACTATTTTGTGTTTTTGACCCATCAGTGAAGATAATTTTCCAGCCGCTCAAGTCTAGCGTGTTTCGCAGGATTATGACTACACCGCCTGTATGTCTACTGTGAAAATCACACCTTACCATCTGATAAGCTGGAATCTTTATTTCTGAATCGGTTATTTCCTTTCTTGTGCATGTTTCAAAGCATAGAGTTATACCAGGATCAACAGTCTTAACTAGCCTTTCAAGTTCAGCTTTATTAGATACTAGCAAAGACCCGGCGTGCTTCGCTGCGCCTTTACATTCTGTATGAACAACAGATGTAATGCAATAACTACATTCTTAGTCGGAAAAACCTAAAAATATGGATTTTTCGCACCAAAGCGCATCCTAGTGGCCGTTGTTAGTAATAATAAAATGCAGATACAGATTTCTCGAACCCGAAAACCCCCAGAAGATGAAACAAAACAAATAACAGATTGTCGCATGTCAATTTGACCCACTTTGTGTGGTGTATCTTCCACATTAAAATTTTTTTAAAATCGTTAGGCGTTGTTCCACTTTTTCATCATACAAACCTTTTTTTTCATCTTTTCCCACAACAAAAAAAAAATCAACCAAAATCGGTTTGGTACTTTTGACGCCTGTAAAGGACATACATAAACATTTTTTCGATTTTATATATATAAATTGGTGGTGCAATATGAAAATTGGATTTTGCCACGCCCCTCCGCCCGCAGACCGAAAATCACAAATCGGACTTCACCGTGTCACCCGCCAGAATATTCTGACGATTCCCTGAAAATTTCATCAAAATCGGCCCTGCCGTTTTGGAGTCATACGTTACATACATACACACATCCTGTTTTATATATATAGATTAATCTATTTATATTAAGATATACGCATTGTAAATATCTGTTGCGTTTTTCATTTGAACCTTATTGCTAACAGCCTACCATTTTTTTCAAGTTGGAGTTTTTTGATATAAACAGAACACTCGCGACTAAATGTGTTGTGTTCCACGTCTAAGTTAAGTCCCAAATCTTTGTTAGCATCATAACAAAAACCACAGATTTGTTTTTGGTTACTCTCAGTGCTCCCCCATGCACTTGCTACACCTCAGTTTTTTGTTACCATTGCTAGAGGTATGGTTGAAACCCAAACACTTAAAGGATCTTTCTACGCTTTGCCCATCATAGACGGGACAGCGATCCCATCCTATATTTATTTTCTTTGAGTCCAGTGTTTGTAGGAAGAATTTATGCTCTACCTCTATTAATGCATTAAATTCTGGTATTGCCTCACTACTCCGCTTCGATTTAAATATTTTTACGCATCTCAATTCTGCCTCATACAAAAAACTATTCTGAGCCTTTATCTTTTTTATTATTTCGGTCTCATTGTATTCAGCATTTATATGTGTTAACAATATTTTGGGCTTATTTATTTTAAGCTCGGTAATATCGTACACAGTGGCCGCTGTGGTCGAGTTCGTAGCGGTGCGTGCTATAAGTTGATATACCGGTGAGTTCGATGTTGGAATCTCAGTCAGGGCAAGCAAAATCTTAATGATAGAAAAAGTGTTTTCTAATAGCGGTCACCCCTCGACAGGCAATGGCAAACCTCCGAGAGTATTTTTGCCATGAAAAAGCTTCTCATAAAATACATCTGACGTTCGGAGTCGTAGGTCCCTCCATTGCCGGTATAATATAAAGACGTGTTGCGGTCACCTTGTGCCAATAGCCTCAACTGAGCACTGCTTAAGCGAACATTGCCCTGTTAATTCTTTTCGAACGCTTCCCGAGGGTTGACAGCTGTCTATCGCTTGTCATAGTTGACAAGCAGGTATTTCCGGTGGCAAGTTTTTTTCTTTTTTTGGTCTGACAGCATCCAGCGAAGAAGGCAAACTTTTTGGTCGGCGTATATCGGGCGTAAGTTGCCATATATTTTTGATTGTAAGCCCTCGTTAGGGGCCCAGAGGTGAAAGCAGCGATATCACGGGGCTGATTTTTTTTTGGAGTGAGCCGGATAAGAGTCTGCAATACATTATCGACGGTCAGCAGCAGCCGGTGAGGCGGAGTCTGCAGCGCGACCAGCCTCATAGTGATCGCATTGGTCGAGGCCCGTTTGAAACGCCCTGGTGGTGGTCGTGCCATTGAGCACGGCAACTTCAGCGCGAGCGAAGGCTACCAACTTGCACAAGTCACGTTGCAGCCGACTACGCGGCGCCGGTCGCAGCAAGGTTGGCAAAGTTCATCTCATCGCCACCGCTGGAGAGTTACCGGGAAGGCAAGTGCGCCACAAGCAGAAACCGGTAGCCATCTGAGTGAACCCAGGCACAGACCTGCCATATCCCCGGGAGCGAAAAGCCAAGGCCCATTGCGGCCGAGCAGGTGAGATCGTGACATATGCGTTTGTTTTGTTGCCGCTTCGAGCTAACGGAGGCGAGCGGAAAAGCGGTGCAACAGTTCGCGGGTGCAGGGTCGCCTCAGTTAAAGCAATTCAATTCTTTTCCGACGTGTATGTTATTTAGTATGAGCGGCCGCGAGCCACATGCAAGTATTCTTTAGATATGATTCTTTCGCAAAGAGCGGAATTAAGTTACATTGTTTTCGTCTCTTTGTTTTGCATTGTAGTTTCTTTTAGAATGTAACTGCGCACAGCGTGTATATTTGTACAGTTTTCTTTTTTAAGGGCGGAAAGCCAGAATTAAAACGTTGTGATCTTTAAATCTCACGCGCTAGCGTAATTTAAAGTCCGGGCGATACTAGTCGCTTTTCAAGGCAGGCGCAGTTGCAGGAGGGTCACGTCAGGATCAGGGCAGCAGGTTTTGGAGAGCGCGCAAGCGCCTGCGCAAGACGTCTTGCAGGGTGTTAGCCGACATATGCTGTCGGAGCTGATTTGATACCCCTTTTGCATTGCTTATAACCGCGAGTTCGTCGAGGAACGCAACTAACGTACTTCCTCTTTTTTTTTTTTGCCTGCCCAGTGGGGCTCACTAGCGTGAGATTTAAAGAATTTTGAAATCCATTTGGTATTGTAACTGATAGATAGGGTGCCGATTGGGCCCATTAGTACTTAAGAAACTATCCAGAATGAATTGGAATTAATAAATAAAATTGTATCAGGAATATTTAATTGTAGCGTGAGAAAGTGATTTCCATTTCTAGCTGCGAGACGGACGGACAAGGACGGGAATGAACCGGGGGTAAGTTGTCTGGGGACAGTAGCGTGGAAGCGGGGATCATCTTTGTGGTCGGCGCGACAGGGCGGAAGGGGACATGAAGGGCAGCCAGACGACATCATTGGCGGGGGGGGACAGAGGCGGATATCCCAAAAGGGTAAAGCAGTGGTACGATTATCTTTTTGTATGGTGCGGACGGCATGTGCTGGGGCCACAAGAACCACCCCATAGTCCGGCGAGCTAGTTTGAGCTTCAACGCAAGCGTACCCGTGTGGCGCTTCAGGGCATGCATGACGAGGATACGAGCGCGGGGAACAATTTCCGCGTTTGGACACAAGTGGCTCGTTATCCGAAGACTCGTACGTAACAGACGCACACCACAAATGGTAGGATAAGCTCGGCCAAACACTAAGCTATATAGTGTAAGCGCCAAATATATTATATTATATATACATATATTAATATCGTACACATCTTTATTTAAATTGTTGTTAGTGCAGATTTTATATTTTCTTTTTCTAAAACACTTCTGGCACTTATTACAACTGTACCGTTATTCTTGTTAGATACTCTATCGATTTTCATATTGGACACATCGATCTTGTTTAGGTCCACCCTAGTCTTCTCAACCGTTTGTTTGTTTTTCGGTTTTATAATTATAGGAAGAATGGCCTTCAATGCACTAGCATATGATACACCCTCTGCGCTCTGCGATTTCTCTTGAATTTGGGTTGTTGCTTTATTCACTTCAGTAAATATCTCTTGCTTTTGTTTGCATAGCACACTAGTGGGTGAATCTAATGCACAATGCACAATGCACAAACCCTCTACTCTTTTTATTATTTCGAGTTTTTCCTTTTTATTCTTTTTTATGCTATCAACTAACAATCTAACCTCTTTGGTGTGATTGCTCAACATCTTTTCCATATCGGTTTTTTGCTCTTTAATATTTATTTTATTAGTTTCGGCTATTCTCATAATTTCTTTAAGTGTTGTGAAGAGCCTTCACATCGTACGCAAGACTCTCCTCTGATGCATACGGCAGCTCTTGTTTTGTTTATTTATTTTATTATTTATGTATTTTATTATTCACCCCGTACCTGCTTCGTTGCCGATTTATATCACAATTAACAGCACTGCTTAAATTTTATTGCTATTAATCTCATATGTTTATATGTCCATAAATTTACAATAATGTTATATATTATCAAAAACTCCGCGAAGCAACAAAAACACACATCCGTTCGCGCCAATTAACAGGTTAGCAAAAAAAAAAACAGGCACAGTTAATGAAATTTAGATTTTGAAGAAAATGCAAAAAACAAGGGCATATTTAAAATTAACTTGGGATCAAACTTTCTAGCCGATTTCTTCAAAGCGACAATTAATACCACTCTTATGAATGGAGACTAGTAGCCGCTAGGTAATTACACCAGAACTTCCATTAAGCAAGGCAACCCACACCTCTCACAACTGACGGTCCAGACTTACGTACTCTTACAGCTGGACCCAATGTCGTACGACAATCTCTGAACAGCATTCACAGGTAGTCGGTATCCAAATATATCGACACCCGCCCTGTGAATGCATTCCTGTGAGTGCAACCACCACCTATAGCAGCTGAGGAGCTCCAGCTGCCTCGGGAGACGCGCTATCCAGGATCAACCCCGACACCCCTAACACTTGCCCGGCATGTGGAGAGTCTCCGCACGACACCAAGCACCTATTCACATGCCCGGCCAAAGCCACTCAACTAACACCCCTCTCTCTGTGGTCCGACCCTGTTAAAACGGCTCGTTTCCTGGACCTCTCGTTAGTTGAGCTTGAAGATAATGATTGAGGGAGCCCGCCAGCCCAGTGGGGCGTAGCTAGCCGCTACAACAACAACAACTACTGGCTACTGGCTATTGGCTACTGAAAGTATGTAAATGTATCCCTTTTAAAAAGATCTTTATATGTTTTCACTATTTCTTCTAAATGTACTTGTCAAACAATTTAAATCACGGATGTTGTCTGTGCTTTTATGCATACTTAGCTAAGATCAATCGCCAGACATAAAACGAAGAACGGTTTTAGTAGCCGTGGCTAGTAGACCGGCAAATATACACTAGTCTTTGTTCATAACAGGGACATAAATAAAAGTTTATTTTGTTATGCATCTATGTGGGTTTAAATAAACCAAAGTCATGGGGCAGACCATTGGAAAGGCATACGAATAGGTTTTCGTAACCGTATACGGAGTCTATGCGTGCTGGAGATAAGAGGTAGCTGTGCCTGCTCGTACAGTCGTTTTGTATTAAATGAAACAGGAAAAATTCGTATTAGAACGAATGGCCATATACATATGTATATTTAT
Source organism: Philophylla caesio (assembly GCA_963971545.1). Lineage (NCBI taxonomy): Eukaryota > Metazoa > Arthropoda > Insecta > Diptera > Tephritidae > Philophylla > Philophylla caesio. The sequence continues at coordinate 27,823,470 of OZ020605.1, forward strand.
TTAGAAATTCAAATGTAAATCATACAAAGGTATATACATATATAAAAATCACTTACACTTTAGGGATTTTCTCTGGTGTTGCTGGATTTTTCGTGAACGCTGGTGATCTCTGAAAGTCAAACGTGGTCCAAAACGGGGTAGACGAGCAAAATTTTCTATTTTGCCTCGGGACCGGCTGTCTTGCCTTATCAAACCAGTTGGTTTCGCAAACTAAAGGATATCCCGTTAAATGCGTTAACTAAAATTAGGCAATGGCAAGCAAAGGCGAAAAATATTTTGTAGACAGGCTGATACCCAACAGTAAATCAGCCTGGAAAAAAATTGTAAATTACCCAGCAGTAAACTGGTTCAGGCCGCTGGCCTAATACCTGCTACTGTTTTTCGACCGGGCGGTACCCGTTGGGACCAGATTTCCCCTGGGTGTTTATGGCGTTAAGTGCTATGGACTTTCCGTAAGCCGTGCTGGCGCTTCGCCGGCCAAGGTGGTGATGGATGTTTGTGGGATGATAAGGGTGATTGTCAACTGGGCTACTCCCGTTGAGTCCAATTTTTTCAGCACCAACATGCTTAACCCATCAGGTCCAATGGCTTTGGAGGCTTTCGCCTACCCGATGACCTCCTTCACCCCGTTGCTGAAGAAGAAAAGTCTTCTGGTAACGTCACTTTTGGTCCTGTCTGCCGAAGGATGCAGTGTGAACTGTCGGCTAAAATAGCTCGCGCATCTCTTCGGGTCCGATGACGCGCTATCCCCGAAAGAAATCTCCACTCGGTCGTAGCGCTTCGTCGGGTTGGACAGGGATTTTAAGGTCGACCAAAGTTTGCCCACTGCTGCCCCAAGGTTACAGGACTTCAAATGCTCCTCCCACTTGTCCCGCTTCTGTTTATCCATTAAGCGCCGGATTTCCATATTCAGTGCCCTGATACTTGAGCTATTCGGGTTCACCTGGCGAAAATGATCGTACTCGTCCGCCAGGGCGGTCGCCTCACCCGAAAAATTTGGGCGGATCTCAGGTATCATCCCGGCCGCATTAGTGTCATGACAGGTTTTTGGTTAGATTGCTCTCAATGGTCACGGAAGTAAAGACGATGATCTTTAAAACCCTACTTTATTAAACTTGAGTTCTCAGAAATCTACATAAATTTAAATTGTACCTAAATAAAACTTTAAATAAGTTTTCTTTTATTTTCTTTCTCTTATTTGGTCGACTGTTTCCCATTTGGGTTTCTGACCGCCTGTATTACCGATAGACCGTTTGAACATATCAAGGTTTTTGTTCTTTATTTATTGCCCCTGCTTCAGCCGAGAATATTGTTTCTAATGTTATGCTGCAGGTAACACTATTTTGTGTTTTTGACCCATCAGTGAAGATAATTTTCCAGCCGCTCAAGTCTAGCGTGTTTCGCAGGATTATGACTACACCGCCTGTATGTTTACTGTGAAAATCACACCTTACCATCTGATAAGCTGGAATCTTTATTTCTGAATCGGTTATTTCCTTTCTTGTGCATGTTTCAAAGCATAGAGTTATACCAGGATCAACAGTCTTAACTAGCCTTTCAAGTTCAGCTTTATTAGATACTAGCAAAGACCCGGCGTGCTTCGCTGCGCCTTTACATTCTGTATGAACAACAGATGTAATGCAATAACTACATTCTTAGTCGGAAAAACCTAAAAATATGGATTTTTCGCACCAAAGCGCATCCTAGTGGCCGTTGTTAGTAATAATAAAATGCAGATACAGATTTCTCGAACCCGAAAACCCCCAGAAGATGAAACAAAACAAATAACAGATTGTCGCATGTCAATTTGACCCACTTTGTGTGGTGTATCTTCCACATTAAAATTTTTTTAAAATCGTTAGGCGTTGTTCCACTTTTTCATCATACAAACCTTTTTTTTCATCTTTTCCCACAACAAAAAAAAAAATCAACCAAAATCGGTTTGGTACTTTTGACGCCTGTAAAGGACATACATAAACATTTTTTCGATTTTATATATATAAATTGGTGGTGCAATATGAAAATTGGATTTTGCCACGCCCCTCCGCCCGCAGACCGAAAATCACAAATCGGACTTCACCGTGTCACCCGCCAGAATATTCTGACGATTCCCTGAAAATTTCATCAAAATCGGCCCTGCCGTTTTGGAGTCATACGTTACATACATACACACATCCTGTTTTATATATATAGATTAATCTATTTATATTAAGATATACGCATTGTAAATATCTGTTGCGTTTTTCATTTGAACCTTATTGCTAACAGCCTACCCTTTTTTTCAAGTTGGAGTTTTTTGATATAAACAGAACACTCGCGACTAAATGTGTTGTGTTCCACGTCTAAGTTAAGTCCCAAATCTTTGTTAGCATCATAACAATAACCACAGATTTGTTTTTGGTTACTCTCAGATTTGTGCTCCCCCATGCACTTGCTACACCTCAGTTTTTTGTTACCATTGCTAGAGGTATGGTTGAAACCCAAACACTTAAAGGATCTTTCTACGCTTTGCCCATCATAGACGGGACAGCGATCCCATCCTATATTTATTTTCTTTGAGTCCAGTGTTTGTAGGAAGAATTTATGCTCTACCTCTATTAATGCATTAAATTCTGGTATTGCCTCACTACTCCGCTTCGATTTAAATATTTTTACGCATCTCAATTCTGCCTCATACAAAAAACTATTCTGAGCCTTTATCTTTTTTATTATTTCGGTCTCATTGTATTCAGCATTTATATGTGTTAACAATATTTTGGGCTTATTTATTTTAAGCTCGGTAATATCGTACACAGTGGCCGCTGTGGTCGAGTTCGTAGCGGTGCGTGCTATAAGTTGATATACCGGTGAGTTCGATGTTGGAATCTCAGTCAGGGCAAGCAAAATCTTAATGATAGAAAAAGTGTTTTCTAATAGCGGTCACCCCTCGACAGGCAATGGCAAACCTCCGAGAGTATTTTTGCCATGAAAAAGCTTCTCATAAAATACATCTGACGTTCGGAGTCGTAGGTCCCTCCATTGCCGGTATAATATAAAGACGTGTTGCGGTCACCTTGTGCCAATAGCCTCAACTGAGCACTGCTTAAGCGAACATTGCCCTGTTAATTCTTTTCGAACGCTTCCCGAGGGTTGACAGCTGTCTATCGCTTGTCATAGTTGACAAGCAGGTATTTCCGGTGGCAAGTTTTTTTCTTTTTTTGGTCTGACAGCATCCAGCGAAGAAGGCAAACTTTTTGGTCGGCGTATATCGGGCGTAAGTTGCCATATATTTTTGATTGTAAGCCCTCGTTAGGGGCCCAGAGGTGAAAGCAGCGATATCACGGGGCTGATTTTTTTTTGGAGTGAGCCGGATAAGAGCCTGCAATACATTATCGACGGTCAGCAGCAGCCGGTGAGGCGGAGTCTGCAGCGCGACCAGCCTCATAGTGATCGCATTGGTCGAGGCCCGTTTGAAACGCCCTGGTGGTGGTCGTGCCATTGAGCACGGCAACTTCAGCGCGAGCGAAGGCTACCAACTTGCACAAGTCACGTTGCAGCCGACTACGCGGCGCCGGTCGCAGCACGGTTGGCAAAGTTCATCTCATCGCCACCGCTGGAGAGTTACCGGGAAGGCAAGTGCGCCACAAGCCGAAACCGGTAGCCATCTGAGTGAACCCAGGCACAGACCTGCCATATCCCCGGGAGCGAAAAGCCAAGGCCCATTGCGGCCGAGCAGGTGAGATCGTGACATATGCGTTTGTTTTGTTGCCGCTTCGAGCTAAAGGAGGCGAGCGGAAAAGCGGTGCAACAGTTCGCGGGTGCAGGGTCGCCTCAGTTAAAGCAATTCAATTCTTTTCCGACGTGTATGTTATTTAGTATGAGCGGCCGCGAGCCACATGCAAGTATTCTTTAGATATGATTCTTTCGCAAAGAGCGGAATTAAGTTACATTGTTTTCGTCTCTTTGTTTTGCATTGTAGTTTCTTTTAGAATGTAACTGCGCACAGCGTGTATATTTGTACAGTTTTCTTTTTTAAGGGCGGAAAGCCAGAATTAAAACGTTGTGATCTTTAAATCTCACGCGCTAGCGTAATTTAAAGTCCGGGCGATACTAGTCGCTTTTCAAGGCAGGCGCAGTTGCAGGAGGGTCACGTCAGGATCAGGGCAGCAGGTTTTGGAGAGCGCGCAAGCGCCTGCGCAAGACGTCTTGCAGGGTGTTAGCCGACATATGCTGTCGGAGCTGATTTGATACCCCTTTTGCATTGCTTATAACCGCGAGTTCGTCGAGGAACGCAACTAACGTACTTCCTCTTTTTTTTTTTTGCCTGCCCAGTGGGGCTCACTAGCGTGAGATTTAAAGAATTTTGAAATCCATTTGGTATTGTAACTGATAGATAGGGTGCCGATTGGGCCCATTAGTACTTAAGAAACTATCCAGAATGAATTGGAATTAATAAATAAAATTGTATCATGAATATTTAATTGTAGCGTGAGAAAGTGATTTCCATTTCTAGCTGCGAGACGGACGGACAAGGACGGGAATGAACCGGGGGTAAGTTGTCTGGGGACAGTAGCGTGGAAGCGGGGATCATCTTTGTGGTCGGCGCGACAGGGCGGAAGGGGACATGAAGGGCAGCCAGACGACATCATTGGCGGGGGGGGACAGAGGCGGATATCCCAAAAGGGTAAAGCAGTGGTACGATTATCTTTTTGTATGGTGCGGACGGCATGTGCTGGGGCCACAAGAACCACCCCATAGTCCGGCGAGCTAGTTTGAGCTTCAACGCAAGCGTACTCGTGTGGCGCTTCAGGGCATGCATGACGAGGATACGAGCGCGGGGAACAATTTCCGCGTTTGGACACAAGTGGCTCGTTATCCGAAGACTCGTACGTAACAGACGCACACCACAAATGGTAGGATAAGCTCGGCCAAACACTAAGCTATATAGTGTAAGCGCCAAATATATTATATTATATATACATATATTAATATCGTACACATCTTTATTTAAATTGTTGTTAGTGCAGATTTTATATTTTCTTTTTCTAAAACACTTCTGGCACTTATTACAACTGTACCGTTATTCTTGTTAGATACTCTATCGATTTTCATATTGGACACATCGATCTTATTTAGGTCCACCCTAGTCTTCTCAACCGTTTGTTTGTTTTTCGGTTTTATAATTATAGGAAGAATGGCCTTCAATGCACTAGCATATGATACACCCTCTGCGCTCTGCGATTTCTCTTGAATTTGGGTTGTTGCTTTATTCACTTCAGTAAATATCTCTTGCTTTTGTTTGCATAGCACACTAGTGGATGAATCTAATACACAATGCACAATGCACAAACCCTCTACTCTTTTTATTATTTCGAGTTTTTCCTTTTTATTCTTTTTTATGCTATCAACTAACAATCTAACCTCTTTGGTGTGATTGCTCAACATCTTTTCCATATCGGTTTTTTGCTCTTTAATATTTATTTTATTAGTTTCGGCTATTCTCATAATTTCTTTAAGTGTTGTGAAGAGCCTTCACATCGTACGCAAGACTCTCCTCTGATGCATACGGCAGCTCTTGTTTTGTTTATTTATTTTATTATTTATGTATTTTATTATTCACCCCGTACCTGCTTCGTTGCCGATTTATATCACAATTAACAGCACTGCTTAAATTTTATTGCTATTAATCTCATATGTTTATATGTCCATAAATTTACAATAATGTTATATATTATCAAAAACTCCGCGAAGCAACAAAAACACACGTCCGTTCGCGCCAATTAACAGGTTAGCAAAAAAAAAAACAGGCACACTTAATGAAATTTAGATTTTGAAGAAAATGCAAAAAACAAGGGCATATTTAAAATTAACTTGGGATCAAACTTTCTAGCCGATTTCTTCAAAGCGACAATTAATACCACTCTTATGAATGGAGACTAGTAGCCGCTAGGCAATTACACCAGAACTTCCATTAAGCAAGGCAACCCACACCTCTCACAACTGACGGTCCAGACTTACGTACTCTTACAGCTGGACCCAATGTCGTACGACAATCTCTGAACAGCATTCACAGGTAGTCGGTATCCAAATATATCGACACCCGCCCTGTGAATGCATTCCTGTGAGTGCAACCACCACCTATAGCAGCTGAGGAGCTCCAGCTGCCTCGGGAGACGCGCTATCCAGGATCAACCCCGACACCCCTAACACTTGCCCGGCATGTGGAGAGTCTCCGCACGACACCAAGCACCTATTCACATGCCCGGCCAAAGCCACTCAACTAACACCCCTCTCTCTGTGGTCCGACCCTGTTAAAACGGCTCGTTTCCTGGACCTCTCGTTAGTTGAGCTTGAAGATAATGATTGAGGGAGCCCGCCAGCCCAGTGGGGCGTAGCTAGCCGCTACAACAACAACAACTACTGGCTACTGGCTATTGGCTACTGAAATTATGTAAATGTATCCCTTTTAAAAAGATCTTTATATGTTTTCACTATTTCTTCTAAATGTACTTGTCAAACAATTTAAATCACGGATGTTGTCTGTGCTTTTATGCATACTTAGCTAAGATCAATCGCCAGACATAAAACGAAGAACGGTTTTAGTAGCCGTGGCTAGTAGACCGGCAAATATACACTAGTCTTTGTTCATAACAGGGACATAAATAAAAGTTTATTTTGTTATGCATCTATGTGGGTTTAAATAAACCAAAGTCATGGGGCAGACCATTGGAAAGGCATACGAATAGGTTTTCGTAACCGTATACGGAGTCTATGCGTGCTGGAGATAAGAGGTAGCTGTGCCTGCTCGTACAGTCGTTTTGTATTAAATGAAACAGGAAAAATTCGTATTAGAACGAATGGCCATATACATATGTATATTTATTTAGAAATTCAAATGTAAATCATACAAAGGTATATACATATATAAAAATCACTTACACTTTAGGGATTTTCTCTGGTGTTGCTGGATTTTTCGTGAACGCTGGTGATCTCTGAAAGTCAAACGTGGTCCAAAACGGGGTAGACGAGCAAAATTTTCTATTTTGCCTCGGGACCGGCTGTCTTGCCTTATCAAACCAGTTGGTTTCGCAAACTAAAGGATATCCCGTTAAATGCGTTAACTAAAATTAGGCAATGGCAAGCAAAGGCGAAAAATATTTTGTAGACAGGCTGATACCCAACAGTAAATCAGCCTGGAAAAAAATTGTAAATTACCCAGCAGTAAACTGGTTCAGGCCGCTGGCCTAATACCTGCTACTGTTTTTCGACCGGGCGGTACCCGTTGGGACCAGATTTCCCCTGGGTGTTTATGGCGTTAAGTGCTATGGACTTTCCGTAAGCCATGCTGGCGCTTCGCCGGCCAAGGTGGTGATGGATGTTTGTGGGATGATAAGGGTGATTGTCAACTGGGCTACTCCCGTTGAGTCCAATTTTTTCAGCACCAACATGCTTAACCCATCAGGTCCAATGGCTTTGGAGGCTTTCGCCTACCCGATGACCTCCTTCACCCCGTTGCTGTAGAAGAAAAGTCTTCTGGTAACGTCACTTTTGGTCCTGTCTGCCGAAGGATGCAGTGTGAACTGTCGGCTAAAATAGCTCGCGCATCTCTTCGGGTCCGATGACGCGCGATCCCCGAAAGAAATCTCCACTCGGTCGTCGCGCTTCGTCGGGTTGGACAGGGATTTTAAGGTCGACCAAAGTTTGCCCACTGCTGCCCCAAGGTTACAGGACTTCAAATGCTCCTCCCACTTGTCCCGCTTCTGTTTATCCATTAAGCGCCGGATTTCCATATTCAGTGCCCTGATACTTGAGCTATTCGGGTTCACCTGGCGAAAATGATCGTACTCGTCCGCCAGGGCGGTCGCCTCACCCGAAAAATTTGGGCGGATCTCAGGTATCATCCCGGCCGCATTAGTGTCATGACAGGTTTTTGGTTAGATTGCTCTCAATGGTCACGGAAGTAAAGACGATGATCTTTAAAACCCTACTTTATTAAACTTGAGTTCTCAGAAATCTACATAAATTTAAATTGTACCTAAATAAAACTTTAAATAAGTTTTCTTTTATTTTCTTTCTCTTATTTGGTCGACTGTTTCCCATTTGGGTTTCTGACCGCCTGTATTACCGATAGACCGTTTGAACATATCAAGGTTTTTGTTCTTTATTTATTGCCCCTGCTTCAGCCGAGAATATTGTTTCTAATGTTATGCTGCAGGTAACACTATTTTGTGTTTTTGACCCATCAGTGAAGATAATTTTCCAGCCGCTCAAGTCTAGCGTGTTTCGCAGGATTATGACTACACCGCCTGTATGTCTACTGTGAAAATCACACCTTACCATCTGATAAGCTGGAATCTTTATTTCTGAATCGGTTATTTCCTTTCTTGTGCATGTTTCAAAGCATAGAGTTATACCAGGATCAACAGTCTTAACTAGCCTTTCAAGTTCAGCTTTATTAGATACTAGCAAAGACCCGGCGTGCTTCGCTGCGCCTTTACATTCTGTATGAACAACAGATGTAATGCAATAACTACATTCTTAGTCGGAAAAACCTAAAAATATGGATTTTTCGCACCAAAGCGCATCCTAGTGGCCGTTGTTAGTAATAATAAAATGCAGATACAGATTTCTCGAACCCGAAAACCCCCAGAAGATGAAACAAAACAAATAACAGATTGTCGCATGTCAATTTGACCCACTTTGTGTGGTGTATCTTCCACATTCTTTAAAATCGTTAGACGTTGTTCCACTTTTTCATCATACAAACCTTTTTTTTTCATCTTTTCCCACAACAAAAAAAAAAAATCAACCAAAATCGGTTTGGTACTTTTGACGCCTGTAAAGGACATACATAAACATTTTTTCGATTTTATATATATAAATTGGTGGTGCAATATGAAAATTGGATTTTGCCACGCCCCTCCGCTCGCAGACCGAAAATCACAAATCGGACTTCACCATGTCACCCGCCAGAATATTCTGACGATTCCCTGAAAATTTCATCAAAATCGGCCCTGCCGTTTTGGAGTCATACGTTACATACATACACACATCCTGTTTTATATATATAGATTAATCTATTTATATTAAGATATACGCATTGTAAATATCTGTTGCGTTTTTCATTTGAACCTTATTGCTAACAGCCTACCCTTTTTTTCAAGTTGGAGTTTTTTGATATAAACAGAACACTCGCGACTAAATGTGTTGTGTTCCACGTCTAAGTTAAGTCCCAAATCTTTGTTAGCATCATAACAATAACCACAGATTTGTTTTTGGTTACTCTCAGATTTGTGCTCCCCCATGCACTTGCTACACCTCAGTTTTTTGTTACCATTGCTAGAGGTATGGTTGAAACCCAAACACTTAAAGGATCTTTCTACGCTTTGCCCATCATAGACGGGACAGCGATCCCATCCTATATTTATTTTCTTTGAGTCCAGTGTTTGTAGGAAGAATTTATGCTCTACCTCTATTAATGCATTAAATTCTGGTATTGCCTCACTACTCCGCTTCGATTTAAATATTTTTACGCATCTCAATTCTGCCTCATACAAAAAACTAGTCTGAGCCTTTATCTTTTTTATTATTTCGGTCTCATTGTATTCAGCATTTATATGTGTTAACAATATTTTGGGCTTATTTATTTTAAGCTCGGTAATATCGTACACAGTGGCCGCTGTGGTCGAGTTCGTAGCGGTGCGTGCTATAAGTTGATATACCGGTGAGTTCGATGTTGGAATCTCAGTCAGGGCAAGCAAAATCTTAATGATAGAAAAAGTGTTTTCTAATAGCGGTCACCCCTCGACAGGCAATGGCAAACCTCCGAGAGTATTTTTGCCATGAAAAAGCTTCTCATAAAATACATCTGACGTTCGGAGTCGTAGGTCCCTCCATTGCCGGTATAATATAAAGACGTGTTGCGGTCACCTTGTGCCAATAGCCTCAACTGAGCACTGCTTAAGCGAACATTGCCCTGTTAATTCTTTTCGAACGCTTCCCGAGGGTTGACAGCTGTCTATCGCTTGTCATAGTTGACAAGCAGGTATTTCCGGTGGCAAGTTTTTTTCTTTTTTTGGTCTGACAGCATCCAGCGAAGAAGGCAAACTTTTTGGTCGGCGTATATCGGGCGTAAGTTGCCATATATTTTTGATTGTAAGCCCTCGTTAGGGGCCCAGAGGTGAAAGCAGCGATATCACGGGGCTGATTTTTTTTTGGAGTGAGCCGGATAAGAGCCTGCAATACATTATCGACGGTCAGCAGCAGCCGGTGAGGCGGAGTCTGCAGCGCGACCAGCCTCATAGTGATCGCATTGGTCGAGGCCCGTTTGAAACGCCCTGGTGGTGGTCGTGCCATTGAGCACGGCAACTTCAGCGCGAGCGAAGGCTACCAACTTGCACAAGTCACGTTGCAGCCGACTACGCGGCGCCGGTCGCAGCAAGGTTGGCAAAGTTCATCTCATCGCCACCGCTGGAGAGTTACCGGGAAGGCAAGTGCGCCACAAGCAGAAACCGGTAGCCATCTGAGTGAACCCAGGCACAGACCTGCCATATCCCCGGGAGCGAAAAGCCAAGGCCCATTGCGGCCGAGCAGGTGAGATCGTGACATATGCGTTTGTTTTGTTGCCGCTTCGAGCTAACGGAGGCGAGCGGAAAAGCGGTGCAACAGTTCGCGGGTGCAGGGTCGCCTCAGTTAAAGCAATTCAATTCTTTTCCGACGTGTATGTTATTTAGTATGAGCGGCCGCGAGCCACATGCAAGTATTCTTTAGATATGATTCTTTCGCAAAGAGCGGAATTAAGTTACATTGTTTTCGTCTCTTTGTTTTGCATTGTAGTTTCTTTTAGAATGTAACTGCGCACAGCGTGTATATTTGTACAGTTTTCTTTTTTAAGGGCGGAAAGCCAGAATTAAAACGTTGTGATCTTTAAATCTCACGCGCTAGCGTAATTTAAAGTCCGGGCGATACTAGTCGCTTTTCAAGGCAGGCGCAGTTGCAGGAGGGTCACGTCAGGATCAGGGCAGCAGGTTTTGGAGAGCGCGCAAGCGCCTGCGCAAGACGTCTTGCAGGGTGTTAGCCGACATATGCTGTCGGAGCTGATTTGATACCCCTTTTGCATTGCTTATAACCGCGAGTTCGTCGAGGAACGCAACTAACGTACTTCCTCTTTTTTTTTTTTGCCTGCCCAGTGGGGCTCACTAGCGTGAGATTTAAAGAATTTTGAAATCCATTTGGTATTGTAACTGATAGATAGGGTGCCGATTGGGCCCATTAGTACTTAAGAAACTATCCAGAATGAATTGGAATTAATAAATAAAATTGTATCATGAATATTTAATTGTAGCGTGAGAAAGTGATTTCCATTTCTAGCTGCGAGACGGACGGACAAGGACGGGAATGAACCGGGGGTAAGTTGTCTGGGGACAGTAGCGTGGAAGCGGGGATCATCTTTGTGGTCGGCGCGACAGGGCGGAAGGGGACATGAAGGGCAGCCAGACGACATCATTGGCGGGGGGGGACAGAGGCGGATATCCCAAAAGGGTAAAGCAGTGGTACGATTATCTTTTTGTATGGTGCGGACGGCATGTGCTGGGGCCACAAGAACCACCCCATAGTCCGGCGAGCTAGTTTGAGCTTCAACGCAAGCGTACTCGTGTGGCGCTTCAGGGCATGCATGACGAGGATACGAGCGCGGGGAACAATTTCCGCGTTTGGACACAAGTGGCTCGTTATCCGAAGACTCGTACGTAACAGACGCACACCACAAATGGTAGGATAAGCTCGGCCAAACACTAAGCTATATAGTGTAAGCGCCAAATATATTATATTATATATACATATATTAATATCGTACACATCTTTATTTAAATTGTTGTTAGTGCAGATTTTATATTTTCTTTTTCTAAAACACTTCTGGCACTTATTACAACTGTACCGTTATTCTTGTTAGATACTCTATCGATTTTCATATTGGACACATCGATCTTATTTAGGTCCACCCTAGTCTTCTCAACCGTTTGTTTGTTTTTCGGTTTTATAATTATAGGAAGAATGGCCTTCAATGCACTAGCATATGATACACCCTCTGCGCTCTGCGATTTCTCTTGAATTTGGGTTGTTGCTTTATTCACTTCAGTAAATATCTCTTGCTTTTGTTTGCATAGCACACTAGTGGATGAATCTAATACACAATGCACAATGCACAAACCCTCTACTCTTTTTATTATTTCGAGTTTTTCCTTTTTATTCTTTTTTATGCTATCAACTAACAATCTAACCTCTTTGGTGTGATTGCTCAACATCTTTTCCATATCGGTTTTTTGCTCTTTAATATTTATTTTATTAGTTTCGGCTATTCTCATAATTTCTTTAAGTGTTGTGAAGAGCCTTCACATCGTACGCAAGACTCTCCTCTGATGCATACGGCAGCTCTTGTTTTGTTTATTTATTTTATTATTTATGTATTTTATTATTCACCCCGTACCTGCTTCGTTGCCGATTTATATCACAATTAACAGCACTGCTTAAATTTTATTGCTATTAATCTCATATGTTTATATGTCCATAAATTTACAATAATGTTATATATTATCAAAAACTCCGCGAAGCAACAAAAACACACGTCCGTTCGCGCCAATTAACAGGTTAGCAAAAAAAAAAACAGGCACAGTTAATGAAATTTAGATTTTGAAGAAAATGCAAAAAACAAGGGCATATTTAAAATTAACTTGGGATCAAACTTTCTAGCCGATTTCTTCAAAGCGACAATTAATACCACTCTTATGAATGGAGACTAGTAGCCGCTAGGCAATTACACCAGAACTTCCATTAAGCAAGGCAACCCACACCTCTCACAACTGACGGTCCAGACTTACGTACTCTTACAGCTGGACCCAATGTCGTACGACAATCTCTGAACAGCATTCACAGGTAGTCGGTATCCAAATATATCGACACCCGCCCTGTGAATGCAGTCCTGGGAGTTCAACCACCACCTATAGCAGCTGAGAAGCTCTAGCTGCCTCGGGAGACGCGCGTCACTCTGGCTCAACTCCGATCTGGATATTGTTGCAGGTTAAACTCCTACCTATCCAGGATCAACCCCGACACCCCGAACACTTGCCCGGCATGTGGAGAGTCTCCGCACGACACCAATCACCTATTCACATGCCCGGCCAAACCCACTCAACTAACACCCCTCTCCCTGTGGTCCGACACTGTTGAAACGGCTCGTTTCCTGGGCCTCTCCTTAGTTGAGCTTGACGATAATGATTGAGGGAGCCCGCCAGCCCAGTGGGCGTAGCTAGTCGCTACAACAACAACAACTACTGGCTAGTGGCTATCGGCTACTGAAAGTATGTAAATGTTTCCCTTTTAAAAAGATCTTTATATGTTTTCACTATTTCTTCTAAATGTACTTGTCAAACAATTTAAATCACGGATGTTGTCTGTGCTTTAATGTATACTTAGCTGAGATCAATCGCCAGACATAAAACGAAGAACGGTTTTAGTAGCCGTGGTCTTTGTACATAATAGGGTCATAAATAAAAGTTTATTTTGTTATGCATCTTTGTGGATTTAAATAAACCAAAGTCATGGGGCAGACCATTGGAAAGGCATACGAATAGGTTTTCGTAACCGTATACGGAGTCTTTTTTTCGTGAACGCTGGTGATCTCTGGAAGTCAAACGTGGTCCAAAACGGGGTAGACGAGCAAAATTTTCTATTTTGCCTCGGGACCGGCTGTCTTGCCTTAGCAAACCAGTTGGTTTCGCGAACTAAAGGATATCCCGTTAAATGCGTTAACTAAAATTAGGCAATGGCAAGCAAAGGCGAAAAATATTTTGTAGACAGGCTGATACCCAGCAGTAAATCAGCCTGGAAAAAAATTGTAAATTACCCAGCAGTAAACTGGTTCAGGCCGCTGGCCTAAACACCTACTGTTTTTCGACCGGGCGGTACCCGTTGGACCAGATTGCCCCTGAGTGTTTATGGCGTTAAGTGCTATGCACTTTCCGTAAACCGTGCTGGCGCTTCGATGGCCAAGGTGGTGATGGATGTTTTTGGGACGATAAGGGTGATTGTCAACTAGGCTACTCCCGTTGAGCCCAATTTTTTCAGCACCAACATGCTTAACCCATCAGGTCCAATGGCTTTGGAGGCTTTCGCCTACCCGATGACCTCCTTCACCTCGTTGCTGAAGAAGACAATTGGTGCGTAAGGTTTTTGTTTACGCAGCCTTCTGGTAACGTCACGTTTGGTCCTGTCTGCTGAAGGATGCAGTGTGAACTGTCGGCTAAAATAGCTCTCGCATCTCTTCGGGTCCGATGACGCGCGATCCCCGAAAGAAATCTCCACTCGCTCGTCGCGCTTCGTCGGGTTGGACAGGGATTTTAAGGTCGACCAAAGTTTGCCCACTGCTGCCCCAAGGTTACAGGACTTCAAATGCTCCTCCCACTTGTCCCGCTTCTGTTTATCCATTAAGCGCCGGATTTCCATATTCAGTGCCCTGATGCTTGAGCTATTCGGGTTCACCTGGCGAAAGTGATCGTACTCGTCCGCCAGGGCGGTCGCCTCACCCGGAAAATTTTGGCGGATCTCAGGTATGTTGTTGTTGTAGCGGCTAGCTACACCCCACTGGGCTGGCGGGCTCCCTCAATCATTATCGTCAAGCTCAACTAACGAAAGGTCAAGGAAACGAGCCGTTTCAACAGGGTCGGACCATAGGGAGAGGGGTGTTAGTTGAGTAGGTTTGGCCGAGCATGTGAATAGGTGATTGGTGTCGTGCGGAGACTCTCCACATGCTGGGCAAGTGTTGGCGGTGTCGGGGTTGATCCTGGATAGGTAGGAGTTTAACCTGCTACAATATCCAGATCTGAGTTGAGCCAGAGTGACGCGGGTCTCACGACGCAGCTGGAGCTCCTCAGCTGCTATGGGTGGTGGTTGGACTCCCAGGACTGCACTCACAGGGCGGGTGTCGATGTATTTGGACACCGAATCCCTGTGAATGCTGTCCAGATCCTGTCGGTACGTCCTTGGGTCCAGCGGTAAGCGTACGTATGTCTGGAACTCGTCCGTCAGTTGTGAGAGATGTGCCCTGATGTGCCTGGGTGCCGGCTCCAGCGCGAGCAGGTCTCTATTGGAGTGCCCCGGACGGTGGCATCCCGTCACTGTCCTGAGTGCGGCGTTCTGACAGGTCTCCAGTCTTGACCACTGAGTCCTGCTAGTTCCAGGCGACCATATTGGCGCAGCATAATTGAGAACCGGCCGGCCAATGGTCTTGTATGTTGCCAACAACGTTTCTTCGGCTTTGCCCCAAGTGCTGACGGCGAGGGACTTGAGGACTTTGTTGCGGCTCTGTACCTTGTCGACGATTGCGGTTGTATGCGCTGAGAAGGAGACCACGCTGTCGAGGGTGACTCCCAGGATCATTGGGTGGTTAACCATCGGAATGGGGGTCCCCTCGATGTGGATGTCGAGGGTGAGCCTGACCTCCTTCGTCCAAGATGTGAACAAGGTCGCCGTGGACTTAGCAGGAGACAGCGTCAAATTCCGTCCCGTAAAGTAATGAGCAAGCTCTGGGAGGTAGCTGTTCACTTTAGAGCACAAGCCATCAATTCCATTGCCGGTAGCCATTATCGTGCAGTCGTCGGCATACGAGACCTCTGGCGGGGAAGGGAGTCGCGAGATGTAAAATTTGAATAATAGGGGGGATAGGACGCCACCCTGTGGTACCCCCTGCTTAATTCTTCTCGCTTTCGACACTGAGTTACGGTAGCACACCGACGCTTGACGACCACACAGGTAGTTTGCGGTCCATCGCCTCAACGCCGCTGGGAGAGGTGAGGCCTCCACATCCTTCAGCGGGATGGAGTAGCTGACTGTGTCGAAGACCTTCGACAATTCCAGAGCCACGAGGACGGATCTCTCACAGGGGCGGTTGCCGTTGAGACCACGATTAACCTGAGTGTTTATTGCGTTAAGTGCCGTTGTAGTGCTATGCACTTTCCGGAAGCCGTGTTGATGCTTCGCCGGGCTGAGGTAGTGATTGTAATGCGGGAGCAGCAGGGCCTCAAGTCTTGACCACTGGAGAAAGCAGGGAGATCGGCCGGTAGGACTCGCCTTGGCCGGCCGGTTTCCCTGGTTTCAGCAGTGGTATCACCCTACTGGTCTTCCAGATATCCGGAATGACCAGGGTGCTTAAAGACAGATTGAGGACCTTGGTGAGATATGCTACTCCCGCGGTGCCCAATTTTTTCAGCATCAACATGCTTAACCCGTCTGGGCCAATGGATTTGGAGGCTTTCGCCTTCCCGATGGCTTTCTTCACCTCAGTGGTAGAGAGGACAATTGGTGCGCTCGGTGTTGACTTGCGCAGCCTTCTGGTGACTGACCGTTTGGTCCTGTCGGCCGAAGGATGCAGTGTTCATTGTCGACTAAAATAGTTCGCGCATCGCTTCGGGTCCGACGAGGCGTGGTCTCCAAAGGAGATTTCTGTTCGATCATCACGCCTCGTCGGGTTGGACAGGGACCTCACGGTCGACCATAATTTGCCCACTCCGGCACCGAGGTTGCAGGACTTCAGGTGCTCCCTCCACTTGTTCCGCTTATGTACGTTAACCAGGCGTTGGATCTCCCCGTTTAGTTGCCTAAGATGGGGATTACCGGGGTCCGCCTGCCGAAGGTGGTCGCGTTCTTCCGCCAGAGACACCGCCTCACCCGGGAAGTCAGGTCGGATCACGGGGATCCTACCTGCCGGAATGAAGTGGGCTGCAGCGGACTTCACCACCCTGCGTAACTCGCGCTCACCAACGCGAACGTCGGTAGGAGTTGAGAGAGCACCGAAGGCGTCTTCAGTGAAATCCTCGAACCGCTCCCAGTCAGCTTTTTTGAAGTTGACATAGGTGTGGCGGTCCGAGGCAACATAGTTGGCAGGTCTGTCAATCGAGATGACTATGGATAGGTGGTCTGATGCAAGCGATAGCATAGATCGCCACGTTATGCTATTTATCAGACCCGCGCTAGCTATTGATAGATCTGGCGAGCTGCTGCAACTACCGACAATCCTGGTGGGGGCTTCGTCGTTCATGGTGCCGAATGTCGAATCGTCTATCTGCTCTGCCAAAATATTTCCCCTACGATCGTTTGATAGGCTTGAGAACCAAAGATCGTGATGCGCGTTGAAGTCTCCAACTACCAAACGGTTTTCACCACTGAGGAGCGCACCTATGTCAGGGTGATATCCAGCGGGGCAGCAGGAGACAGGGGGTATGTATATATTAAATATTTCGAGCTCGACATCGCCTGACCGGACAGCAATCCCTTGACATTCTAAGGTGTTATCCCTTGGGTCGATGTCTACGTCGATGAGACGATACTGCACGGTGTTGTGTAGAATGAAGGCTAGGCCTCCACCATTACCTCGCTCGCGATCTCTGCGAAGCACGTTGTAGCCATCGCAGTTCGTTAAGGTTGAACTGCGACGTAGCTTCGTTTCTTGGATATTAACAGCCCGTGCCGAGCCATGAAGGCAACCACCTCCGAGATCTTGCTCGAGGGTCCGTTGCAGTTGAACTGTAGGAGTCTCGTCTGTCTCGGTAAGGTTGTCGCGTTGAGGGGGGTGAATTACTGGATCCGAGGGCCGGCCCGTCCCGGCTGCGCATCTCGCTGTGGTTGTGGGGGCCCAACGGTTGTTGTGGGCGGTGTTGTGAGCGACACTTGTGGGGGGTTGTTGCGGCTGCAGGAAGCGGTAAAGCTCTCAGACCAGTCCCTTGTGGTGCGTAGGCCAGAGCACGCCCGGCATACACAACAGACAGTAGGTGTTGGTTGGCGCCACGTGTGGAGGAGCGAGGGGGGGGTTGGGGAGGTTAGGTGTTGCTGTGAGCTCCGGGGAGCCGTGGAGGCAGGGGGTGCGGTGAGGCACCGGCGCGGGGGATGACGTGGAGGCTTGGGGCGCTTGAGTGCGCGAGCAACACTGGCCCACATAGGTTGTGGACCTTCCCTAGTTTTCTTAAGGCCTAAGCAGACCTTAAGATGGCACCATCCGTTGCACGAATTACACCTCACCGAAGTGGAATTCGAATGGAGCCTTCTCTGGCAGAAGCAGCAGAAATAGGTTTCTGGGCCAGGGTTAGACTCGACGCCCGCCCTGGCCAGAAGTATGAGTAGCAAACCTGCTGCTAGGTATTGCACCCAAGAGGAAATAAAATGGGGGTGTCCGGCAGCCTAAGTGGGGTTAGGTCGCCGAAACAACAGTCCTTGGTCGGATGAAATCCGAGTCACTTCGGTAACGTAGAACCGACTGTCGTGGAAGTGCGGATCTCAGGTATCATCCCGGCCGCATTAGTGTCATGACAGTTTTTTGGGTAGAATGCTCTCAATGGTCACGGAAGTAAAGACGATGATCTTTAAAACCCTACTTTTTTAAACTTGAGTTCTCAGAAATCTACATAAATTTAAATTGAACCTAATTAAAACTTTAAAGGAGGCAAATGCTGGCGTATATTCGAATTTGTGTCATTTGAATTCCGGTTACGTCAGTGCAATCGCGCATTCTTGAAAGAATCAATCTCATTCACCTTGAATCTTAATAGGTGAATGGAAATAACTTATTCCGTCTTTAAAGTGGAAACAAAACCGATGTGTGCAACTACTGGCCTATTTCGATGCTCTCCAATGTTTCAAAAGTTTTTGAAAGCGTGGTGAAGAATACGATTTATTTGTCGGCTTGGATTTATCCTAGTCACCCGATAGTCTCTAACCTGGCTGTTTTCTCGGAGTTTTGCATGTCTGCATAGAGAAGAAGATTGCGCCTTCCCAAAATACGTCACGCATTTTGTGAGTGAGCGAAAGAGAGGGTAAAGATGAGTAAAGTGGAAGAGCGACCTCAAAACTGCTTTGGACTTGGGTAATTTTTTACCTAAACTAAATTTTTTTATTATATTTGAACGAATTTGGTGTGTTTTTTTTTGGTTCTGTTTATCCATTAAGCGCCGGATTTCCATATTCAGTTCATAGGAGCTTAATCGTTTTCGTGAAGATAATTTTCCAGCCGCTCAAGTCTAGCGTGTTTCGCAGGATTATGACTACACCGCCTGTATGTCTACTGTGAAAATCACACCTTACCATCTGATAAGCTGGAATCTTTATTTCTGAATCGGTTATTTCCTCTGTTGTGCATGTTTCAAAGCATAGAATTATACCAGGATCAACAGTCTCAATTAGCCTTTCAAGTTCAGCTTTATTAGATACTAGCAAATACCCGGCGTGCTTCGCTGCGCCTTTACATTCTGTATGAACAACAGATGTAATACAATAACTACATTTTTAGTCGGAAAAGCCTAAAAATATGGATTTTCGCACCAAAGCGCATCCTAGTGGCCGTTTTTAGTAAAAATAAAATGCAGATACAGATTTCTCGAACCCGGAAACCCCCAGAAGATGAAACAAAACAAATAGCAGATTGTCGCATGTCAATTTGACCCACGTTGTGTGGTGTATCTTCCACATTAAAATTTCTTTAAAATCGTTGGCGTTGTTCCACTTTTTTATCATACAAACCTTTTCTTTTTTCATCTTTTACCACAACAAAAAAAAATCAACCAAAATCGGGTTGGTACTTTTGACGCCTGTAAAGGACACACATAAACATTTTTTCGATTTTATATATATAGTAGATTGGTGGTGCAATATGAAAATTGGATTTTGCCACGCCCCTCCGCCCGCAGACCGAAAATCACAAATCGGACTTCACCGTGTCACCCGCCTGAATATTCTGACGATTCCCTGAAAATTTCATCAAAATCGGCCCAGCCGTTTTGGAGTCCATACGTTACGTACATACACACATGTTTTATATATATGGATTAAACTAGTTATATTAAGATATACGCATTTTAAATATCTGTTGCGTTTTTCATTTGAACCTAATTGCTAACAGCCTACCTTTTTTTCAAGTTGGAGTTTTTTGATATAAACAGAACACTCGCGATTAAATGTGTTGTGTTCCACGTCTAAGTTAAGTCCCAAATCTTTGTTAGCATCATAACAATAACTACAGATTTGTTTTTGGTTACTCTCAGATTTGTGCTCCCCATGCACTTGCTTCACCTCAGTTTTTTGTTACAATTGCTAGAGGTATGGTTGAAACCCAAACACTTAAAGGATCTTTCTACGCTTTGCCCATCATAGACGGGACAGCGATCCCATCCTATATTTATTTTCTTTGAGTCCAGTGTTTGTACGACGAATTTATGCTCTACCTCTATTAATGCATTAAATTCTGGTATTGCCTCACTACTCCGCTTTGATTTAAATATTTTTACGCATCTCAATTCTGCCTCATACAAAAAACTATTCTGAGCCTTTATCTTTTTTATTATTTCGGTCTCATTGTATTCAGCATTTATATGTGTTAACAATATTTTGGGCTTATTTATTTTAGGCCCGGTAATATCGTACACAGTGGCCGCTGTGGTCGAGTTCGTAGCGGTGCGTGCTATAAGTTGATATACCGGTGAGTTCGATATTCGAATCTCAGTCAGGGCAATCAAAATCTTAATGATAGAAAAAGTGTTTTCTAATAGCGGTCACCCCTCTACAGGCAATGGCAAACCTCCGAGGGTATTTTTGCCATGAAAAAGCTTCTTATAAAATACATCTGACGTTCGGAGTCGGCACAAAACTGTAGGTCCCTCCATTGCCGGTATAATATAAAGACGCACACCACAAATGGTAGGATAAGCTCGGCCAAACACTGATCTATATAGTGTAAGCGCCAAATATATTATATTATATATATTAATATCGTACACATCTTTATTTAAATTGTTGTTAGTGCAGATTTTATATTTTCTTTTTCTAAAACACTTCTAGCACTAATTACAACTGTACCGTTATTCTTGTTAGATACTCTATCGATGCACTGGCATATGATACACCCTCTGTCCTCTGCGCTTTCTCTTGAATTTGGGTTGTTGCTTTATTCACTTCAGTAAATATCTCTTGCTTTTGTTTGCATAGCACACTAGTGGATGAATCTAATACACAATGCACAAACCCTCTACTCTTTTTATTATTTCGAGTTTTTCCGTTTTATTCTTTTTTATGCTATCAACTAACAATCTAACCTCTTTGGTGTGATTGCTCAACATCTTTTCCATATCGGTTTTTTGCTCTTTAATATATATTTTATTAGTTTCGGCTATTCTCATAATTTCTTTAAGTGTTGTTAAGAGCCTTCACATCGTACGACAGACTCTCCTCTGATGCATACGGCAGCTCTTGTTTTGTTTATTTATTTTATTATTTATGTATTTTATTATTCACCCTATACCTGCTTCGTTGCCGATTTATATCACAATTCACAGCTCTGCGTCAATTTTATTGCTATTAATCTCATATGTTTATATGTCCATAAATTTACAATAATGTTATATATTATCAAAACCTCCGGCGGAGCAACAAAAACACACGTCCGTTCGCGACCAAATTAACAGGTTAGCAAAAAAAAAAAAAAAACAGGCACAGTTAATGAAATTTAGATTTTGAAGAAAATGCAAAAAACAAGGGCATCAAGGGCAACAAGGGAGTCCAACCACCACCTATAGCAGCTGAGCAGCTCCAGCTGCCTCGGGAGACGCGCGAGTCTCTGGCTCAACTCCGATCTGGATATTGTAGCAGGTTAAACTCCTACCTATTTTATGTATACTGAGCTGAGATCAATCGCCAGACATAAAACGAAGAACGGTTTTAGTACCCGTGGATAGTAGACCGGCAAATGTACACTAGTCTTTGTACATAATAGGTACATAAATAAAAGTTTATTTTGTTATGCACCTATGTGGATTTAAATAAACCAAAGTCATGGGGCAGACCATTGGAAAGGCATACGAATAGGTTTTCGTAATCGTATACGGAGTCTATGCGTGCTGGAGATAAGAGGTAGCTGTGCCTGCTCGTACAGTCGTTTTGAATTAAATGAAATAGGAAAATTCGTATTAGAACGAATGGCCATATACATACATATGTATATATATTTAGAAATTCAAATGTAAATCTTACAAAGGTATATACATACATAAAAATCACTTACACTTTAGGGATTTTCTCTGGTGTTGGCTGGCAGGCTTTTTTTTCGAGAACGCTGGTGATCTCTCGAAGTGAAACGTGGTCCAAAACGGGGTAGACGAGCAAAATTTTTTATTTTGCCTCGGGACCGGCTGTCTTGCCTTAGCACCTGCTACTGTTTTTCGACCGGGCGGTACCCGTTGGGACCAGATTGTACCTGGGTGTTTATGGCGTTAAGTGCTAAGCACTTTCCGTAAGCCGTGCTGGCGCTTCGCCGGCGAAGGTGGTGATGGATGTTTTTGGGATGATAAGGGTGATTGTCAACTGGGCTACTCCCGTTGAGTCCAATTTTTTCAGCACCAACATGCTTAACCCATCAGGTCCAATGGCTTTGGAGGCTTTCGCCTACCCGATGACCTCCTTCACCTCGTTGCTGAAGAAGACAATTGGTGCGTAAGGTTTTTGGTTACGCAGCCTTCTGGTGACGTCACGTTTGGTCCTGTCCTGCGATGACGCGCGATCCCCGAAAGAAATCTCCACTCCGTCGTCGCGCTTCGTCGGGTTGGACAGGGCTTTTAAGGTCGACCAAAGTTTGCCCACTGCTGCCCCAAGGTTACAGGACTTCAAATGCTCCTCCCACTTGTCCCGCTTCTGTTTATCCATTAAGCGCCGGATTTCCATATTCAGTGCCCTGATACTTGAGCTATTCGGGTTCACCTGGCGAAAGTGATCGTACTCGTCCGCCAGGGCGGTCGCCTCACCCGGAAAATTTTGGCAGATCTCAGGTATCATCCCGGCCGCATTAGTGTCATGACAGTTTTTTGGTTAGAATGCTCTCAATAGTCACGGAAGTAAAGACGATACTCTTTAAAACCCTACTTTGTTAAACTAGAGTTCTAAGAAATCTACATAAATTTGAATTGTACCTAAATAAAACTTTAAAGAAGGCAAATGTTGGCGTATATGCGAATTTATGTCGCGCATTCTTGATAGAATCAATCTCAATTCAATATTATTCTCCTTGAATCTTAATAGATGAATGGACTTTCAATAACTCCGTCTTTAAAGTGGAAACAAAACCAATGTGAGCAACTACTGGCCTATTTCGATGCTCTCCAATGTTTCAAAAGTTTTTGAAAGCGTGGTGAAGAATAAGATTTATTTGTCGGCTTGGATTTATCCTAGTCACTCGATAGTCTCTAACCTGGCTGTTTTCTCGGAGTTTTGCATGTCTGCATAGAGAAGAAGATTGCGCCTTCCCAAAATACGTCACGCATTTTGTGAGTGAGCGAAAGAGAGGGTAAAGATGAGTAAAGAGGAAGAGCGACCTCAGAACTGCATTGGCACTTTGGTAATTTTTTACCTAAACTAGATTTTTTTATTATATTTGAACGAATTTGGTGTGTTTTTTTTTGGTTCTGTTTATCCATTAAGCGCCGGATTTCCATATTCAGTTCATAGGAGCTTAATCGTTTTATTTTATTTTCTTTCTCTTATTTGGTCGACTGTTTCCCATTTGGTACAGGTAGGGTTTCTGACCGCCTGTATTACCGATAGACCGTCTGAACATATCAAGGTTTTTGTTCTTTTTCGAAGAGAGGACACTATGGCTTTATTTATTGCCCCTGCTTCAGCCGAGAATATTGAAGAGAAGGGAAGCACTGATTTCATGCTAATACAGGTGCCTGTTTCTAATGTTGGACAGGGCTTTTAAGGTCGACCAAAGTTTGCCCACTGCTGCCCCAAGGTTACAGGACTTCAAATGCTCCTCCCACTTGTCCCGCTTCTGTTTATCCATTAAGCGCCGGATTTCCATATTCAGTGCCCTGATACTTGAGCTATTCGGGTTCACCTGGCGAAAGTGATCGTACTCGTCCGCCAGGGCGGTCGCCTCACCCGGAAAATTTTGGCAGATCTCAGGTATCATCCCGGCCGCATAAGTGTCATGACAGTTTTTTGGTTAGAATGCTCTCAATTGTCACGGAAGTAAAGACGATACTCTTTAAAACCCTACTTTGTTAAACTAGAGTTCTAAGAAATCTACATAAATTTGAATTGTACCTAAATAAAACTTTAAAGAAGGCAAATGTTGGCGTATATGCGAATTTATGTCGCGCATTCTTGATAGAATCAATCTCAATTCAATATTATTCTCCTTGAATCTTCATAGATGAATGGAAATTCAATAACTCCGTCTTTAAAGTGGAAACAAAACCGATGTGTGCAACTACTGGCCTATTTCGATGCTCTCCAATGTTTCAAAAGTTTTTGAAAGCGTGGTGAAGAATACGATTTATTTGTCGGCTTGGATTTATCCTAGTCACCCGATAGTCTCTAACCTGGCTGTTTTCTCGGAGTTTTGCATGTCTGCATAGAGAAGAAGATTGCGCCTTCCCAAAATACGTCACGCATTTTGTGAGTGAGCGAAAGAGAGGGTAAAGATGAGTAAAGTGGAAGAGCGACCTCAAAACTGCTTTGGACTTGGGTAATTTTTTACCTAAACTAAATTTTTTTATTATATTTGAACGAATTTGGTGTGTTTTTTTTTGGTTCTGTTTATCCATTAAGCGCCGGATTTCCATATTCAGTTCATAGGAGCTTAATCGTTTTCTTTTATTTTCTTTCTCTTATTTGGTCGACTGTTTCCCATTTGGTACAGGTAGGGTTTCTGACCGCCTGTATTACCGATAGACCGTCTGAACATATCAAGGTTTTTGTTCTTTTTCGAAGAGAGGACACTATGGCTTTATTTATTGCCCCTGCTTCAGCCGAGAATATTGAAGAGAAGGGAAGCATTGATTTAATGCTAATACAGGTGCCTGTTTCTAATGTTGTGCTGAAGGTAACACTATTTTGTGTTTTTGACCCTACAGTGAAGATAATTTTCCAGCCGCTCAAGTCTAGCGTGTTTCGCAGGATTATGACTACGCCGCCTGTATGTCTACTGTGAAAATCACACCTTACCATCTGATAAGCTGGAATCTTTATTTCTGAATCGGTTATTTCCTCTGTTGTGCATGTTTCAAAGCATAGAATTATACCAGGATCAACAGTCTCAATTAGCCTTTCAAGTTCAGCTTTATTAGATACTAGCAAATACCCGGCGTGCTTCGCTGCGCCTTTACATTCTGTATGAACAACAGATGTAATACAATAACTACATTTTTAGTCGGAAAAGCCTAAAAATATGGATTTTCGCACCAAAGCGCATCCTAGTGGCCGTTTTTAGTAAAAATAAAATGCAGATACAGATTTCTCGAACCCGGAAACCCCCAGAAGATGAAACAAAACAAATAGCAGATTGTCGCATGTCAATTTGACCCACTTTGTGTGGTGTATCTTCCACATTAAAATTTCTTTAAAATCGTTGGCGTTGTTCCACTTTTTTATCATACAAACCTTTTCTTTTTTCATCTTTTACCACAACAAAAAAAAATCAACCAAAATCGGGTTGGTACTTTTGACGCCTGTAAAGGACACACATAAACATTTTTTCGATTTTATATATATAGTAGATTGGTGGTGCAATATGAAAATTGGATTTTGCCACGCCCCTCCGCCCGCAGACCGAAAATCACAAATCGGACTTCACCGTGTCACCCGCCTGAATATTCTGACGATTCCCTGAAAATTTCATCAAAATCGGCCCAGCCGTTTTGGAGTCCATACGTTACGTACATACACACATGTTTTATATATATGGATTAAACTAGTTATATTAAGATATACGCATTTTAAATATCTGTTGCGTTTTTCATTTGAACCTAATTGCTAACAGCCTACCTTTTTTTCAAGTTGGAGTTTTTTGATATAAACAGAACACTCGCGACTAAATGTGTTGTGTTCCACGTCTAAGTTAAGTCCCAAATCTTTGTTAGCATCATAACAATAACTACAGATTTGTTTTTGGTTACTCTCAGATTTGTGCTCCCCCATGCACTTGCTTCACCTCAGTTTTTTGTTACAATTGCTAGAGGTATGGTTGAAACCCAAACACTTAAAGGATCTTTCTACGCTTTGCCCATCATAGACGGGACAGCGATCCCATCCTATATTTATTTTCTTTGAGTCCAGTGTTTGTACGACGAATTTATGCTCTACCTCTATTAATGCATTAAATTCTGGTATTGCCTCACTACTTCGCTTTGATTTAAATATTTTTACGCATCTCAATTCTGCCTCATACAAAAAACTATTCTGAGCCTTTATCCTTTTTATTATTTCGGTCTCATTGTATTCAGCATTTATATGTGTTAACAATATTTTGGGCTTATTTATTTTAGGCCCGGTAATATCGTACACAGTGGCCGCTGTGGTCGAGTTCGTAGCGGTGCGTGCTATAAGTTGATATACCGGTGAGTTCGATATTCGAATCTCAGTCAGGGCAAGCAAAATCTTAATGATAGAAAAAGTGTTTTCTAATAGCGGTCACCCCTCTACAGGCAATGGCAAACTTCCGAGGGTATTTTTGCCATGAAAAAGCTTCTTATAAAATACATCTGACGTTCGGAGTCGGCACAAAACTGTAGGTCCTTCCATTGCCGGTATAATATAAAGACGCACACCACAAATGGTAGGATAAGCTCGGCCAAACACTGATCTATATAGTGTAAGCGCCAAATATATTATATTATATATATTAATATCGTACACATCTTTATTTAAATTGTTGTTAGTGCAGATTTTATATTTTCTTTTTCTAAAACACTTCTAGCACTAATTACAACTGTACCGTTATTCTTGTTAGATAATCTATCGATGCACTGGCATATGATACACCCTCTGTCCTCTGCGCTTTCTCTTGAATTTGGGTTGTTGCTTTATTCAC
This sequence comes from Philophylla caesio, assembly GCA_963971545.1. Taxonomy (NCBI): domain Eukaryota; kingdom Metazoa; phylum Arthropoda; class Insecta; order Diptera; family Tephritidae; genus Philophylla; species Philophylla caesio. The sequence continues at coordinate 27,850,345 of OZ020605.1, forward strand.
TTCAGTAAATATCTCTTGCTTTTGTTTGCATAGCACACTAGTGGATGAATCTAATGCACAATGCACAAACCCTCTACTCTTTTTATTATTTCGAGTTTTTCCGTTTTATTCTTTTTTATGCTATCAACTAACAATCTAACCTCTTTGGTGTGATTGCTCAACATCTTTTCCATATCGGTTTTTTGCTCTTTAATATATATTTTATTAGTTTCGGCTATTCTCATAATTTCTTTAAGTGTTGTTAAGAGCCTTCACATCGTACGACAGACTCTCCTCTGATGCATACGGCAGCTCTTGTTTTGTTTATTTATTTTATTATTTATGTATTTTATTATTCACCCCATACCTGCTTCGTTGCCGATTTATATCACAATTCACAGCTCTGCGTCAATTTTATTGCTATTAATCTCATATGTTTATATGTCCATAGATTTACAATAATGTTATATATTATCAAAACCTCCGGCGGAGCAACAAAAACACACGTCCGTTCGCGACCAAATTAACAGGTTAGCAAAAAAAAAAAAAAAACAGGCACAGTTAATGAAATTTAGATTTTGAAGAAAATCCAAAAAACAAGGGCATCAAGGGCAACAAGGGAGTCCAACCACCACCTATAGCAGCTGAGCAGCTCCAGCTGCCTCGGGAGACGCGCGAGTCTCTGGCTCAACTCCGATCTGGATATTGTAGCAGGTTAAACTCCTACCTATTTTATGTATACTGAGCTGAGATCAATCGCCAGACATAAAACGAAGAACGGTTTTAGTACCCGTGGATAGTAGACCGGCAAATGTACACTAGTCTTTGTACATAATAGGTACATAAATAAAAGTTTATTTTGTTATGCACCTATGTGGATTTAAATAAACCAAAGTCATGGGGCAGACCATTGGAAAGGCATACGAATAGGTTTTCGTAATCGTATACGGAGTCTATGCGTGCTGGAGATAAGAGGTAGCTGTGCCTGCTCGTACAGTCGTTTTGAATTAAATGAAATAGGAAAATTCGTATTAGAACGAATGGCCATATACATACATATGTATATATATTTAGAAATTCAAATGTAAATCTTACAAAGGTATATACATACATAAAAATCACTTACACTTTAGGGATTTTCTCTGGTGTTGGCTGGCAGGCTTTTTTTTCGAGAACGCTGGTGATCTCTCGAAGTGAAACGTGGTCCAAAACGGGGTAGACGAGCAAAATTTTTTATTTTGCCTCGGGACCGGCTGTCTTGCCTTAGCACCTGCTACTGTTTTTCGACCGGGCGGTACCCGTTGGGACCAGATTGTACCTGGGTGTTTATGGCGTTAAGTGCTAAGCACTTTCCGTAAGCCGTGTTGGTGCTTCGCCGGCCAAGGTGGTGATGGATGTTTTTGAGATGATAAGGGTGATTGTCAACTAGGCTACTCCCGTTGAGCCTAATTTTTTCAGCACCAACATGCTTAACCCATCAGATCCAATGGCTTTGGAGGCTTTCGCCTACCCGATGACCTCCTTCACCTCGTTGCTGAAGAAGACAATTGGTGCGTAAGGTTTTTGGTTACGCAGCCTTCTGGTAACGTCACGTTTGGTCCTGTCCTGCGATGACGCGCGATCCCCGAAAGAAATCTCCACTCCGTCGTCGCGCTTCGTCGGGTTGGACAGGGCTTTTAAGGTCGACCAAAGTTTGCCCACTGCTGCCCCAAGGTTACAGGACTTCAAATGCTCCTCCCACTTGTCCCGCTTCTGTTTATCCATTAAGCGCCGGATTTCCATATTCAGTGCCCTGATACTTGAGCTATTCGGGTTCACCTGGCGAAAGTGATCGTACTCGTCCGCCAGGGCGGTCGCCTCACCCGGAAAATTTTGGCAGATCTCAGGTATCATCCCGGCCGCATTAGTGTCATGACAGTTTTTTGGTTAGAATGCTCTCAATGGTCACGGAAGTAAAGACGATACTCTTTAAAACCCTACTTTGTTAAACTAGAGTTCTAAGAAATCTACATAAATTTGAATTGTACCTAAATAAAACTTTAAAGAAGGCAAATGTTGGCGTATATGCGAATTTATGTCGCGCATTCTTGATAGAATCAATCTCAATTCAATATTATTCTCCTTGAATCTTCATAGATGAATGGACTTTCAATAACTCCGTCTTTAAAGTGGAAACAAAACCAATGTGTGCAACTACTGGCCTATTTCGATGCTCTCCAATGTTTCAAAAGTTTTTGAAAGCGTGGTGAAGAATAAGATTTATTTGTCGGCTTGGATTTATCCTAGTCACTCGATAGTCTCTAACCTGGCTGTTTTCTCGGAGTTTTGCATGTCTGCATAGAGAAGAAGATTGCGCCTTCCCAAAATACGTCACGCATTTTGTGAGTGAGCGAAAGAGAGGGTAAAGATGAGTAAAGAGGAAGAGCGACCTCAGAACTGCATTGGCACTTTGGTAATTTTTTACCTAAACTAGATTTTTTTATTATATTTGAACGAATTTGGTGTGTTTTTTTTGGTTCTGTTTATCCATTAAGCGCCGGATTTCCATATTCAGTTCATAGGAGCTTAATCGTTTTATTTTATTTTCTTTCTCTTATTTGGTCGACTGTTTCCCATTTGGTACAGGTAGGGTTTCTGACCGCCTGTATTACCGATAGGCCGTCTGAAGATATCAAGGTTTTTGTTCTTTTTCGAAGAGAGGACACTATGGCTTTATTTATTGCCCCTGCTTCAGCCGAGAATATTGAAGAGAAGGGAAGCACTGATTTCATGCTAATACAGGTGCCTGTTTCTAATGTTGGACAGGGCTTTTAAGGTCGACCAAAGTTTGCCCACTGCTGCCCCAAGGTTACAGGACTTCAAATGCTCCTCCCACTTGTCCCGCTTCTGTTTATCCATTAAGCGCCGGATTTCCATATTCAGTGCCCTGATACTTGAGCTATTCGTGTTCACCTGGCGAAAGTGATCGTACTCGTCCGCCAGGGCGGTCGCCTCACCCGGAAAATTTTGGCAGATCTCAGGTATCATCCCGGCCGCATAAGTGTCATGACAGTTTTTTGGTTAGAATGCTCTCAATGGTCACGGAAGTAAAGACGATACTCTTTAAAACCCTACTTTGTTAAACTAGAGTTCTAAGAAATCTACATAAATTTGAATTGTACCTAAATAAAACTTTAAAGAAGGCAAATGTTGGCGTATATGCGAATTTATGTCGCGCATTCTTGATAGAATCAATCTCAATTCAATATTATTCTCCTTGAATCTTCATAGATGAATGGAAATTCAATAACTCCGTCTTTAAAGTGGAAACAAAACCGATGTGTGCAACTACTGGCCTATTTCGATGCTCTCCAATGTTTCAAAAGTTTTTGAAAGCGTGGTGAAGAATACGATTTATTTGTCGGCTTGGATTTATCCTAGTCACCCGATAGTCTCTAACCTGGCTGTTTTCTCGGAGTTTTGCATGTCTGCATAGAGAAGAAGATTGCGCCTTCCCAAAATACGTCACGCATTTTGTGAGTGATCGAAAGAGAGGGTAAAGATGAGTAAAGTGGAAGAGCGACCTCAAAACTGCTTTGGACTTGGGTAATTTTTTACCTAAACTAAATTTTTTTATTATATTTGAACGAATTTGGTGTGTTTTTTTTTGGTTCTGTTTATCCATTAAGCGCCGGATTTCCATATTCAGTTCATAGGAGCTTAATCGTTTTCTTTTATTTTCTTTCTCTTATTTGGTCGACTGTTTCCCATTTGGTACAGGTAGGGTTTCTGACCGCCTGTATTACCGATAGACCGTCTGAACATATCAAGGTTTTTGTTCTTTTTCGAAGAGAGGACACTATGGCTTTATTTATTGCCCCTGCTTCAGCCGAGAATATTGAAGAGAAGGGAAGCATTGATTTAATGCTAATACAGGTGCCTGTTTCTAATGTTGTGCTGTATGTCTGTATGTCTACTGTGAAAATCACACCTTACCATCTGATAAGCTGGAATCTTTATTTCTGAATCGGTTATTTCCTCTGTTGTGCATGTTTCAAAGCATAGAATTATACCAGGATCAACAGTCTCAATTAGCCTTTCAAGTTCAGCTTTATTAGATACTAGCAAATACCCGGCGTGATTCGCTGCACCTTTACATTCTGTATGAACAACAGATGTAATACAATAACTACATTTTTAGTCGGAAAAGCCTAAAAATATGGATTTTCGCACCAAAGCGCATCCTAGTGGCCGTTTTTAGTAAAAATAAAATGCAGATACAGATTTCTCGAACCCGGAAACCCCCAGAAGATGAAACAAAACAAATAGCAGATTGTCGCATGTCAATTTGACCCACGTTGTCTGGTGTATCTTCCACATTAAAATTTATTTAAAATCGTTGGCGTTGTTCCACTTTTTTATCATACAAACCTTTTCTTTTTTCATCTTTTACCACAACAAAAAAAAATCAACCAAAATCGGGTTGGTACTTTTGACGCCTGTAAAGGACACACATAAACATTTTTTCGATTTTATATATATAGATTGGTGGTGCAATATGAAAATTGGATTTTGCCACGCCCCTCCGCCCGCAGACCGAAAATCACAAATCGGACTTCACCGTGGCACCCGCCTGAATATTCTGACGATTCCCTGAAAATTTCATCAAAATCGGCCCAGCCGTTTTGGAGTCCATACGTTACGTACATACACACATGTTTTATATATACATATATGGATTAAACTAGTTATATTAAGATATACGCATTTTAAATATCTGTTGCGTTTTTCATTTGAACCTAATTGCTAACAGCCTACCTTTTTTTCAAGTTGGAGTTTTTTGATATAAACAGAACACTCGCGACTAAATGTGTTGTGTTCCACGTCTAAGTTAAGTCCCAAATCTTTGTTAGCATCATAACAATAACTACAGATTTGTTTTTGGTTACTCTCAGATTTGTGCTCCCCCATGCACTTGCTTCACCTCAGTTTTTTGTTACAATTGCTAGAGGTATGGTTGAAACCCAAACACTTAAAGGATCTTTCTACGCTTTGCCCATCATAGACGGGACAGCGATCCCATCCTATATTTATTTTCTTTGAGTCCAGTGTTTCTACGACGAATTTATGCTCTACCTCTATTAATGCATTAAATTCTGGTATTGCCTCACTACTCCGCTTTGATTTAAATATTTTTACGCATCTCAATTCTGCCTCATACAAAAAACTATTCTGAGCCTTTATCTTTTTTATTATTTCGGTCTCATTGTATTCAGCATTTATATGTGTTAACAATATTTTGGGCTTATTTATTTTAGGCCCGGTAATATCGTACACAGTGGCCGCTGTGGTCGAGTTCGTAGCGGTGCGTGCTATAAGTTGATATACCGGTGAGTTCGATATTCGAATCTCAGTCAGGGCAAGCAAAATCTTAATGATAGAAAAAGTGTTTTCTAATAGCGGTCACCCCTCTACAGGCAATGGCAAACCTCTGAGGGTATTTTTGCCATGAAAAAGCTTCTTATAAAATACATCTGACGTTCGGAGTCGGCACAAAACTGTAGGTCCTTCCATTGCCGGTATAATATAAAGACGCACACCACAAATGGTAGGATAAGCTCGGCCAAACACTGATCTATATAGTGTAAGCGCCAAATATATTATATTATATATATTAATATCGTACACATCTTTATTTAAATTGTTGTTAGTGCAGATTTTATATTTTCTTTTTCTAAAACACTTCTAGCACTAATTACAACTGTACCGTTATTCTTGTTAGATACTCTATCGATGCACTGGCATATGATACACCCTCTGTCCTCTGCGCTTTCTCTTGAATTTGGGTTGTTGCTTTATTCACTTCAGTAAATATCTCTTGCTTTTGTTTGCATAGCACACTAGTGGATGAATCTAATGCACAATGCACAAACCCTCTACTCTTTTTATTATTTCGAGTTTTTCCGTTTTATTATTTTTTATGCTATCAACTAACAATCTAACCTCTTTGGTGTGATTGCTCAACATCTTTTCCATATCGTTTTTTTGCTCTTTAATATATATTTTATTAGTTTCGGCTATTCTCATAATTTCTTTAAGTGTTGTTAAGAGCCTTCACATCGTACGACAGACTCTCCTCTGATGCATACGGCAGCTCTTGTTTTGTTTATTTATTTTATTATTTATGTATTTTATTATTCACCCCATACCTGCTTCGTTGCGATTTATATCACAATTCACAGCTCTGCGTCAATTTTATTGCTATTAATCTCATATGTTTATATGTCCATAAATTTACAATAATGTTATATATTATCAAAACCTCCGGCGGAGCAACAAAAACACACGTCCGTTCGCGACCAAATTAACAGGTTAGCAAAAAAAAAAAAAAAACAGGCACAGTTAATGAAATTTAGCTTTTGAAGAAAATGCAAAAAACAAGGGCATCAAGGGCAACAAGGGAGTCCAACCACCACCTATAGCAGCTGAGCAGCTCCAGCTGCCTCGGGAGACGCGCGAGTCTCTGGCTCAACTCCGATCTGGATATTGTAGCAGGTTAAACTCCTACCTATTTTATGTATACTGAGCTGAGATCAATCGCCAGACATAAAACGAAGAACGGTTTTAGTACCCGTGGATAGTAGACCGGCAAATGTACACTAGTCTTTGTACATAATAGGTACATAAATAAAAGTTTATTTTGTTATGCACCTATGTGGATTTAAATAAACCAAAGTCATGGGGCAGACCATTGGAAAGGCATACGAATAGGTTTTCGTAATCGTATACGGAGTCTATGCGTGCTGGAGATAAGAGGTAGCTGTGCCTGCTCGTACAGTCGTTTTGAATTAAATGAAATAGGAAAATTCGTATTAGAACGAATGGCCATATACATACATATGTATATATATTTAGAAATTCAAATGTAAATCTTACAAAGGTATATACATACATAAAAATCACTTACACTTTAGGGATTTTCTCTGGTGTTGGCTGGCAGGCTTTTTTTTCGAGAACGCTGGTGATCTCTCGAAGTGAAACGTGGTCCAAAACGGGGTAGACGAGCAAAATTTTTTATTTTGCCTCGGGACCGGCTGTCTTGCCTTAGCACCTGCTACTGTTTTTCGACCGGGCGGTACCCGTTGGGACCAGATTGTACCTGGGTGTTTATGGCGTTAAGTGCTAAGCACTTTCCGTAAGCCGTGTTGGTGCTTCGCCGGCCAAGGTGGTGATGGATGTTTTTGAGATGATAAGGGTGATTGTCAACTAGGCTACTCCCGTTGAGCCTAATTTTTTCAGCACCAACATGCTTAACCCATCAGATCCAATGGCTTTGGAGGCTTTCGCCTACCCGATGACCTCCTTCACCTCGTTGCTGAAGAAGACAATTGGTGCGTAAGGTTTTTGGTTACGCAGCCTTCTGGTAACGTCACGTTTGGTCCTGTCCTGCGATGACGCGCGATCCCCGAAAGAAATCTCCACTCCGTCGTCGCGCTTCGTCGGGTTGGACAGGGCTTTTAAGGTCGACCAAAGTTTGCCCACTGCTGCCCCAAGGTTACAGGACTTCAAATGCTCCTCCCACTTGTCCCGCTTCTGTTTATCCATTAAGCGCCGGATTTCCATATTCAGTGCCCTGATACTTGAGCTATTCGGGTTCACCTGGCGAAAGTGATCGTACTCGTCCGCCAGGGCGGTCGCCTCACCCGGAAAGTTTTGGCAGATCTAAGGTATCATCCCGGCCGCATTAGTGTCATGACAGTTTTTTGGTTAGAATGCTCTCAATAGTCACGGAAGTAAAGACGATACTCTTTAAAACCCTACTTTGTTAAACTAGAGTTCTAAGAAATCTACATAAATTTGAATTGTACCTAAATAAAACTTTAAAGAAGGCAAATGTTGGCGTATATGCGAATTTATGTCGCGCATTCTTGATAGAATCAATCTCAATTCAATATTATTCTCCTTGAATCTTCATAGATGAATGGACTTTCAATAACTCCGTCTTTAAAGTGGAAACAAAACCAATGTGTGCAACTACTGGCCTATTTCGATGCTCTCCAATGTTTCAAAAGTTTTTGAAAGCGTGGTGAAGAATAAGATTTATTTGTCGGCTTGGATTTATCCTAGTCACTCGATAGTCTCTAACCTGGCTGTTTTCTCGGAGTTTTGCATGTCTGCATAGAGAAGAAGATTGCGCCTTCCCAAAATACGTCACGCATTTTGTGAGTGAGCGAAAGAGAGGGTAAAGATGAGTAAAGAGGAAGAGCGACCTCAGAACTGCATTGGCACTTTGGTAATTTTTTACCTAAACTAGATTTTTTTATTATATTTGAACGAATTTGGTGTGTTTTTTTTGGTTCTGTTTATCCATTAAGCGCCGGATTTCCATATTCAGTTCATAGGAGCTTAATCGTTTTATTTTATTTTCTTTCTCTTATTTGGTCGACTGTTTCCCATTTGGTACAGGTAGGGTTTCTGACCGCCTGTATTACCGATAGACCGTCTGAAGATATCAAGGTTTTTGTTCTTTTTCGAAGAGAGGACACTATGGCTTTATTTATTGCCCCTGCTTCAGCCGAGAATATTGAAGAGAAGGGAAGCACTGATTTCATGCTAATACAGGTGCCTGTTTCTAATGTTGGACAGGGCTTTTAAGGTCGACCAAAGTTTGCCCACTGCTGCCCCAAGGTTACAGGACTTCAAATGCTCCTCCCACTTGTCCCGCTTCTGTTTATCCATTAAGCGCCGGATTTCCATATTCAGTGCCCTGATACTTGAGCTATTCGTGTTCACCTGGCGAAAGTGATCGTACTCGTCCGCCAGGGCGGTCGCCTCACCCGGAAAATTTTGGCAGATCTCAGGTATCATCCCGGCCGCATAAGTGTCATGACAGTTTTTTGGTTAGAATGCTCTCAATGGTCACGGAAGTAAAGACGATACTCTTTAAAACCCTACTTTGTTAAACTAGAGTTCTAAGAAATCTACATAAATTTGAATTGTACCTAAATAAAACTTTAAAGAAGGCAAATGTTGGCGTATATGCGAATTTATGTCGCGCATTCTTGATAGAATCAATCTCAATTCAATATTATTCTCCTTGAATCTTCATAGATGAATGGAAATTCAATAACTCCGTCTTTAAAGTGGAAACAAAACCGATGTGTGCAACTACTGGCCTATTTCGATGCTCTCCAATGTTTCAAAAGTTTTTGAAAGCGTGGTGAAGAATACGATTTATTTGTCGGCTTGGATTTATCCTAGTCACCCGATAGTCTCTAACCTGGCTGTTTTCTCGGAGTTTTGCATGTCTGCATAGAGAAGAAGATTGCGCCTTCCCAAAATACGTCACGCATTTTGTGAGTGAGCGAAAGAGAGGGTAAAGATGAGTAAAGTGGAAGAGCGACCTCAAAACTGCTTTGGACTTGGGTAATTTTTTACCTAAACTAAATTTTTTTATTATATTTGAACGAATTTGGTGTGTTTTTTTTTGGTTCTGTTTATCCATTAAGCGCCGGATTTCCATATTCAGTTCATAGGAGCTTAATCGTTTTCTTTTATTTTCTTTCTCTTATTTGGTCGACTGTTTCCCATTTGGTACAGGTAGGGTTTCTGACCGCCTGTATTACCGATAGACCGTCTGAACATATCAAGGTTTTTGTTCTTTTTCGAAGAGAGGACACTATGGCTTTATTTATTGCCCCTGCTTCAGCCGAGAATATTGAAGAGAAGGGAAGCATTGATTTAATGCTAATACAGGTGCCTGTTTCTAATGTTGTGCTGTATGTCTGTATGTCTACTGTGAAAATCACACCTTACCATCTGATAAGCTGGAATCTTTATTTCTGAATCGGTTATTTCCTCTGTTGTGTATGTTTCAAAGCATAGAATTATACCAGGATCAACAGTCTCAATTAGCCTTTCAAGTTCAGCTTTATTAGATACTAGCAAATACCCGGCGTGCTTCGCTGCGCCTTTACATTCTGTATGAACAACAGATGTAATACAATAACTACATTTTTAGTCGGAAAAGCCTAAAAATATGGATTTTCGCACCAAAGCGCATCCTAGTGGCCGATTTTAGTAAAAATAAAATGCAGATACAGATTTCTCGAACCCGGAAACCCCCAGAAGATGAAACAAAACAAAAAGCAGATTGTCGCATGTCAATTTGACCCACTTTGTGTGGTGTATCTTCCACATTAAAATTTCTTTAAAATCGTTGGCGTTGTTCCACTTTTTTATCATACAAACCTTTTCTTTTTTCATCTTTTACCACAACAAAAAAAAATCAACCAAAATCGGGTTGGTACTTTTGACGCCTGTAAAGGACACACATAAACATTTTTTCGATTTTATATATATAGATTGGTGGTGCAATATGAAAATTGGATTTTGCCACGCCCCTCCGCCCGCAGACCGAAAATCACAAATCGGACTTCACAGTGTCACCCGCCTGAATATTCTGACGATTCCCTGAAAATTTCATCAAAATCGGCCCAGCCGTTTTGGAGTCCATACGTTACGTACATACACACATGTTTTATATATATGGATTAAACTAGTTATATTAAGATATACGCATTTTAAATATCTGTTGCGTTTTTCATTTGAACCTAATTGCTAACAGCCTACCTTTTTTTTTCAAGTTGGAGTTTTTTGATATAAACAGAACACTCGCGACTAAATGTGTTGTGTTCCACGTCTAAGTTAAGTCCCAAATCTTTGTTAGCATCATAACAATAACTACAGATTTGTTTTTGGTTACTCTCAGATTTGTGCTCCCCATGCACTTGCTTCACCTCAGTTTTTTGTTACAATTGCTAGAGGTATGGTTGAAACCCAAACACTTAAAGGATCTTTCTACGCTTTGCCCATCATAGACGGGACAGCGATCCCATCCTATATTTATTTTCTTTGAGTCCAGTGTTTGTACGACGAATTTATGCTCTACCTCTATTAATGCATTAAATTCTGGTATTGCCTCACTACTCCGCTTTGATTTAAATATTTTTACGCATCTCAATTCTGCCTCATACAAAAAACTATTCTGAGCCTTTATCTTTTTTATTATTTCGGTCTCATTGTATTCAGCATTTATATGTGTTAACAATATTTTGGGCTTATTTATTTTAGGCCCGGTAATATCGTACACAGTGGCCGCTGTGGTCGAGTTCGTAGCGGTGCGTGCTATAAGTTGATATACCGGTGAGTTCGATATTCGAATCTCAGTCAGGGCAAGCAAAATCTTAATGATAGAAAAAGTGTTTTCTAATAGCGGTCACCCCTCTACAGGCAATGGCAAACCTCCGAGGGTATTTTTGCCATGAAAAAGCTTCTTATAAAATACATCTGACGTTCGGAGTCGGCACAAAACTGTAGGTCCCTCCATTGCCGGTATAATATAAAGACGCACACAACAAATGGTAGGATAAGCTCGGCCAAACACTGATCTATATAGTGTAAGCGCCAAATATATTATATTATATATATTAATATCGTACACATCTTTATTTAAATTGTTGTTAGTGCAGATTTTATATTTTCTTTTTCTAAAACACTTCTAGCACTAATTACAACTGTACCGTTATTCTTGTTAGATACTCTATCGATGCACTGGCATATGATACACCCTCTGTCCTCTGCGCTTTCTCTTGAATTTGGGTTGTTGCTTTATTCACTTCAGTAAATATCTCTTGCTTTTGTTTGCTTAGCACACTAGTGGATGAATCTAATGCACAATGCACAAACCCTCTACTCTTTTTATTATTTCGAGTTTTTCCGTTTTATTCTTTTTTATGCTATCAACTAACAATCTAACCTCTTTGGTGTGATTGCTCAACATCTTTTCCATATCGGTTTTTTGCTCTTTAATATATATTTTATTAGTTTCGGCTATTCTCATAATTTCTTTAAGTGTTGTTAAGAGCCTTCACATCGTACGACAGACTCTCCTCTGATGCATACGGCAGCTCTTGTTTTGTTTATTTATTTTATTATTTATGTATTTTATTATTCACCCCATACCTGCTTCGTTGCCGATTTATATCACAATTCACAGCTCTGCGTCAATTTTATTGCTATTTATCTCATATGTTTATATGTCCATAAATTTACAATAATGTTATATATTATCAAAACCTCCGGCGGAGCAACAAAAACACACGTCCGTTCGCGACCAAATTAACAGGTTAGCAAAAAAAAAAAAAAAACAGGCACAGTTAATGAAATTTAGATTTTGAAGAAAATGCAAAAAACAAGGGCATCAAGGCCAACAAGGGAGTCCAACCACCACCTATAGCAGCTGAGCAGCTCCAGCTGCCTCGGGAGACGCGCGAGTCTATGGCTCAACTCCGATCTGGATATTGTAGCAGGTTAAACTCCTACCTATTTTATGTATACTGAGCTGAGATCAATCGCCAGACATAAAACGAAGAACGGTTTTAGTACCCGTGGATAGTAGACCGGCAAATGTACACTAGTCTTTGTACATAATAGGTACATAAATAAAAGTTTATTTTGTTATGCACCTATGTGGATTTAAATAAACCAAAGTCATGGGGCAGACCATTGGAAAGGCATACGAATAGGTTTTCGTAATCGTATACGGAGTCTATGCGTGCTGGAGATAAGAGGTAGCTGTGCCTGCTCGTACAGTCGTTTTGAATTAAATGAAATAGGAAAATTCGTATTAGAACGAATGGCCATATACATACATATGTATATATATTTAGAAATTCAAATGTAAATCTTACAAAGGTATATACAAACATAAAAATCACTTACACTTTAGGGATTTTCTCTGGTGTTGGCTGGCAGGCTTTTTTTTCGAGAACGCTGGTGATCTCTCGAAGTGAAACGTGGTCCAAAACGGGGTAGACGAGCAAAATTTTTTATTTTGCCTCGGGACCGGCTGTCTTGCCTTAGCACCTGCTACTGTTTTTCGACCGGGCGGTACCCGTTGGGACCAGATTGTACCTGGGTGTTTATGGCGTTAAGTGCTAAGCACTTTCCGTAAGCCGTGTTGGTGCTTCGCCGGCCAAGGTGGTGATGGATGTTTTTGAGATGATAAGGGTGATTGTCAACTAGGCTACTCCCGTTGAGCCTAATTTTTTCAGCACCAACATGCTTAACCCATCAGGTCCAATGGCTTTGGAGGCTTTCGCCTACCCGATGACCTCCTTCACCTCGTTGCTGAAGAAGACAATTGGTGCGTAAGGTTTTTGGTTACGCAGCCTTCCGGTAACGTCACGTTTGGTCCTGTCCTGCGATGACGCGCGATCCCCGAAAGAAATCTCCACTCCGTCGTCGCGCTTCGTCGGGTTGGACAGGGCTTTTAAGGTCGACCAAAGTTTGCCCACTGCTGCCCCAAGGTTACAGGACTTCAAATGCTCCTCCCACTTGTCCCGCTTCTGTTTATCCATTAAGCGCCGGATTTCCATATTCAGTGCCCTGATACTTGAGCTATTCGGGTTCACCTGGCGAAAGTGATCGTACTCGTCCGCCAGGGCGGTCGCCTCACCCGGAAAATTTTGGCAGATCTCAGGTATCATCCCGGCCGCATTAGTGTCATGACAGTTTTTTGGTTAGAATGCTCTCAATGGTCACGGAAGTAAAGACGATACTCTTTAAAACCCTACTTTGTTAAACTAGAGTTCTAAGAAATCTACATAAATTTGAATTGTACCTAAATAAAACTTTAAAGAAGGCAAATGTTGGCGGATATGCGAATTTATGTCGCGCATTCTTGATAGAATCAATCTCAATTCAATATTATTCTCCTTGAATCTTAATAGATGAATGGACTTTCAATAACTCCGTCTTTAAAGTGGAAACAAAACCAATGTGTGCAACTACTGGCCTATTTCGATGCTCTCCAATGTTTCAAAAGTTTTTGAAAGCGTGGTGAAGAATAAGATTTATTTGTCGGCTTGGATTTATCCTAGTCACTCGATAGTCTCTAACCTGGCTGTTTTCTCGGAGTTTTGCATGTCTGCATAGAGAAGAAGATTGCGCCTTCCCAAAATACGTCACGCATTTTGTGAGTGAGCGAAAGAGAGGGTAAAGATGAGTAAAGAGGAAGAGCGACCTCAGAACTGCATTGGCACTTTGGTAATTTTTTACCTAAACTAGATTTTTTTATTATATTTGAACGAATTTGGTGTGTTTTTTTTGGTTCTGTTTATCCATTAAGCGCCGGATTTCCATATTCAGTTCATAGGAGCTTAATCGTTTTATTTTATTTTCTTTCTCTTATTTGGTCGACTGTTTCCCATTTGGTACAGGTAGGGTTTCTGACCGCCTGTATTACCGATAGACCGTCTGAACATATCAAGGTTTTTGTTCTTTTTCGAAGAGAGGACACTATGGCTTTATTTATTGCCCCTGCTTCAGCCGAGAATATTGAAGAGAAGGGAAGCACTGATTTCATGCTAATACAGGTGCCTGTTTCTAATGTTGTGCTGAAGGTAACACTATTTTGTGTTTTTGACCCTACAGTGAAGATAATTTTCCAGCCGCTCAAGTCTAGCGTGTTTCGCAGGATTATGACTACACCGCCTGTATGTCTACTGTGAAAATCACACCTTACCATCTGATAAGCTGGAATCTTTATTTCTGAATCGGTTATTTCCTCTGTTGTGCATGTTTCAAAGCATAGAATTATACCAGGATCAACAGTCTCAATTAGCCTTTCAAGTTCAGCTTTATTAGATACTAGCAAATACCCGGCGTGCTTCGCTGCGCCTTTACATTCTGTATGAACAACAGATGTAATACAATAACTACATTTTTAGTCGGAAAAGCCTAAAAATATGGATTTTCGCACCAAAGCGCATCCTAGTGGCCGTTTTTAGTAAAAATAAAATGCAGATACAGATTTCTCGAACCCGGAAACCCCCAGAAGATGAAACAAAACAAATAGCAGATTGTCGCATGTCAATTTGACCCACGTTGTGTGGTGTATCTTCCACATTAAAATTTATTTAAAATCGTTGGCGTTGTTCCACTTTTTTATCATACAAACCTTTTCTTTTTTCATCTTTTACCACAACAAAAAAAAATCAACCAAAATCGGGTTGGTACTTTTGACGCCTGTAAAGGACACACATAAACATTTTTTCGATTTTATATATATAGATTGGTGGTGCAATATGAAAATTGGATTTTGCCACGTCCCTCCGCCCGCAGACCGAAAATCACAAATCGGACTTCACCGTGGCACCCGCCTGAATATTCTGACGATTCCCTGAAAATTTCATCAAAATCGGCCCAGCCGTTTTGGAGTCCATACGTTACGTACATACACACATGTTTTATATATATATGGATTAAACTAGTTATATTAAGATATACGCATTTTAAATATCTGTTGCGTTTTTCATTTGAACCTAATTGCTAACAGCCTACCTTTTTTTCAAGTTGGAGTTTTTTGATATAAACAGAACACTCGCGACTAAATGTGTTGTGTTCCACGTCTAAGTTAAGTCCCAAATCTTTGTTAGCAACATAACAATAACTACAGATTTGTTTTTGGTTACTCTCAGATTTGTGCTCCCCCATGCACTTGCTTCACCTCAGTTTTTTGTTACAATTGCTAGAGGTATGGTTGAAACCCAAACACTTAAAGGATCTTTCTACGCTTTGCCCATCATAGACGGGACAGCGATCCCATCCTATATTTATTTTCTTTGAGTCCAGTGTTTGTACGACGAATTTATGCTCTACCTCTATTAATGCATTAAATTCTGGTATTGCCTCACTACTCCGCTTTGATTTAAATATTTTTACGCATCTCAATTCTGCCTCATACAAAGAACTAATTTGAGCCTTTATCTTTTTTATTATTTCGGTCTCATTGTATTCAGCATTTATATGTGTTAACAATATTTTGGGCTTATTTATTTTAGGCCCGGTAATATCGTACACAGTGGCCGCTGTGGTCGAGTTCGTAGCGGTGCGTGCTATAAGTTGATATACCGGTGAGTTCGATATTCGAATCTCAGTCAGGGCAAGCAAAATCTTAATGATAGAAAAAGTGGTTTCTAATAGCGGTCACCCCTCTACAGGCAATGGCAAACCTCCGAGGGTATTTTTGCCATGAAAAAGCTTCTTATAAAATACATCTGACGTTCGGAGTCGGCACAAAACTGTAGGTCCCTCCATTGCCGGTATAATATAAAGACGCACACCACAAATGGTAGGATAAGCTCGGCCAAACACTGATCTATATAGTGTAAGCGCCAAATATATTATATTATATATATTAATATCGTACACATCTTTATTTAAATTGTTGTTAGTGCAGATTTTATATTTTCTTTTTCTAAAACACTTCTAGCACTAATTACAACTGTACCGTTATTCTTGTTAGATACTCTATCGATGCACTGGCATATGATACACCCTCTGTCCTCTGCGCTTTCTCTTGAATTTGGGTTGTTGCTTTATTCACTTCAGTAAATATCTCTTGCTTTTGTTTGCATAGCACACTAGTGGATGAATCTAATGCACAATGCACAAACCCTCTACTCTTTTTATTATTTCGAGTTTTTCCGTTTTATTCTTTTTTATGCTGTCAACTAACAATCTAACCTCTTTGGTGTGATTGCTCAACATCTTTTCCATATCGTTTTTTTGCTCTTTAATATATATTTTATTAGTTTCGGCTATTCTCATAATTTCTTTAAGTGTTGTTAAGAGCCTTCACATCGTACGCCAGACTCTTCTCTGATGCATACGGCAGCTCTTGTTTTGTTTATTTATTTTATTATTTATGTATTTTATTATTCACCCCATACCTGCTTCGTTGCCGATTTATATCACAATTCACAGCTCTGCGTCAATTTTATTGCTATTAATCTCAAATGTTTATATGTCCATAAATTTACAATAATGTTATATATTATCAAAACCTCCGGCGGAGCAACAAAAACACACGTCCGTTCGCGACCAAATTAACAGGTTAGCAAAAAAAAAAAACAGGCACAGTTAATGAAATTTAGATTTTGAAGAAAATGCAAAAAACAAGGGCATATTTAAAATTAACTTGGGATCAAACTTTCGAACCGATTTCTTCAAAGCGACAATTAATACCCCTATTATGAATGGAGACTAGTCTAGTAGCCGCTAGGCAATTACACCAGAATTTCCATTAAGCAAGGCAACCCACACCTCTCACAACTGATGGTCCAGACTTACGTACGCTTACAGCTGGACCCAAGGACGTACCGACAATCTCTGAACAGCATTCACAGCGAGTCGGTATCCAAATATATCGACACCCGCCCTGTGAATGCAGTCCTGGGAGTCCAACCACCACCTATAGCAGCTGAGGAGCTCCAGCTGCCCCGGGAGACGCGCGTGTCTCTGGCTCAACTCCGATCTGGATATTGTAGCAGGTTAAACTCCTACCTATCCAGGATCAACCCCGACACCCCCAACACTTGCCCGGCATGTGGAGAGTCTCCGCACGACACCAAGTACCTATTCACATGCCCGGCCAAACCCACTCAACTAACACCCCTCTCCCTGTGGTCCGACCCTGTTAAAACGGCTCGTTTCCTGGACCTCTCGATAGTTGAGCTTGACGATAATGATTGAGGGAGCCCGCGAGCCCAGTGGGGCGTAGCTAGCCGCTACACAAAAACAACAACAACAACAACTACTGGCTATCGGCTACTGAAAGTATGTAAATGTTTCCCTTTTAAAAAGATCTTTATATGTTTTCACTATTTCTTCTAAATGTACTTGTCAAACAATTTAAATCACGGATGTTGTCTGTGCTTTTATGTATACTGAGCTGTGATCAATCGCCAGACATAAAACGAAGAACGGTTTTAGTACCCGTGAATAGTAGACCGGCAAATGTACACTAGTCTTTGTACATAATAGGTACATAAATAAAAGTTTATTTTGTTATGCATCTATGTGGATTTAAATAAACCAAAGTCATGGGGCAGACCATTGGAAAGGCATACGAATAGGTTTTCGTAATCGTATACGGAGTCTATGCGTGCTGGAGATAAGAGGTAGCTGTGCCTGCTCGTACAGTCGTTTTGAATTAAATGAAACAGGAAAATTCGTATTAGAACGAATGGCCATATACATACATATGTATATTTATTTAGAAATTCAAATGTAAATCTTACAAAGGTATATATGTACATACATAAAAATCACTTACACTTTAGGGATTTTCTCTGGTGTTGGCTGGCAGGTTTTTTTTCGAGAACGCTGGTGATCTCTCGAAGTCAAACGTGGTCCAAAACGGGGTAGACGAGCAAAATTTTTTATTTTGCCTCGGGACCGGCTGTCTTGCCTTAGCACCTGCTACTGTTTTTCGACCGTGCGGTACCCGTTGGGACCAGATTGTACCTGGGTGTTTATGGCGTTAAGTGCTAAGCACTCTCCGTAAGCCGTGTTGGTGCTTCGCCGGCCAAGGTGGTGATGGATGTTTTTGGGATGATAAGGGTGATTGTCAACTAGGCTACTCCCGTTGAGCCCAATTTTTTCAGCACCAACATGCTTAACCCATCAGGTCCAATGGCTTTGGAGGCTTTCGCCTACCCGATGACCTCCTTCACCTCGTTGCTGAAGAAGACAATTGGAGCGTAAGGTTTTTGGTTTCGCAGCCTTCTGGTAACGTCACTTTTGGTCCTGTCCTGCGATGACGCGCGATCCCTGAAAGAAATCTCCACTCGGTCGTCGCGCTTCGTCGGGTTGGACAGGGCTTTTAAGGTCGACCAAAGTTTGCCCACTGCTGCCCCAAGGTTACAGGACTTCAAATGCTCCTCCCACTTGTCCCGCTTCTGTTTATCCATTAAGCGCCGGATTTCCATATTCAGTGCCCTGATACTTGAACTATTCGGGTTCACCTGGCGAAAGTGATCGTACTCGTCCGCCAGGGCGGTCGCCTCACCCGGAAAATTTTGACGGATCTCCGGTATCCTCCCGGCTGCAATAGTGTCATGACAGTTTTTCGGTTAGAATGCTCTCAATGGTCACGGAAGTAAAGACGATACTCTTTAAAACCCTACTTTGTTAAACTAGAGTTCTAAGAAATCTACATAAATTTGAATTGTACCTAAATAAAACTTTAAAGAAGGCAAATGTTGGCGTATATGCGAATTTATGTCGCGCATTCTTGATAGAATCAATCTCAATTCATTGGGATTTATTGGGAAACACCAAAGATGATCGCCGGTACTCACGATATTTGTTTTGTGACAAAGAAGAAATAACAAGCAAAATTAATTACAATCAAGAAGGATTTTATTTCGATAAGTACATAAAGCTAGTTATGTGTATAAAGGTATGTGTATATAGCTGAGATATTACCTTTAGTATGGTCGATGATGACGATGGCTGGCGCTGTCTACTGTCTTTCAACGAATGACAACGCGAAACCGACCATCAGTTTTAAGAACCCGATATTTCTTTGCCTCTCACCGGTGAATTTCCAATCACAGTGTAGCTTTGCAGCGAACAGCTGTGCATAGGAAACCATCAGCGATTCCCAACCATTGAAGGCTTTTGGCTTCAACATTGCCGCCAGCCTTGCAATACTAAGGAATTGCAAAAGCTCGAAAAAAGGGCTATATAAATATAAAAAGAACATCTTATATGAATGCGATTGGGCTACTATAACATACTTAAGTCTAAGGCATGCGTGCAAAAATAATAAATTGTTGAGCTTTGTTTGGAATTTCATTATGATTTAATAAGTAAAAATTAAACTAAATATAATTCAGAAATTTGTTATAATTATTACATTGCACCCAGTAAGGGGTAATTGTGTTATCAAATTATAATTATAAAAATACCCAGGAAGGGGTCGTGGTGCCTTAAAGGGCACCTGGGCCAGAAAGGACCCAACCAAAAATTGAGTTCTGGGCAGTAGGATACCCAGGATATGATACAATTTCACTCCTCATAATTTTGTGATATACCTCCCCACCGAAGATCAAGGCAATGGCGGAGGAGGTGTGGAACCCTGCATCCGCCAGTGTCAAATTCACAAACTTTTCCCGCGTCGTCTGGCTGAGGTGGTGGGCAGGGGTTCTCAACCCGACCCCCGCAATGACCCTTGCTGGAAAAGCGAATCGAACGTGAGGGTCATTCGAGGAACTAACGTTCAACTCACACATCTCCAGGCTCGCAACCGACAAGGCCCGCAAACGAAGCCGTTTGACTAACGTCTCACAAACCTTGCTCGTCTGGGAACAGGGATCAAGCAGAGCACGGGTCAAAAACTTTCGCTGCCCCACGTGCACGAACACCGCTACAGTTGGTAGCACGGTGACCGTTCCCGATAACTGCGTCAAAAGTGGCGTAGGTTGGCGGCGGGAAGCGAGACGTTCGTTGGCGTGCAAAAGGGAGTGATGCTTCTCGTTACAATAAGAGCACGTTCCATTGCTCCGACATTTTTTGGCATCGTGCGAATGGGCTAAACAACGCGAACAATACCTATGTAATAGCACGTCGCTCGTAGTTCGCGTCAAGGAACCGCTTGCAAAATCGGAGCGGATGCGAGCGATGACAGATCCTACACTTAAATTGGTTCTCCCTTGCTACGCTCTTAGAAGTTGCGCCAATTGGTGTTGTTGTAGCAGAGGCGCTAGGCGATGAGGACACAGATGCAACGATTGGAATCGATTCCATGATTTTAATGCTAGAGAATAAACAATGAAGATATTGATTGGAACGTTAGTTTGGAAGGACTACTAACTTTACAATGGGGCGCGTTATCAATCCCTTTTGTGTTCGAATGTCGGCAACGCGAATTCTCCGATCAGTACCCTGGTAAACCTTAGTGACCCTACCCAAGCGCCATTCGTTAGGAGGAAGATTTTCGTGGCGAACTACTACAAGGTCATCGACGGATATATCCTTTTTAGGAGATTTCCATTTGTACCGCTTATGTAACTCCTTTCTGAGTCTGAAATTCCTCGAAGGTAAATTTTTGAGAAGCAGAGATACGACGAAAATGAAATTTTAAACTTTTCACTCCGGCTTCCCACAAACCACCCATGTGGGGAGCGCCTGCTGGAATAAAGTACCAGGAGACCTCTTGATGGCTGTAAAGGTGGCACAAGGCTTCCTTCGACGTTGTGAGGAACTTCTGGAAATCCTTTTTAAGGCTGGCGGAAGCGCCGACAAAATTCGTTCCATTATCCGTAAAAATTTGTTTCGGACAGCTTCTCCTAGATATAAATCGCGAGAATGCACCAAGAAATGTCTCAGTTGATAGATCGCTTGTAGCTTCCAGGTGGATTCCTTTCGTAGAAAAGCAAACGAATAGGCAAACATAACCCTTGGTGATTTTACAGGATCTGCCTGTGAATGTTTTAATGTCGAATGGACCCGCAAAGTCAACGCCGGTATTTTCGAAAGGCCTGGAAATGACTGTTCATTCTTCCGGAAGAGCCGCCATTATTTGGGATTGGCCCTGCTTTTTATGAACAACGCAAGCTTTGCAACTGTGAATAACAGTTTTTATAAGATTCTTTGCTCGTGGAATCCAGTACTGCTGACGAAGTAAACGCAACATCAATTGATTTCCCCCGTGAAGAGAAATGTTATGAAGGAAGTTGACCAACAATTTAGAGAATAGGGTGTTTTTCGTTATACGACAAAATGAGCGAATTCGCTAATCGACCGTTCACTCGAAGTACACCCTGGCTATCTAAGAGCGGATTCAGAGTTAGAATATCGCTCTTTTGCGGAACTGGAAGTCTCGAAGTCAAATTCCTATATTCTGTAGAAAAGTGTTTCATTTGAGACAAGATTATAACGCGAATACGTATTTTAAAGATTTCGTCACACGAAATGGCTTTCGTCTGATATGAATGGTATCTTCGAGTGTGAGGATTTGTCATATTGAAGAATCGGAACACATACGATAAAACACGTAGAGCGCGGGGAAATGAGGAAAATCTCTCCAAGATGTCCTCCTGGTTTGACAATGTTGAAGTATGTGCCTTTATACTCCTTGCCTCGATCGTGACGTCATCTATTTCGTCAACCGATAATGGCCAATGTCCTGCATCTTTAACTAACCATTGGGGTCCGGACCACCATAGTTCTGTCGAAATCAAGTCCTGTGGGTATACTCCTCTGCTGCCAAGGTCTGCTGGATTATACTTAGAATCGACGTGTTTCCAATGTCTGCAGTCAACCGATTCCTGAATTTTTGCGACTCGATTAGCGAAAAAAGTCGTCCAAGTACCGGGTCGCTTTCTTAGCCATGCGAGAACTATGGTTGAGTCTGTCCAACAATGAATATTTTTAACTTCGAAGGGAAGCTCACTTGAAAGGGATTTCAGCATATCGACGACAAGAACTGCTCCACATAACTCTAATCGAGGAAGAGAGATAGCTTTGACTGGCGAAACCTTGGTCTTTGCTAACAGCAGGTGTGAAGATACAACGCCCTGGTTTTCTACCCGCAGGTATATCACCCCCGCATATGCCTTTTCCGACGCGTCGCAAAAGGCATGAATCTGATAGGAGGACCCAAGCGAGTAATTCATCCAACGTGGTATTCTAATATTCTCAATGTGTTTGTAACATTCTACGAAGGCTTTCCATTTGAACAGAGTTTGTGAAGCAATAGGTTGATCCCAAAGAGTACCATCTAACCAGATTTGCTGCATAACAATTTTTGCAACCACCACTATGGGAGCTAACCAACAGACTGGGTCAAAAAGTTTTGCTATAATAGATAATACTTCTCGCTTAGTGTAACTATCCTTCAGAGAAAGACTCTGAACATTAAAGAAAAAGTTGTCTAACTTAGCATTCCATCTAATACCGAGTGTTTTTGTCGTACTAGTTTCGTCTAGTTCTAAGAAATCCTTGTCTAAGAGGTGTTCTTGTGGAAGGCCTTTTAAGACGTCCTTTGAGTTTGAAGACCATTTTCTCAACGAAAGCCCTGCGTATTCTAACACTTCGATAAGCTCATTTCGCGCTTGTAAGGCTGTTGACACGTTATGAAAACCCGCTAAGACGTCATCTACATACATCGATTTTCGTAAGATCTGAGCAGCTAGTGGATATGAATCTTGATAATCTTGCGCTATTTGAAGTATAGTCCTAATTGCCAAATATGGCGTGCAATTTATTCCGAAGGTAACTGTTTTTAACTGAAAGTCTTGCACGCTACTATCTGGATCACTCCTGAAAAGGATTCTCTGATATGGTCTATGAGAAGGATTTACTAAAATCTGACGATACATTTTCTGTATGTCACTTAAGTACGAACTTATACATGCGTCACCTTATAAGCATCAGAGTCAAGTCAGCTTGAAGGGCTGGGCCTACATGCAAAATGTCATTTAGACAAACTCCATTTGAAGATTTGTTCGATGCGTTGAAAACTACCCTTAATTTTGTTGACGTACTTTCAGGTTTCATTACTGCATGGTGAGGAAGGTAGAAGCATCTACTTTCTCCATGTGCTCAAGAATCAAGTATTCCTTAATAACATTATCATACTCTTCTTTTAGTGAAATATTTTTGATTAATCTAGCTTCGTTACGAACATATTGCCGATATGCAATAGGTCGCGAGGACCCTAGCTTAATGTCATCTGGATAAAAGTTTTTAAATGGTAGAGAGACGATGTATCTTCCCTCCCAATTTCTGGTCGTTGTTTTCATATAAAGATCTTCACAAAACGTATCCTCGTCCGATGGAAGGTCCCTTTTTGGAAGCTCTTCTATCTCCCAAAACTTACGTAGTTGAGTATCCAAAGATACGTCCTCTCCTATTGAGACCTTAGTAGTAAACCAAGAGACCCGTGCGTTGGAGGACGCCCCAGTGACAATCCACCCAAACACGGTCTCTTGGGACAGAAGGTTGCAACTAACAGTACGCTTTACCCCATCCAACATAACTTTGGGGTACAAATCTCCCCCGATCAATACATTGATAGGACCGCTTTGTAAAAATTTCGAATCGGCAAAAGGTACTTTTGGCAATTGATCTAAAACGGATTCATCTATTGAAGCCGAAGGTATGTTACCTGTAAGTTGTGGAAAACAAACGCAGTAACTTCTATGAAAAGATTTGGGTTACGGGGTGAGCCCAAAACAAACGAACAAAGTTTTGAGGAATTGTTACAAACCTTTTGATTCAATCCCGAAATGACCGCATTTGTTCTCGAAAATGGAAGCTTTAGAAGCTTTCTTAGGCGCTCAGAAATAAACGATGCTTCTGAGGCTGAATCAATTAAAGCGCGCGCGATATAAGTTGAGCCCAAGTTGCAGATGTGAACCATGGCGGTTCCAAGAAGAGCTGAGGTCAAACCTGACGATTTTTGATTTTTATCAGCTAACGACGAACTATTTACAATCGAAGTGGACTGTATATTGGAATGGAATGCTTGTGAAGCAGTTCCAGTAGTAGTATCTTTCGAAGGTTGAGCGTTAGAAGATACTTTGTGAAGTAGAGTGTGATGTCTACTATTGCACTTGGTGCACGAGAATTGACTTTTACAGTCTTTTATCGAATGTCCTTTCGTAAGACAATTCAGACAACAGTTGTGCTTTTTGATTGCATTAAACCTATCATTAAATGAAAGCGACAAAAATTTTGTACACAGACGTAATGAATGTTGTTGCCTAGGACACATTATACAGTGCAATGAAGCAACATTGGTTGTTAGAGACACCTTCATTTGACCCGAAGAAGTGTTAGGATGTGGCGATGGCCTCTGGTGTTGGTATTGCGAAGTCGACGGGTTTGCACCTCTGACATCTACTATGGACTCCAATGTCCTGAATCGTTGGGTGAGGAATTTGTCCATCTGCTCCCATTCTGGAATCTCAGCTTTGTTGAAAAGTGTTTGTTCCCATAAACTAAGGGTTGCTTCTGGAAGCCGGTTGGAACATAAAAAAATTAGAATGGGATCCCAGTTTCCCACGTCGACATCATACATCGCCAAGGCTGATAGGCATCCATTAATAGTCCGTTGCAGATCCTTTAAAGCTGATGCACTTTCAGTCCGAATGACTGGCAGTGAAAAAAGCACCTTCAACTGACTGTTGACCAACACCCGTTTATTTTCATAAGTTTCTTTTAGGTTAGACCAGGCCTTATCGAAACCTTGATTTGTCAATGGAGACTTGCTAACTATGTCTCGAGCTTCGCCGCTTGTTTTCTTCAAAAGGTGGTACAATTTTTCAACGTTACTCAGCCGCGTGTTATTAATGTAAATCGCGGTGAAAAGATCGCGAAAGGATGGCCATGATACATAATCGCCATAAAATATTTCCGTATCACATGGTGGGACATTTAAATTATTTGAAAAACTGGGGGCTTGGGTAGGAATGGTCGCGGAGGCATTGTCAGCGACTGGGCTGGATCTTCGCAAGTATTAGCTAATGCGTGAGAAGCATGAAATATAATCCTTAAATGTTGCAGATTGTTTTGCTTTTATGGCCTCAATCTCATCTTTGTTTGTAATCGATTGCATGCATTTTTCGTATGCTTCTTTAGTTTTAGACCAAATTTCCGCCAATTCAGTCTTTAAAATTTCTAAAGATGTCTGCGAATGATCGCTCAAAGTGGCTTCATCGAAACCCGCATTAAATTCGACCACCTGATCCGAGCACCGCGTGTACCAATTTAACCTTGCCATTTTCCGAAATTACCAACGGTCGGTTTATGTACAAAGTTTAAAACAAAAAACAAAAAAAAATGCACGAAAATATTTAAAAGCACAAAAGGAATGATAAGCGCCGCCAACAAATGAATAAAGAAAAACAAAAACGAGAAAATGCCAAATGAACTAATTTCACTGCTGGAAAAACTCAATGTTCCTATTGGGTAAATGTAAAAATTTCCTACTGGGTCACTTGCTAATGCCTATGTGCATATGTATGTATGTATGTATGTATGTACGTATATACACCAGTGACTATAAGCAGTACCAAAATCAAGAACCGGCTAGCAAAAACAATGCTTATGCTTAGTTTAACGATCCTTAGCCGAAGGTGTGAAAAGGCATTAAGACAAAATCTAAAATATTTTTGTTTTATTTATGTATATATCTGTAAGTTTGTATGTATATACGCTAAACCCTTTGCAATTTAATGCACAGTGATCGATAGGAACAACGATTTTTTGTCTAATAGGCAGACATACAACGATAATAGGGAACGAACTTGAAAGTACGTAAGTATGTACGTATGTATGTTGGTTATGTATGTATGTACATATATTTTTCCAAATGCCCAACGAAGAATGTACTTATGCACAAGTAAACATACAATACTGTGAAATGCGGCGAATATTAGCTATTTACTTCGTACGTACACGTTTGTACATACATATGTACTTACGTTTATATTTAAGAAAATCGAAAATAACGAAGCCAAAAACGTATTACCAAACGAATTTATGTAGGTCAATTTCCGAAAAAAATATATGTAATAATGACTGTCTCTTCGTTCGAGAGATTGGTAAATACAATTGGCAATTAATATATATAATATGTATAAATAATAAATTATTATATGCTATCCAAAAATTTATTGAACATATGGATATGATCGAAAAGTGAAATGTTATTTAAAAAAAAAATTGATTTGTTTAAAACAATATAAATAGTTTGAATAAAAAAATAAACGATTGAAAATTGAAATTGGCTAAGTATTTTCACTTCGCAGACGATCATATACATACATATGTACGTGCTTTAGTATATTTACACGTATGTATGCTTGTATACATATGTATATAACTTTCGTACATAAGCACAACGAAAGAAGCGAGAAAAAAAAGCGAATATACAAAAAATTCGTGTTGAAACCAACACTCACTTAGGAAGTCACTTTTGATCATTAACCATCTATATTTTTTTTTTTGTTTTACTATCTAGTTATTTGGTTTTCTCTCACTTGTCTCAATTTGCACATGAAAAATCATTAATTAGGCGTTTATACCAATAAGCCCTTCAATGTATACATATCTATACACACGCACTGTGTTGATAATTTTAGGTGTTTTTTTTTTTTTTTTTTTTTTTTAATAACGATTCGAAAGATCACCAAATTTCGCAATTTTTTTTTTTTTTTTTGGTGTATTTATTTCTCTTTTATTTTAAATTTTTAAAGCTCAACAATTACACTTTTTCGCACGCACCTGTATCAATTATGTTCACGGAGAGCCAAGTTGTATTTTCCTGCTGATTAATTGAATTACTTCTTTGAGGGGTTTGATTGATGTATGTATGTAGTATAAACGTTTCGCTGACTGCAAAATTAAAATGTTTAGCCTTTGAGAGTTCGACGGTTCGTAAGGACCAACATGTTTATTGGGAAACACCAAAGATGATCGCCGGTACTCACGATATTTGTTTTGTAACAAAGAAGAAATAACAAGCAAAATTAATTACAATCAAGAAGGATTTTATTTCGATAAGTACATAAAGCTAGTTATGTGTATAAAGGTATGTGTATATAGCTGAGATATTGCCTTTAGTATGGTCGATGATGACGATGGCTGGCGCTGTCTACTGTCTTTCAACGAATGACAACGCGAAACCGACCATCAGTTTTAAGAACCCGATATTTCTTTGCCTCTCACCGGTGAATTTCCAATCACAGTGTAGCTTTGCAGCGAACAGCTGTGCATAGGAAACCATCAGCGATTCCCAACCATTGAAGGCTTTTGGCTTCAACATTCTCCTTGAATCTTCATAGATGAATGGAAATTCAATAACTCCGTCTTTAAAGTGGAAACAAAACCGATGTGTGCAACTACTGGCCTATTTCGATGCTCTCCAATGTTTCAAAAGTTTTTGGAAGCGTGGTGAAGAATACGATTTATTTGTCGGCTTGGATTTATCCTAGTCACTCGATAGTCTCTAACCTGGCTGTTTTCTCGGAGTTTTGCATGTCTGCATAGAGAAGAAGATTGAATACGTCACGCATTTTGTGAGTGAGCGAAAGAGAGGGTAAAGATGAGTAAAGTGGAAGAGCGACCTCAAAACTGCATTGGCACTTGGGTAATTTTTTACCTAAACTAATTTTTTTTAATATATTTGAACGAATTTGGTGTGTTTTTTTTTGGTTCTGTTTATCCATTAAGCGCCGGATTTCCATATTCAGTTCATAGGAGCTTAATCGTTTTATTTTATTTTCTTTCTCTTATTTGGTCGACTGTTTCCCATTTGGTACAGGTAGGGTTTCTGACCGCCTGTATTACCGATAGACCGTCTGAACATATCAAGGTTTTTGTTCTTTTTCGAAGAGAGGACACTGTGGCTTTATTTATTGCCCCTGCTTCAGCCGAGAATATTGAAGAGAAGGGAAGCATTGATTTAATGCTAATACAGGTGCCTGTTTCTAATGTTGTGCTGAAGGTAACACTATTTTGTGTTTTTAACCCTACAGTGAAGATAATTTTCTAGCCGCTCAAGTCTAGCGTGTTTCGCAGGATTATGACTACACCGCCTGTATGTCTACTGTGAAAATCACACCTTACCATCTGATAAGCTGGAATCTTTATTTCTGAATCGGTTATTTCCTCTGTTGTGCATGTTTCAAAGCATAGAATTATACCAGGATCAACAGTCTCAATTAGCCTTTCAAGTTCAGCTTTATTAGATACTAGCAAATACCCGGCGTGCTTCGCTGCGCATTTACATTCTGTATGAACAACAGATGTAATACAATAACTACATTTTTAGTCGGAAAAGCCTAAAAATATGGATTTTCGCACCAAAGCGCATCCTAGTGGCCGTTTTTAGTAAAAATAAAATGCAGATACAGATTTCTCGAACCCGGAAACCCCCAGAAGATGAAACAAAACAAATAGCAGATTGTCGCATGTCAATTTGACCCACTTTGTGTGGTGTATCTTCCACATTAAAATTTCTTTAAAATCGTTGGCGTTGTTCCACTTTTTTATCATACAAACCTTTTCTTTTTTCATCTTTTACCACAACAAAAAAAAATCAACCAAAATCGGGTTGGTACTTTTGACGCCTGTAAAGGACACACATAAACATTTTTTCGATTTTATATATGTATATAGATTGGTGGTGCAATATGAAAATTGGATTTTGCCACGCCCCTCCGCCCGCAGACCGAAAATCACAAATCGGACTTCACCGTGTCACCCGCCTGAATATTCTGACGATTCCCTGAAAATTTCATCAAAATCGGCCCAGCCGTTTTGGAGTCCATACGTTACGTACATACACACATTTTTTATATATATGGATTAAACTATTTAGTTATATTAAGATATACGCATTTTAAATATCTGTTGCGTTTTTCATTTGAACCTAATTGCTAACAGCCTACCTTTTTTTCAAGTTGGAGTTTTTTGATATAAACAGAACACTCGCGACTAAATGTGTTGTGTTCCACGTCTAAGTTAAGTCCCAAATCTTTGTTAGCATCATAACAATAACTACAGATTTGTTTTTGGTTACTCTCAGATTTGTGCTCCCCCATGCACTTGCTTTAACTCAGTTTTTTGTTACAATTGCTAGAGGTATGGTTGAAACCCAAACACTTAAAGGATCTTTCTACGCTTTGCCCATCATAGACGGGACAGCGATCCCATCCTATATTTATTTTCTTTGAGTCCAGTGTTTGTACGACGAATTTATGCTCTACCTCTATTAATGCATTAAATTCTGGTATTGCCTCACTACTCCGCTTTGATTTTAATATTTTTACGCATCTCAATTCTGCCTCATACAAAAAACTATTCTGAGCCTTTATCTTTTTTATTATTTCGGTCTCATTGTATTCAGCATTTATATGTGTTAACAATATTTTGGGCTTATTTATTTTAGGCCCGGTAATATCGTACACAGTGGCCACTGTGGTCGAGTTCGTAGCGGTGCGTGCTATAAGTTGATATACCGGTGAGTTCGATATTCGAATCTCAGTCAGGGCAAGCAAAATCTTAATGATAGAAAAAGTGTTTTCTAATAGCGGTCACCCCTCTACAGGCAATGGCAAACCTCCGAGGGTATTTTTGCCATGAAAAAGCTTCTTATAAAATACATCTGACGTTCGGAGTCGGCACAAAACTGTAGGTCCCTCCATTGCCGGTATAATATAAAGACGCACACCACAAATGGTAGGATAAGCTCGGCCAAACCCTGATCTATATAGTGTAAGCGCCAAATATATTATATTATATATATTAATATCGTACACATCTTTATTTAAATGTTGTTAGTGCAGATTTTATATTTTCTTTTTCTAAAACACTTCTAGCACTAATTACAACTGTACCGTTATTCTTGTTAGATACTCTATCGATGCACTGGCATATGATACACCCTCTGTCCTCTGCGCTTTCTCTTGAATTTGGGTTGTTGCTTTATTCACTTCAGTAAATATCTCTTGCTTTTATTTGCATAGCACACTAGTGGATGAATCTAATGCACAATGCACAAACCCTCTACTCTTTTTATTATTTCGAGTTTTTCCGTTTTATTCTTTTTTATGCTATCAACTAACAATCTAACCTCTTTGGTGTGATTGCTCAACATCTTTTCCATATCGTTTTTTTGCTCTTTAATATATATTTTATTAGTTTCGGCTATTCTCATAATTTCTTTAAGTGTTGTTAAGAGCCTTCACATCGTACGCCAGACTCTCCTCTGATGCATACGGCAGCTCTTGTTTTGTTTATTTATTTTATTATTTATGTATTTTATTATTCACCCCATACATGCTTCGTTGCCGATTTATATCACAATTCACAGCTCTGCGTCAATTTTATTGCTATTAATCTCATATGTTTATATGTCCATAAATTTACAATAATGTTATATATTATCAAAACCTCCGGCGGAGCAACAAAAACACACGTCCGTTCGCGACCAAATTAACAGGTTAGCGAAAAAAAAAAACAGGCACAGTTAATGAAATTTAGATTTTGAAGAAAATGCGAAAAACAAGGGCATATTTAAAATTAACTTGGGATCAAACTTTCGAACCGATTTCTTCAAAGCGACAATTAATACCCCTATTATGAATGGAGACTAGTCTAGTAGCCGCTAGGCAATTACCCCAGAATTTCCATTAAGCAAGGCAACCCACACCTCTCACAACTGACGGTCCAGACTTACGTACGCTTACAGCTGGACCCAAGGACGTACCGACAATCTCTGAACAGCATTCACAGCGAGTCGGTATCCAAATATATCGACACCCGCCCTGTGAGTGCAGTCCTGGGAGTCCAACCACCACCTATAGCAGCTGAGGAGCTCCAGCTGCCTCGGGAGACGCGCAAGTCTCTGGCTCAACTCCGATCTGGATATTGTAGCAGGTTAAACTCCTACCTATCCAGGATCAACCCCGACACCCCCAACACTTGCCCGGCATGTGGAGAGTCTCCGCACGACACCAAACACCTATTCACATGCCTGGCCAAACCCACTCAACTAACACCCCTCTCCCTGTGGTCCGACCCTGTTAAATCGGCTCGTTTCGTGGACCTCTCGTTAGTTGAGCTTGACGATAATGATTGAGGGAGCCCGCCAGCCCAGTGGGGCGTAGCTAGCCGCTACACAACAACAACAATAACAACAACTACTGGCTATCGGCTACTGAAAGTATGTAAATGTTTCCCTTTTAAAAAGATCTTTATATGTTTTCACTATTTCTTCTAAATGTACTTGTCAAACAATTTAAATCACGGATTTTGTGTGTGCTTTTATGTATACTGAGCTGAGATCAATCACCAGACATAAAACGAAGAACGGTTTTAGTACCCGTGGATAGTAGACCGGCAAATGTACACTGGTCTTTGTACATAATAGGTACATAAATAAAAGTTTATTTTGTTATGCACCTATGTGGATTTAAATAAACCAAAGTCATGGGGCAGACCATTGGAAAGGCATACGAATAGGTTTTCGTAATCGTATACGGAGTCTATGAGTGCTGGAGATAAGAGGTAGCTGTGCCTGCTCGTACAGTCGTTTTGAATTAAATGAAACAGGAAAATTCGTATTAGAACGAATGGCCATATACATACATATGTATATATATTTAGAAATTCAAATGTAAATCTTACAAAGGTATATACATACATAAAAATCACTTACACTTTAGGGATTTTCTCTGGTGTTGGCTGGCAGGCTTTTTTTCGAGAACGCTGGTGATCTCTCGAAGTGAAACGTGGTCCAAAATGGGGTAGACGAGCAAAATTTTTTATTTTGCCTCGGGACCGGCTGTCTTGCCTTAGCACCTGCTACTGTTTTTCGACCGGGCGGTACCCGTTGGGACCAGATTGTACCTGGGTGTTTATGGCGTTAAGTGCTAAGCACTTTCCGTAAGCCGTGTTGGTGCTTCGCCGGCCAAGGTGGTGATGGATGTTTTTGGGATGATAAGGGTGATTGTCAACTAGGCTACTCCCGTTGAGCCCAATTTTTTCAGCACCAACATGCTTAACCCATCAGGTCCAATGGCTTTGGAGGCTTTCGCCTACCCGATGACCTCCTTCACCTCGTTGCTGAAGAAGACAATTGGTGCGTAAGGTTTTTGGTTACGCAGCCTTCTGGTAACGTCACGTTTGGTCCTGTCCAGCGATGACGCGCGATCCCCGAAAGAAATCTCCACTCGGTCGTCGCGCTTCGTCGGGTTGGACAGGGCTTTTAAGGTCGACCAAAGTTTGCCCACTGCTGCCCCAAGGTTACAGGACTTCAAATACTCCTCCCACTTGTCCCGCTTCTGTTTATCCATTAAGCGCCGGATTTCCATATTCAGTGCCCTGATACTTGAGCTATTCGGGTTCACCTGGCGAAAGTGATCGTACTCGTCCGCCAGGGCGGTCGCCTCACCCGGAAAATGTTGGCAGATCTCAGGTATCATCCCGGCCGCATTAGTGTCATGACAGTTTTTTGGTTAGAATGCTCTCAATGGTCACGGAAGTAAAGACGATACTCTTTAAAACCCTACTTTGTTAAACTAGAGTTCTAAGAAATCTACATAAATTTGAATTGTACCTAAATAAAACTTTAAAGAAGGCAAATGTTGGCGTATATGCGAATTTATGTCGCGCATTCTTGATAGAATCAATCTCAATTCAATATTATTCTCCTTGAATCTTAATAGATGAATGGACTTTCAATAACTCCGTCTTTAAAGTGGAAACAAAACCAATGTGTGCAACTACTGGCCTATTTCGATGCTCTCCAATGTTTCAAAAGTTTTTGAAAGCGTGGTGAAGAATAAGATTTATTTGTCGGCTTGGATTTATCCTAGTCACTCGATAGTCTCTAACCTGGCTGTTTTCTCGGAGTTTTGCATGTCTGCATAGAGAAGAAGATTGCGCCTTCCCAAAATACGTCACGCATTTTGTGAGTGAGCGAAAGAGAGGGTAAAGATGAGTAAAGAGGAAGAGCGACCTCAGAACTGCATTGGCACTTTGGTAATTTTTTACCTAAACTAGATTTTTTTATTATATTTGAACGAATTTGGTGTGTTTTTTTTGGTTCTGTTTATCCATTAAGCGCCGGATTTCCATATTCAGTTCATAGGAGCTTAATCGTTTTATTTTATTTTCTTTCTCTTATTTGGTCAACTGTTTCCCATTTGGTACAGGTAGGGTTTCTGACCGCCTGTATTACCGATAGACCGTCTGAACATATCAAGGTTTTTGTTCTTTTTCGAAGAGAGGACACTATGGCTTTATTTATTGCCCCTGCTTCAGCCGAGAATATTGAAGAGAAGGGAAGCACTGATTTCATGCTAATACAGGTGCCTGTTTCTAATGTTGGACAGGGCTTTTAAGGTCGACCAAAGTTTGCCCACTGCTGCCCCAAGGTTACAGGACTTCAAATGCTCCTCCCACTTGTCCCGCTTCTGTTTATCCATTAAGCGCCGGATTTCCATATTCAGTGCCCTGATACTTGAGCTATTCGGGTTCACCTGGCGAAAGTGATCGTACTCGTCCGCCAGGGCGGTCACGGAAGTAAAGACGATACTCTTTAAAACCCTACTTTGTTAAACTAGAGTTCTAAGAAATCTACATAAATTTGAATTGTACCTAAATAAAACTTTAAAGAAGGCAAATGTTGGCGTATATGCGAATTTATGTCGCGCATTCTTGATAGAATCAATCTCAATTCAATATTATTCTCCTTGAATCTTAATAGATGAATGGACTTTCAATAACTCCGTCTTTAAAGTGGAAACAAAACCAATGTGTGCAACTACTGGCCTATTTCGATGCTCTCCAATGTTTCAAAAGTTTTTGAAAGCGTGGTGAAGAATAAGATTTATTTGTCGGCTTGGATTTATCCTAGTCACTCGATAGTCTCTAACCTGGCTGTTTTCTCGGAGTTTTGCATGTCTGCATAGAGAAGAAGATTGCGCCTTCCCAAAATACGTCACGCATTTTGTGAGTGAGCGAAAGAGAGGGTAAAGATGAGTAAAGAGGAAGAGCGACCTCAGAACTGCATTGGCACTTTGGTAATTTTTTACCTAAACTAGATTTTTTTATTATATTTGAACGAATTTGGTGTGTTTTTTTTGGTTCTGTTTATCCATTAAGCGCCGGATTTCCATATTCAGTTCATAGGAGCTTAATCGTTTTATTTTATTTTCTTTCTCTTAATGGTCCACTGTTTCCCATTTGGTACAGGTAGGGTTTCTGACCGTCTGAACATATCAAGGTTTTTGTTCTTTTTCGAAGAGAGGACACTATGGCTTTATTTATTGCCCCTCCTTCAGCCGAGAATATTGAAGAGAAGGGAAGCACTGATTTCATGCTAATACAGGTGCCTGTTTCTAATGTTGTGCTGAAGGTAACACTATTTTGTGTTTTTGACCCTACAGTGAAGATAATTTTCCAGCCGCTCAAGTCTAGCGTGTTTCGCAGGATTATGACTACACCGCCTGTATGTCTACTGTGAAAATCACACCTTACCATCTGATAAGCTGGAATCTTTATTTCTGAATCGGTTATTTCCTCTGTTGTGTATGTTTCAAAGCATAGAATTATACCAGGATCAACAGTCTCAATTAGCCTTTCAAGTTCAGCTTTATTAGATACTAGCAAATACCCGGCGTGCTTCGCTGCGCCTTTACATTCTGTATGAACAACAGATGTAATACAATAACTACATTTTTAGTCGGAAAAGCCTAAAAATATGGATTTTCGCACCAAAGCGCATCCTAGTGGCCGATTTTAGTAAAAATAAAATGCAGATACAGATTTCTCGAACCCGGAAACCCCCAGAAGATGAAACAAAACAAAAAGCAGATTGTCGCATGTCAATTTGACCCACTTTGTGTGGTGTATCTTCCACATTAAAATTTCTTTAAAATCGTTGGCGTTGTTCCACTTTTTTATCATACAAACCTTTTCTTTTTTCATCTTTTACCACAACAAAAAAAAATCAACCAAAATCGGGTTGGTACTTTTGACGCCTGTAAAGGACACACATAAACATTTTTTCGATTTTATATATATAGATTGGTGGTGCAATATGAAAATTGGATTTTGCCACGCCCCTCCGCCCGCAGACCGAAAATCACAAATCGGACTTCACAGTGTCACCCGCCTGAATATTCTGACGATTCCCTGAAAATTTCATCAAAATCGGCCCAGCCGTTTTGGAGTCCATACGTTACGTACATACACACATGTTTTATATATATGGATTAAACTAGTTATATTAAGATATACGCATTTTAAATATCTGTTGCGTTTTTCATTTGAACCTAATTGCTAACAGCCTACCTTTTTTTTCAAGTTGGAGTTTTTTGATATAAACAGAACACTCGCGACTAAATGTGTTGTGTTCCACGTCTAAGTTAAGTCCCAAATCTTTGTTAGCATCATAACAATAACTACAGATTTGTTTTTGGTTACTCTCAGATTTGTGCTCCCCATGCACTTGCTTCACCTCAGTTTTTTGTTACAATTGCTAGAGGTATGGTTGAAACCCAAACACTTAAAGGATCTTTCTACGCTTTGCCCATCATAGACGGGACAGCGATCCCATCCTATATTTATTTTCTTTGAGTCCAGTGTTTGTACGACGAATTTATGCTCTACCTCTATTAATGCATTAAATTCTGGTATTGCCTCACTACTCCGCTTTGATTTAAATATTTTTACGCATCTCAATTCTGCCTCATACAAAGAACTAATTTGAGCCTATATCTTTTTTATTATTTCGGTCTCATTGTATTCAGCATTTATATGTGTTAACAATATTTTGGGCTTATTTATTTTAGGCCCGGTAATATCGTACACAGTGGCCGCTGTGGTCGAGTTCGTAGCGGTGCGTGCTATAAGTTGATATACCGGTGAGTTCGATATTCGAATCTCAGTCAGGGCAAGCAAAATCTTAATGATAGAAAAAGTGGTTTCTAATAGCGGTCACCCCTCTACAGGCAATGGCAAACCTCCGAGGGTATTTTTGCCATGAAAAAGCTTCTTATAAAATACATCTGACGTTCGGAGTCGGCACAAAACTGTAGGTCCCTCCATTGCCGGTATAATATAAAGACGCACACCACAAATGGTAGGATAAGCTCGGCCAAACACTGATCTATATAGTGTAAGCGCCAAATATATTATATTATATATATTAATATCGTACACATCTTTATTTAAATTGTTGTTAGTGCAGATTTTATATTTTCTTTTTCTAAAACACTTCTAGCACTAATTACAACTGTACCGTTATTCTTGTTAGATACTCTATCGATGCACTGGCATATGATACACCCTCTGTCCTCTGCGCTTTCTCTTGAATTTGGGTTGTTGCTTTATTCACTTCAGTAAATATCTCTTGCTTTTGTTTGCATAGCACACTAGTGGATGAATCTAATGCACAATGCACAAACCCTCTACTCTTTTTATTATTTCGAGTTTTTCCGTTTTATTCTTTTTTATGCTATCAACTAACAATCTAACCTCTTTGGTGTGATTGCTCAACATCTTTTCCATATCGTTTTTTTGCTCTTTAATATATATTTTATTAGTTTCGGCTATTCTCATAATTTCTTTAAGTGTTGTTAAGAGCCTTCACATCGTACGCCAGACTCTTCTCTGATGCATACGGCAGCTCTTGTTTTGTTTATTTATTTTATTATTTATGTATTTTATTATTCACCCCATACCTGCTTCGTTGCCGATTTATATCACAATTCACAGCTCTGCGTCAATTTTATTGCTATTAATCTCAAATGTTTATATGTCCATAAATTTACAATAATGTTATATATTATCAAAACCTCCGGCGGAGCAACAAAAACACACGTCCGTTCGCGACCAAATTAACAGGTTAGCAAAAAAAAAAAAAAAACAGGCACAGTTAATGAAATTTAGATTTTGAAGAAAATGCAAAAAACAAGGGCATATTTAAAATTAACTTGGGATCAAACTTTCGAACCGATTATGAATGGAGACTAGTCTAGTAGCCGCTAGGACATTACCCCAGAATTTCCATTAAGCCAGGCAACCCACAACTGACGGTCCAGACTTACGTACGCTTACAGCT
Source organism: Philophylla caesio (assembly GCA_963971545.1). Lineage (NCBI taxonomy): Eukaryota > Metazoa > Arthropoda > Insecta > Diptera > Tephritidae > Philophylla > Philophylla caesio. Next base: position 27,887,798 of record OZ020605.1, read on the forward strand.
GGACCCAAGGACGTACCGACAATCTCTGAACAGCATTCACAGCGAGTCGGTATCCAAATATATCGACACCCGCCCTGTGAATGCAGTCCTGGGAGTCCAACCACCACCTATAGCAGCTGAGGAGCTCCAGCTGCCTCGGGAGACGCGCAAGTCTCTGGCTCAACTCCGATCTGGATATTGTAGCAGGTTAAACTCCTACCTATCCAGGATCAACCCCGACACCCCCAACACTTGCCCGGCATGTGGAGAGTCTCCGCACGACACCAAACACCTATTCACATGCCTGGCCAAACCCACTCAACTAACACCCCTCTCCCAGTGGTCCGACCCTGTTAAAACGGCTCGTTTCCTGGACCTCTCGTTAGTTGAGCTTGACGATAATGATTGAGGGAGCCCGCCAGCCCAGTGGGGCGTAGCTAGCCGCTACACAACAACAACAACAACAACAACTACTGGCTATCGGCTACTGAAAGTATGTAAATGTTTCCCTTTTAAAAAGATCTTTATATGTTTTCACTATTTCTTCTAAATGTACTTGTCAAACAATTTAAATCACGGATTTTGTGTGTGCTTTTATGTATACTGAGCTGAGATCAATCGCCAGACATAAAACGAAGAACGGTTTTAGTACCCGTGGATAGTAGACCGGCAAATGTACACTGGTCTTTGTACATAATAGGTACATAAATAAAAGTTTATTTTGTTATGCACCTATGTGGATTTAAATAAACCAAAGTCATGGGGCAGACCATTGGAAAGGCATACGAATAGGTTTTCGTAATCGTATACGGAGTCTATGCGTGCTGGAGATAAGAGGTAGCTGTGCCTGCTCGTACAGTCGTTTTGAATTAAATGAAACAGGAAAATTCGTATTAGAACGAATGGCCATATACATACATATGTATATATATTTAGAAATTCAAATGTAAATCTTACAAAGGTATATACATACATAAAAATCACTTACACTTTAGGGATTTTCTCTGGTGTTGGCTGGCAGGCTTTTTTTCGAGAACGCTGGTGATCTCTCGAAGTGAAACGTGGTCCAAAATGGGGTAGACGAGCAAAATTTTTTATTTTGCCTCGGGACCGGCTGTCTTGCCTTAGCACCTGCTACTGTTTTTCGACCGGGCGGTACCCGTTGGGACCAGATTGTACCTGGGTGTTTATGGCGTTAAGTGCTAAGCACTTTCCGTAAGCCGTGTTGGTGCTTCGCCGGCCAAGGTGGTGATGGATGTTTTTGGGATGATAAGGGTGATTGTCAACTAGGCTACTCCCGTTGAGCCCAATTTTTTCAGCACCAACATGCTTAACCCATCAGGTCCAATGGCTTTGGAGGCTTTCGCCTACCCGATGACCTCCTTCACCTCGTTGCTGAAGAAGACAATTGGTGCGTAAGGTTTTTGGTTACGCAGCCTTCTGGTAACGTCACGTTTGGTCCTGTCCAGCGATGACGCGCGATCCCCGAAAGAAATCTCCACTCGGTCGTCGCGCTTCGTCGGGTTGGACAGGGCTTTTAAGGTCGACCAAAGTTTGCCCACTGCTGCCCCAAGGTTACAGGACTTCAAATACTCCTCCCACTTGTCCCGCTTCTGTTTATCCATTAAGCGCCGGATTTCCATATTCAGTGCCCTGATACTTGAGCTATTCGGGTTCACCTGGCGAAACTGATCGTACTCGTCCGCCAGGGCGGTCGCCTCACCCGGAAAATGTTGGCAGATCTCAGGTATCATCCCGGCCGCATTAGTGTCATGACAGTTTTTTGGTTAGAATGCTCTCAATGGTCACGGAAGTAAAGACGATACTCTTTAAAACCCTACTTTGTTAAACTAGAGTTCTAAGAAATCTACATAAATTTGAATTGTACCTAAATAAAACTTTAAAGAAGGCAAATGTTGGCGTATATGCGAATTTATGTCGCGCATTCTTGATAGAATCAATCTCAATTCAATATTATTCTCCTTGAATCTTAATAGATGAATGGACTTTCAATAACTCCGTCTTTAAAGTGGAAACAAAACCAATGTGTGCAACTACTGGCCTATTTCGATGCTCTCCAATGTTTCAAAAGTTTTTGAAAGCGTGGTGAAGAATAAGATTTATTTGTCGGCTTGGATTTATCCTAGTCACTCGATAGTCTCTAACCTGGCTGTTTTCTCGGAGTTTTGCATGTCTGCATAGAGAAGAAGATTGCGCCTTCCCAAAATACGTCACGCATTTTGTGAGTGAGCGAAAGAGAGGGTAAAGATGAGTAAAGAGGAAGAGCGACCTCAGAACTGCATTGGCACTTTGGTAATTTTTTACCTAAACTAGATTTTTTTATTATATTTGAACGAATTTGGTGTGTTTTTTTTGGTTCTGTTTATCCATTAAGCGCCGGATTTCCATATTCAGTTCATAGGAGCTTAATCGTTTTATTTTATTTTCTTTCTCTTATTTGGTCGACTGTTTCCCATTTGGTACAGGTAGGGTTTCTGACCGCCTGTATTACCGATAGACCGTCTGAACATATCAAGGTTTTTGTTCTTTTTCGAAGAGAGGACACTATGGCTTTATTTATTGCCCCTGCTTCAGCCGAGAATATTGAAGAGAAGGGAAGCACTGATTTCATGCTAATACAGGTGCCTGTTTCTAATGTTGGACAGGGCCTTTAAGGTCGACCAAAGTTTGCCCACTGCTGCCCCAAGGTTACAGGACTTCAAATGCTCCTCCCACTTGTCCCGCTTCTGTTTATCCATTAAGCGCCGGATTTCCATATTCAGTGCCCTGATACTTGAGCTATTCGGGTTCACCTGGCGAAAGTGATCGTACTCGTCCGCCAGGGCGGTCACGGAAGTAAAGACGATACTCTTTAAAACCCTACTTTGTTAAACTAGAGTTCTAAGAAATCTACATAAATTTGAATTGTACCTAAATAAAAGTTTAAAGAAGGCAAATGGTGGCGTATATGCGAATTTATGTCGCGCATTCTTGATAGAATCAATCTCAATTCAATATTATTCTCCTTGAATCTTCATAGATGAATGGAAATTCAATAACTCCGTCTTTAAAGTGGAAACAAAACCGATGTGTGCAACTACTGGCCTATTTCGATGCTCTCCAATGTTTCAAAAGTTTTTGAAAGCGTGGTGAAGAATAAGATTTATTTGTCGGCTTGGATTTATCCTAGTCACTCGATAGTCTCTAACCTGGCTGTTTTCTCGGAGTTTTGCATGTCTGCATAGAGAAGAAGATTGCGCCTTCCCAAAATACGTCACGCATTTTGTGAGTGAGCGAAAGAGAGGGTAAAGATGAGTAAAGAGGGAGAGCGACCTAAGAACTGCATTGGCACTTTGGTAATTTTTTACCTAAACTAAATTTTTTTATTATATCTGAACGAATTTGGTGTGTTTTTTTTGTTCTGTTTATCCATTAAGCGCCGGATTTCCATATTCAGTTCATAGGAGCTTAATCGTTTTATTTTATTTTCTTTCTCTTAATGGTCCACTGTTTCCCATTTGGTACAGGTAGGGTTTCTGACCGTCTGAACATATCAAGGTTTTTGTTCTTTTTCGAAGAGAGGACACTATGGCTTTATTTATTGCCCCTCCTTCAGCCGAGAATATTGAAGAGAAGGGAAGCACTGATTTCATGCTAATACAGGTGCCTGTTTCTAATGTTGTGCTGAAGGTAACACTATTTTGTGTTTTTGACCCTACAGTGAAGATAATTTTCCAGCCGCTCAAGTCTAGCGTGTTTCGCAGGATTATGACTACACCGCCTGTATGTCTACTGTGAAAATCACACCTTACCATCTGATAAGCTGGAATCTTTATTTCTGAATCGGTTATTTCCTCTGTTGTGTATGTTTCAAAGCATAGAATTATACCAGGATCAACAGTCTCAATTAGCCTTTCAAGTTCAGCTTTATTAGATACTAGCAAATACCCGGCGTGCTTCGCTGCGCCTTTACATTCTGTATGAACAACAGATGTAATACAATAACTACATTTTTAGTCGGAAAAGCCTAAAAATATGGATTTTCGCACCAAAGCGCATCCTAGTGGCCGATTTTAGTAAAAATAAAATGCAGATACAGATTTCTCGAACCCGGAAACCCCCAGAAGATGAAACAAAACAAAAAGCAGATTGTCGCATGTCAATTTGACCCACTTTGTGTGGTGTATCTTCCACATTAAAATTTCTTTAAAATCGTTGGCGTTGTTCCACTTTTTTATCATACAAACCTTTTCTTTTTTCATCTTTTACCACAACAAAAAAAAATCAACCAAAATCGGGTTGGTACTTTTGACGCCTGTAAAGGACACACATAAACATTTTTTCGATTTTATATATATAGATTGGTGGTGCAATATGAAAATTGGATTTTGCCACGCCCCTCCGCCCGCAGACCGAAAATCACAAATCGGACTTCACAGTGTCACCCGCCTGAATATTCTGACGATTCCCTGAAAATTTCATCAAAATCGGCCCAGCCGTTTTGGAGTCCATACGTTACGTACATACACACATGTTTTATATATATGGATTAAACTAGTTATATTAAGATATACGCATTTTAAATATCTGTTGCGTTTTTCATTTGAACCTAATTGCTAACAGCCTACCTTTTTTTTTCAAGTTGGAGTTTTTTGATATAAACAGAACACTCGCGACTAAATGTGTTGTGTTCCACGTCTAAGTTAAGTCCCAAATCTTTGTTAGCATCATAACAATAACTACAGATTTGTTTTTGGTTACTCTCAGATTTGTGCTCCCCATGCACTTGCTTCACCTCAGTTTTTTGTTACAATTGCTAGAGGTATGGTTGAAACCCAAACACTTAAAGGATCTTTCTACGCTTTGCCCATCATAGACGGGACAGCGATCCCATCCTATATTTATTTTCTTTGAGTCCAGTGTTTGTACGACGAATTTATGCTCTACCTCTATTAATGCATTAAATTCTGGTATTGCCTCACTACTCCGCTTTGATTTAAATATTTTTACGCATCTCAATTCTGCCTCATACAAAGAATTAATTTGAGCCATTATCTTTTTTATTATTTCGGTCTCATTGTATTCAGCATTTATATGTGTTAACAATATTTTGGGCTTATTTATTTTAGGCCCGGTAATATCGTACACAGTGGCCGCTGTGGTCGAGTTCGTAGCGGTGCGTGCTATAAGTTGATATACCGGTGAGTTCGATATTCGAATCTCAGTCAGGGCAAGCAAAATCTTAATGATAGAAAAAGTGGTTTCTAATAGCGGTCACCCCTCTACAGGCAATGGCAAACCTCCGAGGGTATTTTTGCCATGAAAAAGCTTCTTATAAAATACATCTGACGTTCGGAGTCGGCACAAAACTGTAGGTCCCTCCATTGCCGGTATAATATAAAGACGCACACCACAAATGGTAGGATAAGCTCGGCCAAACACTGATCTATATAGTGTAAGCGCCAAATATATTATATTATATATATTAATATCGTACACATCTTTATTTAAATTGTTGTTAGTGCAGATTTTATATTTTCTTTTTCTAAAACACTTCTAGCACTAATTACAACTGTACCGTTATTCTTGTTAGATACTCTATCGATGCACTGGCATATGATACACCCTCTGTCCTCTGCGCTTTCTCTTGAATTTGGGTTGTTGCTTTATTCACTTCAGTAAATATCTCTTGCTTTTGTTTGCATAGCACACTAGTGGATGAATCTAATGCACAATGCACAAACCCTCTACTCTTTTTATTATTTCGAGTTTTTCCGTTTTATTCTTTTTTATGCTATCAACTAACAATCTAACCTCTTTGGTGTGATTGCTCAACATCTTTTCCATATCGTTTTTTTGCTCTTTAATATATATTTTATTAGTTTCGGCTATTCTCATAATTTCTTTAAGTGTTGTTAAGAGCCTTCACATCGTACGCCAGACTCTTCTCTGATGCATACGGCAGCTCTTGTTTTGTTTATTTATTTTATTATTTATGTATTTTATTATTCACCCCATACCTGCTTCGTTGCCGATTTATATCACAATTCACAGCTCTGCGTCAATTTTATTGCTATTAATCTCAAATGTTTATATGTCCATAAATTTACAATAATGTTATATATTATCAAAACCTCCGGCGGAGCAACAAAAACACACGTCCGTTCGCGACCAAATTAACAGGTTAGCAAAAAAAAAAAAAAAAACAGGCACAGTTAATGAAATTTAGATTTTGAAGAAAATGCAAAAAACAAGGGCATATTTAAAATTAACTTGGGATCAAACTTTCGAACCGATTATGAATGGAGACTAGTCTAGTAGCCGCTAGGACATTACCCCAGAATTTCCATTAAGCCAGGCAACCCACAACTGACGGTCCAGACTTACGTACGCTTACAGCTGGACCCAAGGACGTACCGACAATCTCTGAACAGCATTCACAGCGAGTCGGTATCCAAATATATCGACACCCGCCCTGTGAATGCAGTCCTGGGAGTCCAACCACCACCTATAGCAGCTGAGGAGCTCCAGCTGCCTCGGGAGACGCGCAAGTCTCTGGCTCAACTCCGATCTGGATATTGTAGCAGGTTAAACTCCTACCTATCCAGGATCAACCCCGACACCCCCAACACTTGCCCGGCATGTGGAGAGTCTCCGCACGACACCAAACACCTATTCACATGCCTGGCCAAACCCACTCAACTAACACCCCTCTCCCTGTGGTCCGACCCTGTTAAAACGGCTCGTTTCCTGGACCTCTCGTTAGTTGAGCTTGACGATAATGATTGAGGGAGCCCGCCAGCCCAGTGGGGCGTAGCTAGCCGCTACACAACAACAACAACAACAACAACAACAACTACTGGCTATCGGCTACTGAAAGTATGTAAATGTTTCCCTTTTAAAAAGATCTTTATATGTTTTCACTATTTCTTCTAAATGTACTTGTCAAACAATTTAAATCACGGATTTTGTGTGTGCTTTTATGTATACTGAGCTGAGATCAATCGCCAGACATAAAACGAAGAACGGTTTTAGTACCCGTGGATAGTAGACCGGCAAATGTACACTGGTCTTTGTACATAATAGGTACATAAATAAAAGTTTATTTTGTTATGCACCTATGTGGATTTAAATAAACCAAAGTCATGGGGCAGACCATTGGAAAGGCATACGAATAGGTTTTCGTAATCGTATACGGAGTCTATGCGTGCTGGAGATAAGAGGTAGCTGTGCCTGCTCGTACAGTCGTTTTGAATTAAATGAAACAGGAAAATTCGTATTAGAACGAATGGCCATATACATACATATGTATATATATTTAGAAATTCAAATGTAAATCTTACAAAGGTATATACATACATACATAAAAATCACTTACACTTTAGGGATTTTCTCTGGTGTTGGCTGGCAGGCTTTTTTTCGAGAACGCTGGTGATCTCTCGAAGTGAAACGTGGTCCAAAATGGGGTAGACGAGCAAAATTTTTTATTTTGCCTCGGGACCGGCTGTCTTGCCTTAGCACCTGCTACTGTTTTTCGACCGGGCGGTACCCGTTGGGACCAGATTGTACCTGGGTGTTTATGGCGTTAAGTGCTAAGCACTTTCCGTAAGCCGTGTTGGTGCTTCGCCGGCCAAGGTGGTGATGGATGTTTTTGGGATGATAAGGGTGATTGTCAACTAGGCTACTCCCGTTGAGCCCAATTTTTTCAGCACCAACATGCTTAACCCATCAGGTCCAATGGCTTTGGAGGCTTTCGCCTACCCGATGACCTCCTTCACCTCGTTGCTGAAGAAGACAATTGGTGCGTAAGGTTTTTGGTTACGCAGCCTTCTGGTAACGTCACGTTTGGTCCTGTCCAGCGATGACGCGCGATCCCCGAAAGAAATCTCCACTCGGTCGTCGCGCTTCGTCGGGTTGGTCAGGGCTTTTAAGGTCGACCAAAGTTTGCCCACTGCTGCCCCAAGGTTACAGGACTTCAAATACTCCTCCCACTTGTCCCGCTTCTGTTTATCCATTAAGCGCCGGATTTCCATATTCAGTGCCCTGATACTTGAGCTATTCGGGTTCACCTGGCGAAAGTGATCGTACTCGTCCGCCAGGGCGGTCGCCTCACCCGGAAAATGTTGGCAGATCTCAGGTATCATCCCGGCCGCATTAGTGTCATGACAGTTTTTTGGTTAGAATGCTCTCAATGGTCACGGAAGTAAAGACGATACTCTTTAAAACCCTACTTTGTTAAACTAGAGTTCTAAGAAATCTACATAAATTTGAATTGTACCTAAATAAAACTTTAAAGAAGGCAAATGCGAATTTATGTCGCGCATTCTTGATAGAATCAATCTCAATTCAATATTATTCTCCTTGAATCTTAATAGATGAATGGACTTTCAATAACTCCGTCTTTAAAGTGGAAACAAAACCAATGTGTGCAACTACTGGCCTATTTCGATGCTCTCCAATGTTTCAAAAGTTTTTGAAAGCGTGGTGAAGAATAAGATTTATTTGTCGGCTTGGATTTATCCTAGTCACTCGATAGTCTCTAACCTGGCTGTTTTCTCGGAGTTTTGCATGTCTGCATAGAGAAGAAGATTGCGCCTTCCCAAAATACGTCACGCATTTTGTGAGTGAGCGAAAGAGAGGGTAAAGATGAGTAAAGAGGAAGAGCGACCTCAGAACTGCATTGGCACTTTGGTAATTTTTTACCTAAACTAGATTTTTTTATTATATTTGAACGAATTTGGTGTGTTTTTTTTGGTTCTGTTTATCCATTAAGCGCCGGATTTCCATATTCAGTTCATAGGAGCTTAATCGTTTTATTTTATTTTCTTTCTCTTATTTGGTCGACTGTTTCCCATTTGGTACAGGTAGGGTTTCTGACCGCCTGTATTACCGATAGACCGTCTGAACATATCAAGGTTTTTGTTCTTTTTCGAAGACAGGACACTATGGCTTTATTTATTGCCCCTGCTTCAGCCGAGAATATTGAAGAGAAGGGAAGCACTGATTTCATGCTAATACAGGTGCCTGTGTCTAATGTTGGACAGGGCTTTTAAGGTCGACCAAAGTTTGCCCACTGCTGCCCCAAGGTTACAGGACTTCAAATGCTCCTCCCACTTGTCCCGCTTCTGTTTATCCATTAAGCGCCGGATTTCCATATTCAGTGCCCTGATACTTGAGCTATTCGGGTTCACCTGGCGAAAGTGATCGTACTCGTCCGCCAGGGCGGTCACGGAAGTAAAGACGATACTCTTTAAAACCCTACTTTGTTAAACTAGAGTTCTAAGAAATCTACATAAATTTGAATTGTACCTAAATAAAACTTTAAAGAAGGCAAATGTTGGCGTATATGCGAATTTATGTCGCGCATTCTTGATAGAATCAATCTCAATTCAATATTATTCTCCTTGAATCTTCATAGATGAATGGAAATTCAATAACTCCGTCTTTAAAGTGGAAACAAAACCGATGTGTGCAACTACTGGCCTATTTCGATGCTCTCCAATGTTTCAAAAGTTTTTGAAAGCGTGGTGAAGAATAAGATTTATTTGTCGGCTTGGATTTATCCTAGTCACTCGATAGTCTCTAACCTGGCTGTTTTCTCGGAGTTTTGCATGTCTGCATAGAGAAGAAGATTGCGCCTTCCCAAAATACGTCACGCATTTTGTGAGTGAGCGAAAGAGAGGGTAAAGATGAGTAAAGAGGGAGAGCGACCTAAGAACTGCATTGGCACTTTGGTAATTTTTTACCTAAACTAAATTTTTTTATTATATCTGAACGAATTTGGTGTGTTTTTTTTGTTCTGTTTATCCATTAAGCGCCGGATTTCCATATTCAGTTCATAGGAGCTTAATCGTTTTATTTAATTTTCTTTCTCTTAATGGTCCACTGTTTCCCATTTGGTACAGGTAGGGTTTCTGACCGTCTGAACATATCAAGGTTTTTGTTCTTTTTCGAAGAGAGGACACTATGGCTTTATTTATTGCCCCTCCTTCAGCCGAGAATATTGAAGAGAAGGGAAGCACTGATTTCATGCTAATACAGGTGCCTGGTTCTAATGTTGTGCTGAAGGTAACACTATTTTGTGTTTTTGACCCTACAGTGAAGATAATTTTCCAGCCGCTCAAGTCTAGCGTGTTTCGCAGGATTATGACTACACCGCCTGTATGTCTACTGTGAAAATCACACCTTACCATCTGATAAGCTGGAATCTTTATTTCTGAATCGGTTATTTCCTCTGTTGTGTATGTTTCAAAGCATAGAATTATACCAGGATCAACAGTCTCAATTAGCCTTTCAAGTTCAGCTTTATTAGATACTAGCAAATACCCGGCGTGCTTCGCTGCGCCTTTACATTCTGTATGAACAACAGATGTAATACAATAACTACATTTTTAGTCGGAAAAGCCTAAAAATATGGATTTTCGCACCAAAGCGCATCCTAGTGGCCGATTTTAGTAAAAATAAAATGCAGATACAGATTTCTCGAACCCGGAAACCCCCAGAAGATGAAACAAAACAAAAAGCAGATTGTCGCATGTCAATTTGACCCACTTTGTGTGGTGTATCTTCCACATTAAAATTTCTTTAAAATCGTTGGCGTTGTTCCACTTTTTTATCATACAAACCTTTTCTTTTTTCATCTTTTACCACAACAAAAAAAAATCAACCAAAATCGGGTTGGTACTTTTGACGCCTGTAAAGGACACACATAATCATTTTTTCGATTTTATATATATAGATTGGTGGTGCAATATGAAAATTGGATTTTGCCACGCCCCTCCGCCCGCAGACCGAAAATCACAAATCGGACTTCACAGTGTCACCCGCCTGAATATTCTGACGATTCCCTGAAAATTTCATCAAAATCGGCCCAGCCGTTTTGGAGTCCATACGTTACGTACATACACACATGTTTTATATATATGGATTAAACTAGTTATATTAAGATATACGCATTTTAAATATCTGTTGCGTTTTTCATTTGAACCTAATTGCTAACAGCCTACCTTTTTTTTTCAAGTTGGAGTTTTTTGATATAAACAGAACACTCGCGAATAAATGTGTTGTGTTCCACGTCTAAGTTAAGTCCCAAATCTTTGTTAGCATCATAACAATAACTACAGATTTGTTTTTGGTTACTCTCAGATTTGTGCTCCCCATGCACTTGCTTCACCTCAGTTTTTTGTTACAATTGCTAGAGGTATGGTTGAAACCCAAACACTTAAAGGATCTTTCTACGCTTTGCCCATCATAGACGGGACAGTGATCCCATCCTATATTTATTTTCTTTGAGTCCAGTGTTTGTACGACGAATTTATGCTCTACCTCTATTAATGCATTAAATTCTGGTATTGCCTCACTACTCCGCTTTGATTTAAATATTTTTACGCATCTCAATTCTGCCTCATACAAAGAACTAATTTGAGCCTTTATCTTTTTTATTATTTCGGTCTCATTGTATTCAGCATTTATATGTGTTAACAATATTTTGGGCTTATTTATTTTAGGCCCGGTAATATCGTACACAGTGGCCGCTGTGGTCGAGTTCGTAGCGGTGCGTGCTATAAGTTGATATACCGGTGAGTTCGATATTCGAATCTCAGTCAGGGCAAGCAAAATCTTAATGATAGAAAAAGTGGTTTCTAATAGCGGTCACCCCTCTACAGGCAATGGCAAACCTCCGAGGGTATTTTTGCCATGAAAAAGCTTCTTATAAAATACATCTGACGTTCGGAGTCGGCACAAAACTGTAGGTCCCTCCATTGCCGGTATAATATAAAGACGCACACCACAAATGGTAGGATAAGCTCGGCCAAACACTGATCTATATAGTGTAAGCGCCAAATATATTATATTATATATATTAATATCGTACACATCTTTATTTAAATTGTTGTTAGTGCAGATTTTATATTTTCTTTTTCTAAAACACTTCTAGCACTAATTACAACTGTACCGTTATTCTTGTTAGATACTCTATCGATGCACTGGCATATGATACACCCTCTGTCCTCTGCGCTTTCTCTTGAATTTGGGTTGTTGCTTTATTCACTTCAGTAAATATCTCTTGCTTTTGTTTGCATAGCACACTAGTGGATGAATCTAATGCACAATGCACAAACCCTCTACTCTTTTTATTATTTCGAGTTTTTCCGTTTTATTCTTTTTTATGCTATCAACTAACAATCTAACCTCTTTGGTGTGATTGCTCAACATCTTTTCCATATCGTTTTTTTGCTCTTTAATATATATTTTATTAGTTTCGGCTATTCTCATAATTTCTTTAAGTGTTGTTAAGAGCCTTCACATCGTACGCCAGACTCTTCTCTGATGCATACGGCAGCTCTTGTTTTGTTTATTTATTTTATTATTTATGTATTTTATTATTCACCCCATACCTGCTTCGTTGCCGATTTATATCACAATTCACAGCTCTGCGTCAATTTTATTGCTATTAATCTCAAATGTTTATATGTCCATAAATTTACAATAATGTTATATATTATCAAAACCTCCGGCGGAGCAACAAAAACACACGTCCGTTCGCGACCAAATTAACAGGTTAGCAAAAAAAAAAAAAAAAACAGGCACAGTTAATGAAATTTAGATTTTGAAGAAAATGCAAAAAACAAGGGCATATTTAAAATTAACTTGGGATCAAACTTTCGAACCGATTATGAATGGAGACTAGTCTAGTAGCCGCTAGGACATTACCCCAGAATTTCCATTAAGCCAGGCAACCCACAACTGACGGTCCAGACTTACGTACGCTTACAGCTGGACCCAAGGACGTACCGACAATCTCTGAACAGCATTCACAGCGAGTCGGTATCCAAATATATCGACACCCGCCCTGTGAATGCAGTCCTGGGAGTCCAACCACCACCTATAGCAGCTGAGGAGCTCCAGCTGCCTCGGGAGACGCGCAAGTCTCTGGCTCAACTCCGATCTGGATATTGTAGCAGGTTAAACTCCTACCTATCCAGGATCAACCCCGACACCCCCAACACTTGCCCGGCATGTGGAGAGTCTCCGCACGACACCAAACACCTATTCACATGCCTGGCCAAACCCACTCAACTAACACCCCTCTCCCTGTGGTCCGACCCTGTTAAAACGGCTCGTTTCCTGGACCTCTCGTTAGTTGAGCTTGACGATAATGATTGAGGGAGCCCGCCAGCCCAGTGGGGCGTAGCTAGCCGCTACACAACAACAACAACAACAACAACAACAACTACTGGCTATCGGCTACTGAAAGTATGTAAATGTTTCCCTTTTAAAAAGATCTTTATATGTTTTCACTATTTCTTCTAAATGTACTTGTCAAACAATTTAAATCACGGATTTTGTGTGTGCTTTTATGTATACTGAGCTGAGATCAATCGCCAGACATAAAACGAAGAACGGTTTTAGTACCCGTGGATAGTAGACCGGCAAATGTACACTGGTCTTTGTACATAATAGGTACATAAATAAAAGTTTATTTTGTTATGCACCTATGTGGATTTAAATAAACCAAAGTCATGGGGCAGACCATTGGAAAGGCATACGAATAGGTTTTCGTAATCGTATACGGAGTCTATGCGTGCTGGAGATAAGAGGTAGCTGTGCCTGCTCGTACAGTCGTTTTGAATTAAATGAAACAGGAAAATTCGTATTAGAACGAATGGCCATATACATACATATGTATATATATTTAAAAATTCAAATGTAAATCTTACAAAGGTATATACATACATAAAAATCACTTACACTTTAGGGATTTTCTCTGGTGTTGGCTGGCAGGCTTTTTTTCGAGAACGCTGGTGATCTCTCGAAGTGAAACGTGGTCCAAAACGGGGTAGACGAGCAAAATTTTTTATTTTGCCTCGGGACCGGCTGTCTTGCCTTAACACCTGCTACTGTTTTTCGACCGGGCGGTACCCGTTGGGACCAGATTGTACCTGGGTGTTTATGGCGTTAAGTGCTAAGCACTTTCCGCAAGCCGTGTTGGTGCTTCGCCGGCCAAGGTGGTGATGGATGTTTTTGGGATGATAAGGGTGATTGTCAACTAGGCTACTCCCGTTGAGCCCAATTTTTTCAGCACCAACATGCTTAACCCATCAGGTCCAATGGCTTTGGAGGCTTTCGCCTACCCGATGACCTCCTTCACCTCGTTGCTGAAGAAGACAATTGGTGCGTAAGGTTTTTGGTTACGCAGCCTTCTGGTAACGTCACGTTTGGTCCTGTCCAGCGATGACGCGCGATCCCCGAAAGAAATCTCCACTCGGTCGTCGCGCTTCGTCGGGTTGGACAGGGCTTTTAAGGTCGACCAAAGTTTGCCCACTGCTGCCCCAAGGTTACAGGACTTCAAATGCTCCTCCCACTTGTCCCGCTTCTGTTTATCCATTAAGCGCCGGATTTCCATATTCAGTGCCCTGATACTTGAGCTATTCGGGTTCACCTGGCGAAAGTGATCGTACTCGTCCGCCAGGGCGGTCGCCTCACCCGGAAAATTTTGTCGGATCTCCGGTATCCTCCCGGCCGCATTAGTGTCATGACAGTTTTTTGGTTAGAATGCTCTCAATGGTCACGGAAGTAAAGACGATACTCTTTAAAACCCTACTTTGTTAAACTAGAGTTCTAAGAAATCTATATAAATTTGAATTGTATATAAAAAAAACTTTAAAGAAGGCAAATGTTGGCGTATATGCGAATTTATGTCGCGCATTCTTGATAGAATCAATCTCAATTCAATATTATTCTCCTTGAATCTTCATAGATGAATGGAAATTCAATAACTCCGTCTTTAAAGTGGAAACAAAACCGATGTGTGCAACTACTGGCCTACTTCGATGCTCTCCAATGTTTCAAAAGTTTTTGAAAGCGTGGTGAAGAATAAGATTTATTTGTCGGCTTGGATTTATCCTAGTCACTCGATAGTCTCTAACCTGGCTGTTTTCTCGGAGTTTTGCATGTCTGCATAGAGAAGAAGATTGCGCCTTCCCAAATACGTCACGCATTTTGTGAGTGAGCGAAAGAGAGGGTAAAGATGAGTAAAGAGGGAGAGCGACCTCAGAACTGCATTGGCACTTTGGTAATTTTTTACCTAAACTAAATTTTTTTATTATATTTGAACGAATTTGGTGTGTTTTTTTTGTTCTGTTTATCCATTAAGCGCCGGATTTCCATATTCAGTTCATAGGAGCTTAATCGTTTTATTTTATTTTCTTTCTCTTAATTGGTCCACTGTTTCCCATTTGGTACAGGTAGGGTTTCTGACCGTCTGAACATATCAAGGTTTTTGTTCTTTTTCGAAGAGAGGACACTATGGCTTTATTTATTGCCCCTCCTTCAGCCGAGAATATTGAAGAGAAGGGAAGCACTGATTTCATGCTAATACAGGTGCCTGTTTCTAATGTTGTGCTGAAGGTAACACTATTTTGTGTTTTTGACCCTACAGTGAAGATAATTTTCCAGCCGCTCAAGTCTAGCGTGTTTCGCAGGATTATGACTACACCGCCTGTATGTCTACTGTGAAAATCACACCTTACCATCTGATAAGCTGGAATCTTTATTTCTGAATCGGTTATTTCCTCTGTTGTGCATGTTTCAAAGCATAGAATTATACCAGGATTAACAGTCTCAATTAGCCTTTCAAGTTCAGCTTTATTAGATACTAGCAAATACCCGGCGTGCTTCGCTGCGCCTTTACATTCTGTATGAACAACAGATGTAATACAATAACTACATTTTTAGTCGGAAAAGCCTAAAAATATGGATTTTCGCACCAAAGCGCATCCTAGTGGCCGTTTTTAGTAAAAATAAAATGCAGATACAGATTTCTCGAACCCGGAAACCCCCAGAAGATGAAACAAAACAAATAGCAGATTGTCGCATGTCAATTTGACCCACTTTGTGTGGTGTATCTTCCACATTAAAATTTCTTTAAAATCGTTGGCGTTGTTCCACTTTTTTATCATACAAACCTTTTCTTTTTTCATCTTTTACCACAACAAAAAAAAATCAACCAAAATCGGGTTGGTACTTTTGACGCCTGTAAAGGACACACATAAACATTTTTTCGATTTTATATATATAGATTGGTGGTGCTTCACAGTGTCACCCGCCTGAATATTCTGACGATTCCCTGAAAATTTCATCAAAATCGGCCCAGCCGTTTTGGAGTCCATACGTTACGTACATACACACATGTTTTATATATATGGATTAAACTAGTTATATTAAGATATACGCATTTTAAATATCTGTTGCGTTTTTCATTTGAACCTAATTGCTAACAGCCTACCTTTTTTTCAAGTTGGAGTTTTTTGATATAAACAGAACACTCGCGATTAAATGTGTTGTGTTCCACGTCTAAGTTAAGTCCCAAATCTTTGTTAGCATCATAACAATAACTACAGATTTGTTTTTGGTTACTCTCAGATTTGTGCTCCCCATGCACTTGCTTCACCTCAGTTTTTTGTTACAATTGCTAGAGGTATGGTTGAAACCCAAACACTTAAAGGATCTTTCTACGCTTTGCCCATCATAGACGGGACAGCGATCCCATCCTATATTTATTTTCTTTGAGTCCAGTGTTTGTACGACGAATTTATGCTCTACCTCTATTAATGCATTAAATTCTGGTATTGCCTCACTACTCCGCTTTGATTTAAATATTTTTACGCATCTCAATTCTGCCTCATACAAAAAACTATTCTGAGCCTTTATCTTTTTTATTATTTCGGTCTCATTGTATTCAGCATTTATATGTGTTAACAATATTTTGGGCTTATTTATTTTAGGCCCGGTAATATCGTACACAGTGGCCGCTGTGGTCGAGTTCGTAGCGGTGCGTGCTATAAGTTGATATACCGGTGAGTTCGATATTCGAATCTCAGTCAGGGCAATCAAAATCTTAATGATAGAAAAAGTGTTTTCTAATAGCGGTCACCCCTCTACAGGCAATGGCAAACCTCCGAGGGTATTTTTGCCATGAAAAAGCTTCTTATAAAATACATCTGACGTTCGGAGTCGGCACAAAACTGTAGGTCCCTCCATTGCCGGTATAATATAAAGACGCACACCACAAATGGTAGGATAAGCTCGGCCAAACACTGATCTATATAGTGTAAGCGCCAAATATATTATATTATATATATTAATATCGTACACATCTTTATTTAAATTGTTGTTAGTGCAGATTTTATATTTTCTTTTTCTAAAACACTTCTAGCACTAATTACAACTGTACCGTTATTCTTGTTAGATACTCTATCGATGCACTGGCATATGATACACCCTCTGTCCTCTGCGCTTTCTCTTGAATTTGGGTTGTTGCTTTATTCACTTCAGTAAATATCTCTTGCTTTTGTTTGCATAGCACACTAGTGGATGAATCTAATACACAATGCACAAACCCTCTACTCTTTTTATTATTTCGAGTTTTTCCGTTTTATTCTTTTTTATGCTATCAACTAACAATGTAACCTCTTTGGTGTGATTGCTCAACATCTTTTCCATATCGGTTTTTTGCTCTTTAATATATATTTTATTAGTTTCGGCTATTCTCATAATTTCTTTAAGTGTTGTTAAGAGCCTTCACATCGTACGACAGACTCTCCTCTGATGCATACGGCAGCTCTTGTTTTGTTTATTTATTTTATTATTTATGTATTTTATTATTCACCCTATACCTGCTTCGTTGCCGATTTATATCACAATTCACAGCTCTGCGTCAATTTTATTGCTATTAATCTCATATGTTTATATGTCCATAAATTTACAATAATGTTATATATTATCAAAACCTCCGGCGGAGCAACAAAAACACACGTCCGTTCGCGACCAAATTAACAGGTTAGCAAAAAAAAAAAAAAAAACAGGCACAGTTAATGAAATTTAGATTTTGAAGAAAATGCAAAAAACAAGGGCATCAAGGGCAACAAGGGAGTCCAACCACCACCTATAGCAGCTGAGCAGCTCCAGCTGCCTCGGGAGACGCGCGAGTCTCTGGCTCAACTCCGATCTGGATATTGTAGCAGGTTAAACTCCTACCTATTTTATGTATACTGAGCTGAGATCAATCGCCAGACATAAAACGAAGAACGGTTTTAGTACCCGTGGATAGTAGACCGGCAAATGTACACTAGTCTTTGTACATAATAGGTACATAAATAAAAGTTTATTTTGTTATGCACCTATGTGGATTTAAATAAACCAAAGTCATGGGGCAGACCATTGGAAAGGCATACGAATAGGTTTTCGTAATCGTATACGGAGTCTATGCGTGCTGGAGATAAGAGGTAGCTGTGCCTGCTCGTACAGTCGTTTTGAATTAAATGAAATAGGAAAATTCGTATTAGAACGAATGGCCATATACATACATATGTATATATATTTAGAAATTCAAATGTAAATCTTACAAAGGTATATACATACATAAAAATCACTTACACTTTAGGGATTTTCTCTGGTGTTGGCTGGCAGGCTTTTTTTTCGAGAACGCTGGTGATCTCTCGAAGTGAAACGTGGTCCAAAACGGGGTAGACGAGCAAAATTTTTTATTTTGCCTCGGGACCGGCTGTCTTGCCTTAGCACCTGCTACTGTTTTTCGACCGGGCGGTACCCGTTGGGACCAGATTGTACCTGGGTGTTTATGGCGTTAAGTGCTAAGCACTTTCCGTAAGCCGTGCTGGCGCTTCGCCGGCGAAGGTGGTGATGGATGTTTTTGGGATGATAAGGGTGATTGTCAACTGGGCTACTCCCGTTGAGTCCAATTTTTTCAGCACCAACATGCTTAACCCATCAGGTCCAATGGCTTTGGAGGCTTTCGCCTACCCGATGACCTCCTTCACCTCGTTGCTGAAGAAGACAATTGGTGCGTAAGGTTTTTGGTTACGCAGCCTTCTGGTGACGTCACGTTTGGTCCTGTCCTGCGGTGACGCGCGATCCCCGAAAGAAATCTCCACTCCGTCGTCGCGCTTCGTCGGGTTGGACAGGGCTTTTAAGGTCGACCAAAGTTTGCCCACTGCTGCCCCAAGGTTACAGGACTTCAAATGCTCCTCCCACTTGTCCCGCTTCTGTTTATCCATTAAGCGCCGGATTTCCATATTCAGTGCCCTGATACTTGAGCTATTCGGGTTCACCTGGCGAAAGTGATCGTACTCGTCCGCCAGGGCGGTCGCCTCACCCGGAAAATTTTGGCAGATCTCAGGTATCATCCCGGCCGCATTAGTGTCATGACAGTTTTTTGGTTAGAATGCTCTCAATAGTCACGGAAGTAAAGACGATACTCTTTAAAACCCTACTTTGTTAAACTAGAGTTCTAAGAAATCTACATAAATTTGAATTGTACCTAAATAAAACTTTAAAGAAGGCAAATGTTGGCGTATATGCGAATTTATGTCGCGCATTCTTGATAGAATCAATCTCAATTCATTGGGATTTATTGGGAAACACCAAAGATGATCGCCGGTACTCACGATATTTGTTTTGTGACAAAGAAGAAATAACAAGCAAAATTAATTACAATCAAGAAGGATTTTATTTCGATAAGTACATAAAGCTAGTTATGTGTATAAAGGTATGTGTATATAGCTGAGATATTACCTTTAGTATGGTCGATGATGACGATGGCTGGCGCTGTCTACTGTCTTTCAACGAATGACAACGCGAAACCGACCATCAGTTTTAAGAACCCGATATTTCTTTGCCTCTCACCGGTGAATTTCCAATCACAGTGTAGCTTTGCAGCGAACAGCTGTGCATAGGAAACCATCAGCGATTCCCAACCATTGAAGGCTTTTGGCTTCAACATTGCCGCCAGCCTTGCAATACTAAGGAATTGCAAAAGCTCGAAAAAAGGGCTATATAAATATAAAAAGAACATCTTATATGAATGCGATTGGGCTACTATAACATACTTAAGTCTAAGGCATGCGTGCAAAAATAATAAATTGTTGAGCTTTGTTTGGAATTTCATTATGATTTAATAAGTAAAAATTAAACTAAATATAATTCAGAAATTTGTTATAATTATTACATTGCACCCAGTAAGGGGTAATTGTGTTATCAAATTATAATTATAAAAATACCCAGGAAGGGGTCGTGGTGCCTTAAAGGGCACCTGGGCCAGAAAGGACCCAACCAAAAATTGAGTTCTGGGCAGTAGGATACCCAGGATATGATACAATTTCACTCCTCATAATTTTGTGATATACCTCCCCACCGAAGATCAAGGCAATGGCGGAGGAGGTGTGGAACCCTGCATCCGCCAGTGTCAAATTCACAAACTTTTCCCGCGTCGTCTGGCTGAGGTGGTGGGCAGGGGTTCTCAACCCGACCCCCGCAATGACCCTTGCTGGAAAAGCGAATCGAACGTGAGGGTCATTCGAGGAACTAACGTTCAACTCACACATCTCCAGGCTCGCAACCGACAAGGCCCGCAAACGAAGCCGTTTGACTAACGTCTCACAAACCTTGCTCGTCTGGGAACAGGGATCAAGCAGAGCACGGGTCAAAAACTTTCGCTGCCCCACGTGCACGAACACCGCTACAGTTGGTAGCACGGTGACCGTTCCCGATAACTGCGTCAAAAGTGGCGTAGGTTGGCGGCGGGAAGCGAGACGTTCGTTGGCGTGCAAAAGGGAGTGATGCTTCTCGTTACAATAAGAGCACGTTCCATTGCTCCGACATTTTTTGGCATCGTGCGAATGGGCTAAACAACGCGAACAATACCTATGTAATAGCACGTCGCTCGTAGTTCGCGTCAAGGAACCGCTTGCAAAATCGGAGCGGATGCGAGCGATGACAGATCCTACACTTAAATTGGTTCTCCCTTGCTACGCTCTTAGAAGTTGCGCCAATTGGTGTTGTTGTAGCAGAGGCGCTAGGCGATGAGGACACAGATGCAACGATTGGAATCGATTCCATGATTTTAATGCTAGAGAATAAACAATGAAGATATTGATTGGAACGTTAGTTTGGAAGGACTACTAACTTTACAATGGGGCGCGTTATCAATCCCTTTTGTGTTCGAATGTCGGCAACGCGAATTCTCCGATCAGTACCCTGGTAAACCTTAGTGACCCTACCCAAGCGCCATTCGTTAGGAGGAAGATTTTCGTGGCGAACTACTACAAGGTCATCGACGGATATATCCTTTTTAGGAGATTTCCATTTGTACCGCTTATGTAACTCCTTTCTGAGTCTGAAATTCCTCGAAGGTAAATTTTTGAGAAGCAGAGATACGACGAAAATGAAATTTTAAACTTTTCACTCCGGCTTCCCACAAACCACCCATGTGGGGAGCGCCTGCTGGAATAAAGTACCAGGAGACCTCTTGATGGCTGTAAAGGTGGCACAAGGCTTCCTTCGACGTTGTGAGGAACTTCTGGAAATCCTTTTTAAGGCTGGCGGAAGCGCCGACAAAATTCGTTCCATTATCCGTAAAAATTTGTTTCGGACAGCTTCTCCTAGATATAAATCGCGAGAATGCACCAAGAAATGTCTCAGTTGATAGATCGCTTGTAGCTTCCAGGTGGATTCCTTTCGTAGAAAAGCAAACGAATAGGCAAACATAACCCTTGGTGATTTTACAGGATCTGCCTGTGAATGTTTTAATGTCGAATGGACCCGCAAAGTCAACGCCGGTATTTTCGAAAGGCCTGGAAATGACTGTTCATTCTTCCGGAAGAGCCGCCATTATTTGGGATTGGCCCTGCTTTTTATGAACAACGCAAGCTTTGCAACTGTGAATAACAGTTTTTATAAGATTCTTTGCTCGTGGAATCCAGTACTGCTGACGAAGTAAACGCAACATCAATTGATTTCCCCCGTGAAGAGAAATGTTATGAAGGAAGTTGACCAACAATTTAGAGAATAGGGTGTTTTTCGTTATACGACAAAATGAGCGAATTCGCTAATCGACCGTTCACTCGAAGTACACCCTGGCTATCTAAGAGCGGATTCAGAGTTAGAATATCGCTCTTTTGCGGAACTGGAAGTCTCGAAGTCAAATTCCTATATTCTGTAGAAAAGTGTTTCATTTGAGACAAGATTATAACGCGAATACGTATTTTAAAGATTTCGTCACACGAAATGGCTTTCGTCTGATATGAATGGTATCTTCGAGTGTGAGGATTTGTCATATTGAAGAATCGGAACACATACGATAAAACACGTAGAGCGCGGGGAAATGAGGAAAATCTCTCCAAGATGTCCTCCTGGTTTGACAATGTTGAAGTATGTGCCTTTATACTCCTTACCTCGATCGTGACGTCATCTATTTCGTCAACCGATAATGGCCAATGTCCTGCATCTTTAACTAACCATTGGGGTCCGGACCACCATAGTTCTGTCGAAATCAAGTCCTGTGGGTATACTCCTCTGCTGCCAAGGTCTGCTGGATTATACTTAGAATCGACGTGTTTCCAATGTCTGCAGTCAACCGATTCCTGAATTTTTGCGACTCGATTAGCGAAAAAAGTCGTCCAAGTACCGGGTCGCTTTCTTAGCCATGCGAGAACTATGGTTGAGTCTGTCCAACAATGAATATTTTTAACTTCGAAGGGAAGCTCACTTGAAAGGGATTTCAGCATATCGACGACAAGAACTGCTCCACATAACTCTAATCGAGGAAGAGAGATAGCTTTGACTGGCGAAACCTTGGTCTTTGCTAACAGCAGGTGTGAAGATACAACGCCCTGGTTTTCTACCCGCAGGTATATCACCCCCGCATATGCCTTTTCCGACGCGTCGCAAAAGGCATGAATCTGATAGGAGGACCCAAGCGAGTAATTCATCCAACGTGGTATTCTAATATTCTCAATGTGTTTGTAACATTCTACGAAGGCTTTCCATTTGAACAGAGTTTGTGAAGCAATAGGTTGATCCCAAAGAGTACCATCTAACCAGATTTGCTGCATAACAATTTTTGCAACCACCACTATGGGAGCTAACCAACAGACTGGGTCAAAAAGTTTTGCTATAATAGATAATACTTCTCGCTTAGTGTAACTATCCTTCAGAGAAAGACTCTGAACATTAAAGAAAAAGTTGTCTAACTTAGCATTCCATCTAATACCGAGTGTTTTTGTCGTACTAGTTTCGTCTAGTTCTAAGAAATCCTTGTCTAAGAGGTGTTCTTGTGGAAGGCCTTTTAAGACGTCCTTTGAGTTTGAAGACCATTTTCTCAACGAAAGCCCTGCGTATTCTAACACTTCGATAAGCTCATTTCGCGCTTGTAAGGCTGTTGACACGTTATGAAAACCCGCTAAGACGTCATCTACATACATCGATTTTCGTAAGATCTGAGCAGCTAGTGGATATGAATCTTGATAATCTTGCGCTATTTGAAGTATAGTCCTAATTGCCAAATATGGCGTGCAATTTATTCCGAAGGTAACTGTTTTTAACTGAAAGTCTTGCACGCTACTATCTGGATCACTCCTGAAAAGGATTCTCTGATATGGTCTATGAGAAGGATTTACTAAAATCTGACGATACATTTTCTGTATGTCACTTAAGTACGAACTTATACATGCGTCACCTTATAAGCATCAGAGTCAAGTCAGCTTGAAGGGCTGGGCCTACATGCAAAATGTCATTTAGACAAACTCCATTTGAAGATTTGTTCGATGCGTTGAAAACTACCCTTAATTTTGTTGACGTACTTTCAGGTTTCATTACTGCATGGTGAGGAAGGTAGAAGCATCTACTTTCTCCATGTGCTCAAGAATCAAGTATTCCTTAATAACATTATCATACTCTTCTTTTAGTGAAATATTTTTGATTAATCTAGCTTCGTTACGAACATATTGCCGATATGCAATAGGTCGCGAGGACCCTAGCTTAATGTCATCTGGATAAAAGTTTTTAAATGGTAGAGAGACGATGTATCTTCCCTCCCAATTTCTGGTCGTTGTTTTCATATAAAGATCTTCACAAAACGTATCCTCGTCCGATGGAAGGTCCCTTTTTGGAAGCTCTTCTATCTCCCAAAACTTACGTAGTTGAGTATCCAAAGATACGTCCTCTCCTATTGAGACCTTAGTAGTAAACCAAGAGACCCGTGCGTTGGAGGACGCCCCAGTGACAATCCACCCAAACACGGTCTCTTGGGACAGAAGGTTGCAACTAACAGTACGCTTTACCCCATCCAACATAACTTTGGGGTACAAATCTCCCCCGATCAATACATTGATAGGACCGCTTTGTAAAAATTTCGAATCGGCAAAAGGTACTTTTGGCAATTGATCTAAAACGGATTCATCTATTGAAGCCGAAGGTATGTTACCTGTAAGTTGTGGAAAACAAACGCAGTAACTTCTATGAAAAGATTTGGGTTACGGGGTGAGCCCAAAACAAACGAACAAAGTTTTGAGGAATTGTTACAAACCTTTTGATTCAATCCCGAAATGACCGCATTTGTTCTCGAAAATGGAAGCTTTAGAAGCTTTCTTAGGCGCTCAGAAATAAACGATGCTTCTGAGGCTGAATCAATTAAAGCGCGCGCGATATAAGTTGAGCCCAAGTTGCAGATGTGAACCATGGCGGTTCCAAGAAGAGCTGAGGTCAAACCTGACGATTTTTGATTTTTATCAGCTAACGACGAACTATTTACAATCGAAGTGGACTGTATATTGGAATGGAATGCTTGTGAAGCAGTTCCAGTAGTAGTATCTTTCGAAGGTTGAGCGTTAGAAGATACTTTGTGAAGTAGAGTGTGATGTCTACTATTGCACTTGGTGCACGAGAATTGACTTTTACAGTCTTTTATCGAATGTCCTTTCGTAAGACAATTCAGACAACAGTTGTGCTTTTTGATTGCATTAAACCTATCATTAAATGAAAGCGACAAAAATTTTGTACACAGACGTAATGAATGTTGTTGCCTAGGACACATTATACAGTGCAATGAAGCAACATTGGTTGTTAGAGACACCTTCATTTGACCCGAAGAAGTGTTAGGATGTGGCGATGGCCTCTGGTGTTGGTATTGCGAAGTCGACGGGTTTGCACCTCTGACATCTACTATGGACTCCAATGTCCTGAATCGTTGGGTGAGGAATTTGTCCATCTGCTCCCATTCTGGAATCTCAGCTTTGTTGAAAAGTGTTTGTTCCCATAAACTAAGGGTTGCTTCTGGAAGCCGGTTGGAACATAAAAAAATTAGAATGGGATCCCAGTTTCCCACGTCGACATCATACATCGCCAAGGCTGATAGGCATCCATTAATAGTCCGTTGCAGATCCTTTAAAGCTGATGCACTTTCAGTCCGAATGACTGGCAGTGAAAAAAGCACCTTCAACTGACTGTTGACCAACACCCGTTTATTTTCATAAGTTTCTTTTAGGTTAGACCAGGCCTTATCGAAACCTTGATTTGTCAATGGAGACTTGCTAACTATGTCTCGAGCTTCGCCGCTTGTTTTCTTCAAAAGGTGGTACAATTTTTCAACGTTACTCAGCCGCGTGTTATTAATGTAAATCGCGGTGAAAAGATCGCGAAAGGATGGCCATGATACATAATCGCCATAAAATATTTCCGTATCACATGGTGGGACATTTAAATTATTTGAAAAACTGGGGGCTTGGGTAGGAATGGTCGCGGAGGCATTGTCAGCGACTGGGCTGGATCTTCGCAAGTATTCGCTAATGCGTGAGAAGCATGAAATATAATCCTTAAATGTTGCAGATTGTTTTGCTTTTATGGCCTCAATCTCATCTTTGTTTGTAATCGATTGCATGCATTTTTCGTATGCTTCTTTAGTTTTAGACCAAATTTCCGCCAATTCAGTCTTTAAAATTTCTAAAGATGTCTGCGAATGATCGCTCAAAGTGGCTTCATCGAAACCCGCATTAAATTCGACCACCTGATCCGAGCACCGCGTGTACCAATTTAACCTTGCCATTTTCCGAAATTACCAACGGTCGGTTTATGTACAAAGTTTAAAACAAAAAACAAAAAAAAATGCACGAAAATATTTAAAAGCACAAAAGGAATGATAAGCGCCGCCAACAAATGAATAAAGAAAAACAAAAACGAGAAAATGCCAAATGAACTAATTTCACTGCTGGAAAAACTCAATGTTCCTATTGGGTAAATGTAAAAATTTCCTACTGGGTCACTTGCTAATGCCTATGTGCATATGTATGTATGTATGTATGTATGTACGTATATACACCAGTGACTATAAGCAGTACCAAAATCAAGAACCGGCTAGCAAAAACAATGCTTATGCTTAGTTTAACGATCCTTAGCCGAAGGTGTGAAAAGGCATTAAGACAAAATCTAAAATATTTTTGTTTTATTTATGTATATATCTGTAAGTTTGTATGTATATACGCTAAACCCTTTGCAATTTAATGCACAGTGATCGATAGGAACAACGATTTTTTGTCTAATAGGCAGACATACAACGATAATAGGGAACGAACTTGAAAGTACGTAAGTATGTACGTATGTATGTTGGTTATGTATGTATGTACATATATTTTTCCAAATGCCCAACGAAGAATGTACTTATGCACAAGTAAACATACAATACTGTGAAATGCGGCGAATATTAGCTATTTACTTCGTACGTACACGTTTGTACATACATATGTACTTACGTTTATATTTAAGAAAATCGAAAATAACGAAGCCAAAAACGTATTACCAAACGAATTTATGTAGGTCAATTTCCGAAAAAAATATATGTAATAATGACTGTCTCTTCGTTCGAGAGATTGGTAAATACAATTGGCAATTAATATATATAATATGTATAAATAATAAATTATTATATGCTATCCAAAAATTTATTGAACATATGGATATGATCGAAAAGTGAAATGTTATTTAAAAAAAAAATTGATTTGTTTAAAACAATATAAATAGTTTGAATAAAAAAATAAACGATTGAAAATTGAAATTGGCTAAGTATTTTCACTTCGCAGACGATCATATACATACATATGTACGTGCTTTAGTATATTTACACGTATGTATGCTTGTATACATATGTATATAACTTTCGTACATAAGCACAACGAAAGAAGCGAGAAAAAAAAGCGAATATACAAAAAATTCGTGTTGAAACCAACACTCACTTAGGAAGTCACTTTTGATCATTAACCATCTATATTTTTTTTTTTGTTTTACTATCTAGTTATTTGGTTTTCTCTCACTTGTCTCAATTTGCACATGAAAAATCATTAATTAGGCGTTTATACCAATAAGCCCTTCAATGTATACATATCTATACACACGCACTGTGTTGATAATTTTAGGTGTTTTTTTTTTTTTTTTTTTTTTTTAATAACGATTCGAAAGATCACCAAATTTCGCAATTTTTTTTTTTTTTTTTGGTGTATTTATTTCTCTTTTATTTTAAATTTTTAAAGCTCAACAATTACACTTTTTCGCACGCACCTGTATCAATTATGTTCACGGAGAGCCAAGTTGTATTTTCCTGCTGATTAATTGAATTACTTCTTTGAGGGGTTTGATTGATGTATGTATGTAGTATAAACGTTTCGCTGACTGCAAAATTAAAATGTTTAGCCTTTGAGAGTTCGACGGTTCGTAAGGACCAACATGTTTATTGGGAAACACCAAAGATGATCGCCGGTACTCACGATATTTGTTTTGTAACAAAGAAGAAATAACAAGCAAAATTAATTACAATCAAGAAGGATTTTATTTCGATAAGTACATAAAGCTAGTTATGTGTATAAAGGTATGTGTATATAGCTGAGATATTGCCTTTAGTATGGTCGATGATGACGATGGCTGGCGCTGTCTACTGTCTTTCAACGAATGACAACGCGAAACCGACCATCAGTTTTAAGAACCCGATATTTCTTTGCCTCTCACCGGTGAATTTCCAATCACAGTGTAGCTTTGCAGCGAACAGCTGTGCATAGGAAACCATCAGCGATTCCCAACCATTGAAGGCTTTTGGCTTCAACATTCTCCTTGAATCTTCATAGATGAATGGAAATTCAATAACTCCGTCTTTAAAGTGGAAACAAAACCGATGTGTGCAACTACTGGCCTATTTCGATGCTCTCCAATGTTTCAAAAGTTTTTGGAAGCGTGGTGAAGAATACGATTTATTTGTCGGCTTGGATTTATCCTAGTCACTCGATAGTCTCTAACCTGGCTGTTTTCTCGGAGTTTTGCATGTCTGCATAGAGAAGAAGATTGAATACGTCACGCATTTTGTGAGTGAGCGAAAGAGAGGGTAAAGATGAGTAAAGTGGAAGAGCGACCTCAAAACTGCATTGGCACTTGGGTAATTTTTTACCTAAACTAATTTTTTTTAATATATTTGAACGAATTTGGTGTGTTTTTTTTTGGTTCTGTTTATCCATTAAGCGCCGGATTTCCATATTCAGTTCATAGGAGCTTAATCGTTTTATTTTATTTTCTTTCTCTTATTTGGTCGACTGTTTCCCATTTGGTACAGGTAGGGTTTCTGACCGCCTGTATTACCGATAGACCGTCTGAACATATCAAGGTTTTTGTTCTTTTTCGAAGAGAGGACACTATGGCTTTATTTATTGCCCCTCCTTCAGCCGAGAATATTGAAGAGAAGGGAAGCACTGATTTCATGCTAATACAGGTGCCTGTTTCTAATGTTGTGCTGAAGGTAACACTATTTTGTGTTTTTGACCCTACAGTGAAGATAATTTTCCAGCCGCTCAAGTCTAGCGTGTTTCGCAGGATTATGACTACACCGCCTGTATGTCTACTGTGAAAATCACACCTTACCATCTGATAAGCTGGAATCTTTATTTCTGAATCGGTTATTTCCTCTGTTGTGCATGTTTCAAAGCATAGAATTATACCAGGATTAACAGTCTCAATTAGCCTTTCAAGTTCAGCTTTATTAGATACTAGCAAATACCCGGCGTGCTTCGCTGCGCCTTTACATTCTGTATGAACAACAGATGTAATACAATAACTACATTTTTAGTCGGAAAAGCCTAAAAATATGGATTTTCGCACCAAAGCGCATCCTAGTGGCCGTTTTTAGTAAAAATAAAATGCAGATACAGATTTCTCGAACCCGGAAACCCCCAGAAGATGAAACAAAACAAATAGCAGATTGTCGCATGTCAATTTGACCCACTTTGTGTGGTGTATCTTCCACATTAAAATTTCTTTAAAATCGTTGGCGTTGTTCCACTTTTTTATCATACAAACCTTTTCTTTTTTCATCTTTTACCACAACAAAAAAAAATCAACCAAAATCGGGTTGGTACTTTTGACGCCTGTAAAGGACACACATAAACATTTTTTCGATTTTATATATATAGATTGGTGGTGCTTCACAGTGTCACCCGCCTGAATATTCTGACGATTCCCTGAAAATTTCATCAAAATCGGCCCAGCCGTTTTGGAGTCCATACGTTACGTACATACACACATGTTTTATATATATGGATTAAACTAGTTATATTAAGATATACGCATTTTAAATATCTGTTGCGTTTTTCATTTGAACCTAATTGCTAACAGCCTACCTTTTTTTCAAGTTGGAGTTTTTTGATATAAACAGAACACTCGCGATTAAATGTGTTGTGTTCCACGTCTAAGTTAAGTCCCAAATCTTTGTTAGCATCATAACAATAACTACAGATTTGTTTTTGGTTACTCTCAGATTTGTGCTCCCCATGCACTTGCTTCACCTCAGTTTTTTGTTACAATTGCTAGAGGTATGGTTGAAACCCAAACACTTAAAGGATCTTTCTACGCTTTGCCCATCATAGACGGGACAGCGATCCCATCCTATATTTATTTTCTTTGAGTCCAGTGTTTGTACGACGAATTTATGCTCTACCTCTATTAATGCATTAAATTCTGGTATTGCCTCACTACTCCGCTTTGATTTAAATATTTTTACGCATCTCAATTCTGCCTCATACAAAAAACTATTCTGAGCCTTTATCTTTTTTATTATTTCGGTCTCATTGTATTCAGCATTTATATGTGTTAACAATATTTTGGGCTTATTTATTTTAGGCCCGGTAATATCGTACACAGTGGCCGCTGTGGTCGAGTTCGTAGCGGTGCGTGCTATAAGTTGATATACCGGTGAGTTCGATATTCGAATCTCAGTCAGGGCAATCAAAATCTTAATGATAGAAAAAGTGTTTTCTAATAGCGGTCACCCCTCTACAGGCAATGGCAAACCTCCGAGGGTATTTTTGCCATGAAAAAGCTTCTTATAAAATACATCTGACGTTCGGAGTCGGCACAAAACTGTAGGTCCCTCCATTGCCGGTATAATATAAAGACGCACACCACAAATGGTAGGATAAGCTCGGCCAAACACTGATCTATATAGTGTAAGCGCCAAATATATTATATTATATATATTAATATCGTACACATCTTTATTTAAATTGTTGTTAGTGCAGATTTTATATTTTCTTTTTCTAAAACACTTCTAGCACTAATTACAACTGTACCGTTATTCTTGTTAGATACTCTATCGATGCACTGGCATATGATACACCCTCTGTCCTCTGCGCTTTCTCTTGAATTTGGGTTGTTGCTTTATTCACTTCAGTAAATATCTCTTGCTTTTGTTTGCATAGCACACTAGTGGATGAATCTAATACACAATGCACAAACCCTCTACTCTTTTTATTATTTCGAGTTTTTCCGTTTTATTCTTTTTTATGCTATCAACTAACAATGTAACCTCTTTGGTGTGATTGCTCAACATCTTTTCCATATCGGTTTTTTGCTCTTCAATATATATTTTATTAGTTTCGGCTATTCTCATAATTTCTTTAAGTGTTGTTAAGAGCCTTCACATCGTACGACAGACTCTCCTCTGATGCATACGGCAGCTCTTGTTTTGTTTATTTATTTTATTATTTATGTATTTTATTATTCACCCTATACCTGCTTCGTTGCCGATTTATATCACAATTCACAGCTCTGCGTCAATTTTATTGCTATTAATCTCATATGTTTATATGTCCATAAATTTACAATAATGTTATATATTATCAAAACCTCCGGCGGAGCAACAAAAACACACGTCCGTTCGCGACCAAATTAACAGGTTAGCAAAAAAAAAAAAAAAAACAGGCACAGTTAATGAAATTTAGATTTTGAAGAAAATGCAAAAAACAAGGGCATCAAGGGCAACAAGGGAGTCCAACCACCACCTATAGCAGCTGAGCAGCTCCAGCTGCCTCGGGAGACGCGCGAGTCTCTGGCTCAACTCCGATCTGGATATTGTAGCAGGTTAAACTCCTACCTATTTTATGTATACTGAGCTGAGATCAATCGCCAGACATAAAACGAAGAACGGTTTTAGTACCCGTGGATAGTAGACCGGCAAATGTACACTAGTCTTTGTACATAATAGGTACATAAATAAAAGTTTATTTTGTTATGCACCTATGTGGATTTAAATAAACCAAAGTCATGGGGCAGACCATTGGAAAGGCATACGAATAGGTTTTCGTAATCGTATACGGAGTCTATGCGTGCTGGAGATAAGAGGTAGCTGTGCCTGCTCGTACAGTCGTTTTGAATTAAATGAAATAGGAAAATTCGTATTAGAACGAATGGCCATATACATACATATGTATATATATTTAGAAATTCAAATGTAAATCTTACAAAGGTATATACATACATAAAAATCACTTACACTTTAGGGATTTTCTCTGGTGTTGGCTGGCAGGCTTTTTTTTCGAGAACGCTGGTGATCTCTCGAAGTGAAACGTGGTCCAAAACGGGGTAGACGAGCAAAATTTTTTATTTTGCCTCGGGACCGGCTGTCTTGCCTTAGCACCTGCTACTGTTTTTCGACCGGGCGGTACCCGTTGGGACCAGATTGTACCTGGGTGTTTATGGCGTTAAGTGCTAAGCACTTTCCGTAAGCCGTGCTGGCGCTTCGCCGGCGAAGGTGGTGATGGATGTTTTTGGGATGATAAGGGTGATTGTCAACTGGGCTACTCCCGTTGAGTCCAATTTTTTCAGCACCAACATGCTTAACCCATCAGGTCCAATGGCTTTGGAGGCTTTCGCCTACCCGATGACCTCCTTCACCTCGTTGCTGAAGAAGACAATTGGTGCGTAAGGTTTTTGGTTACGCAGCCTTCTGGTGACGTCACGTTTGGTCCTGTCCTGCGGTGACGCGCGATCCCCGAAAGAAATCTCCACTCCGTCGTCGCGCTTCGTCGGGTTGGACAGGGCTTTTAAGGTCGACCAAAGTTTGCCCACTGCTGCCCCAAGGTTACAGGACTTCAAATGCTCCTCCCACTTGTCCCGCTTCTGTTTATCCATTAAGCGCCGGATTTCCATATTCAGTGCCCTGATACTTGAGCTATTCGGGTTCACCTGGCGAAAGTGATCGTACTCGTCCGCCAGGGCGGTCGCCTCACCCGGAAAATTTTGGCAGATCTCAGGTATCATCCCGGCCGCATTAGTGTCATGACAGTTTTTTGGTTAGAATGCTCTCAATAGTCACGGAAGTAAAGACGATACTCTTTAAAACCCTACTTTGTTAAACTAGAGTTCTAAGAAATCTACATAAATTTGAATTGTACCTAAATAAAACTTTAAAGAAGGCAAATGTTGGCGTATATGCGAATTTATGTCGCGCATTCTTGATAGAATCAATCTCAATTCATTGGGATTTATTGGGAAACACCAAAGATGATCGCCGGTACTCACGATATTTGTTTTGTGACAAAGAAGAAATAACAAGCAAAATTAATTACAATCAAGAAGGATTTTATTTCGATAAGTACATAAAGCTAGTTATGTGTATAAAGGTATGTGTATATAGCTGAGATATTACCTTTAGTATGGTCGATGATGACGATGGCTGGCGCTGTCTACTGTCTTTCAACGAATGACAACGCGAAACCGACCATCAGTTTTAAGAACCCGATATTTCTTTGCCTCTCACCGGTGAATTTCCAATCACAGTGTAGCTTTGCAGCGAACAGCTGTGCATAGGAAACCATCAGCGATTCCCAACCATTGAAGGCTTTTGGCTTCAACATTGCCGCCAGCCTTGCAATACTAAGGAATTGCAAAAGCTCGAAAAAAGGGCTATATAAATATAAAAAGAACATCTTATATGAATGCGATTGGGCTACTATAACATACTTAAGTCTAAGGCATGCGTGCAAAAATAATAAATTGTTGAGCTTTGTTTGGAATTTCATTATGATTTAATAAGTAAAAATTAAACTAAATATAATTCAGAAATTTGTTATAATTATTACATTGCACCCAGTAAGGGGTAATTGTGTTATCAAATTATAATTATAAAAATACCCAGGAAGGGGTCGTGGTGCCTTAAAGGGCACCTGGGCCAGAAAGGACCCAACCAAAAATTGAGTTCTGGGCAGTAGGATACCCAGGATATGATACAATTTCACTCCTCATAATTTTGTGATATACCTCCCCACCGAAGATCAAGGCAATGGCGGAGGAGGTGTGGAACCCTGCATCCGCCAGTGTCAAATTCACAAACTTTTCCCGCGTCGTCTGGCTGAGGTGGTGGGCAGGGGTTCTCAACCCGACCCCCGCAATGACCCTTGCTGGAAAAGCGAATCGAACGTGAGGGTCATTCGAGGAACTAACGTTCAACTCACACATCTCCAGGCTCGCAACCGACAAGGCCCGCAAACGAAGCCGTTTGACTAACGTCTCACAAACCTTGCTCGTCTGGGAACAGGGATCAAGCAGAGCACGGGTCAAAAACTTTCGCTGCCCCACGTGCACGAACACCGCTACAGTTGGTAGCACGGTGACCGTTCCCGATAACTGCGTCAAAAGTGGCGTAGGTTGGCGGCGGGAAGCGAGACGTTCGTTGGCGTGCAAAAGGGAGTGATGCTTCTCGTTACAATAAGAGCACGTTCCATTGCTCCGACATTTTTTGGCATCGTGCGAATGGGCTAAACAACGCGAACAATACCTATGTAATAGCACGTCGCTCGTAGTTCGCGTCAAGGAACCGCTTGCAAAATCGGAGCGGATGCGAGCGATGACAGATCCTACACTTAAATTGGTTCTCCCTTGCTACGCTCTTAGAAGTTGCGCCAATTGGTGTTGTTGTAGCAGAGGCGCTAGGCGATGAGGACACAGATGCAACGATTGGAATCGATTCCATGATTTTAATGCTAGAGAATAAACAATGAAGATATTGATTGGAACGTTAGTTTGGAAGGACTACTAACTTTACAATGGGGCGCGTTATCAATCCCTTTTGTGTTCGAATGTCGGCAACGCGAATTCTCCGATCAGTACCCTGGTAAACCTTAGTGACCCTACCCAAGCGCCATTCGTTAGGAGGAAGATTTTCGTGGCGAACTACTACAAGGTCATCGACGGATATATCCTTTTTAGGAGATTTCCATTTGTACCGCTTATGTAACTCCTTTCTGAGTCTGAAATTCCTCGAAGGTAAATTTTTGAGAAGCAGAGATACGACGAAAATGAAATTTTAAACTTTTCACTCCGGCTTCCCACAAACCACCCATGTGGGGAGCGCCTGCTGGAATAAAGTACCAGGAGACCTCTTGATGGCTGTAAAGGTGGCACAAGGCTTCCTTCGACGTTGTGAGGAACTTCTGGAAATCCTTTTTAAGGCTGGCGGAAGCGCCGACAAAATTCGTTCCATTATCCGTAAAAATTTGTTTCGGACAGCTTCTCCTAGATATAAATCGCGAGAATGCACCAAGAAATGTCTCAGTTGATAGATCGCTTGTAGCTTCCAGGTGGATTCCTTTCGTAGAAAAGCAAACGAATAGGCAAACATAACCCTTGGTGATTTTACAGGATCTGCCTGTGAATGTTTTAATGTCGAATGGACCCGCAAAGTCAACGCCGGTATTTTCGAAAGGCCTGGAAATGACTGTTCATTCTTCCGGAAGAGCCGCCATTATTTGGGATTGGCCCTGCTTTTTATGAACAACGCAAGCTTTGCAACTGTGAATAACAGTTTTTATAAGATTCTTTGCTCGTGGAATCCAGTACTGCTGACGAAGTAAACGCAACATCAATTGATTTCCCCCGTGAAGAGAAATGTTATGAAGGAAGTTGACCAACAATTTAGAGAATAGGGTGTTTTTCGTTATACGACAAAATGAGCGAATTCGCTAATCGACCGTTCACTCGAAGTACACCCTGGCTATCTAAGAGCGGATTCAGAGTTAGAATATCGCTCTTTTGCGGAACTGGAAGTCTCGAAGTCAAATTCCTATATTCTGTAGAAAAGTGTTTCATTTGAGACAAGATTATAACGCGAATACGTATTTTAAAGATTTCGTCACACGAAATGGCTTTCGTCTGATATGAATGGTATCTTCGAGTGTGAGGATTTGTCATATTGAAGAATCGGAACACATACGATAAAACACGTAGAGCGCGGGGAAATGAGGAAAATCTCTCCAAGATGTCCTCCTGGTTTGACAATGTTGAAGTATGTGCCTTTATACTCCTTGCCTCGATCGTGACGTCATCTATTTCGTCAACCGATAATGGCCAATGTCCTGCATCTTTAACTAACCATTGGGGTCCGGACCACCATAGTTCTGTCGAAATCAAGTCCTGTGGGTATACTCCTCTGCTGCCAAGGTCTGCTGGATTATACTTAGAATCGACGTGTTTCCAATGTCTGCAGTCAACCGATTCCTGAATTTTTGCGACTCGATTAGCGAAAAAAGTCGTCCAAGTACCGGGTCGCTTTCTTAGCCATGCGAGAACTATGGTTGAGTCTGTCCAACAATGAATATTTTTAACTTCGAAGGGAAGCTCACTTGAAAGGGATTTCAGCATATCGACGACAAGAACTGCTCCACATAACTCTAATCGAGGAAGAGAGATAGCTTTGACTGGCGAAACCTTGGTCTTTGCTAACAGCAGGTGTGAAGATACAACGCCCTGGTTTTCTACCCGCAGGTATATCACCCCCGCATATGCCTTTTCCGACGCGTCGCAAAAGGCATGAATCTGATAGGAGGACCCAAGCGAGTAATTCATCCAACGTGGTATTCTAATATTCTCAATGTGTTTGTAACATTCTACGAAGGCTTTCCATTTGAACAGAGTTTGTGAAGCAATAGGTTGATCCCAAAGAGTACCATCTAACCAGATTTGCTGCATAACAATTTTTGCAACCACCACTATGGGAGCTAACCAACAGACTGGGTCAAAAAGTTTTGCTATAATAGATAATACTTCTCGCTTAGTGTAACTATCCTTCAGAGAAAGACTCTGAACATTAAAGAAAAAGTTGTCTAACTTAGCATTCCATCTAATACCGAGTGTTTTTGTCGTACTAGTTTCGTCTAGTTCTAAGAAATCCTTGTCTAAGAGGTGTTCTTGTGGAAGGCCTTTTAAGACGTCCTTTGAGTTTGAAGACCATTTTCTCAACGAAAGCCCTGCGTATTCTAACACTTCGATAAGCTCATTTCGCGCTTGTAAGGCTGTTGACACGTTATGAAAACCCGCTAAGACGTCATCTACATACATCGATTTTCGTAAGATCTGAGCAGCTAGTGGATATGAATCTTGATAATCTTGCGCTATTTGAAGTATAGTCCTAATTGCCAAATATGGCGTGCAATTTATTCCGAAGGTAACTGTTTTTAACTGAAAGTCTTGCACGCTACTATCTGGATCACTCCTGAAAAGGATTCTCTGATATGGTCTATGAGAAGGATTTACTAAAATCTGACGATACATTTTCTGTATGTCACTTAAGTACGAACTTATACATGCGTCACCTTATAAGCATCAGAGTCAAGTCAGCTTGAAGGGCTGGGCCTACATGCAAAATGTCATTTAGACAAACTCCATTTGAAGATTTGTTCGATGCGTTGAAAACTACCCTTAATTTTGTTGACGTACTTTCAGGTTTCATTACTGCATGGTGAGGAAGGTAGAAGCATCTACTTTCTCCATGTGCTCAAGAATCAAGTATTCCTTAATAACATTATCATACTCTTCTTTTAGTGAAATATTTTTGATTAATCTAGCTTCGTTACGAACATATTGCCGATATGCAATAGGTCGCGAGGACCCTAGCTTAATGTCATCTGGATAAAAGTTTTTAAATGGTAGAGAGACGATGTATCTTCCCTCCCAATTTCTGGTCGTTGTTTTCATATAAAGATCTTCACAAAACGTATCCTCGTCCGATGGAAGGTCCCTTTTTGGAAGCTCTTCTATCTCCCAAAACTTACGTAGTTGAGTATCCAAAGATACGTCCTCTCCTATTGAGACCTTAGTAGTAAACCAAGAGACCCGTGCGTTGGAGGACGCCCCAGTGACAATCCACCCAAACACGGTCTCTTGGGACAGAAGGTTGCAACTAACAGTACGCTTTACCCCATCCAACATAACTTTGGGGTACAAATCTCCCCCGATCAATACATTGATAGGACCGCTTTGTAAAAATTTCGAATCGGCAAAAGGTACTTTTGGCAATTGATCTAAAACGGATTCATCTATTGAAGCCGAAGGTATGTTACCTGTAAGTTGTGGAAAACAAACGCAGTAACTTCTATGAAAAGATTTGGGTTACGGGGTGAGCCCAAAACAAACGAACAAAGTTTTGAGGAATTGTTACAAACCTTTTGATTCAATCCCGAAATGACCGCATTTGTTCTCGAAAATGGAAGCTTTAGAAGCTTTCTTAGGCGCTCAGAAATAAACGATGCTTCTGAGGCTGAATCAATTAAAGCGCGCGCGATATAAGTTGAGCCCAAGTTGCAGATGTGAACCATGGCGGTTCCAAGAAGAGCTGAGGTCAAACCTGACGATTTTTGATTTTTATCAGCTAACGACGAACTATTTACAATCGAAGTGGACTGTATATTGGAATGGAATGCTTGTGAAGCAGTTCCAGTAGTAGTATCTTTCGAAGGTTGAGCGTTAGAAGATACTTTGTGAAGTAGAGTGTGATGTCTACTATTGCACTTGGTGCACGAGAATTGACTTTTACAGTCTTTTATCGAATGTCCTTTCGTAAGACAATTCAGACAACAGTTGTGCTTTTTGATTGCATTAAACCTATCATTAAATGAAAGCGACAAAAATTTTGTACACAGACGTAATGAATGTTGTTGCCTAGGACACATTATACAGTGCAATGAAGCAACATTGGTTGTTAGAGACACCTTCATTTGACCCGAAGAAGTGTTAGGATGTGGCGATGGCCTCTGGTGTTGGTATTGCGAAGTCGACGGGTTTGCACCTCTGACATCTACTATGGACTCCAATGTCCTGAATCGTTGGGTGAGGAATTTGTCCATCTGCTCCCATTCTGGAATCTCAGCTTTGTTGAAAAGTGTTTGTTCCCATAAACTAAGGGTTGCTTCTGGAAGCCGGTTGGAACATAAAAAAATTAGAATGGGATCCCAGTTTCCCACGTCGACATCATACATCGCCAAGGCTGATAGGCATCCATTAATAGTCCGTTGCAGATCCTTTAAAGCTGATGCACTTTCAGTCCGAATGACTGGCAGTGAAAAAAGCACCTTCAACTGACTGTTGACCAACACCCGTTTATTTTCATAAGTTTCTTTTAGGTTAGACCAGGCCTTATCGAAACCTTGATTTGTCAATGGAGACTTGCTAACTATGTCTCGAGCTTCGCCGCTTGTTTTCTTCAAAAGGTGGTACAATTTTTCAACGTTACTCAGCCGCGTGTTATTAATGTAAATCGCGGTGAAAAGATCGCGAAAGGATGGCCATGATACATAATCGCCATAAAATATTTCCGTATCACATGGTGGGACATTTAAATTATTTGAAAAACTGGGGGCTTGGGTAGGAATGGTCGCGGAGGCATTGTCAGCGACTGGGCTGGATCTTCGCAAGTATTCGCTAATGCGTGAGAAGCATGAAATATAATCCTTAAATGTTGCAGATTGTTTTGCTTTTATGGCCTCAATCTCATCTTTGTTTGTAATCGATTGCATGCATTTTTCGTATGCTTCTTTAGTTTTAGACCAAATTTCCGCCAATTCAGTCTTTAAAATTTCTAAAGATGTCTGCGAATGATCGCTCAAAGTGGCTTCATCGAAACCCGCATTAAATTCGACCACCTGATCCGAGCACCGCGTGTACCAATTTAACCTTGCCATTTTCCGAAATTACCAACGGTCGGTTTATGTACAAAGTTTAAAACAAAAAACAAAAAAAAATGCACGAAAATATTTAAAAGCACAAAAGGAATGATAAGCGCCGCCAACAAATGAATAAAGAAAACCAAAAACGAGAAAATGCCAAATGAACTAATTTCACTGCTGGAAAAACTCAATGTTCCTATTGGGTAAATGTAAAAATTTCCTACTGGGTCACTTGCTAATGCCTATGTGCATATGTATGTATGTATGTATGTATGTACGTATATACACCAGTGACTATAAGCAGTACCAAAATCAAGAACCGGCTAGCAAAAACAATGCTTATGCTTAGTTTAACGATCCTTAGCCGAAGGTGTGAAAAGGCATTAAGACAAAATCTAAAATATTTTTGTTTTATTTATGTATATATCTGTAAGTTTGTATGTATATACGCTAAACCCTTTGCAATTTAATGCACAGTGATCGATAGGAACAACGATTTTTTGTCTAATAGGCAGACATACAACGATAATAGGGAACGAACTTGAAAGTACGTAAGTATGTACGTATGTATGTTGGTTATGTATGTATGTACATATATTTTTCCAAATGCCCAACGAAGAATGTACTTATGCACAAGTAAACATACAATACTGTGAAATGCGGCGAATATTAGCTATTTACTTCGTACGTACACGTTTGTACATACATATGTACTTACGTTTATATTTAAGAAAATCGAAAATAACGAAGCCAAAAACGTATTACCAAACGAATTTATGTAGGTCAATTTCCGAAAAAAATATATGTAATAATGACTGTCTCTTCGTTCGAGAGATTGGTAAATACAATTGGCAATTAATATATATAATATGTATAAATAATAAATTATTATATGCTATCCAAAAATTTATTGAACATATGGATATGATCGAAAAGTGAAATGTTATTTAAAAAAAAAATTGATTTGTTTAAAACAATATAAATAGTTTGAATAAAAAAATAAACGATTGAAAATTGAAATTGGCTAAGTATTTTCACTTCGCAGACGATCATATACATACATATGTACGTGCTTTAGTATATTTACACGTATGTATGCTTGTATACATATGTATATAACTTTCGTACATAAGCACAACGAAAGAAGCGAGAAAAAAAAGCGAATATACAAAAAATTCGTGTTGAAACCAACACTCACTTAGGAAGTCACTTTTGATCATTAACCATCTATATTTTTTTTTTTGTTTTACTATCTAGTTATTTGGTTTTCTCTCACTTGTCTCAATTTGCACATGAAAAATCATTAATTAGGCGTTTATACCAATAAGCCCTTCAATGTATACATATCTATACACACGCACTGTGTTGATAATTTTAGGTGTTTTTTTTTTTTTTTTTTTTTTTTAATAACGATTCGAAAGATCACCAAATTTCGCAATTTTTTTTTTTTTTTT
Source organism: Philophylla caesio (assembly GCA_963971545.1). Taxonomy (NCBI): domain Eukaryota; kingdom Metazoa; phylum Arthropoda; class Insecta; order Diptera; family Tephritidae; genus Philophylla; species Philophylla caesio. The sequence goes on from OZ020605.1 coordinate 27,928,326, forward strand.
TGGTGTATTTATTTCTCTTTTATTTTAAATTTTTAAAGCTCAACAATTACACTTTTTCGCACGCACCTGTATCAATTATGTTCACGGAGAGCCAAGTTGTATTTTCCTGCTGATTAATTGAATTACTTCTTTGAGGGGTTTGATTGATGTATGTATGTAGTATAAACGTTTCGCTGACTGCAAAATTAAAATGTTTAGCCTTTGAGAGTTCGACGGTTCGTAAGGACCAACATGTTTATTGGGAAACACCAAAGATGATCGCCGGTACTCACGATATTTGTTTTGTAACAAAGAAGAAATAACAAGCAAAATTAATTACAATCAAGAAGGATTTTATTTCGATAAGTACATAAAGCTAGTTATGTGTATAAAGGTATGTGTATATAGCTGAGATATTGCCTTTAGTATGGTCGATGATGACGATGGCTGGCGCTGTCTACTGTCTTTCAACGAATGACAACGCGAAACCGACCATCAGTTTTAAGAACCCGATATTTCTTTGCCTCTCACCGGTGAATTTCCAATCACAGTGTAGCTTTGCAGCGAACAGCTGTGCATAGGAAACCATCAGCGATTCCCAACCATTGAAGGCTTTTGGCTTCAACATTCTCCTTGAATCTTCATAGATGAATGGAAATTCAATAACTCCGTCTTTAAAGTGGAAACAAAACCGATGTGTGCAACTACTGGCCTATTTCGATGCTCTCCAATGTTTCAAAAGTTTTTGGAAGCGTGGTGAAGAATACGATTTATTTGTCGGCTTGGATTTATCCTAGTCACTCGATAGTCTCTAACCTGGCTGTTTTCTCGGAGTTTTGCATGTCTGCATAGAGAAGAAGATTGAATACGTCACGCATTTTGTGAGTGAGCGAAAGAGAGGGTAAAGATGAGTAAAGTGGAAGAGCGACCTCAAAACTGCATTGGCACTTGGGTAATTTTTTACCTAAACTAATTTTTTTTAATATATTTGAACGAATTTGGTGTGTTTTTTTTTGGTTCTGTTTATCCATTAAGCGCCGGATTTCCATATTCAGTTCATAGGAGCTTAATCGTTTTATTTTATTTTCTTTCTCTTATTTGGTCGACTGTTTCCCATTTGGTACAGGTAGGGTTTCTGACCGCCTGTATTACCGATAGACCGTCTGAACATATCAAGGTTTTTGTTCTTTTTCGAAGAGAGGACACTGTGGCTTTATTTATTGCCCCTGCTTCAGCCGAGAATATTGAAGAGAAGGGAAGCATTGATTTAATGCTAATACAGGTGCCTGTTTCTAATGTTGTGCTGAAGGTAACACTATTTTGTGTTTTTAACCCTACAGTGAAGATAATTTTCTAGCCGCTCAAGTCTAGCGTGTTTCGCAGGATTATGACTACACCGCCTGTATGTCTACTGTGAAAATCACACCTTACCATCTGATAAGCTGGAATCTTTATTTCTGAATCGGTTATTTCCTCTGTTGTGCATGTTTCAAAGCATAGAATTATACCAGGATCAACAGTCTCAATTAGCCTTTCAAGTTCAGCTTTATTAGATACTAGCAAATACCCGGCGTGCTTCGCTGCGCATTTACATTCTGTATGAACAACAGATGTAATACAATAACTACATTTTTAGTCGGAAAAGCCTAAAAATATGGATTTTCGCACCAAAGCGCATCCTAGTGGCCGTTTTTAGTAAAAATAAAATGCAGATACAGATTTCTCGAACCCGGAAACCCCCAGAAGATGAAACAAAACAAATAGCAGATTGTCGCATGTCAATTTGACCCACTTTGTGTGGTGTATCTTCCACATTAAAATTTCTTTAAAATCGTTGGCGTTGTTCCACTTTTTTATCATACAAACCTTTTCTTTTTTCATCTTTTACCACAACAAAAAAAAATCAACCAAAATCGGGTTGGTACTTTTGACGCCTGTAAAGGACACACATAAACATTTTTTCGATTTTATATATGTATATAGATTGGTGGTGCAATATGAAAATTGGATTTTGCCACGCCCCTCCGCCCGCAGACCGAAAATCACAAATCGGACTTCACCGTGTCACCCGCCTGAATATTCTGACGATTCCCTGAAAATTTCATCAAAATCGGCCCAGCCGTTTTGGAGTCCATACGTTACGTACATACACACATTTTTTATATATATGGATTAAACTATTTAGTTATATTAAGATATACGCATTTTAAATATCTGTTGCGTTTTTCATTTGAACCTAATTGCTAACAGCCTACCTTTTTTTCAAGTTGGAGTTTTTTGATATAAACAGAACACTCGCGACTAAATGTGTTGTGTTCCACGTCTAAGTTAAGTCCCAAATCTTTGTTAGCATCATAACAATAACTACAGATTTGTTTTTGGTTACTCTCAGATTTGTGCTCCCCCATGCACTTGCTTTAACTCAGTTTTTTGTTACAATTGCTAGAGGTATGGTTGAAACCCAAACACTTAAAGGATCTTTCTACGCTTTGCCCATCATAGACGGGACAGCGATCCCATCCTATATTTATTTTCTTTGAGTCCAGTGTTTGTACGACGAATTTATGCTCTACCTCTATTAATGCATTAAATTCTGGTATTGCCTCACTACTCCGCTTTGATTTTAATATTTTTACGCATCTCAATTCTGCCTCATACAAAAAACTATTCTGAGCCTTTATCTTTTTTATTATTTCGGTCTCATTGTATTCAGCATTTATATGTGTTAACAATATTTTGGGCTTATTTATTTTAGGCCCGGTAATATCGTACACAGTGGCCACTGTGGTCGAGTTCGTAGCGGTGCGTGCTATAAGTTGATATACCGGTGAGTTCGATATTCGAATCTCAGTCAGGGCAAGCAAAATCTTAATGATAGAAAAAGTGTTTTCTAATAGCGGTCACCCCTCTACAGGCAATGGCAAACCTCCGAGGGTATTTTTGCCATGAAAAAGCTTCTTATAAAATACATCTGACGTTCGGAGTCGGCACAAAACTGTAGGTCCCTCCATTGCCGGTATAATATAAAGACGCACACCACAAATGGTAGGATAAGCTCGGCCAAACCCTGATCTATATAGTGTAAGCGCCAAATATATTATATTATATATATTAATATCGTACACATCTTTATTTAAATGTTGTTAGTGCAGATTTTATATTTTCTTTTTCTAAAACACTTCTAGCACTAATTACAACTGTACCGTTATTCTTGTTAGATACTCTATCGATGCACTGGCATATGATACACCCTCTGTCCTCTGCGCTTTCTCTTGAATTTGGGTTGTTGCTTTATTCACTTCAGTAAATATCTCTTGCTTTTATTTGCATAGCACACTAGTGGATGAATCTAATGCACAATGCACAAACCCTCTACTCTTTTTATTATTTCGAGTTTTTCCGTTTTATTCTTTTTTATGCTATCAACTAACAATCTAACCTCTTTGGTGTGATTGCTCAACATCTTTTCCATATCGTTTTTTTGCTCTTTAATATATATTTTATTAGTTTCGGCTATTCTCATAATTTCTTTAAGTGTTGTTAAGAGCCTTCACATCGTACGCCAGACTCTCCTCTGATGCATACGGCAGCTCTTGTTTTGTTTATTTATTTTATTATTTATGTATTTTATTATTCACCCCATACATGCTTCGTTGCCGATTTATATCACAATTCACAGCTCTGCGTCAATTTTATTGCTATTAATCTCATATGTTTATATGTCCATAAATTTACAATAATGTTATATATTATCAAAACCTCCGGCGGAGCAACAAAAACACACGTCCGTTCGCGACCAAATTAACAGGTTAGCGAAAAAAAAAAACAGGCACAGTTAATGAAATTTAGATTTTGAAGAAAATGCGAAAAACAAGGGCATATTTAAAATTAACTTGGGATCAAACTTTCGAACCGATTTCTTCAAAGCGACAATTAATACCCCTATTATGAATGGAGACTAGTCTAGTAGCCGCTAGGCAATTACCCCAGAATTTCCATTAAGCAAGGCAACCCACACCTCTCACAACTGACGGTCCAGACTTACGTACGCTTACAGCTGGACCCAAGGACGTACCGACAATCTCTGAACAGCATTCACAGCGAGTCGGTATCCAAATATATCGACACCCGCCCTGTGAGTGCAGTCCTGGGAGTCCAACCACCACCTATAGCAGCTGAGGAGCTCCAGCTGCCTCGGGAGACGCGCAAGTCTCTGGCTCAACTCCGATCTGGATATTGTAGCAGGTTAAACTCCTACCTATCCAGGATCAACCCCGACACCCCCAACACTTGCCCGGCATGTGGAGAGTCTCCGCACGACACCAAACACCTATTCACATGCCTGGCCAAACCCACTCAACTAACACCCCTCTCCCTGTGGTCCGACCCTGTTAAAACGGCTCGTTTCGTGGACCTCTCGTTAGTTGAGCTTGACGATAATGATTGAGGGAGCCCGCCAGCCCAGTGGGGCGTAGCTAGCCGCTACACAACAACAACAATAACAACAACTACTGGCTATCGGCTACTGAAAGTATGTAAATGTTTCCCTTTTAAAAAGATCTTTATATGTTTTCACTATTTCTTCTAAATGTACTTGTCAAACAATTTAAATCACGGATTTTGTGTGTGCTTTTATGTATACTGAGCTGAGATCAATCACCAGACATAAAACGAAGAACGGTTTTAGTACCCGTGGATAGTAGACCGGCAAATGTACACTGGTCTTTGTACATAATAGGTACATAAATAAAAGTTTATTTTGTTATGCACCTATGTGGATTTAAATAAACCAAAGTCATGGGGCAGACCATTGGAAAGGCATACGAATAGGTTTTCGTAATCGTATACGGAGTCTATGAGTGCTGGAGATAAGAGGTAGCTGTGCCTGCTCGTACAGTCGTTTTGAATTAAATGAAACAGGAAAATTCGTATTAGAACGAATGGCCATATACATACATATGTATATATATTTAGAAATTCAAATGTAAATCTTACAAAGGTATATACATACATAAAAATCACTTACACTTTAGGGATTTTCTCTGGTGTTGGCTGGCAGGCTTTTTTTCGAGAACGCTGGTGATCTCTCGAAGTGAAACGTGGTCCAAAATGGGGTAGACGAGCAAAATTTTTTATTTTGCCTCGGGACCGGCTGTCTTGCCTTAGCACCTGCTACTGTTTTTCGACCGGGCGGTACCCGTTGGGACCAGATTGTACCTGGGTGTTTATGGCGTTAAGTGCTAAGCACTTTCCGTAAGCCGTGTTGGTGCTTCGCCGGCCAAGGTGGTGATGGATGTTTTTGGGATGATAAGGGTGATTGTCAACTAGGCTACTCCCGTTGAGCCCAATTTTTTCAGCACCAACATGCTTAACCCATCAGGTCCAATGGCTTTGGAGGCTTTCGCCTACCCGATGACCTCCTTCACCTCGTTGCTGAAGAAGACAATTGGTGCGTAAGGTTTTTGGTTACGCAGCCTTCTGGTAACGTCACGTTTGGTCCTGTCCAGCGATGACGCGCGATCCCCGAAAGAAATCTCCACTCGGTCGTCGCGCTTCGTCGGGTTGGACAGGGCTTTTAAGGTCGACCAAAGTTTGCCCACTGCTGCCCCAAGGTTACAGGACTTCAAATACTCCTCCCACTTGTCCCGCTTCTGTTTATCCATTAAGCGCCGGATTTCCATATTCAGTGCCCTGATACTTGAGCTATTCGGGTTCACCTGGCGAAAGTGATCGTACTCGTCCGCCAGGGCGGTCGCCTCACCCGGAAAATGTTGGCAGATCTCAGGTATCATCCCGGCCGCATTAGTGTCATGACAGTTTTTTGGTTAGAATGCTCTCAATGGTCACGGAAGTAAAGACGATACTCTTTAAAACCCTACTTTGTTAAACTAGAGTTCTAAGAAATCTACATAAATTTGAATTGTACCTAAATAAAACTTTAAAGAAGGCAAATGTTGGCGTATATGCGAATTTATGTCGCGCATTCTTGATAGAATCAATCTCAATTCAATATTATTCTCCTTGAATCTTAATAGATGAATGGACTTTCAATAACTCCGTCTTTAAAGTGGAAACAAAACCAATGTGTGCAACTACTGGCCTATTTCGATGCTCTCCAATGTTTCAAAAGTTTTTGAAAGCGTGGTGAAGAATAAGATTTATTTGTCGGCTTGGATTTATCCTAGTCACTCGATAGTCTCTAACCTGGCTGTTTTCTCGGAGTTTTGCATGTCTGCATAGAGAAGAAGATTGCGCCTTCCCAAAATACGTCACGCATTTTGTGAGTGAGCGAAAGAGAGGGTAAAGATGAGTAAAGAGGAAGAGCGACCTCAGAACTGCATTGGCACTTTGGTAATTTTTTACCTAAACTAGATTTTTTTATTATATTTGAACGAATTTGGTGTGTTTTTTTTGGTTCTGTTTATCCATTAAGCGCCGGATTTCCATATTCAGTTCATAGGAGCTTAATCGTTTTATTTTATTTTCTTTCTCTTATTTGGTCGACTGTTTCCCATTTGGTACAGGTAGGGTTTCTGACCGCCTGTATTACCGATAGACCGTCTGAACATATCAAGGTTTTTGTTCTTTTTCGAAGAGAGGACACTATGGCTTTATTTATTGCCCCTGCTTCAGCCGAGAATATTGAAGAGAAGGGAAGCACTGATTTCATGCTAATACAGGTGCCTGTTTCTAATGTTGGACAGGGCTTTTAAGGTCGACCAAAGTTTGCCCACTGCTGCCCCAAGGTTACAGGACTTCAAATGCTCCTCCCACTTGTCCCGCTTCTGTTTATCCATTAAGCGCCGGATTTCCATATTCAGTGCCCTGATACTTGAGCTATTCGGGTTCACCTGGCGAAAGTGATCGTACTCGTCCGCCAGGGCGGTCACGGAAGTAAAGACGATACTCTTTAAAACCCTACTTTGTTAAACTAGAGTTCTAAGAAATCTACATAAATTTGAATTGTACCTAAATAAAACTTTAAAGAAGGCAAATGTTGGCGTATATGCGAATTTATGTCGCGCATTCTTGATAGAATCAATCTCAATTCAATATTATTCTCCTTGAATCTTCATAGATGAATGGAAATTCAATAACTCCGTCTTTAAAGTGGAAACAAAACCGATGTGTGCAACTACTGGCCTATTTCGATGCTCTCCAATGTTTCAAAAGTTTTTGAAAGCGTGGTGAAGAATAAGATTTATTTGTCGGCTTGGATTTATCCTAGTCACTCGATAGTCTCTAACCTGGCTGTTTTCTCGGAGTTTTGCATGTCTGCATAGAGAAGAAGATTGCGCCTTCCCAAAATACGTCACGCATTTTGTGAGTGAGCGAAAGAGAGGGTAAAGATGAGTAAAGAGGGAGAGCGACCTAAGAACTGCATTGGCACTTTGGTAATTTTTTACCTAAACTAAATTTTTTTATTATATCTGAACGAATTTGGTGTGTTTTTTTTGTTCTGTTTATCCATTAAGCGCCGGATTTCCATATTCAGTTCATAGGAGCTTAATCGTTTTATTTTATTTTCTTTCTCTTAATGGTCCACTGTTTCCCATTTGGTACAGGTAGGGTTTCTGACCGTCTGAACATATCAAGGTTTTTGTTCTTTTTCGAAGAGAGGACACTATGGCTTTATTTATTGCCCCTCCTTCAGCCGAGAATATTGAAGAGAAGGGAAGCACTGACTTCATGCTAATACAGGTGCCTGTTTCTAATGTTGTGCTGAAGGTAACACTATTTTGTGTTTTTGACCCTACAGTGAAGATAATTTTCCAGCCGCTCAAGTCTAGCGTGTTTCGCAGGATTATGACTACACCGCCTGTATGTCTACTGTGAAAATCACACCTTACCATCTGATAAGCTGGAATCTTTATTTCTGAATCGGTTATTTCCTCTGTTGTGTATGTTTCAAAGCATAGAATTATACCAGGATCAACAGTCTCAATTAGCCTTTCAAGTTCAGCTTTATTAGATACTAGCAAATACCCGGCGTGCTTCGCTGCGCCTTTACATTCTGTATGAACAACAGATGTAATACAATAACTACATTTTTAGTCGGAAAAGCCTAAAAATATGGATTTTCGCACCAAAGCGCATCCTAGTGGCCGATTTTAGTAAAAATAAAATGCAGATACAGATTTCTCGAACCCGGAAACCCCCAGAAGATGAAACAAAACAAAAAGCAGATTGTCGCATGTCAATTTGACCCACTTTGTGTGGTGTATCTTCCACATTAAAATTTCTTTAAAATCGTTGGCGTTGTTCCACTTTTTTATCATACAAACCTTTTCTTTTTTCATCTTTTACCACAACAAAAAAAAATCAACCAAAATCGGGTTGGTACTTTTGACGCCTGTAAAGGACACACATAAACATTTTTTCGATTTTATATATATAGATTGGTGGTGCAATATGAAAATTGGATTTTGCCACGCCCCTCCGCCCGCAGACCGAAAATCACAAATCGGACTTCACAGTGTCACCCGCCTGAATATTCTGACGATTCCCTGAAAATTTCATCAAAATCGGCCCAGCCGTTTTGGAGTCCATACGTTACGTACATACACACATGTTTTATATATATGGATTAAACTAGTTATATTAAGATATACGCATTTTAAATATCTGTTGCGTTTTTCATTTGAACCTAATTGCTAACAGCCTACCTTTTTTTTCAAGTTGGAGTTTTTTGATATAAACAGAACACTCGCGACTAAATGTGTTGTGTTCCACGTCTAAGTTAAGTCCCAAATCTTTGTTAGCATCATAACAATAACTACAGATTTGTTTTTGGTTACTCTCAGATTTGTGCTCCCCATGCACTTGCTTCACCTCAGTTTTTTGTTACAATTGCTAGAGGTATGGTTGAAACCCAAACACTTAAAGGATCTTTCTACGCTTTGCCCATCATAGACGGGACAGCGATCCCATCCTATATTTATTTTCTTTGAGTCCAGTGTTTGTACGACGAATTTATGCTCTACCTCTATTAATGCATTAAATTCTGGTATTGCCTCACTACTCCGCTTTGATTTAAATATTTTTACGCATCTCAATTCTGCCTCATACAAAGAACTAATTTGAGCCTATATCTTTTTTATTATTTCGGTCTCATTGTATTCAGCATTTATATGTGTTAACAATATTTTGGGCTTATTTATTTTAGGCCCGGTAATATCGTACACAGTGGCCGCTGTGGTCGAGTTCGTAGCGGTGCGTGCTATAAGTTGATATACCGGTGAGTTCGATATTCGAATCTCAGTCAGGGCAAGCAAAATCTTAATGATAGAAAAAGTGGTTTCTAATAGCGGTCACCCCTCTACAGGCAATGGCAAACCTCCGAGGGTATTTTTGCCATGAAAAAGCTTCTTATAAAATACATCTGACGTTCGGAGTCGGCACAAAACTGTAGGTCCCTCCATTGCCGGTATAATATAAAGACGCACACCACAAATGGTAGGATAAGCTCGGCCAAACACTGATCTATATAGTGTAAGCGCCAAATATATTATATTATATATATTAATATCGTACACATCTTTATTTAAATTGTTGTTAGTGCAGATTTTATATTTTCTTTTTCTAAAACACTTCTAGCACTAATTACAACTGTACCGTTATTCTTGTTAGATACTCTATCGATGCACTGGCATATGATACACCCTCTGTCCTCTGCGCTTTCTCTTGAATTTGGGTTGTTGCTTTATTCACTTCAGTAAATATCTCTTGCTTTTGTTTGCATAGCACACTAGTGGATGAATCTAATGCACAATGCACAAACCCTCTACTCTTTTTATTATTTCGAGTTTTTCCGTTTTATTCTTTTTTATGCTATCAACTAACAATCTAACCTCTTTGGTGTGATTGCTCAACATCTTTTCCATATCGTTTTTTTGCTCTTTAATATATATTTTATTAGTTTCGGCTATTCTCATAATTTCTTTAAGTGTTGTTAAGAGCCTTCACATCGTACGCCAGACTCTTCTCTGATGCATACGGCAGCTCTTGTTTTGTTTATTTATTTTATTATTTATGTATTTTATTATTCACCCCATACCTGCTTCGTTGCCGATTTATATCACAATTCACAGCTCTGCGTCAATTTTATTGCTATTAATCTCAAATGTTTATATGTCCATAAATTTACAATAATGTTATATATTATCAAAACCTCCGGCGGAGCAACAAAAACACACGTCCGTTCGCGACCAAATTAACAGGTTAGCAAAAAAAAAAAAAAAACAGGCACAGTTAATGAAATTTAGATTTTGAAGAAAATGCAAAAAACAAGGGCATATTTAAAATTAACTTGGGATCAAACTTTCGAACCGATTATGAATGGAGACTAGTCTAGTAGCCGCTAGGACATTACCCCAGAATTTCCATTAAGCCAGGCAACCCACAACTGACGGTCCAGACTTACGTACGCTTACAGCTGGACCCAAGGACGTACCGACAATCTCTGAACAGCATTCACAGCGAGTCGGTATCCAAATATATCGACACCCGCCCTGTGAATGCAGTCCTGGGAGTCCAACCACCACCTATAGCAGCTGAGGAGCTCCAGCTGCCTCGGGAGACGCGCAAGTCTCTGGCTCAACTCCGATCTGGATATTGTAGCAGGTTAAACTCCTACCTATCCAGGATCAACCCCGACACCCCCAACACTTGCCCGGCATGTGGAGAGTCTCCGCACGACACCAAACACCTATTCACATGCCTGGCCAAACCCACTCAACTAACACCCCTCTCCCTGTGGTCCGACCCTGTTAAAACGGCTCGTTTCCTGGACCTCTCGTTAGTTGAGCTTGACGATAATGATTGAGGGAGCCCGCCAGCCCAGTGGGGCGTAGCTAGCCGCTACACAACAACAACAACAACAACAACTACTGGCTATCGGCTACTGAAAGTATGTAAATGTTTCCCTTTTAAAAAGATCTTTATATGTTTTCACTATTTCTTCTAAATGTACTTGTCAAACAATTTAAATCACGGATTTTGTGTGTGCTTTTATGTATACTGAGCTGAGATCAATCGCCAGACATAAAACGAAGAACGGTTTTAGTACCCGTGGATAGTAGACCGGCAAATGTACACTGGTATTTGTACATAATAGGTACATAAATAAAAGTTTATTTTGTTATGCACCTATGTGGATTTAAATAAACCAAAGTCATGGGGCAGACCATTGGAAAGGCATACGAATAGGTTTTCGTAATCGTATACGGAGTCTATGCGTGCTGGAGATAAGAGGTAGCTGTGCCTGCTCGTACAGTCGTTTTGAATTAAATGAAACAGGAAAATTCGTATTAGAACGAATGGCCATATACATACATATGTATATATATTTAGAAATTCAAATGTAAATCTTACAAAGGTATATACATACATAAAAATCACTTACACTTTAGGGATTTTCTCTGGTGTTGGCTGGCAGGCTTTTTTTCGAGAACGCTGGTGATCTCTCGAAGTGAAACGTGGTCCAAAATGGGGTAGACGAGCAAAATTTTTTATTTTGCCTCGGGACCGGCTGTCTTGCCTTAGCACCTGCTACTGTTTTTCGACCGGGCGGTACCCGTTGGGACCAGATTGTACCTGGGTGTTTATGGCGTTAAGTGCTAAGCACTTTCCGTAAGCCGTGTTGGTGCTTCGCCGGCCAAGGTGGTGATGGATGTTTTTGGGATGATAAGGGTGATTGTCAACTAGGCTACTCCCGTTGAGCCCAATTTTTTCAGCACCAACATGCTTAACCCATCAGGTCCAATGGCTTTGGAGGCTTTCGCCTACCCGATGACCTCCTTCACCTCGTTGCTGAAGAAGACAATTGGTGCGTAAGGTTTTTGGTTACGCAGCCTTCTGGTAACGTCACGTTTGGTCCTGTCCAGCGATGACGCGCGATCCCCGAAAGAAATCTCCACTCGGTCGTCGCGCTTCGTCGGGTTGGACAGGGCTTTTAAGGTCGACCAAAGTTTGCCCACTGCTGCCCCAAGGTTACAGGACTTCAAATACTCCTCCCACTTGTCCCGCTTCTGTTTATCCATTAAGCGCCGGATTTCCATATTCAGTGCCCTGATACTTGAGCTATTCGGGTTCACCTGGCGAAACTGATCGTACTCGTCCGCCAGGGCGGTCGCCTCACCCGGAAAATGTTGGCAGATCTCAGGTATCATCCCGGCCGCATTAGTGTCATGACAGTTTTTTGGTTAGAATGCTCTCAATGGTCACGGAAGTAAAGACGATACTCTTTAAAACCCTACTTTGTTAAACTAGAGTTCTAAGAAATCTACATAAATTTGAATTGTACCTAAATAAAACTTTAAAGAAGGCAAATGTTGGCGTATATGCGAATTTATGTCGCGCATTCTTGATAGAATCAATCTCAATTCAATATTATTCTCCTTGAATCTTAATAGATGAATGGACTTTCAATAACTCCGTCTTTAAAGTGGAAACAAAACCAATGTGTGCAACTACTGGCCTATTTCGATGCTCTCCAATGTTTCAAAAGTTTTTGAAAGCGTGGTGAAGAATAAGATTTATTTGTCGGCTTGGATTTATCCTAGTCACTCGATAGTCTCTAACCTGGCTGTTTTCTCGGAGTTTTGCATGTCTGCATAGAGAAGAAGATTGCGCCTTCCCAAAATACGTCACGCATTTTGTGAGTGAGCGAAAGAGAGGGTAAAGATGAGTAAAGAGGAAGAGCGACCTCAGAACTGCATTGGCACTTTGGTAATTTTTTACCTAAACTAGATTTTTTTATTATATTTGAACGAATTTGGTGTGTTTTTTTTGGTTCTGTTTATCCATTAAGCGCCGGATTTCCATATTCAGTTCATAGGAGCTTAATCGTTTTATTTTATTTTCTTTCTCTTATTTGGTCGACTGTTTCCCATTTGGTACAGGTAGGGTTTCTGACCGCCTGTATTACCGATAGACCGTCTGAACATATCAAGGTTTTTGTTCTTTTTCGAAGAGAGGACACTATGGCTTTATTTATTGCCCCTGCTTCAGCCGAGAATATTGAAGAGAAGGGAAGCACTGATTTCATGCTAATACAGGTGCCTGTTTCTAATGTTGGACAGGGCTTTTAAGGTCGACCAAAGTTTGCCCACTGCTGCCCCAAGGTTACAGGACTTCAAATGCTCCTCCCACTTGTCCCGCTTCTGTTTATCCATTAAGCGCCGGATTTCCATATTCAGTGCCCTGATACTTGAGCTATTCGGGTTCACCTGGCGAAAGTGATCGTACTCGTCCGCCAGGGCGGTCACGGAAGTAAAGACGATACTCTTTAAAACCCTACTTTGTTAAACTAGAGTTCTAAGAAATCTACATAAATTTGAATTGTACCTAAATAAAAGTTTAAAGAAGGCAAATGGTGGCGTATATGCGAATTTATGTCGCGCATTCTTGATAGAATCAATCTCAATTCAATATTATTCTCCTTGAATCTTCATAGATGAATGGAAATTCAATAACTCCGTCTTTAAAGTGGAAACAAAACCGATGTGTGCAACTACTGGCCTATTTCGATGCTCTCCAATGTTTCAAAAGTTTTTGAAAGCGTGGTGAAGAATAAGATTTATTTGTCGGCTTGGATTTATCCTAGTCACTCGATAGTCTCTAACCTGGCTGTTTTCTCGGAGTTTTGCATGTCTGCATAGAGAAGAAGATTGCGCCTTCCCAAAATACGTCACGCATTTTGTGAGTGAGCGAAAGAGAGGGTAAAGATGAGTAAAGAGGGAGAGCGACCTAAGAACTGCATTGGCACTTTGGTAATTTTTTACCTAAACTAAATTTTTTTATTATATCTGAACGAATTTGGTGTGTTTTTTTTGTTCTGTTTATCCATTAAGCGCCGGATTTCCATATTCAGTTCATAGGAGCTTAATCGTTTTATTTTATTTTCTTTCTCTTAATGGTCCACTGTTTCCCATTTGGTACAGGTAGGGTTTCTGACCGTCTGAACATATCAAGGTTTTTGTTCTTTTTCGAAGAGAGGACACTATGGCTTTATTTATTGCCCCTCCTTCAGCCGAGAATATTGAAGAGAAGGGAAGCACTGATTTCATGCTAATACAGGTGCCTGTTTCTAATGTTGTGCTGAAGGTAACACTATTTTGTGTTTTTGACCCTACAGTGAAGATAATTTTCCAGCCGCTCAAGTCTAGCGTGTTTCGCAGGATTATGACTACACCGCCTGTATGTCTACTGTGAAAATCACACCTTACCATCTGATAAGCTGGAATCTTTATTTCTGAATCGGTTATTTCCTCTGTTGTGTATGTTTCAAAGCATAGAATTATACCAGGATCAACAGTCTCAATTAGCCTTTCAAGTTCAGCTTTATTAGATACTAGCAAATACCCGGCGTGCTTCGCTGCGCCTTTACATTCTGTATGAACAACAGATGTAATACAATAACTACATTTTTAGTCGGAAAAGCCTAAAAATATGGATTTTCGCACCAAAGCGCATCCTAGTGGCCGATTTTAGTAAAAATAAAATGCAGATACAGATTTCTCGAACCCGGAAACCCCCAGAAGATGAAACAAAACAAAAAGCAGATTGTCGCATGTCAATTTGACCCACTTTGTGTGGTGTATCTTCCACATTAAAATTTCTTTAAAATCGTTGGCGTTGTTCCACTTTTTTATCATACAAACCTTTTCTTTTTTCATCTTTTACCACAACAAAAAAAAATCAACCAAAATCGGGTTGGTACTTTTGACGCCTGTAAAGGACACACATAAACATTTTTTCGATTTTATATATATAGATTGGTGGTGCAATATGAAAATTGGATTTTGCCACGCCCCTCCGCCCGCAGACCGAAAATCACAAATCGGACTTCACAGTGTCACCCGCCTGAATATTCTGACGATTCCCTGAAAATTTCATCAAAATCGGCCCAGCCGTTTTGGAGTCCATACGTTACGTACATACACACATGTTTTATATATATGGATTAAACTAGTTATATTAAGATATACGCATTTTAAATATCTGTTGCGTTTTTCATTTGAACCTAATTGCTAACAGCCTACCTTTTTTTTTCAAGTTGGAGTTTTTTGATATAAACAGAACACTCGCGACTAAATGTGTTGTGTTCCACGTCTAAGTTAAGTCCCAAATCTTTGTTAGCATCATAACAATAACTACAGATTTGTTTTTGGTTACTCTCAGATTTGTGCTCCCCATGCACTTGCTTCACCTCAGTTTTTTGTTACAATTGCTAGAGGTATGGTTGAAACCCAAACACTTAAAGGATCTTTCTACGCTTTGCCCATCATAGACGGGACAGCGATCCCATCCTATATTTATTTTCTTTGAGTCCAGTGTTTGTACGACGAATTTATGCTCTACCTCTATTAATGCATTAAATTCTGGTATTGCCTCACTACTCCGCTTTGATTTAAATATTTTTACGCATCTCAATTCTGCCTCATACAAAGAATTAATTTGAGCCATTATCTTTTTTATTATTTCGGTCTCATTGTATTCAGCATTTATATGTGTTAACAATATTTTGGGCTTATTTATTTTAGGCCCGGTAATATCGTACACAGTGGCCGCTGTGGTCGAGTTCGTAGCGGTGCGTGCTATAAGTTGATATACCGGTGAGTTCGATATTCGAATCTCAGTCAGGGCAAGCAAAATCTTAATGATAGAAAAAGTGGTTTCTAATAGCGGTCACCCCTCTACAGGCAATGGCAAACCTCCGAGGGTATTTTTGCCATGAAAAAGCTTCTTATAAAATACATCTGACGTTCGGAGTCGGCACAAAACTGTAGGTCCCTCCATTGCCGGTATAATATAAAGACGCACACCACAAATGGTAGGATAAGCTCGGCCAAACACTGATCTATATAGTGTAAGCGCCAAATATATTATATTATATATATTAATATCGTACACATCTTTATTTAAATTGTTGTTAGTGCAGATTTTATATTTTCTTTTTCTAAAACACTTCTAGCACTAATTACAACTGTACCGTTATTCTTGTTAGATACTCTATCGATGCACTGGCATATGATACACCCTCTGTCCTCTGCGCTTTCTCTTGAATTTGGGTTGTTGCTTTATTCACTTCAGTAAATATCTCTTGCTTTTGTTTGCATAGCACACTAGTGGATGAATCTAATGCACAATGCACAAACCCTCTACTCTTTTTATTATTTCGAGTTTTTCCGTTTTATTCTTTTTTATGCTATCAACTAACAATCTAACCTCTTTGGTGTGATTGCTCAACATCTTTTCCATATCGTTTTTTTGCTCTTTAATATATATTTTATTAGTTTCGGCTATTCTCATAATTTCTTTAAGTGTTGTTAAGAGCCTTCACATCGTACGCCAGACTCTTCTCTGATGCATACGGCAGCTCTTGTTTTGTTTATTTATTTTATTATTTATGTATTTTATTATTCACCCCATACCTG
The DNA here is from genome assembly GCA_963971545.1 of Philophylla caesio. NCBI lineage: Eukaryota > Metazoa > Arthropoda > Insecta > Diptera > Tephritidae > Philophylla > Philophylla caesio. Next base: position 27,944,744 of record OZ020605.1, read on the forward strand.
CTTCGTTGCCGATTTATATCACAATTCACAGCTCTGCGTCAATTTTATTGCTATTAATCTCAAATGTTTATATGTCCATAAATTTACAATAATGTTATATATTATCAAAACCTCCGGCGGAGCAACAAAAACACACGTCCGTTCGCGACCAAATTAACAGGTTAGCAAAAAAAAAAAAAAAACAGGCACAGTTAATGAAATTTAGATTTTGAAGAAAATGCAAAAAACAAGGGCATATTTAAAATTAACTTGGGATCAAACTTTCGAACCGATTATGAATGGAGACTAGTCTAGTAGCCGCTAGGACATTACCCCAGAATTTCCATTAAGCCAGGCAACCCACAACTGACGGTCCAGACTTACGTACGCTTACAGCTGGACCCAAGGACGTACCGACAATCTCTGAACAGCATTCACAGCGAGTCGGTATCCAAATATATCGACACCCGCCCTGTGAATGCAGTCCTGGGAGTCCAACCACCACCTATAGCAGCTGAGGAGCTCCAGCTGCCTCGGGAGACGCGCAAGTCTCTGGCTCAACTCCGATCTGGATATTGTAGCAGGTTAAACTCCTACCTATCCAGGATCAACCCCGACACCCCCAACACTTGCCCGGCATGTGGAGAGTCTCCGCACGACACCAAACACCTATTCACATGCCTGGCCAAACCCACTCAACTAACACCCCTCTCCCTGTGGTCCGACCCTGTTAAAACGGCTCGTTTCCTGGACCTCTCGTTAGTTGAGCTTGACGATAATGATTGAGGGAGCCCGCCAGCCCAGTGGGGCGTAGCTAGCCGCTACACAACAACAACAACAACAACAACAACAACTACTGGCTATCGGCTACTGAAAGTATGTAAATGTTTCCCTTTTAAAAAGATCTTTATATGTTTTCACTATTTCTTCTAAATGTACTTGTCAAACAATTTAAATCACGGATTTTGTGTGTGCTTTTATGTATACTGAGCTGAGATCAATCGCCAGACATAAAACGAAGAACGGTTTTAGTACCCGTGGATAGTAGACCGGCAAATGTACACTGGTCTTTGTACATAATAGGTACATAAATAAAAGTTTATTTTGTTATGCACCTATGTGGATTTAAATAAACCAAAGTCATGGGGCAGACCATTGGAAAGGCATACGAATAGGTTTTCGTAATCGTATACGGAGTCTATGCGTGCTGGAGATAAGAGGTAGCTGTGCCTGCTCGTACAGTCGTTTTGAATTAAATGAAACAGGAAAATTCGTATTAGAACGAATGGCCATATACATACATATGTATATATATTTAGAAATTCAAATGTAAATCTTACAAAGGTATATACATACATAAAAATCACTTACACTTTAGGGATTTTCTCTGGTGTTGGCTGGCAGGCTTTTTTTCGAGAACGCTGGTGATCTCTCGAAGTGAAACGTGGTCCAAAATGGGGTAGACGAGCAAAATTTTTTATTTTGCCTCGGGACCGGCTGTCTTGCCTTAGCACCTGCTACTGTTTTTCGACCGGGCGGTACCCGTTGGGACCAGATTGTACCTGGGTGTTTATGGCGTTAAGTGCTAAGCACTTTCCGTAAGCCGTGTTGGTGCTTCGCCGGCCAAGGTGGTGATGGATGTTTTTGGGATGATAAGGGTGATTGTCAACTAGGCTACTCCCGTTGAGCCCAATTTTTTCAGCACCAACATGCTTAACCCATCAGGTCCAATGGCTTTGGAGGCTTTCGCCTACCCGATGACCTCCTTCACCTCGTTGCTGAAGAAGACAATTGGTGCGTAAGGTTTTTGGTTACGCAGCCTTCTGGTAACGTCACGTTTGGTCCTGTCCAGCGATGACGCGCGATCCCCGAAAGAAATCTCCACTCGGTCGTCGCGCTTCGTCGGGTTGGTCAGGGCTTTTAAGGTCGACCAAAGTTTGCCCACTGCTGCCCCAAGGTTACAGGACTTCAAATACTCCTCCCACTTGTCCCGCTTCTGTTTATCCATTAAGCGCCGGATTTCCATATTCAGTGCCCTGATACTTGAGCTATTCGGGTTCACCTGGCGAAAGTGATCGTACTCGTCCGCCAGGGCGGTCGCCTCACCCGGAAAATGTTGGCAGATCTCAGGTATCATCCCGGCCGCATTAGTGTCATGACAGTTTTTTGGTTAGAATGCTCTCAATGGTCACGGAAGTAAAGACGATACTCTTTAAAACCCTACTTTGTTAAACTAGAGTTCTAAGAAATCTACATAAATTTGAATTGTACCTAAATAAAACTTTAAAGAAGGCAAATGCGAATTTATGTCGCGCATTCTTGATAGAATCAATCTCAATTCAATATTATTCTCCTTGAATCTTAATAGATGAATGGACTTTCAATAACTCCGTCTTTAAAGTGGAAACAAAACCAATGTGTGCAACTACTGGCCTATTTCGATGCTCTCCAATGTTTCAAAAGTTTTTGAAAGCGTGGTGAAGAATAAGATTTATTTGTCGGCTTGGATTTATCCTAGTCACTCGATAGTCTCTAACCTGGCTGTTTTCTCGGAGTTTTGCATGTCTGCATAGAGAAGAAGATTGCGCCTTCCCAAAATACGTCACGCATTTTGTGAGTGAGCGAAAGAGAGGGTAAAGATGAGTAAAGAGGAAGAGCGACCTCAGAACTGCATTGGCACTTTGGTAATTTTTTACCTAAACTAGATTTTTTTATTATATTTGAACGAATTTGGTGTGTTTTTTTTGGTTCTGTTTATCCATTAAGCGCCGGATTTCCATATTCAGTTCATAGGAGCTTAATCGTTTTATTTTATTTTCTTTCTCTTATTTGGTCGACTGTTTCCCATTTGGTACAGGTAGGGTTTCTGACCGCCTGTATTACCGATAGACCGTCTGAACATATCAAGGTTTTTGTTCTTTTTCGAAGACAGGACACTATGGCTTTATTTATTGCCCCTGCTTCAGCCGAGAATATTGAAGAGAAGGGAAGCACTGATTTCATGCTAATACAGGTGCCTGTGTCTAATGTTGGACAGGGCTTTTAAGGTCGACCAAAGTTTGCCCACTGCTGCCCCAAGGTTACAGGACTTCAAATGCTCCTCCCACTTGTCCCGCTTCTGTTTATCCATTAAGCGCCGGATTTCCATATTCAGTGCCCTGATACTTGAGCTATTCGGGTTCACCTGGCGAAAGTGATCGTACTCGTCCGCCAGGGCGGTCACGGAAGTAAAGACGATACTCTTTAAAACCCTACTTTGTTAAACTAGAGTTCTAAGAAATCTACATAAATTTGAATTGTACCTAAATAAAACTTTAAAGAAGGCAAATGTTGGCGTATATGCGAATTTATGTCGCGCATTCTTGATAGAATCAATCTCAATTCAATATTATTCTCCTTGAATCTTCATAGATGAATGGAAATTCAATAACTCCGTCTTTAAAGTGGAAACAAAACCGATGTGTGCAACTACTGGCCTATTTCGATGCTCTCCAATGTTTCAAAAGTTTTTGAAAGCGTGGTGAAGAATAAGATTTATTTGTCGGCTTGGATTTATCCTAGTCACTCGATAGTCTCTAACCTGGCTGTTTTCTCGGAGTTTTGCATGTCTGCATAGAGAAGAAGATTGCGCCTTCCCAAAATACGTCACGCATTTTGTGAGTGAGCGAAAGAGAGGGTAAAGATGAGTAAAGAGGGAGAGCGACCTAAGAACTGCATTGGCACTTTGGTAATTTTTTACCTAAACTAAATTTTTTTATTATATCTGAACGAATTTGGTGTGTTTTTTTTGTTCTGTTTATCCATTAAGCGCCGGATTTCCATATTCAGTTCATAGGAGCTTAATCGTTTTATTTAATTTTCTTTCTCTTAATGGTCCACTGTTTCCCATTTGGTACAGGTAGGGTTTCTGACCGTCTGAACATATCAAGGTTTTTGTTCTTTTTCGAAGAGAGGACACTATGGCTTTATTTATTGCCCCTCCTTCAGCCGAGAATATTGAAGAGAAGGGAAGCACTGATTTCATGCTAATACAGGTGCCTGGTTCTAATGTTGTGCTGAAGGTAACACTATTTTGTGTTTTTGACCCTACAGTGAAGATAATTTTCCAGCCGCTCAAGTCTAGCGTGTTTCGCAGGATTATGACTACACCGCCTGTATGTCTACTGTGAAAATCACACCTTACCATCTGATAAGCTACAATTTTTTATTCTGAATCGGTTATTTCCTCTGTTGTGTATGTTTCAAAGCATAGAATTATACCAGGATCAACAGTCTCAATTAGCCTTTCAAGTTCAGCTTTATTAGATACTAGCAAATACCCGGCGTGCTTCGCTGCGCCTTTACATTCTGTATGAACAACAGATGTAATACAATAACTACATTTTTAGTCGGAAAAGCCTAAAAATATGGATTTTCGCACCAAAGCGCATCCTAGTGGCCGATTTTAGTAAAAATAAAATGCAGATACAGATTTCTCGAACCCGGAAACCCCCAGAAGATGAAACAAAACAAAAAGCAGATTGTCGCATGTCAATTTGACCCACTTTGTGTGGTGTATCTTCCACATTAAAATTTCTTTAAAATCGTTGGCGTTGTTCCACTTTTTTATCATACAAACCTTTTCTTTTTTCATCTTTTACCACAACAAAAAAAAATCAACCAAAATCGGGTTGGTACTTTTGACGCCTGTAAAGGACACACATAATCATTTTTTCGATTTTATATATATAGATTGGTGGTGCAATATGAAAATTGGATTTTGCCACGCCCCTCCGCCCGCAGACCGAAAATCACAAATCGGACTTCACAGTGTCACCCGCCTGAATATTCTGACGATTCCCTGAAAATTTCATCAAAATCGGCCCAGCCGTTTTGGAGTCCATACGTTACGTACATACACACATGTTTTATATATATGGATTAAACTAGTTATATTAAGATATACGCATTTTAAATATCTGTTGCGTTTTTCATTTGAACCTAATTGCTAACAGCCTACCTTTTTTTTTCAAGTTGGAGTTTTTTGATATAAACAGAACACTCGCGAATAAATGTGTTGTGTTCCACGTCTAAGTTAAGTCCCAAATCTTTGTTAGCATCATAACAATAACTACAGATTTGTTTTTGGTTACTCTCAGATTTGTGCTCCCCATGCACTTGCTTCACCTCAGTTTTTTGTTACAATTGCTAGAGGTATGGTTGAAACCCAAACACTTAAAGGATCTTTCTACGCTTTGCCCATCATAGACGGGACAGTGATCCCATCCTATATTTATTTTCTTTGAGTCCAGTGTTTGTACGACGAATTTATGCTCTACCTCTATTAATGCATTAAATTCTGGTATTGCCTCACTACTCCGCTTTGATTTAAATATTTTTACGCATCTCAATTCTGCCTCATACAAAGAACTAATTTGAGCCTTTATCTTTTTTATTATTTCGGTCTCATTGTATTCAGCATTTATATGTGTTAACAATATTTTGGGCTTATTTATTTTAGGCCCGGTAATATCGTACACAGTGGCCGCTGTGGTCGAGTTCGTAGCGGTGCGTGCTATAAGTTGATATACCGGTGAGTTCGATATTCGAATCTCAGTCAGGGCAAGCAAAATCTTAATGATAGAAAAAGTGGTTTCTAATAGCGGTCACCCCTCTACAGGCAATGGCAAACCTCCGAGGGTATTTTTGCCATGAAAAAGCTTCTTATAAAATACATCTGACGTTCGGAGTCGGCACAAAACTGTAGGTCCCTCCATTGCCGGTATAATATAAAGACGCACACCACAAATGGTAGGATAAGCTCGGCCAAACACTGATCTATATAGTGTAAGCGCCAAATATATTATATTATATATATTAATATCGTACACATCTTTATTTAAATTGTTGTTAGTGCAGATTTTATATTTTCTTTTTCTACAACACTTCTAGCACTAATTACAACTGTACCGTTATTCTTGTTAGATACTCTATCGATGCACTGGCATATGATACACCCTCTGTCCTCTGCGCTTTCTCTTGAATTTGGGTTGTTGCTTTATTCACTTCAGTAAATATCTCTTGCTTTTGTTTGCATAGCACACTAGTGGATGAATCTAATGCACAATGCACAAACCCTCTACTCTTTTTATTATTTCGAGTTTTTCCGTTTTATTCTTTTTTATGCTATCAACTAACAATCTAACCTCTTTGGTGTGATTGCTCAACATCTTTTCCATATCGTTTTTTTGCTCTTTAATATATATTTTATTAGTTTCGGCTATTCTCATAATTTCTTTAAGTGTTGTTAAGAGCCTTCACATCGTACGCCAGACTCTTCTCTGATGCATACGGCAGCTCTTGTTTTGTTTATTTATTTTATTATTTATGTATTTTATTATTCACCCCATACCTGCTTCGTTGCCGATTTATATCACAATTCACAGCTCTGCGTCAATTTTATTGCTATTAATCTCAAATGTTTATATGTCCATAAATTTACAATAATGTTATATATTATCAAAACCTCCGGCGGAGCAACAAAAACACACGTCCGTTCGCGACCAAATTAACAGGTTAGCAAAAAAAAAAAAAAAAACAGGCACAGTTAATGAAATTTAGATTTTGAAGAAAATGCAAAAAACAAGGGCATATTTAAAATTAACTTGGGATCAAACTTTCGAACCGATTATGAATGGAGACTAGTCTAGTAGCCGCTAGGACATTACCCCAGAATTTCCATTAAGCCAGGCAACCCACAACTGACGGTCCAGACTTACGTACGCTTACAGCTGGACCCAAGGACGTACCGACAATCTCTGAACAGCATTCACAGCGAGTCGGTATCCAAATATATCGACACCCGCCCTGTGAATGCAGTCCTGGGAGTCCAACCACCACCTATAGCAGCTGAGGAGCTCCAGCTGCCTCGGGAGACGCGCAAGTCTCTGGCTCAACTCCGATCTGGATATTGTAGCAGGTTAAACTCCTACCTATCCAGGATCAACCCCGACACCCCCAACACTTGCCCGGCATGTGGAGAGTCTCCGCACGACACCAAACACCTATTCACATGCCTGGCCAAACCCACTCAACTAACACCCCTCTCCCTGTGGTCCGACCCTGTTAAAACGGCTCGTTTCCTGGACCTCTCGTTAGTTGAGCTTGACGATAATGATTGAGGGAGCCCGCCAGCCCAGTGGGGCGTAGCTAGCCGCTACACAACAACAACAACAACAACAACAACAACTACTGGCTATCGGCTACTGAAAGTATGTAAATGTTTCCCTTTTAAAAAGATCTTTATATGTTTTCACTATTTCTTCTAAATGTACTTGTCAAACAATTTAAATCACGGATTTTGTGTGTGCTTTTATGTATACTGAGCTGAGATCAATCGCCAGACATAAAACGAAGAACGGTTTTAGTACCCGTGGATAGTAGACCGGCAAATGTACACTGGTCTTTGTACATAATAGGTACATAAATAAAAGTTTATTTTGTTATGCACCTATGTGGATTTAAATAAACCAAAGTCATGGGGCAGACCATTGGAAAGGCATACGAATAGGTTTTCGTAATCGTATACGGAGTCTATGCGTGCTGGAGATAAGAGGTAGCTGTGCCTGCTCGTACAGTCGTTTTGAATTAAATGAAACAGGAAAATTCGTATTAGAACGAATGGCCATATACATACATATGTATATATATTTAAAAATTCAAATGTAAATCTTACAAAGGTATATACATACATAAAAATCACTTACACTTTAGGGATTTTCTCTGGTGTTGGCTGGCAGGCTTTTTTTCGAGAACGCTGGTGATCTCTCGAAGTGAAACGTGGTCCAAAACGGGGTAGACGAGCAAAATTTTTTATTTTGCCTCGGGACCGGCTGTCTTGCCTTAACACCTGCTACTGTTTTTCGACCGGGCGGTACCCGTTGGGACCAGATTGTACCTGGGTGTTTATGGCGTTAAGTGCTAAGCACTTTCCGCAAGCCGTGTTGGTGCTTCGCCGGCCAAGGTGGTGATGGATGTTTTTGGGATGATAAGGGTGATTGTCAACTAGGCTACTCCCGTTGAGCCCAATTTTTTCAGCACCAACATGCTTAACCCATCAGGTCCAATGGCTTTGGAGGCTTTCGCCTACCCGATGACCTCCTTCACCTCGTTGCTGAAGAAGACAATTGGTGCGTAAGGTTTTTGGTTACGCAGCCTTCTGGTAACGTCACGTTTGGTCCTGTCCAGCGATGACGCGCGATCCCCGAAAGAAATCTCCACTCGGTCGTCGCGCTTCGTCGGGTTGGACAGGGCTTTTAAGGTCGACCAAAGTTTGCCCACTGCTGCCCCAAGGTTACAGGACTTCAAATGCTCCTCCCACTTGTCCCGCTTCTGTTTATCCATTAAGCGCCGGATTTCCATATTCAGTGCCCTGATACTTGAGCTATTCGGGTTCACCTGGCGAAAGTGATCGTACTCGTCCGCCAGGGCGGTCGCCTCACCCGGAAAATTTTGTCGGATCTCCGGTATCCTCCCGGCCGCATTAGTGTCATGACAGTTTTTTGGTTAGAATGCTCTCAATGGTCACGGAAGTAAAGACGATACTCTTTAAAACCCTACTTTGTTAAACTAGAGTTCTAAGAAATCTATATAAATTTGAATTGTATATAAAAAAAACTTTAAAGAAGGCAAATGTTGGCGTATATGCGAATTTATGTCGCGCATTCTTGATAGAATCAATCTCAATTCAATATTATTCTCCTTGAATCTTCATAGATGAATGGAAATTCAATAACTCCGTCTTTAAAGTGGAAACAAAACCGATGTGTGCAACTACTGGCCTACTTCGATGCTCTCCAATGTTTCAAAAGTTTTTGAAAGCGTGGTGAAGAATAAGATTTATTTGTCGGCTTGGATTTATCCTAGTCACTCGATAGTCTCTAACCTGGCTGTTTTCTCGGAGTTTTGCATGTCTGCATAGAGAAGAAGATTGCGCCTTCCCAAATACGTCACGCATTTTGTGAGTGAGCGAAAGAGAGGGTAAAGATGAGTAAAGAGGGAGAGCGACCTCAGAACTGCATTGGCACTTTGGTAATTTTTTACCTAAACTAAATTTTTTTATTATATTTGAACGAATTTGGTGTGTTTTTTTTGTTCTGTTTATCCATTAAGCGCCGGATTTCCATATTCAGTTCATAGGAGCTTAATCGTTTTATTTTATTTTCTTTCTCTTAATTGGTCCACTGTTTCCCATTTGGTACAGGTAGGGTTTCTGACCGTCTGAACATATCAAGGTTTTTGTTCTTTTTCGAAGAGAGGACACTATGGCTTTATTTATTGCCCCTCCTTCAGCCGAGAATATTGAAGAGAAGGGAAGCACTGATTTCATGCTAATACAGGTGCCTGTTTCTAATGTTGTGCTGAAGGTAACACTATTTTGTGTTTTTGACCCTACAGTGAAGATAATTTTCCAGCCGCTCAAGTCTAGCGTGTTTCGCAGGATTATGACTACACCGCCTGTATGTCTACTGTGAAAATCACACCTTACCATCTGATAAGCTGGAATCTTTATTTCTGAATCGGTTATTTCCTCTGTTGTGCATGTTTCAAAGCATAGAATTATACCAGGATTAACAGTCTCAATTAGCCTTTCAAGTTCAGCTTTATTAGATACTAGCAAATACCCGGCGTGCTTCGCTGCGCCTTTACATTCTGTATGAACAACAGATGTAATACAATAACTACATTTTTAGTCGGAAAAGCCTAAAAATATGGATTTTCGCACCAAAGCGCATCCTAGTGGCCGTTTTTAGTAAAAATAAAATGCAGATACAGATTTCTCGAACCCGGAAACCCCCAGAAGATGAAACAAAACAAATAGCAGATTGTCGCATGTCAATTTGACCCACTTTGTGTGGTGTATCTTCCACATTAAAATTTCTTTAAAATCGTTGGCGTTGTTCCACTTTTTTATCATACAAACCTTTTCTTTTTTCATCTTTTACCACAACAAAAAAAAATCAACCAAAATCGGGTTGGTACTTTTGACGCCTGTAAAGGACACACATAAACATTTTTTCGATTTTATATATATAGATTGGTGGTGCTTCACAGTGTCACCCGCCTGAATATTCTGACGATTCCCTGAAAATTTCATCAAAATCGGCCCAGCCGTTTTGGAGTCCATACGTTACGTACATACACACATGTTTTATATATATGGATTAAACTAGTTATATTAAGATATACGCATTTTAAATATCTGTTGCGTTTTTCATTTGAACCTAATTGCTAACAGCCTACCTTTTTTTCAAGTTGGAGTTTTTTGATATAAACAGAACACTCGCGATTAAATGTGTTGTGTTCCACGTCTAAGTTAAGTCCCAAATCTTTGTTAGCATCATAACAATAACTACAGATTTGTGTTTGGTTACTCTCAGATTTGTGCTCCCCATGCACTTGCTTCACCTCAGTTTTTTGTTACAATTGCTAGAGGTATGGTTGAAACCCAAACACTTAAAGGATCTTTCTACGCTTTGCCCATCATAGACGGGACAGCGATCCCATCCTATATTTATTTTCTTTGAGTCCAGTGTTTGTACGACGAATTTATGCTCTACCTCTATTAATGCATTAAATTCTGGTATTGCCTCACTACTCCGCTTTGATTTAAATATTTTTACGCATCTCAATTCTGCCTCATACAAAAAACTATTCTGAGCCTTTATCTTTTTTATTATTTCGGTCTCATTGTATTCAGCATTTATATGTGTTAACAATATTTTGGGCTTATTTATTTTAGGCCCGGTAATATCGTACACAGTGGCCGCTGTGGTCGAGTTCGTAGCGGTGCGTGCTATAAGTTGATATACCGGTGAGTTCGATATTCGAATCTCAGTCAGGGCAATCAAAATCTTAATGATAGAAAAAGTGTTTTCTAATAGCGGTCACCCCTCTACAGGCAATGGCAAACCTCCGAGGGTATTTTTGCCATGAAAAAGCTTCTTATAAAATACATCTGACGTTCGGAGTCGGCACAAAACTGTAGGTCCCTCCATTGCCGGTATAATATAAAGACGCACACCACAAATGGTAGGATAAGCTCGGCCAAACACTGATCTATATAGTGTAAGCGCCAAATATATTATATTATATATATTAATATCGTACACATCTTTATTTAAATTGTTGTTAGTGCAGATTTTATATTTTCTTTTTCTAAAACACTTCTAGCACTAATTACAACTGTACCGTTATTCTTGTTAGATACTCTATCGATGCACTGGCATATGATACACCCTCTGTCCTCTGCGCTTTCTCTTGAATTTGGGTTGTTGCTTTATTCACTTCAGTAAATATCTCTTGCTTTTGTTTGCATAGCACACTAGTGGATGAATCTAATACACAATGCACAAACCCTCTACTCTTTTTATTATTTCGAGTTTTTCCGTTTTATTCTTTTTTATGCTATCAACTAACAATGTAACCTCTTTGGTGTGATTGCTCAACATCTTTTCCATATCGGTTTTTTGCTCTTTAATATATATTTTATTAGTTTCGGCTATTCTCATAATTTCTTTAAGTGTTGTTAAGAGCCTTCACATCGTACGACAGACTCTCCTCTGATGCATACGGCAGCTCTTGTTTTGTTTATTTATTTTATTATTTATGTATTTTATTATTCACCCTATACCTGCTTCGTTGCCGATTTATATCACAATTCACAGCTCTGCGTCAATTTTATTGCTATTAATCTCATATGTTTATATGTCCATAAATTTACAATAATGTTATATATTATCAAAACCTCCGGCGGAGCAACAAAAACACACGTCCGTTCGCGACCAAATTAACAGGTTAGCAAAAAAAAAAAAAAAACAGGCACAGTTAATGAAATTTAGATTTTGAAGAAAATGCAAAAAACAAGGGCATCAAGGGCAACAAGGGAGTCCAACCACCACCTATAGCAGCTGAGCAGCTCCAGCTGCCTCGGGAGACGCGCGAGTCTCTGGCTCAACTCCGATCTGGATATTGTAGCAGGTTAAACTCCTACCTATTTTATGTATACTGAGCTGAGATCAATCGCCAGACATAAAACGAAGAACGGTTTTAGTACCCGTGGATAGTAGACCGGCAAATGTACACTAGTCTTTGTACATAATAGGTACATAAATAAAAGTTTATTTTGTTATGCACCTATGTGGATTTAAATAAACCAAAGTCATGGGGCAGACCATTGGAAAGGCATACGAATAGGTTTTCGTAATCGTATACGGAGTCTATGCGTGCTGGAGATAAGAGGTAGCTGTGCCTGCTCGTACAGTCGTTTTGAATTAAATGAAATAGGAAAATTCGTATTAGAACGAATGGCCATATACATACATATGTATATATATTTAGAAATTCAAATGTAAATCTTACAAAGGTATATACATACATAAAAATCACTTACACTTTAGGGATTTTCTCTGGTGTTGGCTGGCAGGCTTTTTTTTCGAGAACGCTGGTGATCTCTCGAAGTGAAACGTGGTCCAAAACGGGGTAGACGAGCAAAATTTTTTATTTTGCCTCGGGACCGGCTGTCTTGCCTTAGCACCTGCTACTGTTTTTCGACCGGGCGGTACCCGTTGGGACCAGATTGTACCTGGGTGTTTATGGCGTTAAGTGCTAAGCACTTTCCGTAAGCCGTGCTGGCGCTTCGCCGGCGAAGGTGGTGATGGATGTTTTTGGGATGATAAGGGTGATTGTCAACTGGGCTACTCCCGTTGAGTCCAATTTTTTCAGCACCAACATGCTTAACCCATCAGGTCCAATGGCTTTGGAGGCTTTCGCCTACCCGATGACCTCCTTCACCTCGTTGCTGAAGAAGACAATTGGTGCGTAAGGTTTTTGGTTACGCAGCCTTCTGGTGACGTCACGTTTGGTCCTGTCCTGCGGTGACGCGCGATCCCCGAAAGAAATCTCCACTCCGTCGTCGCGCTTCGTCGGGTTGGACAGGGCTTTTAAGGTCGACCAAAGTTTGCCCACTGCTGCCCCAAGGTTACAGGACTTCAAATTCTCCTCCCACTTGTCCCGCTTCTGTTTATCCATTAAGCGCCGGATTTCCATATTCAGTGCCCTGATACTTGAGCTATTCGGGTTCACCTGGCGAAAGTGATCGTACTCGTCCGCCAGGGCGGTCGCCTCACCCGGAAAATTTTGGCAGATCTCAGGTATCATCCCGGCCGCATTAGTGTCATGACAGTTTTTTGGTTAGAATGCTCTCAATAGTCACGGAAGTAAAGACGATACTCTTTAAAACCCTACTTTGTTAAACTAGAGTTCTAAGAAATCTACATAAATTTGAATTGTACCTAAATAAAACTTTAAAGAAGGCAAATGTTGGCGTATATGCGAATTTATGTCGCGCATTCTTGATAGAATCAATCTCAATTCAATATTATTCTCCTTGAATCTTAATAGATGAATGGACTTTCAATAACTCCGTCTTTAAAGTGGAAACAAAACCAATGTGAGCAACTACTGGCCTATTTCGATGCTCTCCAATGTTTCAAAAGTTTTTGAAAGCGTGGTGAAGAATAAGATTTATTTGTCGGCTTGGATTTATCCTAGTCACTCGATAGTCTCTAACCTGGCTGTTTTCTCGGAGTTTTGCATGTCTGCATAGAGCAGAAGATTGCGCCTTCCCAAAATACGTCACGCATTTTGTGAGTGAGCGAAAGAGAGGGTAAAGATGAGTAAAGAGGAAGAGCGACCTCAGAACTGCATTGGCACTTTGGTAATTTTTTACCTAAACTAGATTTTTTTATTATATTTGAACGAATTTGGTGTGTTTTTTTTTGGTTCTGTTTATCCATTAAGCGCCGGATTTCCATATTCAGTTCATAGGAGCTTAATCGTTTTATTTTATTTTCTTTCTCTTATTTGGTCGACTGTTTCCCATTTGGTACAGGTAGGGTTTCTGACCGCCTGTATTACCGATAGACCGTCTGAACATATCAAGGTTTTTGTTCTTTTTCGAAGAGAGGACACTATGGCTTTATTTATTGCCCCTGCTTCAGCCGAGAATATTGAAGAGAAGGGAAGCACTGATTTCATGCTAATACAGGTGCCTGTTTCTAATGTTGGACAGGGCTTTTAAGGTCGACCAAAGTTTGCCCACTGCTGCCCCAAGGTTACAGGACTTCAAATGCTCCTCCCACTTGTCCCGCTTCTGTTTATCCATTAAGCGCCGGATTTCCATATTCAGTGCCCTGATACTTGAGCTATTCGGGTTCACCTGGCGAAAGTGATCGTACTCGTCCGCCAGGGCGGTCGCCTCACCCGGAAAATTTTGGCAGATCTCAGGTATCATCCCGGCCGCATAAGTGTCATGACAGTTTTTTGGTTAGAATGCTCTCAATTGTCACGGAAGTAAAGACGATACTCTTTAAAACCCTACTTTGTTAAACTAGAGTTCTAAGAAATCTACATAAATTTGAATTGTACCTAAATAAAACTTTAAAGAAGGCAAATGTTGGCGTATATGCGAATTTATGTCGCGCATTCTTGATAGAATCAATCTCAATTCAATATTATTCTCCTTGAATCTTCATAGATGAATGGAAATTCAATAACTCCGTCTTTAAAGTGGAAACAAAACCGATGTGTGCAACTACTGGCCTATTTCGATGCTCTCCAATGTTTCAAAAGTTTTTGAAAGCGTGGTGAAGAATACGATTTATTTGTCGGCTTGGATTTATCCTAGTCACCCGATAGTCTCTAACCTGGCTGTTTTCTCGGAGTTTTGCATGTCTGCATAGAGAAGAAGATTGCGCCTTCCCAAAATACGTCACGCATTTTGTGAGTGAGCGAAAGAGAGGGTAAAGATGAGTAAAGTGGAAGAGCGACCTCAAAACTGCTTTGGACTTGGGTAATTTTTTACCTAAACTAAATTTTTTTATTATATTTGAACGAATTTGGTGTGTTTTTTTTTGGTTCTGTTTATCCATTAAGCGCCGGATTTCCATATTCAGTTCATAGGAGCTTAATCGTTTTCTTTTATTTTCTTTCTCTTATTTGGTCGACTGTTTCCCATTTGGTACAGGTAGGGTTTCTGACCGCCTGTATTACCGATAGACCGTCTGAACATATCAAGGTTTTTGTTCTTTTTCGAAGAGAGGACACTATGGCTTTATTTATTGCCCCTGCTTCAGCCGAGAATATTGAAGAGAAGGGAAGCATTGATTTAATGCTAATACAGGTGCCTGTTTCTAATGTTGTGCTGAAGGTAACACTATTTTGTGTTTTTGACCCTACAGTGAAGATAATTTTCCAGCCGCTCAAGTCTATCGTGTTTCGCAGGATTATGACTACGCCGCCTGTATGTCTACTGTGAAAATCACACCTTACCATCTGATAAGCTGGAATCTTTATTTCTGAATCGGTTATTTCCTCTGTTGTGCATGTTTCAAAGCATAGAATTATACCAGGATCAACAGTCTCAATTAGCCTTTCAAGTTCAGCTTTATTAGATACTAGCAAATACCCGGCGTGCTTCGCTGCGCCTTTACATTCTGTATGAACAACAGATGTAATACAATAACTACATTTTTAGTCGGAAAAGCCTAAAAATATGGATTTTCGCACCAAAGCGCATCCTAGTGGCCGTTTTTAGTAAAAATAAAATGCAGATACAGATTTCTCGAACCCGGAAACCCCCAGAAGATGAAACAAAACAAATAGCAGATTGTCGCATGTCAATTTGACCCACTTTGTGTGGTGTATCTTCCACATTAAAATTTCTTTAAAATCGTTGGCGTTGTTCCACTTTTTTATCATACAAACCTTTTCTTTTTTCATCTTTTACCACAACAAAAAAAAATCAACCAA